>OU898281.1:140934098-141649660 GCA_918026665.1 Diabrotica balteata
TTGTTTTTTTTCTGCTTTATGGTTGTTTTAGAACATCTTAAATAAACCTATTCTTTTTTTACAAAAATGTATTGAAATTAACAATATAACATCCTAACATAAATCATAACATCTAAACAAACTGATCTAAACAAACTAACATCATAAATTAATGAAGAAAAAGTTTTTAAAGTTGAAGAAAATTCTACTACCGTGTACTAGTATCGAGTATTGCCTCCTCTGGCATTTATTACTGCTTGACAACGATCTCTCATACTGAGAATAATCGTTCTGATTTCTTCTTGATCAATTTGATCCCAAATTTCAACCAACCGCAAAAACAGTTCATCTAATGTGTTTGGTGCATTAGGTAGTTGTCGTAGTCGTCTGCCTATGATGTCCCAAACATGTTCTATTGGGTTAAGGTCAGGACTTCTCGCAGGCCAATCCATGGCAGGAATTCCAACCTCCTGACGATACTGTTGCACAATTCTTGCCGTGTGTGGCCTGACATTATCTTGCATAAGCATGAAATTATCCCCAATAAATGGTACAAATGACACGACATGCTCTTCTAAAATGTCTGTTATATACCTCTGCGATGTAAGCCGACCGTGATTTATTTTAACTAATTCTGTACGAGCCTCTAAATTTATCCCACCCCATACCATTACCGAGCCGCCGCCATACTGTACAGTCCCTACGGTGTTACACTGTGCGTAGCGTTCCCCAGGCCTTCTATACACTCGGTTTCTCCTGTCATCAGAAAAAAGACAGTACCTAGATTCATCGGTGAACAATATTCTTCCTCAATCGTCATTATTCCAATCAACATGTTCACGAGCAAAATTCAATCTTTGCCTTCTATGGTCCCTGGTCAATAATGGGCCAATTGGTGCCCTTCCAGGGTGTAAGTCGTTTTCGGCAAGTCTTCTTCTAATTGTATTTTGGCTGATTCTAAAGTATAACGATCCAAAAATTCATTTTGTAGAGATGTACTGGAAACAAACCTTTGTCTCAGTGTACGAAGTGTCAAAAATCGGTCTTGATTAGGAGTTGTAACCCTTTTACGGCCTTGACCGGGTCTTCTCGAGTTATTTCCAGTAACAGAAAAACGTGTTAACACTCTTGAAATTGTTGACTGGGTGACGTTAAAACGTTCAGCGAGTTCTACTTGAGTGTATCCTTCTTCGCGAAGAGTAACGATTCTAAAACAGTCACTTTCTGACAAATTTCGATTTTCTTGCTGCGGGTTTTTCATTTCAAAGAAAAAACACTTAATAAACTTGAAAAACCCCTTTAAACGTTCAGCACAACGAAATCCAACCCAACTAAATTCGAAATAAAATGAAGCACAATAGCACGTTTTTAATTTTTTGCAAAAAAATGATAAAAACATCAGCGTTTTTTACCGTTCTTTCGGTAAATTTTACAATATACTGTTGGTAACGATAATATATTAGCACAAAAATCGAAACATTAAAATTCTTTAATTTACCAGGGTTTTTTAAAATTATGCGTTAATTTTGGGGTGCAGTGTATATATATATATATATATATTATATATATATATATATATATATATTATATATATATAATATATATATATATATATAATATATATATATATATATTGTTATGATATGTAAAATCGAGAAAAATATTTGTTGTTTAAAATATTTCAAAATTCAAAACATCAAAATAATTCAGATAAGTAGGATAATACCCAACAAACATTTCGAAGAAGGAAAGTATTTAAAATTTTTGGATTACCTGTATTAAACAAAATGTACTATGCATAAATTATTTCTTTTGTTATACTATACTTGAGTGACCCGCATAATTTTAAGTGAAATCCAAAGAACAATTGAACCGGGTTTTCCAAATACATTAAACGCAGTGATTATAGACAATAGAAGAGATTTGGAAAGATGTTTTTGTTAGTTTTTAAGAATTATAGAAAAATATTATTTGTAAATAAGTTTTAGGAAATTTTATAATTATAGGTAAAAATTTGTTTAGTTATCGGAATGAAAGAATGGGGAATTGTGACGAGTTTTGATTGGCGGAGATTAAAAAAGGTGGGAGGTATGTAGGAATGAAAGTTTAGCTAGATTTCGGAGTGAAAAAAGATAGTTAGTTGGTTTTCCAAGTCTGTAAGACGAACAGTGATTGTTCTCTGGCGGTTCCCGAGAAGTAGCAAGCAGTAGTGTTGAATGTTAGTGAGTTTTTGTGGAGTTAGTGTATCTGACAGAAGCTGAAGCAGCAAAATATTGTAAGTCATTTTTTTTTTCTACTTATATTCCAAGAGTCACTGTTCAGGCCAACGAGAGATTCAGTTTATCGTAAAGAGAAGATATTCCAAGAGTCATTTTTCACTCGGGCCAACGAGAGATTCAGTTTATCGAGAGGAGAAAGGCTATCATAATTTGAATGATTTGTGCTTTTGAAGGAGATCATTAAGGACGACGATATACTTGCAACAATCTGTTGTAAGATTGCTGATTACATAGGGAGCGGTTGAGAGGAGATAATTTAGTCTACAAGGAACAAGGATTTGGACCACTCATCATCAGAGAGAGATATTTTTGTTTTCTGCAGTTTTTTTCTTTCATTGATAACACAATTTTTTACACTTAATTTAGAAAGGATATAAATGTTTTTATTAGGAGATTTAGAGTAATACTTAGGATTTTGAGATTTCAACTAATATTGTTTGTACCATTAATTTTGAAGGTTCACGTACGTAGAACAAAATTTTGAGAATCATTATATGAGATTTTGTTTATCGAAAACATTTGAGTGTGAATATTATTTCATTATTTTTATTTCAATATATAGTGTTATATCATATGTATTTTTTATTTTTCCGGTATTCTTTGGACCTTACCTTTCACATGTAAGTAACAACAGCTTACAACAGCTTTGCTGGGGAAATATACATTCTTTGTAATTGAGAAAGGAAAATTAAAAAGCAAAAATGATATTTATTTGAAAAGCATTACTTTAGTTAAAGGTACAATAAAAGATATGAATTATTACAAATATTTATTATTAAATATAAAACTAATTAGTAGGGCAGAACCCAAGGGTCACATTTCCGTTAATCGGCATACCAGATGATAGCTCCAAAGGTTCGTTGTTGATCTCAATGTTCTTGATACAACCGATGTATGAGGTCCTTGATTGAATACCGCGGACTTTCTTGATTAACCGATGGCCACCTAGGAAGAGGGCGCTACCGGTATCTGTAGAGAAGGCATGGGGGCCTATTTTGGGATCAGTAAAGAGGTTGTCCACTGATAACGTCACTACGTTCTTAGATTTAACGGCTAAAAAAAATAAAGAATGTACAGCTAAGAGCTAAAGGTATGGAGTAATTCCAGGTAAAATTCTTTAAACATTAATTTTTTAGTGACTTGCTAAAGTGTGCTTGCTTTTCTTAAGTAAAATATAACTACAGAATACATAAAATAGGGCGTAAATAGAAAACTTAGACAAAGAAACAATAAAAAAAATTATGTACATACCTTGAATATTGTGCCAGTTACCATCACACAAATGGAAATGATTGTTATTGGGTGGTATAAACGTAGCAGATATAGGACCTTTGCCATTCTCAACGTGAAGCCTTACAGTTCCGTTTACTAATTCTAAAACAAGGTAATCTTTCTTTCCATGAGCCGTCACCAAAACTCCTGTGTCGACTCTTGGTTTAATATCCATTTTAATGTTAAACATAAAACCAACTTTATACTTATCCTTTAGTTTCACGTATGTTTCTAAGCCTCCACCAAAGAATGTACCCACTTCTACATTATCAGAGCAAGGTATAACTCCATACTCTACTGCAGTATCTAGAGGTTTGTTGTTCATAGACATACTGCGAATGCATCCAGAGAATGTTGCGGTGGTGTTAAGATCCATATGAGCAGTATTATATAATTCTGGCGCAAGTCCTCCTATGTAAAATGGAACTTGAATGTTCAAAGTATGAGTCTTGCTTGCTAAGCTGCCTGTACTTACATCTTCTTGATCAATAACCAATTTTCCATCGAAATTCTCTCGGCTAAACTCTACCAAATGCCACTTATCATCATTATATACATTCTTCGATTTGATTATCACTGCATCTCCGTCGCCTTTAAAGGTGAATACAACTTGACCTCCAGACAAATAAACAGCTACATACTGTTTATGATCCGGTGATGGTAGTTTTGCGCCTATATCAGAAGCGTAAAACAATATTCCTTCGGGTTCTTTGGATCTAAACTCAAACCTAAAGTCAAAAACTTTCCTGAATTTTCCTCTTGCAGTAGGACATTCCAATCTACTACCGTTGTGAGTACCAAATCTATATCCTACTACTTGAACGCTTTCTTGTACTGGGTTTGGTGATAATGCACAGCCATCAGTGATAGGAGATAGTGTTGTAGGAGGTAAGGTACCAATCCGTTTAGGCATCGTTGGTTCTGTTGGTACTATCTCGGTTACAACATCTGTAACAGGGGGAATGGGAATATCTACTTCAATAATAGGTCTAAAGTCATTACCTCCATCGCCTCTTACTGTAGCGTAAGCTTCTTCGAGGTTTACTGTAGTTTCTGGAGGCGCCTCAGTTGTATAATACCCTTTGTTTTCTATTGGCTTTAAATCTGGTATTGAATGATCTATATCTTCTGGGGAATCATCTAAAACGCATTTGTCCAAAATTTCAGCATGTCTGTCAGTAGTGTTAGCAAAGTTTTTAACTTTGCCATTAACTGTTAGATCAGCTACACAGCCATAGAACGCTGTAGTTGCAGCTACTGAATTATACTGTGGTTCGATTTTTCGAGGTAACCCACCTACATATAGACTAGAAACTGGCGCATGTATAAACGGAGGAGTAGCATCAGTAACTTGACTTTCCTGATCGTCAATATCCATCCTGAGATATGTATCATTATGGATTACCGACACTACATGCCATTTACTGTCATTGAATATCCCTTTAGATTTTAGTTCGATCTTTTGGTCAATAAGAACAAGATGACCGTCGTGTAATGATAAAGATATTGTATTGTCCTGGGAAGGATCAGAGATGTAGAAAATAAGTCCGTCATCATCGACGGCTCTAAATTTAAGGCTCATATTAAACTCATTAGTTAAAGGAAGTTTATCCCATCCTACATAATGATCTTGATCTTGTCCGAAAGACACCATCGAAGACCATTTATCAGGACATCCAGGTTCCACATCGAATGCTTTAATATTATTTCTTAAATCAATTGCTTGGCCCATTATAGTAACATTCTGAATGCATCCGTCGAATCGAGCCTCGGTTACATCGGCGAAGTTATGCCTGTTTGGATATCCTCCGAAAGATATTGTGTCTATGAATTCTAAGGTAGAACCACTTATTTCTCGTGTTCTATCTATGACATCTTCAGTATCGACCACCAATTTTCCTTTAGCTCCATCCCTGCTTGCGGTAACTTTGTGCCAGTTACCATCATTGTACGCCTTACCGGTAACCCATTTCTTGGTGGCTCCTCCTAAATTGTACTGGAATAGAATTTTGCCGTTCTGAATTTCAATAGATATAAATGTTCTTTCTTTTCCAGCTAAAAATAGTAATCCAGTTGTAGCATATGTCTTAAAGTATAACTGTATTGTTGATTTAGCTCGGAACTGTAGAGATCTTGTATCAAGAATGGCATATCCTTTTCCGTTGAATCGGAAACCGTTGCTTGGAGCTAGATTTACCAACTTATCTCTTTCTAACGCTCCATGGTTATTCTCGTATCCATAGTTGAAGTTCCATAAGGACACTGGCGTGTTTCCTATTACTATATCTTCCATCTCACCATCAAAGGATCCGGAATCTAGACCATCAGGAACTTGATAGTTGTTAGGTATACTTCCTACAAATATTTTTGAGTTTTTCTCATCTAGATTGAAAACGGTATAAGGACCAGACAGTGACTTTTCTTTTGTTATAACGTTTTCTGTTCCATCTTGTAATTCTTCACGAATGGATAATTTGGCATTGAAACCAACCCTAAAATGAAAAACAATGATTTATTATTATAAAACTTATAAAAGAGAAAAATAAAATGCTTATGAAGAGAGTTCAAATTGTAACCGTTTAGTAAATTACCAGTTAAGAACATATTTAATAAATACAGCGCCCTCTATGAGGTAAATGAGGTAAGCTTTAAATCTGATGGTTATTATTACAGTTCACTACATAATCACCCTAGTATTGTCCCTGTTAGTGTATTTGCTCAACACGGCTCTCTTAAATACCTAAAAGTATTTTATTGAAAATAAAAATTAGTTTATGTGAAAAAACCTCGCTTTTTTAACATAAACATCTATTCGAGTTATTTTTGTGTGGCATTCTTAAAAAAATCTTGTTTTCATTTGGGTAAATTGTGAATAATAGTAGAAATATGGTTTGTCCCAAAAGTAACGCATAAAATTAATAATGTTGTTCTTGATATAGTTTAGATTTGAATCAAATAATAGGTCGATTTTTATTTTCAAATTGTAATGTTTTTGTAATAATCAAAAGAGATAAAATAAAAGAACTGATGACGGAAAGAAGGGCACACAAGAATAAAAACGAACAACAGTACAAAAAAATTATTAAAATAATAAAACAGAAAATCAAAGAAGCTAAGGGACTGTGGCTATCAAAAAAGTGTGAAGAAATAGGAAGGTTATTTTTAGAAAAATAACATGACAGTTTTAACATACACCGAAAAATCAAGGAGACAGCTGGTCTTTACAAGAAGAAGGGTATCGGAAATATCATGGATAAAAATAACAAGATAATAACGGAATGTACAGATAAAATAAACAGACGGGAAGAACACATAAAAATGCTATTAGTAAAAATACTGCAAAACAGAGAATTAGATGATGAAGACGTGAGAATCATTGCCAATCCATACCGATATCAGAAAGTCATAATACGAATAGACCAACAAAAATCGAAAGAAATACCTATAAATCGTGGAGTAAAACAAGGATGTGTGCTTTCCCCTTTACTTTTTAATATGTATTCAGAAGAATTGTTTAAACAGGCATTAAAGACGTAAATGAAGGCATATTTATCAACGGAGCACTTGTGAATAATCTTAGATACGCAGATGACACAATATTCCTTGCGGACAGCCAAGAAAGGCTACAGATCCTGGTTGATCGCATTACCCAATACTGCGAAAGGTATGGAATGGCACTGAATACAAATAAAACAAAAAACATGGTGGCAAGCAAGAACAAGATTGAAGAAGACAGTGTTTATGCTAAAGGAAAACTTTTAGGCAGGGTGTGTAGATATCAGTTAGAAATAAATGAAGAATGGGATAGAAGTACGAAAATAAAACGGAGTATTGAGATAGGTAGAAGTGCTTCTAGAGATGAAAGCAACATTATGCAATGGAACACTCAACATTAAAATTAGAACTAGAGTATTGAGATGCTACATGTTTTCTGTCCTGTTGTATGGAGTTAAGGTCTGGACAATTACAGAGGCGACAGAGAAAAGACTCATTCACTTTGAAATGTGGTGTTATCGAAGAATGTGGAAAATATCTTGGACACAACACATAACAAATGCGGAAACGCTACGAAGAATGCAAAAAGATAAAGAAATACTCAACACTATAAAGAAAAGAAAAATGAGCCACTTTGGTCACATACTAAGAAACGAGAAATACGGATTGATGCGGTCTGGTCATAGAAGGGAAGTGGAAGGCAAAAGAGAACAGGGGAGAAGACGCACGTCCTGGTTGAAGAATCTGAGCCAATGGAGTGGGAAAACGTCAATAGAACTTTATAGAACGGCTGCAGATAGAGTCAAATGGGCCATGATGATCGCCAATGTCCTTAGGGATGAGGCATGTTAAGAAGAAGAATGTTTTTGTTGTACATTTAATTATTTTCTGTTATATTTGTCGAAGTTATAACGTCATCGATCTTTTTTTACATAGAAGACCTTATATTTAACTGAATAAATGAAATGACTCCTTTTAGTGGCAAATTCAACTGTATAGGGTTTAGCTATCATCTTCATTCTGGCTTTACTTACAACCCTGCGTGGGTGCTAGCCTCCTCAAAAATTTCTGTTCAGTTCTGTTCAGCACGTATTCTCATATTTCCCATTTTATTATCGATGTTATCAAGGAATATTGTTTTGGGTCTTCCTCTTCTTCTCTAACCAATGGGTATATCAAGGAGCGTGTACAACAATTAAATTGTTAATAACAAATTATCTAACGTTGACAAAGCTCTAATAATCTTTCTCTCCTTTTATTAGGTTTCTTCAGATCTTATTCTTTTGCAATATATCTTCAAGTCACTCTAATAAATCTTCAGTCTTACTTACATTATAGTTAAGTAAGGAAAAATATAAATTAAAAAATTTAGTTACAACGAAATTTTACCTTTCTATGATGTATTGATACCAATTGTTGTCTGCGACATATTTGGGATTGATAATCTGTTCATTTCCATTACCAATGTTGAATTTAAGAACGGGATAACCATTTTGAATTATCAAAGCCATATAGTCCTCCTAAAAATGATTAAACATGCACTTTATAAAATACAAAAGGTCTAAAAATAGAACTAAGAAGGTCAAATTATTTTTCTAAATTTTCCTTTTTTAATAACCCGAAAGTCGGTGATACAAATTACTTACAAGTATATATTTAACAAAAGCTAAGGAGTTAAGTTAAGAAATATAAAATATAAAACTTACAGTTTTCTGTTTGGGTATGTTTGTAGCATTCGGATTTCCAATGTAAAAGATAAGACCCTGTCTTTCATTGGTTTTAAAGTAACCTGAAAACTTAGACGAAGTACTCAATGCCTCTAGATTCTTAGGATTTCTTAATTCCAAAGTCGTGTTAGTAAAGAATTTTACTCCTAGTTTAATTCTGTTGGCTATGTCTCTCGCTAAATCGATCTGCTGAGTCAGCTTTTTTAAATTTGATTTGATCATCTCAGATTTACGTTTAGTATCCGTGTGAATCGCTGGTAATTCTTCAATGCTTTCAAGAACGGATGGCAGTTTTTCCTTTACGGTATTGATTTGTTTTTCAGTCTGGACTAGATTGCGTTGCATATCATCGACTTCTTTTGGAAGCAATTGAGCCTGGGCTGTTTCATTAGGTAGCTGAAAAGTATGTCTTGATTTTATTACATTTTATATAATTACATTTTTTCTCACGAGTAGGTAAAGATCCACTAACAAGACCAGAAATAACAATTTTGGGAGTATATAAACTATATAAGTATATAAGGACAAACTCTTCAAATTAGTGCATTTCCTGATGTTGAAGAAGCTCTGCAAATCTGGTTTAAGTAACAACAAACAAGACAAGCTCCTATTCCAGGTGACTTTTAAAAAAATAAAGCTTACTTATCACGAATTTACAAAGAAAACTGATTTTCGTGCTAGTTAAGGTTGGTTCGAAAACTTCAAAAAACGGTACGGAATAAGATTTTTGCAGACGAATGAAGAGAAGTTGAGTGCAGATGAGTCTGAGATATCTAAATTGATTCAAAACTTAAGCAAAAAGATCACCGAATTAGACCTAATTCCTAAACAATTCTATAACGCTAATGAAATTAAGACAAAAAACAATGAAAGAAGATAAAAGCAAAATCTTAGTAGTAGAGTACTTACATTGTTATATGATGTAGTAACAGACTCTTTTACTTCGCCAACTGACTCCGCAGCGTCATCCGCATTTTTCGCTGCAACTTTATACCCTTCTTCTAAATCTTGAATTTGCATATTCTCCAAAATTTTCTCGATCTCTTTTAATAATTGCCCTGCGTCATCTAGTACTTTCTTCACCGGCTGATACATTTCTATTGACGTCTTCAACTTGGGTTTTAACGTATCAGTGGTCGATGTTTTGGAATTATGAGCTTCGTCCAAGACTCTTTCTGAGTTTGTTTCAGCATCATTCGTACGTTCTTGTACATTATTAAGGATGCCTGCAGCGTGATTTGTATCATTCTGTGCACTGTCTGCTGCTTCTCTAGCACTTTTAACGGCTGCCACAATATCCTTGTATGCTCTCGCGGCTTTCACGGCATCTTGAGATCCGAACTGCGATTCAGATAAAATATGCTCAAGTTGTTCAACTCGCTTGGATAAATTGGTGGCATGTTCTTGTACTTGGGGTCTTAGCTTTTCAATGTTTTCTAATTCTATTTTGTTGTTTTCCAGTTCGTTGTTAAAATTATTATTAAAACTTTCTAAAATTTCGGGAGCATCCTGTAGTTGTTTCAATTTCCCGACTGATACTTCTAGTAATGCCGATGCGTTCGCCAAAAATTTATCCGAGTCATCAAGATTCACTTTCGATTGGGTAAGTTTGTTTTCGATGTCTTCTAGTTTGTTTTTCAATCTGTCTTTTCTAAAAAGAAAAAATTACGCATTGTTAACAAAATAATACTTGATTAATATAAAGAAAATATTGTAAACTATTTGGGTCTGTTTGTCTTTAAACCTTATATAATAATTATATATGTTATGTATTTTTTTTTATGAATAAACCGCAATTCGTAACAATGTCTTTCTGCTCTCTAGAAATAACCATTGGTCTATATTTTGTTTTAAAAAAGGGATTCAGAACTCGCTAAAAGCAGCTCTAAATGGCCACAGGACACATTATCCACAAATAAGGTGTCTTGAAAATGCATATAATAAAAGTATTTTTTAACTTCTGAATCTATAACAATTTTGCTCTAATCACAGAGAAATTCTACTGAATACGCTTCTAAATGCAGCGTATAAAATATTTTCAACAGTAGTATGTCACCGTATGGCACCATACGCAGAACGGATAGTAGAAAAATACCAGGCTGGTTTCACAAGTGGTAAATCGAAAATTCATCAGATTGCAACACTGAAACAAATTTTAGAAAAACCACTGGAATATGGCATGCATAGACATTACATATTTATAAACTACAAATCAGCCTGCGACTCGGTGAATAGAAGAGAAATGTTCAAAGCAATGAAAGACCTAGGAATACCAAATCAGTTGGTGAATTTAACAAAACCAACTCTTGAAAAAGTTGAATGTAGAGTACGCATTCAGGAGGAACTGAATATATAATATTCAATAATGATCTATAACAATTTAGTACAATTATTAATCATATTATTTCTTCGCGCCCATAACCAGTAAAAGTAAAAGGATCTAAGTAGATCATATGACAATATTTATATTTTTGGAGTTTACACAAAAAAAATATAGGATAGAAAATGACAGGAAATCAATACCTACATAGGGGGACGAAGAAACAGAGAAGCGTAGAAATTTATAAAGTCAACAACAGAAAGAAACTAGAAAATATTACACTATAATAACCTACTATCAGAAGAAGGTGCAGGCGAGGCCCAAAATTCGATTCAAATCACTCAATATACTCCCTTTCTCAGTCATCTATATCTTCTTCTTCTTCGCCTAATATATCAGAATTATCTGACGTTGGCGATCACCATTGCGAAAGCTTCTCGATCTTCTGCAATATGGAACAATTGTCCTGCATTTGGTATCTGAGTCCATTCACGAATGTTTTTTAACCAAGAAACTTGTTTTCTTCCTACACCTATACGGCCCTCTATTTTGCCGTTTAGGATCGGTTGTAATATTTTATATGGACTTCCCTTACTATATGTCCCAGATAAGACATTTTTCGATGTTTAACAGTCTTTAGCAGTTCTCTATCTTTCTTGGCGCTCCTTAGTACTTCTTCATTAGTTTTCCTTGCTGTCCAAGGTATCTTCAGCATTCGTCTATGAACCCACATTTCCAATGCTTCGATTTTGTTCATGATCGATACTTTTAGCGTCCACACTTCTGCACTATACAAAAGTACGAACCAAACATAGCACTTAACCATTTTTTGCGTTAGTTCTAAACTGAGATGGTTATTGCAAAGAAATGACTTCATTTTCATAAAAGTAGTTTTAGTCATTGCTATTCTACGTTTTATTTCTATGTCTGAATCTAGTTGGTCCGTTATCACAGTTCCCAAATATGTCAGTTTGTGAACTTTCTCAACTTGGACTCCGTTTAATTGAAGATTTGCATCGGGATGTGGGTCACGACTAAACACTAAAAATTTTTTTTGTTTGAGTTTGTTTTAATGCCCATTTCCTCTCCTACCTCGTGAATACGATCAAGCAGAATTTGAAGACCTTCAATATTATCTGATGGAATTACTGTATCGTCTGCATATCTAATCACATTAAGTAGTTCCCCGTTGATTTTTATTCCATATGGTTGTCTCTCAAGTGCCTTTTTAAATAACTGGTCCGACTAAACATTGAACAATGTTGGCGACAAAATGCAACCTTGTCTGATTCCTGGTTGTATAGAGATTTCATCGGTGTAGTTATCTCCAATTTTTACGATAGCAGTTTGATTTCAGTACAAATTTTTAATGACACGAATATCCTTGTCATCTATTCCGATATTTTTCAGTATTTGCATTAATTTTACATGCTGTACTTTATCGAATGCTTTTTCGAAGTCCACGAAACATGCAAATACATCTTTTCTTTGGTCACGGCATTTTTGTAATAGATTGTTAAGCGCAAAAAGTGCCTCCCTGGTTCCCATAGCATTTCTAAAACCAAATTGGGTATCTTCAAGATCTTCTTCGCATTTGCGTCTAATTCTGTTGTGAAGTAATCTGAGGAAAGTTTTAAGAGTGTGGCTCATTACGCTAATTAATCGATATTCTGAGCATTTTCTCGCATTGTGTTTTTTAGGTATTGCGACAAAGATGAATTTGAGCCAATCTGCGGGAATCACTTCGGTGTTATATATTGAATTAAAAAGTCGTACTACTACTTGTATGTTATCATTCTCTATTAGTTTCTCACCAACTCAGTTGGTGTATCATCTGGAACACAAGCTTTTCTAATTTTAGCATTATTTATAGCGTTGTTTTATCACCTGATTTTCAATCATAAATATAATATAAGAAGCCTTAATTTTGAATTTAGAGGTAAATGTGGATTTCGCATGAACATGTCAAAGAACCTCTATAATGCATTTAACATTTTCACGGCAAGGACAGAAATGCACCTGGACTTTCCGAAGAAGAAAGCAGGCTTCTGAAACCCACTCAATCAGTATTACGTCTGTGTAAACCGCTTTAAGGATCGAACCGCAATATTACGGCCGACAATAATTGGTTCACTTCATTGGAGCTGGTAGAAGAACTTAGAAAAATATCTCTAAGATATGTCGCCACTATGAGCATCAATAAAACACCTCAGTTCAAAGCAAATAAATCTAGAACGGTTTGATCAACACTTTACGTATTTGCTACTAATATACCTGTCAATCTCTTGTGAATTGTTCCGAAAATCAACCGATCAGTTGTGCTTATATGCTTGTGTCCATGCATGATGGTTGAAACAAACCCTGATAAAAATAAACCGGAAATTGTCTGTAATTATAACAAAACAATAAATAATTGAAATGAGGTTGAATGCTCGAATAAATGAACTTTGAAAATAAGGCTATTATCGAGCACAAGTTAATTAAATCTAGCCCAAGTACCTACTTTCGCTTAAAATAGCATCTTCAGGGGCATCTGAAATAAGCCAAGAAAACGTTTTTTAGATGAAGTAAATTAGTTAACTTCGATAAAAAACAATAAATGTGTAGTCATTATGGATATGAAAAATGCTTTATATGCATCTAATAGAAGAACCAGGAGATGACCGTTAGTCATATTTTACACTCTAGTCAACATAATTTGTGTCAATAATTTTATATTATATTTATGTGATCATCCAAAAGTCCTCAATGAAAAAGATCCACTTTATTCAAACTTTGGCTATGATACTCATAGAAGCAGATCTAAAGGGACGTTTATGAATACTAAATCTTGTGTTCTATCCATCAGAAAGAGAGAAAAACATCCTATTTGCTTGGAGTGCAGCAGAAAATCGGTGTGTTTACTTTAAATAGTTCTAAAATATTTTTATAAGTAGATATCCCTGTGTTAAAAAATAAATTTTCAGAATAGTAGCAACAGTATTTTCTTTTATGAATAAAAATATAAAATTATGCATCCAAAATCAAAATAAATGTTTCTATGTAGATATTTTTATGCCATAATCCCTGAGACCGGATGTTTCCCATTATGTACCAGTTACGAGAAATAAAATGAACAGCGACAATTAAATAGAAAAGTCTTTAGCAAAGTAGAGTGACATATATCTTTATATCTTTATTAAAATTTATTATTGTAACAAAATTAGGTCTCGCTGATTACATATTATATCCAAAACAGATAACTATACATTCTATTACAAAATAGATAACTAAATAATTGAAATAAACAATTAATTATCTCTTCATTTATATCAGAACAGAGATTAAACAATCGTTGTTTAATGTTTCCTACAATCGATATAAACTCATAAATTTACTCATTTTATTAATAAATTCAAAATCAAGAAAATGTCATTGACCTGTAACATCACATATCACAATGTCCGTTTTCCGTTGATAATTCAGTTTTATCAGTGTATATTACATTATTTTATATTGTTATCTATTTAGTATGATAATAAATAATTTTAGTTATTTAAACAAACTATAAATAAAGTAGTGTTTCTGTTTTATTACTACGCATTGTGAAGAATTCGAAAATCACATATGTGGTTGTGCAGGATATAACGACGGAGACCAGAGAAAAGCTGAAGAATAAGTAACGTCAAAGTTGTCACTGTCAACTACAGTTGTCGTTATTTTTGTAAATAAAGAGGTTATGTGCTTGTTGCAGTTGTATCAGTACTTATGTTGCCTACAAAGGGTTATTTTCAGGACATTGAATGCCCTTATTACAACAGTTCATGTGGCAGGCCATACTGCCATTTTAGACATAGAAAAAAAGAAGAAAAAGAACATGCACAAGATGTACCTACTTACAAACCAACCCCTAAAAGTGAGCTTGCAAATATTCAAAGTAATAGAAGCCATATACCTATAAGTTATGTGCCGGACTTAGCATTTAGACCGGACAAAAAGTTACGTCCTACAACAAAAATCGAAAATCCAACCTACAAACCTACACCATTAAGTATTCTTTCTAGTGTTAAAACAAATAAATCTCTAAGTGAAGAAAACAAAGAACACATAGAAGTTATAAATGAGATTAAACAGAATATAGCTAGTGTTGAATATGATCCTACGGTTTCCATTAACCCTGGAGGTGTAGTGAATTTTGATGATTTAACAAGTGAGTTTGATTTAATAGAGGATATAATCCAATCTGACAGCAATGGGTCCCCAGAAAAACTGGATACAGATGTAAAAGCAGAACCAAATGATCTGAATGTGGATGACATAAAAAAAAATATAGATTCAATTGACACTTCTAAAGGAAAAATAAATAAACAAATAGGAATTCAGGAAGAATACACTAAAACTGAAAAGACTGATAAAAGCAGTAAACTACAACAGTTAGATGTTAGAAAGGATGAGAAGGGTATATCTCTTACTGAAAAACATAAAAATAATATCATTAACAAAACTACTGTAGATAGCAAAGATTCTAGTCAACACAAAAAGCATAAAAAGGATAAACGTAATAGTAGTTCTAGTGACGAAAAACGCAAAGACAAAACCAAGAGTAGTGACAAAAACAAAGATAAAGATTCTAATTCAACCAAAAAAGATAAAGATTCTATTTCAACCAAAAAAGATAAAGATTCTATTTCAACCAAAAAAGATAAAGATGGAGACTCTGAAATGCCCAATAAATCAAAAAAGGATAAAAAGGAGTCCAAAAATAATCATTCATCTTCCAAGGATAAACACAAAGAAAAAGAAATAGATAAATACAAAAATAAAGAAAAAAGTAGATCTGAAAGTTCTAGGTCAAAAGAAGAAAGGAAAAACTCTGATAAGGAGCATGATAAAGCAGATTATAAAAAGAATAAAGAAAGAGAAAAAAACAGTAAAAAAAGAAGTCGTAGTAGGAGTAGAGACAGAAAAAGTAGTAGTAGTAAAAAAGAACAAACTAAAAGTAAAGAAGGCAGCAGAAGTAGAAGTAAAGATCGAAAAAGCAAAAAGGCTAAAAGAAGTCGTAGTAGGAGTAAAGAAAGAAGACACAGTAAAGATGAAGATAAGAGGAGGAAACATGGCAGTGGTAAAGATAGAAAGAGTCAAGAAAAAGAAAAATCTAAGCACAATAAATCTGAAGAACAGAAAAATAGACATAGCAATAAAATGGATACTACGGATATTGATAATGGTAGTCTATCAGAAGGCAATATATTAGAATCTGATTCAGATAATGATATGGATAGAAATGAAACCTTATTAGAATGTTACAAAATATTCAATGAGTATAAACCAGAGAAACCTGCTATTGAATTTGATGTTCCTCAAGAGACTCAATCTTCAACAAACATGGAAATTTCCTCTGAATATCACGGTAAGAAAAGAATTGCTCATGCAAGTTTTGAATCTTTATTTGGACCTTCAAAGCCTCCTACAATAACAGCCAAACCTAAAACTGTTCAAACTCCAGGTCAAATGTTAACAAATAGGTATAAACTTGCCAAACAAGCACAAGCGAACAGGGAACAGGAGTTACTGATAAATGAAGTTCAACAAACTGTAGTGACTAAAAGACCAGCACCTTCCTTACTCGAAGCAGCTAGAGAAAGAAAGAAAATCAAGGAAATGGAACAACCTAAAAGTATTAGCTTAGTAGATGACATTTTAAAAGGTTCTAAGACTGTAACATATGCTTCTACAATTCCTAAACTTCCTCCTAAGAAGATAGCTCCAGTTCATAATGTCATGGCAATAACTAAGGCTAAAGAGAAGATATCTCTTATTAAACCTGTTACTCCACTGAAGACAATTGCACAAACACAGAAAGGTAATAGAGTTGCACATGTACCTGATGTCTCTTTATCTGATATCCCAGATGTTCTTCAAGCAGAAAGTTCCAAGCTTCCAGTCAATGTGAGATCAAGGTACTTGACTATGATAGCTGACGAATGTGTAAAAATGTATATTTCTAAAGAAGAAGCTTATTCTAGAGCTCTAAAGGAAGAATTTAACTGTTATGAAAAATGTAAAGTAATAACTACATATAGGAATTCAGCAATGCTAGCTGTAAACCGTCTTAGGAAGGAAGGTCAAGAAAGGAACAAAAATGGACTAGGTCTTTATGGTGTTGGAGACGATTCTGAAGGAGGCTCTACAACACCAAAACTTCGTCAATTCTACAATCAGATTAAAAAATGGGTATTGACAGATGAAGAGTTAGACATCCATGGCTACCCAAGACAGACTGATGAATATGGAATAGCTGAAGTCCGGAACTTTAAGAGCAAATTTCCTTCAAATCTGGATGAAAATCAAAGAATATGTTCTAGATGCAAAAAACTATATCAGGTATATATTTTTTGTTGTATATTATATTCAATACTGTTTATGCATGTTAAAAATAAAATATCAAATCTTACACTTGTCAAAAATATGTACAAAACCTCAATTAAAATTATTTTGTAGATATTCATGAATTATATAAAAGGAATTTTTTTAATTCTATTTATAAATTCCTTTTCAGTTGATACCTTTTCAAATGCCAACATGCTGGTATCATATTTTGCTTATGCCTAGTATCGTAACTGTGTTTAATGTTCATTACTTCTATAAAGATTGATACTCCTCTTCATGAATCGATTATTTTCTGTAATTTACTGTGCTGATACAGTAAGAATTTCCAATCTTTCATATTATTTGGAATTGGTATTCATATTGTTTTGAATGTGTAGTAATACTATTAAAAAAATATCTCAATAGTCTTCAACTCTATCTAATTACTATGAATTAGCTAAAACATTGTAAGAATTTATAAATTATTTGTTTTAGGTTGATGATGATGGTTGGCCACTTTTTGAAGAAGAATGCTGTTACCATCCAATGAAGAAGCGTACAATTCGTGGTGAGCAGACTTACCTTTGCTGTAGGAGTTCTGATGAAACAGGCTGTGCAACTTCTGATACTCATGTTTGTGATGGGTTCACTTCAGGTCTTTTAGAGGGATTCCAAACTACTATGGATTCTGATATCAAAGATGATCCTCGTAGTCACGCAGTGTATGCTCTTGATTGTGAAATGTGTTATACTACCAAAGGTTTAGAACTGACTAGAGTGACAATAGTTGATATTGATTGTAAGACAGTGTATGAATCCCTAGTGAAACCTTTAAACCCAATTATAGACTATAATACTCGATTTTCTGGTATTACAAAAGAGCAAATGGATAAAACAAGTACTAGTATTCTCCAGGTACAGGCCAATATACTGCATCTTTGTAATTCTATGACAATCTTGGTAGGACATAGTTTAGAATCTGATATGAAAGCTCTTAAAATTGTGCATGGAATGGTAGTTGATACATCTGTTTTGTTCCCACACAAAATGGGCCTACCACATAAGCGAGCCTTGAAAGTTTTAGCTAGTGAGCATCTAAGGAAGATAATACAGAATGATGTAAGTGGTCATGACAGTGCTGAAGATGCTATTACATGCATGGAGTTACTGAGGTGGAAGATTAAAGAAGAATCAAAGTTAAAACATTAATTATTAGTTATTTATATATTTTTTGTTAATAAAATAGGAACATAATTTATTTACACTCCTACAAGTTTAAGAATAAGTATGTTTTTTACAAGATTCATTAGATTCTCTTTATATATGATTGTATATATAAACTATTGTTTATATTTTAGTATAGTTTTGAGAAACCCCTAAAAGAAACAATAAATGTATAAAAATTTTGTATTAAAGATGTTTTTAAATACTTCCTCCTTCATAATATGGACTTTTTTAATCATACGCTGCTTATATTAAATTTTCTAATGTGAACAGAAATAATAAAAAAAAATGGAGTAAGACAAGAATATCAGCCCTAATGGTCCTATTCATTCTATCTCTAGACAAGATAATAAAAAAGCTGTCAAACACAGGAACTATAAACAAGAATGCAGTACAAATAATAGGATATGCAGACTATATAACCATAGTAGCAACAGATATCATTAAAGAAAACCTTCAAAGAATTAGAAACCGAAACCAAACTGAGAGGACTGAAAATAAAACAAAATACATGAATGTGAGCAAGAAAAAGAAAACATAAATGACAGAATTGAGAATAGCCACACACAACTTTTGAAGACATTGAAATATTCTATATTCTTAAGTAGTGATTATGGCCTATATAACAAATTTAAGCAGTGATAATGCCCTTTTTCATTGCATTGTTGGTGTGTTGACTAAATCATGCAAAACATGATGCTGATAGAAAATTCATTTGGAATCTCCAATCTAACAAAAATTATACTAAAATGATGGGCATCTACTGAGGCAAAACTTTCGGAAGCCAGCAGAGCCTTCGTTCGGATTTCCGTGTGAAAATAAAAATATGGAGTTGGTGGATTGCCTTAACAGAAGGAGAGTACAGATTGCTTGTATTCAAGAGACAAAGTGGAAAGGATGAAAGAGTTGGATGAAGGATACAAACTGTGATATATAGTAAAAAGTAACAGTATGAATGGAGTTGGTGTAATTGCTGATAGATAGATTAAAGCAGAATTTAGAAGTTGTAAGGATGAGTGATAGGATAATGTCAGTGAAATTTTTATGTGATAAAGAATTGTTCGTGTGTGTATGTATCAGTCAGGTGAGAATGAAAGAACAGATTTATATGATCATTTAGGAGACATGCTTAGAGATATTCCATGTGAGGAAAGATTCATAATAGAGACTCAGAAATCAATTATTTCTGTTATAGAGCTTCAAAATGTCGGTTTTTAGTACATTTTTCAAAATCATGAATTTGGAAACGTGCCGTCTTATACCTACATATATTGGAGTTTTCGCACCAATGATGAATAAAAAAATCTTAATGGTATGGAAAAAATTCACAATAACTACCTCTTAAAACTAAACAAATTTCATTTACATATCTCAACCTTCAAGGAGCCATGTCAACAAGGACATTTACAAGGTCACATATGTTTCAAATGATGGAAGAGCACGAAATCAAATAGCATTTTAAATTCGCGAAGTATGAGAGGAGCCGACAGCGATAGCGATCACTTACTGTTGAAATCTAACTTAAGAACGCTATTATCAATACAGAAACGGGAACAACAAGAAAAAAGAGAAATATGGAATATAGATGCCCTACAAACACCAAATAAGGAACTGGATTATCAAGTGACAATAAGCAACAGATTCCAATTGCTGGGAAAGGAAGAGCATAATGTAGAGTTAGAACAAGCATGGCAGTAAGTGGCATCAGTTATAGAACAAGCAGCCAAGGAAACCATTGGCAAAAAGAGGACTTGCCCAAAACGGAAATGCAATGGTTTGATAAAACTTGCGAAGAAATTCTCGAAATTAAAATGAAAAAAGATTGAAAATGCTACAAGACCTCACAGATGAGAACAAAGCAGATTTTAACAGAACAAGAGCACAAACAAGGCGACTATTCAGAACTAAAAAGAGTAAACTACCTAGAACAGCAAATCCGGGAAATGGACAGAAGTGACAAGAGGAATCAAATAAGGAAATTCTTTAGTGAAGTGAAGTCAGTCAGAAAAGGTGCAGGTGTTGGAGTAACACAGCCTAAAATTAAAAGGTAGACATGACAACGAATACAAAAAGTTGCATAAGACTATACTAAAGGAGATAAAAGGGGCAAACTTAGATAGTAGATACTTGAGGTATCTACAGGACATGAAGTTCCATAATTAATGTTTTTTACGTTTCTAATTACATTAATTTCCTAGCAATACATACTTTTATAAACATACTTTTAATAATTTCTTTAAACATAATTTTATCATTTTATCCTACAACTTCAATTTTGAATAAATGGTTTGTAATAAACTCTTTAAGAACATTAAAATTATTTTAATTTTCCTCCTTTTCAATTAAGAATATGAATATGTTAAAATTAGTTAGACTAGTATGAGCTGTCGAAAATGCCACATTCGCAATTTTGAAACGTTGCACCAAATAAATGTGTTAAAATTATACCAATATCAACTGTCGAAAATGCCACATTCGTAATTTTGAAATATTGGACCAAAAAAATCGTTGATTAACACAAAAACCAAAGTAACAAATGTGATTTTTTGGAAAGAAAAAAACGGTAAGCATTTTAATTTTTTATAAATCTAATAAGTATTAAACATTGAATATAAAAAATATAAAACTTTTTCCATTTGTCACGGCGCCAATTTAGGGTTTTCTAAAAAGAGATATCTTCTCCTCCTGAAAAGTACCACTTTTCACATTCGATAGTTGGAAATGGTATGGACGATATTTGAGATCTATCAAATTCTCTATTTTTTATATAAGATTACTGTTCATTAATTCTAACATTTAATCTTGATGTTTCAAATTAATAAAAATGTTCGCATTCACAAGGTATTTTATAAATACAATTTTTTGTTCTTTCTTGTTCATTAGATAAAATAGATCTCAATGTGTTTGTTGTTTTGAATGTTATTGAAATGTTAAACTTATTCCCTATCCTTTTAAGTTTTCCAGTAATATAGTGCTCCAACTTTCTATATTTTTTCTATGACCATTTTTCTATATTGAGAAATCACGAAAAACATTATGATCTTGACACGATCATGGCGAAAATTTATTACCTTGACGAGACTTGTGTCAGACATACAGTTTTCAAAGTTCGGCAAGAAAAAATAGTACGAAATACTTGGCAAGTGTTTGTTAAAGGTTTCTCGACAGGAATGCGTGCACCGTCAGGTAAGTGCCAGCATCTATTTGTCGCCTATATTAGCAGGGAATATGGTTAAAGCAGAAATAATGGCAATAATCAAGCAGCACCGTGAAAAATATCGTCAATGTGCAATTGAATTAATTTGGGCTGCAGCAGGGATAATGTGACCCTACTATATTTGTGTTAAATTTCTTAAACAATCAAGGACTGGTACAATTTATGCTAACCAAATTTTAATTTGCTAAAAGGCATCGAGAATAAGTTTGTTATTATTGTAAAGGAACGCATATTACTTAGTATTAGTAGTTACCCTCCTTAATTTCTTGTTGTACTTTAATGAAACAACGTTTCAATGAAACAATGTTTACAGTTATTTCCTGATAAATACTTATTTGACGGTAACCCTTTTATATATATATAATATATATATATATATATATATATATATATATATATATATATATAATATATATATATATATATATATATATATATATATTCGCTTTTATAACGTCTTTATAGAGGGTAGGAGAGGTCTCGGACGTAAAAAAATGTCATGGCTGCGCAATATTCGACAATGGACAGGAATCCACAGCTATGAAATGCTTCGCAATGCTGCTAAAAACAGAATTATTTAATCCAGAATATTTAACATCTCACCTGACAAGACGATGTACGGTGGACGCCTACGCAGAAATGCACGGCACCTTAAGAAGAAGAAGAATAACGTCTTACGACGTTGTCCGACTCCCAAACGCCACTGTATTCTGTCTTGAGTTAGGTCTTCGTCCAGATTTCGAGCGCTAATCGCTTTCCTAACTCCCAGGTTCCAGCTTTGTGGTGGTCTTCCTCGTTTCCTCTTCTCTGGGGGTTGCCACATCATCGTTTTTTTAGGCAATCTTTCGTCCCCAATTCGGCTCACCTGCCCATAACATATGAGCTGTTTTCTCTCAATATCCTCAACTATAGAGCCCTCTATACACATTTGTTGTTTTATCACTTCATTCCGTATTCTGTCGGCTCTTGATATTCTCAACGATCTTCTGATGGCATCCATTTCCGTGGCTTCGACCTTTTTCTTATATTTCTCGGTTATTCTCCATGTCTCAACTCCATAAAGTATTCTAGTTTTAACCATTGTCTCATAGATGTTCCATTTTCTTTTCTTTGATATTTCTTTACTCCATAGAACTCCGTTCAAACATGCTATAGCTCTTCGCGCTTGTACAATTCGATGTTCTATTTCTCGTTCGTCTTTTCCACTACGGTCGAAGATGACGACCAGGTATTTATATTCGTTGCATGGATTTATTTTTTGATTGTCATCGATATCGAGTTGGTCTGCTTCAGCTCCAATTGAGAGGTATTTTGTCTTTTCTAAATTGATATTTAATCCCCATTTCTGGTATTCTTCAATTAGTTTTCTAAGCATGTATTCCATGTCGTCTTTGGCATTTGAGATCACCACCTGATCATCTGCAAACTGTAAAGTGTATATGTAATCCTGATCGTTCAATTGTATACCCATTCCTTTGACTTTCCTTTTCCATTGTTTCAGAGCTGCAGAGATATAAATCTTAAATAGAGTCGGAGAGATACAACATCCTTGTCTGAGACCCTTAGTAACTGCAAATTTTTCAGCTAAGAGGTTTCCGAATTTCATTTGGGAGTTTGAACCATAATATAGATCTTTGAGAGCACTAACCAATGTTTGATGTATGTTTGATGTGCCCAGGAATTCCCAATAGTTTATTTAGCGGGACTGTGTCATATGCCTTCTCAAGATCTACAAAAGTCATGTAATTTTTTATATTTTTATTTTATTTATTTATTTATTTATTTTATTTATTTAATTTCACTTAATATTACTTAAATAAATATGCTACAACTTACCAAAAGAACACTCCTGAAACTTTTAGACGTGTTAAAAAATATTGGATTATAATGTACACAAAAGTTTTAACATCTAAAGTTTTAATGTACACAATTCCAAATTTTTGTACATTTAAAAGAAAAAAAATATTTATTTCTGGGGAAGGGGGTCAATATTACCTTTTACTTACCTTTAATTTTTCATTGAAATATTTTTCACTATTTTTTAATTTAACAATATTCAGTGAATAAAGGTTAAAAATCTCAATAATATATATGAACTTACCCAATTTTTCCCATAATGTCCTCGGCTTCTTTCGCCATATTCAGCGAAAACTGAGTATGATTATACAAACTATCTAATTTCTTATAGAACTTTTTCAAATTATCTTCGACTTCTTTTACTTCTTTTTTGAGATTTTCCACAGGGAGTTTAAAATCGGTCACATTTTTCAAAATATCCTCAACTTTTTTGAGTGAGGCATTAGCGTTGGCGTCTTTTTGAGTCAGATTGTACTCTTTCATAACATCAAAGATAGCCTGGCCTTCATTAAGAGCCTTTTCAACTTCATTACCTTTAAAAAACATAAAATAAAATTCAATCAGAGTGCGCTCAGAGAAAAGTGCTCTTCAGAGCGCTCTGGTAGGGACCAGAGGTGACTTGGAACAAAGTTTAATGATCAAGTGTAGGAATAACTAAGAACATTAGGAGTGGCAATATGGAAAACTAAAAAAAAATAGTCAGGTATGGAAACTGATCCTGGTCCAAGTAAATTGATTTTGGAGTAAAGGATGTTTACGTCTCTACTTACCTGCTTGCTCGTGCAACTCAGTAAATATCTTGTCAATACCCTCAGCTGTTCTAATAGCATCTTCTTCTACTTGTGATATCTCGTCTACCAATTCTTCTAATGTATCTTTCAACTTTTCGGATTGATTTTTAAATTTCTCGCTATTTTCCAAGGAGTAGTTAGACTATAAATAAGTAATATTATACAATTAACATCAAGATTGCAGTTAATAAATGTATATGTAAATAATGAGTTTGATTTTATCATTTAATATTTGAAACAATTAAAAATACATTATTGTTTTTTTACAAAAATGCGTTAAAGTATGATAATGGAGCTTGAAAGAAATGCAGATTACACTCTGTAATTCAATCTGTAACAAAACTCTGAGCAATGTCCAATGATCCCGACAAATTAGTCGGTGGTTCTAGAAATAGAATCCAGCTCTGCCAACCAATCCTACTCTCAGATAATTAAGGTTCAGTGCCTGATAAGCAGTGAATCCACTGCGTATATGAAGAGAGATGGTGAAGTAACGGGAACATATTGGCTAGGACAGTGGTTCCCAACTGGTAGTGGACCACTGGGGGTCCGCGAGGTATGGCTGAGGGGTTCGCTAGATAAAAAAATAAATATATGAAGAGCCAGGGAGAAAAACGATATAAGTCCAATTTGCAAATTTTTTTAAGAGATCGAAGACGAAGTTTTTCTCTCTAAATCTTTAAAATTAATAACATATATTGCGCAAACTTAAAGTTATATCAAATTATAGATTATTTACTATAATTCTGTTTATATATCTAAAAAAATATTTTCGTGTAGACAGATTCGGCCTCCCCTCTTCACCACCACTGGCACTGGAACTAGATGAGACCCTATTTTGGTTTTATGCCGTTAAAATGTGTCAGTCACTGTCTGTTTTTGCATTACAGTAGAACCCCTCTCGTCCGCCCTCGGATAGTCCGACGCTCCGGGTAATCCGACCTGCTTGGCTTCGCGGAAATCCCCGGCGGTCGATTTGTTTACGACGAAAATTTCTCCGAAAATTACAATCCATTCTGTCAGTATTATTTCGAACTTTGTGAGTTAAAGTGTGTACATTATTTTCAACATGTCAGGAGCAAAACGTAAACACGTTACGCGTTCGTTAAGTGAAAAACTTGCAGTGCTTCAAAGGCTGGACAAAGGTGAATCACTACAAAAAATTGCCAAGGAACTGAATGTAGGCGTTACGACTATTAAGGATTGGAGAAAAAATCTAAAAGAAATTGAATCACATACAATGACGATAGTAGATGGAGAAAACGCTCTTAAAAAGCCTAAACTTGAACTGCTTGATAGTGCTCTATGGATGTGGTTCAGTCAAGAAAGAAGGAAGGGAACTCCGATATCTGGCCCAATTATAAAAGAAAAGGCAATAATTTTGCACAAAAAACTAGAAGTCGGAAGTGAATTTAAAGCCAGTGGAGGCTGGATTGATCGTTGGAAAACCCGTCATGGTATCCGGTTTGTCTCAATTTGTGGTGAAAAATTATCTGCTGACGTCGAGGCGGCTAAGGAGTTTTCTGTGAAGTTTCAACAAATTGTAAAAGAAAATGAACTGTTACCTTGCCAAGTCTATAACAGACGAGACAGGCCTAAACTATAAAATGCTTCCAAACAAAACCTTAAGTGCGTCAAATGAAACCGTAGCGGGAACGAAACTCATCAAAGATAGGCTATCTGTTGCTCCTTGTAGCAATGCTGATGGAACACACAAGCTTTCGCTGTTTGTCATAGGCAAATCTAAGAAGCCCAGGGCTTTCAAAAACATAAACTTATCATCCGTGCCGGTTTATTATCGCAACCAAAAATCTGCTTGGATGGACTGCAATCTTTTTAAATCTTGGTTTTTTGACGAGTTTGTGCCATGTGTTGAGAAGGACTTGACGAAAAAAAATCTTCCTGTTCGAGCTCTACTGCTATTAGACAACGCACCATCGCACCCTTCTGAGGAAGATTTAGTAAAAGGGGATATAAAAGCTATCTTCCTCCCACCAAATGTCACATCACTTATCCAGCCTATGGACCAGGGCGTGATAGAATGTTTTAAAAGGCGTTATCGCCGAAAATACATAAGCTCGATTTTAGAAAAATCCGAAGAAGGATGTGATATTTTCCAAGCCATGAAATCACTCAACATTAAAAATGCTATCTATACAATGGCTGAGTCTTGGGCAGAACTAAATCCTGAAACGCTAAGAAAATCTTGGCGTAAGCTTTGGCCAGAAGTTATGATCGAAATTGACCAGGTCGAAGATGAGCAAAACGACGTGCAGGAAATCGTTACCAATCTTCAGACCCTGGATGCAAATATACCTGCTAGTGAAGTTGAGGAGTGGATTGAACAATGTGACAAAAACTACGAAACCAGTGAAGTGCTGAACGATAACGAAATTGTTGCCGCTGTTATGGAACGTGACGGTGACGGAATCGTGAACTCAGAATCCGACAGTGATGATGATGATGAGCCTCCTGTCCGGATTTCACACACCGATGCCAAGAATGCTTTTGAAATTGGCCTTCAGTACATTGAGCAGAACTCAGCATCAACACCGATGGACATCGTGTGGATGAAAAAATGGAGGAACATTGCAGCTAAATCCAGAATTTCATCTTGTAAATAAAAATCTATTACTGATTTTTTTACTAAGTAGGCCTACATAGATAAGCACTAGTTTTTATGCTACCTTTTTTGACATTATATATTTACATACATATTTAATAAATAATGTACAAACAAAAGCTTTCTTGTATTTTATTGAAATATAATTATTTATTATATCACTGTAGAGAATAATACAGTCGTTTTTTAAAAACACATACATACGTCATACACAATGACTTTTTCTGATAATCCAACCTTTCTTGCGTTCCGACCATACTGCTAGTCCCGAGGGTGACGGATTAGAGGGGTTCTACTGTATAGTTACACAGCTAATTCGCATTTCAGAGATGTCAGTCGGCTATTTTTAGTAAGTTAGTTGGTTCATTTCTAGTGAGGTCCCTGACCGTGTTGAAACGTGTGATTTTGTGCAACATTTTAAAGCTTTGGTTACCCGGAAAATTACATTAGGCTTACGTTATGGACCGTGGTTCACTACATTAAAACTCGACCTCTGCAATCCAGATTATTTTCTTTGTTGTGCAAGCAAAGAGATTGGAAGTAAGCATGAACACCTTCTTATTCATACGAAAGTAAGTTGGCTCTCTCGAGGGAGGATATTGATAAGATTCTTTGATCTTGAGATGAAGTTCGTGTTTTTCTTCTTGACACCAAGTACGCAGATATTCTCACTGACTTTTCTTGGCTTTGCTCAACTGCCTACTTAGCTGACGTGTTTGAACACTTGAATGTATTAAACTTAAGTTTGCAAGGAAAAAATGTAGACATGTTTAAAGTTGAAGATAATATCAGTGCTATGGCAAAAAAGTGCCAGCTGTGAGCGTCAAGGATTGAAAGCGAGTGGTTCACTAAATTTCCTAATTTGAAACAGTTCTTGGAGTCTGCAGAGCTGAGTTAACGTGACCCAATAAAGATCAACGCAGCCTAGCCACGACTTTTAGAATACACTTCCCTGAACCTTACGCTGACGATGATTGGATTCGAAATCTTTTCAGCTGTCAAGCAATTGAACAAATCCAAGGCCTCACAGAAGAAGAACAAGATAAGCTTGTGGATTTGTTGAGTTGTGGTACGATGAAGAACATTTTTAATGGTGAGAAAATAGCAGACTTCTGAGCAACAGCACGCAAGGATTACAAAAAACTTGTAGACCATGAAAAAAATCCTTCCGTTTGCAACAATCTATCGGTCTGAGCAAGCATTTTCTTCCATGTGCTTCATGAAAAACAAATATGGGAATCGGCTTAGTCATGCTTAGACATGCAGTCGGATTTCAGAGTGAAATTTTCAAGTTTGGAACCTAACATTACAGAAATAACGGATTCTAAGGTTAAATTCAACGTATCTCATTAATTGAGGAGCGAAAATTAAAACTAATAATGAACTTGTGTAGGTACTCTGTATTTTCACAAATAAATCCTAAATAGCATTAGTTTGATTTATGGTTTCACATATTTTGGCTCTTTTCAGGTAACTTTACGTTTGTTTAGGTCTTTAGGAAATAGTGGGTGTCCTCGTCATTGTAGTACCTTGATGAAGGAGTCCTTGGAAAAATTTAGTTGGGAACCCCTGGGCTAAGACATAGAAAACTAATATGGAAAACGTGACAGATTGAAAGGTCCCAAGGTGGCAGCCTACCTTACGACTAACTTAACTACATATAGTAAGCTATACTGGTGAAAATACAAATACTCTACAAGCATCAAACCATTTGAAAGTAATATAATTATAGATGCAATATAAAGTGAAAGATTGTTTATATATTTACTTACTTTTCTATTTAAATTTTTGGAATCCTGTTCTAATACCTCGAGTTCTTGGATTGTACTGTTCAGGCTAGTTTGGCTGGGATTAATTTCATCGAATTTTGGTTTTAGTTTATCCAAATGTTCTCGCATGCTTTCCAATCTTCTCCTAGTAAAGTATCCCGACTGTATAGACTAAAAATACAATTTTGCGTATACAATTACGAACTATCTTGTTTGGCTTTAACTTACGTCAAAATCAAATATAACAGGATCAATTGTAGCTGCTAATTGATCGGTATCGTCCAAAAGGGCATGATGGCAACTGTCGCATTGATGGCAACCAAAGTTTTGTTCAAAAGCCCATCGATGAGGACATTGGTCGCATTTTTCTCCAATGACTCCTTCAAGACATTCACACTGTCCAGTGAGGGCATTGCAACCGAATCCTAGAGAATATTCCGTTTTGCAGCCACAAGCTAAAATACGGTTATAAAAAATTAACATTAAAAACAAATTTTTTGTAAAATCAGTATATAATCAAAGAAAAATATATTATTTTCTCTGTTGTGCAAATCTTCAGATCTTGAGATTTAATTAAAATTTTTTTATTTCTTTCATTGTAGAAGAATGGTTTATATACTTTAAAAGTGGACTAATTTACTTGGATTGTATTTTTTTTCTTTTTAATCGTTAATATATTGCGGCCAAATAACAAAAGTGACAACAATTTTGTGTAGCTTGATTACTTTGTAGGAGATGACCACTCTTATATCAGACCTTTCACATCATGGTAGGCATCTCAATCTTCTCCATCGAAAACTGTGTGTCTCCCGGTTTACATTTGCAAAACCGTGACAGAAATAACTTAGTATTTGTTGTTACTTGTATTCTTAGTATTTTTTGTTTAATTGTCTTAGATTGAATTATTTGTTCTTCGGGCCACCCAGGTAATTCTAAGCTTTTCTCCAACGGAACATCTGGACACGTCTATGAGCTTTTCTTCTTTCTCCTAAGTACTCGGCACAAGGAAAACTTGGAAAAACAAACTCCTTACGAATCTGATCTTGACGTCATCGAATATTTCATAGTTTTTCAAAAGCTGTGTCAATTTAGACATCATGATTTTTATAATTGCTGATATTTGTTTTATTACTTTCCAACGAAACTATTTATTAAGTTCCTTAAATGCACATATTGGTCAACAACGCTGAATGTTAACATTTGTGCTTTGCATTAATTCCCTTTAAATAAGTTTGTAAGGAGTTTGGTCTATGTATCTGTAGTTATATTGTACTTGCAGCTATCTCATGAACCTATTTATATTGATTTCTTAATAGTAGAAATTGTACTAAAAACTGAAACTGACGTATTTGCGACTTTTTACAGCTCGAATGTCACCTAATTTTGATAATATATTCTTTTTGTGAATCATACCAATAAAAAAACCTTGTTATCAAATGTTAACGTAAATACAATAAATATAACTTACATGTACAGCCTTCCGTGGTGTAGTTCCAAAATCCTGCAGCGCACCTATCGCAAGTCCTTCCAGTAACTCCCGGTTTACATTTGCATTGTCCTGTAACGTCGTCGCATTGGTCACTATCCGATGCCTCTCCACATTTACAAGGAGTACATCCTCTACCGCTTTGGAAACCAAAATGTTCGATTTCGCATCGGTCACACTTTTCGCCGACGACATTGGGTTTGCAGACGCATCTACCAGTCGTGCTGTCGCATAGGTCGGTACCAAGATCATCGCAGATACAAGCTGGAAAAAACCATGACAAAATATTATACAAAAAGTAAGAAATGTTATGGATGTACTTACGTTGACAGTCCTTCAGGTTGACAGCATCTCCAAAAAAGCTTGGAGCACACTCGCCGCATTGCTCACCGTATGTGTTATTGAGACACCGCAGACAGGCTCCAGTAACTGTATCACAAGATTGTGGATCATTTGGATTAATGTTGCCTGAACACTGGCATGGCTTGCAGTAATCACCTAAAACACATATGAGTTTACAACAAGCAGAATTCAACTATAGTTGTAGTATAAAATATTAAAGTATTACTTATTTTACGATATTGTGTTTTGTTAGTATTGGTTAAAAAACTAATTTATTGAATAAATGATATCTGATATTGTTGATGTATCAGGTATGATAACTGAAATGACCGATTATGCAAATAATACGACAAAATAGCGGTGTTAATTCAACTACATGTTGATAAAATATACAAAAGAACGGAAATAACTAATAATTCCTAGTCAAAACTTATTCACTGTGGAGAAGGTCATCCAGCCAATTATAGAAAATGATACAGACAAAAACTTGGGTTAAGGTTAGGTTTAATATGAGTGGCCGCATAAACCTTCCACTCAATCTAAGAGGTCTACTGTGGCTCATCCCTAGGTTTAAGTTGTCCTTTCAGCCCAGCCTTTGTAACAAAGTTTATTATAGCCTTTGGTGACACTTCCACGAAGTTGTAAGGCTGGACTTGATAATATTTAAATGTATATTATCCTATTTAAGCCTGAGCAGTAGCACAGAATGTGTTCCGCCATCTTGTCTTCAGCCCGACAAGCCCAACAGTCCGGTCCTTTGTGCCAGACCCTGTATATTATTGTTTGAAATAGTACAGTCAGCGGAGGAACTGCTATTTTTCAAATTTCAGGAAACAAGAATAATATATTACATAATAATTATGCAGCTGATTACTAAACTGTTGGTATTTCGAAAACAATTAAATTTTGGTATTATTAATAACTTCTTTTGTCAAAATGGCGTGTCTAATATAAGAAAAAAGGTAAGCGCACATTTGCGCTCGATGTATGTATTTTGTGATGACCTCAGCTCTAAATTTTTAGGAATTAGTGTACAAAAAAGTTATAACATATAATGCAGTATATTATATTAACGTTAATAACATTTATATTTCTCCCTACCTTGCACTTCTGGCCTTCCATAAAAACCGGGGGAACAGTGATTGCATCTTGCTCCAAGATAGCCCTCTTGACACTGACAACTTATCTTTTCTCCATCGGAACTCAGATCACAAGAATTAGCAAAACTGAAAGAATTGAATTAGAATTACATTCAAAAATAAATATTAAATTTCGAAATAATTTATAGAAAAAAAAAACAATAATATTTTTCCCATCATTTCTCAAATTTCATCAAGGTTTATGTTAAATAAAAATATATAAAAAAATATTCTAGTAAAGAAAAATAACGTAGATAGGTAGGTAACAAAAAATCATGACTTTGCACTTAAATTTCGAAGCCAAGAAATATTTTTGTTATTACTTTTGTAAATCGTTGAGATTTTCTGCAATGTGCAACAATAATATCGTTAATCGGAATTCCCTTCACTTTGATACCAATATTATCGTTTTCAAACGCCTTCTTAATTATGAAGTCTGCGTATAGGTTAAATGGAGTTAGTGATAGAATACTATCTCGTCTGACCCCCTCTTTTTAGGTTTATATATTCTGTTGATAGAAAGAAGATTCAATAGAAGGTATATCTATCAATGGAGAAGTTTTGAATAACTTGCGTTTTGCAGACGGTACAGTAATAATAACGGATAACCACAATGATTTACAGAACGTAATGCAACGACTTAATGAATGCTGTCGTGAATACCAAACCAAAGAAATTAAGACACGTAATGAAATAGCACGTGCATCACTCATTAAACTTAAAGAGTTTCTTTGTTGTCAGTATATAAGGTTAGGCCTACGCCTAAAAGAAGAAAACTTGAGTACTTGTGCCATGCTATGAAACGACAAAAATACTCATTATTGCAGCTTATTATGCAAGGAGAAAATTCGAGAAAAGCGAAATGTGGGAAGACGAAGAATATCGTGGATTAAGAACTTGACTGAATGGTTCAAATGCAGTAGTGCAGAACTATTTAGAGCGGCAGTCAACAGGGTCCGCATAGCCATGATGATTTCCAACCTTCGATACATGTAACTTAAAGAAGAAGATTCTGCTGATCTTTCTTCAATTTGTACTGTAGCTTCTTGGGTTATAGTAGAGTTTGGTGATTATTCATATATTTTTGGAATCTTATGTTTTTGCCTTTAAGAAGTTGTATAAGTTACTCATGTCTCACGTTGTCAAATGCTTTGTTGTAATCAAAAAAACATATAGACATCTTGGTTTACATCTAGGCTTCGTTATGTCAATATATATTATGCAAACAATTTTATTGTTTGCATAATACAGTTTTATAACTTATTCATTGTCATAAAACTGTCACCTTCATAAAACAATTACTCAATAAATAACACACATTTCATAAATATATCTCTCGAATAAGTATAAATAACTTTTAATAATACAATAGTATATTACATCACTTTCATTTAACAAACATGCATACACATATCTCTGCTTCATTGGATCAAATCTACCTCCTCAAAAACTTCCCGTTTACTGTCATACAACTACAATAGCAGAATTGAGTTCTCCATTCAACAATACATAGTAGTTTCAACCATGTTCTACCAACCATCAATTAATAGAGTACCGGCATGTAAGTAATGTTTATTTATTTGCTCATTTATTAATTTATTACAATCTAATAGACTATTTTATGACAATTTGTGGGCCTTACCTTGTCTGTTTAAACTTTAAAACTTTTATATATTTTTATTCAACTTACTCTTTTTGAAATAAAACCACAGACATGTAATATTGGCATAATTATTGTAATTTCCAACATCTACTTTGTTTGTCTTTATTAGACAACACCCTAATATGGGTTTTTATCATTTCAGCATTTATTTAACTTTGTATCGAGACCTGAAGATGCTTTGCATATTGTAGAAAGCGAAACCGGTCGTCTGATAGTTAAACTAAATTGATTGTGAGTAAGTCTTATTTATTATTTCTTTACCTATTTGAAATGGACTCACACAAGCAACACATTCATGATTTGAATAATTGAAATTATTTTTATCACAACACTTACTTGTTACTGGTTATGGGCAGTGGACATGCGCAAATTAAACAGTCCTTTGGAGTACCAGCTAACGCATTCCCATGATAGCCGGTTTCACAAAACTCGCAGTGGTCTCCTTTTGTATTGTGGGTACAATTCTAGAAAAAAAAATATGATTAATGTTCTTTTATACATTTAACAGTTACTCTTATATGGCAAGATCCAAATAATCAATACATTCTTTTGATTTACAAACTCATTTGTGGTCGTTTTGGTAGCGAAATTTCCACGTTCAGTAGTATTTAAATTGTTTTTTTTTTGTACACTTAAATAGCTTAAAATTTCTATTCTGAAGGAACTGATAAAGTATTTGTTCGTGAATTTAGTTTACCTTCAACAAACATCAAAATTCTGATTTTATATGTTACGTTATTTAAAAAACATAAATGATGTATCCTCTATATGTTACTGACTTACTAATACCTACTGGTATTTTCTTACTAATAACTTCCTCTTTCAATATTGGTAACCAGACCCTACTACATTCTGCCGAGGAATTTGCGACACAATTGGCCTCATTTAGCATAATTAGAGCCGCTTCTTTGATTTTTCTTTTTTTACCATCCGTTTCTTGTATCACTACTGTCGCAAATTCCTCGGAGAATGTAGTAGGATCTGGTTACCAATATTGAAAGAGGAAGTTATTAATAAGAAAATACCAGTATTAGTAAGTCAGTAACATATAGAGGATACATCATTTATGTTTTTTAAATAACGTAACATATAAAATCAGAATTTTGATGTTTGTTGAAGGTAAACTAAATTCACGAACAAATACTTACTATGTCGGGATAGTATTATGAGGTTTTTTTCCTGGTTTTTCCCTCATAATTTACTATGGAATCACTAACAGGAGAATTTTACTGTCATCATGTCATGTGTTTGTCTTTTTAATGACGAATTACATGCTATGATTTTTTTTCTGACGGATATTCTCAAGTTAAAGTTGATTTCATGTAATCGAATATCATTTTAAAGTCGTCTACTTTAAAATGCATAATGTATGTCTGAATTGTCAATATAAATGAGTCAGATAAAATTAAATTATTAGAAGAATTTTTCACTATGTAACAAAAAACAAAATTTGTTTAATTTACTGTTTGTATTTTGAGAACGATTTCCGAAGTGGAAATTGAAACGTCAATAAACGTAATTTTATCTTTAATTGTGGCTTATTCCCAGTTTAATAGTAATTAATTTACAATGCCACAAGAATATAGCTTCAGAACAATAATAAGTTACCAGTTACCAGGTTATAATAAGATACCAGGCGGGGAAAACTGGAAAAAAGGTGTATACATACAAGCTGCTGCTACCTGATACACGGATGGCTCAAAAACATCAGAGGGCGTGGGAGCTGGCATGTGACAGTTTTCCAGGCGGAAATAACGGCAATCAATCACTGCGTGGAAGAAATAGAAAGGCAGCAAAGAACGTTCCGTTAAGTTGCCATCTTCACAGATAGTCAGGCATTGCTTAACGCACTCAATTCTGTAGAGGTCAATTTTAAGCTAGTATGGGATTCTGTGTGTGCCCTAAATAAACTAAGAGTCCGTAGCAAGGTTACCGTCGTTCATTCTCGCCACATGTCGAGCCCAATTGCACTTTATGTACAGTTGCGGTCACGGAATAGTTTACACCTTACTTTTTATATTGTAATACTGTAAAATTGCAGTGTCGTACGGATTTGATAAATGTCAAAGTCAAAAAATTTCAAAACGTCAATGCTTTCGCGAGTGTTCAACAATAAAATAAAAGTATATTAAACTCTTCCAAAATGGTTAGAATACATTTGAATTATGCGCAAAAAGCAAGAGCAATTGCCAAACTCGAAGAAGGTTGGTCATTAAGGCAAGTTGCTGCTGATTTGAACGTGAGTCATATGTGCATATGGAAGATTAAACAAAGATGGGATAATTTTCACTCTATAGCACGGTTGGGCGGTTCAGGAGGGCAGAAGATTTCCACAGATCAACAGGATGAGATGTTAGTAGATTATTTGAGAGAATCTCCTTTTGCCACAGCTCAAAAGGCAAGAGAAGAGGCAGCGTTTCCAGGCAGTATTCGCACTGCACGTCGAAGAATTAAAGCAAGTGGACTGCTAAATTGTGTAGCTGCACGGAAACCTTTTTTGACTGAGGATCACAAGAGGAGACGAGTTGAATTTTGTAATGAATTTATAAACCGCGATGAGAATTTTTGGTCTAGGGTTGTGATGATTTTCCGATGAAAAAGTATTTCAGTCGTAATAATGGTCGAATAAGAGTTTATAGGCCGAGAAATCATAGGTATGATGAACAGTATACGCATCATTTAAGAAATAGTGGAGGATTCTCTGTCAACGTATGGGGATGGATAAGTGCCGAAGGCCCGGGCGTTTGTTATCATGTAGAGGAGAATTTAACAGGATTATATTACAAACATATTATTGAGCACACAATGTTGCCATCGGTGATCCAGAGATTCCCCAACAACGACTTTATCTTCCAACATGACAATTGCCCGGTGCATACGAGTAGAACTGTTCGAGAATGGCTAGAAGAAACTGATGTTAATGTTCTTCCGTGGCCTTCCCGTAGTGCAGACTTTAACCCCGTCGAAAATGTGTGGGCAGAGTTAACAAAGAAACTAAATGAAAGAAACCTTAGACCACGAAATAGAATTGAATTATGGGAAGCAATTGAGCAGGCATGGGAAGAGCTTGTTAACTATAACATGAGGGGATTGGTGCTATCTATGAACAGAAGACTGCAAAATTGTATTGACAAGAATGGGGCTTCCACCAAATATTAATTATTATTTATCATTGTTTATCGTTATTTAATATAACATAGATTTAAAATAAAATACATATTAAAAAAAAAGACTTCTTTATTTTCGTTATTAAGATCATAATCCATTTTATTCAAAAAACTGTTTTCTATATTTTTCATTTTGTAAAATATTTTGATATTTTAATTTTAATCTACCTATTCTAGCTAGTACACCACTGGCAACGTCACTTTGACGTAAAAGGTGCGTTTAAACGAAGTAAAAATTTAAAAAATGGGCTCCTAGATACGTGAACCTGTAAACTATTCCGTGACCGCAACTGTACCTATGCTATTCTTTCTACAGCATTTTTAATTCTGGATCTTATAATTACCAATTTACCACCTGGTACTAAGTATATTTAATGTGAATAAATAACAATTTTAACTGAAAATACGTTTTATTTGATTTTAACTTCGGAAATAGTTTTGAAAATACAATTTTTATTTTTACTTCTTTGAATTACAAAGAAGAAATAGGTTAATTTTAACTAGATTGTAAGTGTTTTGTTCTAATCTATGAACATAAATCTAATATTAAACGTCCTTACCAAACAAACTCCAGTATTAACATCGCACTCGTCGGCATGACCATGGCACTCGCATGGTACACAGAAACCTCCATGTGGTCCAGATTGGATTCTATAAAATCCTCGAGAACATTCTTCACAAGACAATCCTTGATAATTTGGTGGACAATGGCACTGTTCAACTGAACTTGCGAGAGGTGATTGGTCGTAGTATCCTTGTACTGGTTCGAATGCTTCGTCGAGGATAACATTTGACAACCTAACAACGAACAATTAATTTAACATAAAAAATCCAGTTTTATTAAAGTACAATTTAATTATTCTAGGTTTAATGTGACTTCAAATTTAGTCACATGTCGAGAAAATATATCATCAGTGACTGCAGAGAGCATATACTCTCTCTTAAGGTTTCTAAAGTTTATTTTTGGTACCTAGAAATCATTTTTTAAGTGTGTCTCATCGAAATAAACACCTTTTCTCTCTTGGTAATTTTTCAAAAAATGCGTTCTTTTCGTGTTATTTGCAATTTTTTATTGAAAAATCTCTTAATGATTTTTTCTAAAAAGCTACTAAATTAATCATAATTCTACAAAAACCTTTAAAATCTTTAAACTTTCAAGTATAAGTAAGAATATGTTGGCAAATATACACGGTTTCTCTCTCAATGAAAACATAAACCCATGATACTATGATACGAAGATAAGATATTGCGCATAAGTCGTGACATCATTGGAGACTTGCACGTTCGAAATGTCAGTTTTTGTATATATCAATAAATAATCTTTAATAAATAGTTTGGAGATATCCTTATGTGTTCAATTATTGTAATTATTGAAGTTCGTGAAGTTATGTGAACTTATTTTCGTCTAGTAATTTCATCACAGATTCCATACAAATCCCATTTAACTTTAACAAGAATTCAAATTCTACTTTCCAATGACGGCATGCGCGAACACGACCGATTTTGGGCTACGAGAAGATCCTATCTTGTTATTCATAGTATCATGCATATCATGCATGATTTTCGAGCAGTTTAGCGCTAAGTGTGTACAGGGTTGCGGCAATACAGGCGAGCTGCGCGTAGAAATCTTTGTTTAAATTTAAAACAATTCAATACAAATATTACAATTCATTTGAGTGGCTTCAGATCAAAGATGAACATGTTTCAAAAAAAATTTAGTTAGTAGGTAGTGGTTTCTTATAGAATTGTTCCTGTTCTTTTTAACGGTAATAATAGTTTCCTTCCAACACGGACGGAAATACGTTATTTTCTTACACGTACTTAACAGTTGAAGGACAGTTCAAAAACGGACTCCTTCCGCAGAATATTAAACAATCAGAATGCCCACTATGTCGTAGCTTGTCACAAATTTCTCAATTCGAGTCTATGTTTCCGTCTAAAACATGGCGTTCGCGTGTTGACAAACTTCAAAGGCGACATCTGAGAGTGGGCATTCTGATTGTTATTTATTTTGTGGTACAAGTCTGTATAAGTCTACTGAACCGTAGTTCCCAAAATTATACGGATGTGAATATAAAATATGAAGCTAGTCCAAAAGAAACAGATAAGTCTGATTACCTTGTGGAAATTGTCGATGACCAATAGGTAGCTCTAATGTAAATTCCTTCCAATTCCCTAAGGACTTCCATGATATGTTCTCGTCTGGCCGGTTCACCGGAAGATAATTCAAAATTGCTTTCTACTAGCTGTAGGGATGTTGAGAAGTCTGATTCTGGAGGAGGTTGCTCTAGATTGGAGTATACCAAGTAAATGTCTTTTCCCTGTAAAACTACGTCCGGGCCACTAACAGCCGATCCTATAAAATAACAAAACAAAATTAATATTGTAAAACTGTTTCATTTGACGACATTATTGAATATTAGTATTATTGAATCCATATTTTAAGAAGTACAATGGGAATAACAGTAAAAATAAAGGAAACGAAGGCACTAGGCTATAATTAAAGTCATTAAAATGCAATTAATTTAGAAATAGGTTAAGACGCTCCTTTTTATATTACATTCCACTTTCTCACTGTTTGATTAAAAGTGATATTATTGTTTCCCAAAAGTAACGACACTAAAACTTGGGTAGATTTGCTCAAGCTGACTCTATTGGTGATTTAATAAACTCAGGTCTTTTAATAATCTTCTTTTGAGGTGCGATACCTTTTAGATGCATATACTCTCTGTTTCTAAATCACTGTCACTCTCCAATTAAGATTGTGGCTCTAGATCCAAAGGGTGTTTGGAAGCTTTTTCAACTACGACATTTAAAATATTTGTATCCCAAAGCTAATAAGGCTACTACTAAAAATATTGTCCATACTTTAACTACAATTCCTAGATTATATACTCAAGTACTTCATTTAATGAATCAAATAAATTAACCTTCACCTTTTGCTGTAGAACAACCACCTGTACGAACTGTTGTACATGTTCAACGGCCTGTAATACAAAAATCTATTGGGAGAGTCAATCCCACACCTGTAGTAGTTGAAAAAGCTTCCAAACCCCCTTTGGATCTAGAGCCACAACTTCCAATAAGTACTTCAGAATTTGAATTGAATTTCAGAGTGACAGTGAGGACACATTTAGAAACAGAGAGTACATCCTTTAAAAGGGATGGCACCTCAAAAAAAGATGATAAGACCAAAGTTTATTAAACCACCAATAGTTTCAGCTTCAGCAAGTCTACCAAAAATTTAAACTATTAAAAAGGATTAAAAATCTCAGAACGTTTTCGATCTTATCAGATCATCATCAGTGAAAACATCTTGAAACTAGCCACATAGCAAGATCCAAAAACCCTTAGTTGACAGGATAATATTAAATTTTAAAAATGTAACACGAGATCGATGCTAAAGTCGATGGAACTGCAATTATACCACTTTCTCAGATTGTTGAATATTCCCTTACAATTTGCTTACAATGCGTGTCTTTTCCGAGGTTATCCGCACCCACACGATTCTGTCTGGTTCAGTCCTCATTTATATAGCGAGCCGGGGCACAGCCCATGGGGTTTCAGTCAAAACAGGTTAATTATATACGTGCTAGGCGATTACTGAACTTCATTAAATTCATTAAACTTCCTTCCGTTTTGCGTAGGCGCTGAAACAATCCTCATATAGTTGGCTTGCCGTGAGAAACGTGGCGATCTATATTTAAGCCTCTTCAGTGGGATATCAATATGTATATCCGTAGTTGTGGGTTCGCAATTATAGGGGGCTCTCTTGTCTACGGATATGAGGAACAATAATATGACACAGTACAGGGAGCCAGGGGTAGGTGTACGTTTTATACGTCCACCGATGATCGATGATTCTCATGGTTTTATTGAGTTTTGTGCTTGTCTTCGTTACAAAGCTGCTGTCAAACCACACTGGAGAGCAGTATTCGGCTATCAAGTAGACAAAGCTGATGTTCTGAAGGTGGTGACATTTCTTCCTCTGGGTGTTCCGCATAATTTGTGGATATTATTTTGGAGGCAATATTTTCTTATATAGGTAGTTCTTTTTATACTTCTTCTTTTTGTAGTGCCTATACGTTTCGGATGTTGGCGACCATCATGGCAAATCTATGTTTTACTGTATCAAATGCTTTATGACAATCAATGAAGCATGTGTAAATGTCGCAATTCAGATCTGTACATGCTTGAAATAGCACTTGTGTGCTTTTTATGCTTCTTATTGCATAATTAATGTCGTTTCTTTTATCTTTGTATTGCTGGTAAGTGTTTTTATTTTATTGCTACACTACTGTAGGTATTATTTCCTTTTCTCGCATGCCAAATCCCTGATTTCCATATTGAACCATAGGTTTGATATTTTGCTGTATTAAGGTCATTTGTTCTGACTTATCTACTTTCATTTGTAGCTTGTGGAAAGATTCGGACGTAGTTTTGAGGTTTGAATCGGTTTGTAAATGCCCTTTTGTCCACTTGTCGATTGACGATGATAAATATAATAAAAGTTGAAGTTGTGGAGTAAAAGTGTTGATTTTATTGACAGCTACTGGTAATTACACAATATGATGTTCTTTAGGTAACTACTTATGATAAACTGTACTCAAATGAGCTCAAATCCCCAATTTATAATCTCACACATAATTCATACCTCACCATAGAAGTTATTGCTTTCTATCATACGATAATTTGAACTATTACATTACAATTTAATCTAGGCCTTAATTGCTCACTTAGGAAATTCAATTAGAAAATATATTATTCGGCAATTTATTTAGTTGTAGGTAAATGAACTAATTATTAAAATATTATACGATATGGTTTTACAATAGCTCACGTGTACATGGTGAAACTATAAAAGATTAAGAAGTTAAGAATAATGTGAGATTACAAATTAAGGGGTTAATTTGTAATTGGACCCTTGTGTATTACTGGATGTAGTCGTTACTGGATTTGTCTCAAACTTCTCTTATAACCGTTGTTTATCATCATCATCGTTATCACGAAAATACTTTGTAGACCTTGGCACTTGATAATTTTTAAGTTAAGAAAGGCCTGTCTTTTTTTGTCTTCTTTCCGATGGTGCCTGCGTTATGATTTTCGTTGGGGATAAATATTCCTGCATGCGCTCTACGTGACCCATCCAGCGCAGTGCTTTCATTTTTTAAAGCGTGGTGATGCCCGATTCTTTACATTTTACAATTTACAGTTGTATTGTCTGTATTCTTAAAATTTTTTCAACTTGTTCTGTTTGATCCCTGAAAAAATATACGGCAATGACGCATATGCGTCAATTCCACAGCTCTCTTTTGCATTTAGCATGCGTTACCTAGCAACAAGGCAGACTGGGCATCTAGGCATCCTCTAGACGAACAAATAAAGGTTTTTTCGTGAGTTAAGTCGTTGTGTTTCGCGTGAAATGGCAAAGAACGTTCGCATTAAGACTACCTGCGCATTTTGGTCTAGAAGTTTGGGCTTTCCTAAGCTAGCATTTTCCTGGAGAGATTGGAGGCTAACGAACCGTGGCCTTTGCGGTCGCCAGACATTATTCCTACGGATTTCCCAATCTGGGCATGTTTAAGAATGTTTTTGTGCATACGATCGAAAACGTCGAAGATCTCAAACATTGAATAGCAATCGAGTTAGATATTGATATTATTACAAAAAAAAGGTTCTTTGAACCGTATTGAGATAAAGGGAAACATTTTGAATATTTTAAATACATATTTTTACGTTAAAAGAATTTCTTAAATGTTTTTCTTTTCAAAATTTTTTGTTTGCAAATTTGTCAGCTGACTTATGCCATTATAAACTTCCCTTAATGCAATTATAAACTTACAATAATAAGTCTTATCTATAACATCGTTTAGTGAAAATTATGGGCGACTACAATATTAACAAACCTTGCTCTATATTAGACTTACCTTCTTGGCCAATGTTATAAAAGATGGAGTAATTTAAATGACCACCATAGGAAACTAACTTCTTGCCCAAATAATCATCAGGTGCGGAGAAATATGCAGTTGAAACATTGACATACGAAAAGTCTATACCCAGAACATTACTATCATCATCCATGTTCTGCAGCTGAATGTGTAAGGAAGTAACATTCAATTTATCATTTAAATCTAACTTTACTACCTCCCAGTCCTTCATTATATTCAGAGAAACTTTAATTAATCTTGAGCTTTGACATCTAAAACATAAACGAAATTAGAATAAAACATTATATAATCAGAGTGATCTATGTAACCTTGTGGTTTTTCCAAAGCAAAAACATTCTGTACATCCATCTTCGTTGCTCGGTTGTATATTGAAAGATCCTTCTCTGCAGAATTCACAATGAGGCCCAACGACGTTCTTCTTACAGAAACATTCGGCTGTACTGTTGTCACAGATTTCCGCTATAGTTCCGCCGATGTTACATTCACAGGATTCGCAGTATGGAAACTGGTAGTTTCCTGCTTTGCATCTGTCACAAGTTCGTCCGACTATGTTTTCTTTGCAGCTGAAAAATATTATACGTAACCAATGGTTTCTGCCGTTTCGGGATGGTTTTTAAAAACGATTTATTTTAATTAAAATTACAGATTTTCGTAATGCGAGAATTAAATTATTTATGACTTTCTTATACAAATATTAATATCAGACTGACTAAAATAATATAAAAAGTTTATTATTAGAATTTGGAAAAATATGCAACGCTAGCAGGTATGCAACAAAGTGTGCTAGAGACCATGCACAAAAAGCGAGAATTGACCAACATCATCAAAATAAGAAAGGTCCAATACTTCGGTCATGTAATGATAGGCTGCCCAAAATATCGCTTACTGCGGTTGATCATTAAAGGCAAAATCGAAGAAAAACGTTGGGTCGGAAGAAAACAACTGTCATGGCTGGATAAGTCGAACGGTCGAGGAATTGTTTTATCTAGCTGTAGATCGAGAAACATTCCATTAGCTTGTTAACATGACGATATCCAACATTTGAAAACAAGCCCGGCACACAAATAAAAAGAAGCAGGTAGCCACAGATCGATCAACAGCCCAAGCTGGTATTGCGGAAATTGGTGACATGAGCGTAGTTAGGTCAATTTATATTGTAGCATGCAGAAAATTACTTAAACTAACTAATATTCAAGTATAAAATTTATCTAGTACCCCCAAGGCCAAGTTTAAATATTTCCCCAATTCTCTGTTTACATTGTGTTGTAAAGGAAAAAATTCCAAATTCCAGTTATAATGGAGACTTTAAATATGGTTTTATTAACTTGTACGTGCTGTTCTACAATTTTAAAAACTGGGAATGATTCGATGTCAAATAGCGTGTTTTAGCATTTGCAAGGTTAGAGGAGAAGCCGGTACACAGAGCGTCAGGTCGAATGAGTTCAAGTTTTAGGTCTGAAAGGATGGCCATCGTATGCGGACGTTTTAGTTAGTCGACGAAGAAACCGGCAAATTTGTCGAAGAAAATGTGATTTATACTCAAAGTAATGTGTCACTTTAGATCAGAGTAATCACTGTTTTTTGTTTGTAAGCCGTCTCCCATCTGAGATATTTGTAGAGTAAGTGATTAAGTAAGTAAGTGGTCACCCTATAAATTTCGAAGCCTAAACACAGTAACTACTCATTCCGAAGTATTTTTACCAGCCCACTAAGCCATCTAGCCGACAAATACCAATCACCAAGTATAAAGTACATATTTTTCACCATGCTACAAGTTATATACTTTAAAAATGTGAGGGCTAGTTTAGTGGGATTTGAAAACTATTAATCAAGAAAAAGATCTTGCATGACACTGTCCAAGTTATTAAGGCTCACAACCGAGAAAAACAACTAACGAAAGTTTTGATTTTGTGTACGAAATATCAGGCATGGAGAAAAACAGACATACGGTATAATAATACTTACCGACAAGCGCCACTTAATAGATCACATTGGTAGTCATTTCTCTCGACTCCCAAGTAATCACATTTACATTCCTCACATCCAATAAGCCGATCGAACCCATACGTCAATGGCTTACATTGGTCACAATTTTCTCCTACTACGTTTTCAGGACAAATACATTCTCCGGTATTGGGTTCACAATATGCAGTTGCTGGACATCTACAGGGTTTACAGTCGGGGAATCCATAGTAGCCAGTTTTGCAGGCTTCACATTTACGACCAATTATGTTTTCCCTACATTGGCATTGACCACCGAATTTCTCACACTCGAAACTTTTGGAACCTACGTAATCGCACTGGCAGGGGAGAGCGCCGGTATTATGGCCAGCAGTGATAGAAAATACGGAGTCTCGGCAAAAACCTGTAACACATTTTATTAATTTTGCTAAAACTAAAATACAACATTTAATAGTAAAAGTATCACAGAAAAGATACTATATTTCGTAATATACTACAATTCCTTACCTTCCATAGTTGTATCAATGTTAAAATGATTACTGCCGCACTTTGATATAAATTCCCCAGCTCTATCAAAGTTTTCGGATTTTTCAAGATATTGTTCGGTATATAAATCTGCAGGAACCACAAGCAAATAGTCCAGGTATACGTCTTTATTATTTTGGAGCTAAAAATTCAATTCGTGAAGAGGTTTGATAAAAAGCTACATATACTATGTATTTATTTAAAAAATAATTAAAATTTTCAAATATAAAAAATATAAAGTCATATTTACTTTAAGGGTCATCATGAAATTTTCTGTTAAACTGAACGCCCTGTTTCCATCAGCTTGGGTAACTACAGCTCTGCATCCAGATTGGGAAGGACAGTGATCTATACGTACTTTGGTTTCATAAAAGGCACCATTTTGAATAATGACTCCCAAGTCGAAGGCTGAATTAAAAAAATACATTTTAAAATCTTATTACTAACCAAGCAAACAATAGCAATGAACCCAGCATAACTTGCACACCTCTCTACTCGTCCCAATGCTGAGAAATGCAAAAAAATAGTAGATATATTATAAAACGGAGCGACAGTGTTATTCAGTGCAAGTTATCATAAATAATAAAGGTAGTTGATAATTACCTGGTGAATGAGGTTGATAATAATGCACCATGAAAGTGTAAAATCCGGGTACGGGAACTTTTCCTTTAATATCCAAAGAAGTATCGGATGGATTCAACCAAATAAAACTATTGTTATAAAACTCTTTTACTGGTGGCTTGTTTTTGCCAATTTCTCCCATGACTTCCTGATCGAATGGAATTTTCTTCGTTTCTGGAGGGTTATGAAAGCTAAAAGGTATACATTCTCCATCTCTACGAATACACACCGGTTGTGGTGTGATGAAATCAAGGGACCAATCTTCGAAAGGTATGACAGTCACTGAATGGATTCCAACGTTAGCGCTAGGACTCTAAAATTATATATAGAATATAACAATGGATTCAGATTAATATTTCAGAATAAATTCACAATACTAGAATATATATGGAATATTACTTACCGTAATATTGACTACAATAGAATTTCCGCTGATACTATACACAGCAACTCCTTGACTACTATTGGTTACTACTTGCCTACACAAGGTAGTATAAGGGCAAGCGTATAATATAACTTGTCCACTTTCTATTCCCTCTTTGGAATGTTTGGTTACTCGAACTTCATGCGTACGCAGATCATCCAAAGGTGTTATATAGTCTATTACTAGTATATAGTCTCCGGCTTTGTGTAGTGAGATGTTAAGGGATATTTCCGGTTGGAGTTCGTTTAACATAGGTACTTTGTTGCTAAGTTTTTTTACCTCGTGTAAATGCTGAAAAACGCAAACCTGTTAGTTTCTAGGTAAATGAAATAATGTAGAAACACTAAAGTGAAGCATTACTAGCAAAAATAAACCTTACTACATATTCAATTAAACTTTATTTAGTATTGAAAGTAATAATTTACTGTTAAATGGCCAATTATTATAGTATATTATTTTTTACGATTAAATATTATGAACTATAAATGCACAATAACGTGAAAGTGTAGCAGCTAGATTTATTTCGATTTCCCTTCGTATGTTTCCCTTCCCTTCGTATGTTTCCAAAACACCGAAAAATTATTTCAATCCTTTTGCGTCGTTGGGATTGATAATATAAACATTTCTGGTCTATAGATAATAACACAATTGCGTTTGTTTGATGTTGATGCCACCTATTGGATATTGTATATATATGGATAGCGTCAAATAAACAGGAATCTTTTCGCTGATGCGGACAAGAGACCTGTTTTGGAAGAATGAAATTACTGCCGGTGAAATCGCTGCCAAAGTCAGTCGGTTTTATTGTTTAAGTAAGAATTTTTCTTCGTTCAAATTCGTTATTGTTTGTTCGTTGTTCGTTTTCTTCATGCAAATACAGTGTAAAGTCATAGTAGCAGTTAAGTGTGGAGTTTAGGTGAAAGTCAAGTTTGGATTGAGATTCGGAAGAAATAGCTTGCGAGTGTAGTCTTCAAAGCCGACAATTTTTTTTAAATTTGAAAGGTGAATCTGTACTCAAAATGCGATCTGGTAGTTTCTGTTGAGTTAATCACCGATTTGTTTGTGTTGTGCCTTATCTGAGATATTTGTAAGACGGCGTTTCCAACCAATTGAGATGTTCACATGGTTCTAAGAAGAAATTGAATGGCCGAGTTTTAAAGATTGTAGTTTGTTGTCATCCAAGATAATCCGAAGCCCGAATCAGTTCCAACTTCCAAAAATTTGTCTATCTTTATGTTCTATGGTCACCCCAGACCAATTTGCAGCTTGTGTAGGACACAATTGTGTTTGTTTGCAGTGTTTTGGTCCAATTCTAAACCCAAAAACTTCTTGAAGGAAATTCATCAACCAGAGTGATATAAAGTATTTTTTGTGGCTGAGTTTACAGAAAGTACAAGCTGATTATACCCGCAAATGTCAAACATGGAACAAAAAATTTAGGTTTAGCAGTGTTGGCATGTTTTTATAATGTAGATGCTGTATGCTTCAAATACAAAAAGATAAAGCTTTAGATAAGTACATTGCAGTTAATTATTAGAATTTTTTTTGACAATTACCCTTTGATAGATTGGGTAATAGATTTGACAATCGTCAGATCAGCAGTTGCCAGATTGCAATAGATGTTTGAAATTTATCTCGAGAGAGACAAATATTTACTTATTATTGTTTTATTTATAAATTAAAAATTGCAGAATTCATAAAATAGTATAATCGATATGTACTTTTTAAAAGCTTTCAACAGATGCGTTTTAAAAACATCTCAACACTGCCAAATCGAAATATTTTAAATCTTGGTTGACATTTGCGGCTATATTCAGCTTGTCTTCTTCTTCTCCAGCCTGTGTTCGGCCACTGCTGGACATAGTCCTCTTCCATTTGCTTCCATCGATTTCTACTTTTGGCAATTCTCATCCACTGCTTGCCCGCGACTTGTTTGATATCGTCTGTCCACCTCTTCTGCGGTCTGCCTACTCCTCGCCTGTTCTCTCTTGGTCTCCAGTTTGTTAATCTTTGTGTCAATTTTTCGGGATTATCTCGGGCAACGTGTCCGACCCATTGCCACTTGAGCCTTGCAATACGTTCTGAGACATCAGTAATTTTTGTTCTTTCACGAATGACGTTATTTCGAATCCTGTCTCTCAAACTAATCCCTAGCATGGCCCTCTCCATTGCTCTTTGAGAGCAAGAGCAAGAACAATATTCAGTTTGTACTTTCGGTAAACTCAACCCTTTTTGTTAAAGTTTTTTTCAGTAAAAATAGACATTTTCCATTAATAAAAAAATTGCTTTCATGACAAACTAAAGAATTGTAAATAAATGAAATTAAAAGTTTTATGGATTGGTAATTGTCATATTATTCTTACATAACAATAAATTTGAATTGGTTCTTTGAAGGGTAACCTCAATGTAAGCTCCGTTGAAAAATCTAGATATTTTCATTTCTAATAAAAATTTTAATTCCTACAAGTATCGTCCAACGTCTGGAGCTTGTTCAAAAATCGTTACAAATAGCGCAATTGTAAGTTTTGTTGATAAATTTTGTTAATATTATTTGTAATAACTGTTGATGTAAAGTAATAATTAATATGTAAAGTTTCTCTCTAAACCAGCAGTTGTAGAAGTTAAGATTTTCACCTTTAAAATTTTTTTAAAAGCCTTTCTAAAAGGAAAGAAAAGCCTTTCTTTCCATCCAGCGAGAAGATTCTTTTAAACAGCGTCTCTTTCAAACAGTTTAAGAAACTTCTTGTGTGGGTTGCTCAGGAAATCTATGTAAGTATTTTTTGATTTCTTTCTCTGCAGTTACCATCAGTCCCTCTTTTATTCACTTACCTACGACACAGCTCTTCAACCAAACCAAGAGTGGTCGTTCGCAAACGAGACGTTAAAGAAAAATGTCGCAAGATGAAAACTGCTTTTTTGAGACACCAAACATTGAAACCCGTAGAATCGTACAAGGGATATAAAAAAAGTAAGAAAAAAGCATAAATTAATAAAATAAACAAAGACAGACCACTAGCAGGCATCCAAAAAAGATTAAATATAAAGATTAAAGTCAAAATTCTACTGCCAACAAAAACCAATACTGAGGTTCATAAAACAACATAAAACTGAAATTTAAAAAATTATTGAATCGTGGCCTAGATAGACTTTTATACGAAGCAGTACTCTCTATCTGAGTTCAAAATTTATATTTAGATCTATTTGTCCTGAGGCTAAATCATTAAAAATGTAACATTTAATGTTTGTTATAAATTATTTTTAAAAGAGAAGAAATTACTTAAAAAACTTTAAAATACTTACAGTTGTATTTTTGAACCATTCCGTAAGTTGTTTGTTATTTGCTCCAAAACCTCCGACTCCCCAAGATTTGTCGTAGGCAGTAAGGTTGGGGTAAGCATGATGTCTACACAAATCCTGTTCTCCTATCGTGCATGGTTTGCCAACTTTCTGGTTTAAAATCGTAGCTAAATAAAAATCTTCTGGTAATAGCACAAAGTAATCCTGAAAGGTTTAATTTATTAAATTTATTTATTATAATTTCAACATATATATATATATATATATATATATATATATATATACATATATATATATATATATATATATATACATATATATATATATATATATATATATATATATATATATATATATATATATATATATATATCAAGGACAGTAACGGGCTAATGCTAAACAACAGACAGTTGAAGGTAACCGGGAACGACCTAATACTAAGGAAGCAATAAAAAACGGGTGCTTGAAAGTGAGTGTCTTATTAATAGTCAAGCTTTCGCCACATAATTTTGGGCTTCATCAGAACTTGCTGTAATGGAAAAACATTCTTTACAATCATCGTAATTAATTAATAATACTAATTAATAATAATTAATTATACCCAACAAAAACAAGAAGTAATTAAGACAGGTGCCGTATCGATAAGTGACAGTCGATATGACACATGACTTAATTAACAATTGTCTTGTCAAAAATAATACCGGCCACATGGTGATTAAAATATAACAAATTTAATAATTATTTAATTTAAGCTTTGTTTGCCGTCTTCCTCTAAGTAGGAGATGCGTTTTGGTTTGTATTTGGAAAACAATGTGAGCACCGTTTTATTAATGAAATCTTGCCCAAGTACTTTCGCTTCCTAGAGCATTTTCAGGGTCATTTTTTTTTCAATTTTGGGCTATAAAAATTTTTCTGTGCTTGTAAACATAACGTACTTACCAAGAAAACGGTCTGGTTAATGTTGATGTATACTGACCAACGTCCAGGATTGATTACGAATGATTTAGCTATATTGCCGCTCTCTCCTGCAACAGTGACAAACGCTGGCTGTGAAGTATTTCTAAACTGGACCTGCATAACTTGATCATTATCGTTGGGATTTTCAGGAACTATTCGTATACTACCAATGACTGTATAAGGATTAGGGTTGACGAAACGGAAGACCATTCTGTATAGAGACGGTTTGACGATGTTGATCTCTTGAACAACCTACAAAAAAATACTTATATTATTACACATACTACAGTCTTTTGATAAAATTACTTAAACCAATTACCTTTGTGTTGTGCGTTGCCTAATTAGAATTTAGATACGGATTTTTTAACAAAATTTCGATGATTGGGCCAAAACTAACCTTAATCAGCAGTTAATACTACAAATTCAACTGAATTATTATTGGTATAGTAATCTGAATCAACTATTAGTCTACGATTTGTTGAACAAAAAATACATGTATCTATATCAACAATATTTTACATATGTAAGATATAAAAAGAAAATATGGTTTTAAAGGGACATCGATAAATATAGACAACTTAAGTTTAATTTTTCTTCTTACCTCTCGTTGTAGTATAGAAGAAAACTTAGCATATCCTTTCCAGGAATAGTTACTGAACACATTCTCGTCGTGGTCATATCTAACTTTACTATTTTCTGGGGTGCGACTGTCTTCTACTTCATACTGATATTGGTAAAGTGTAGGGAAATAGTGAGCCTGTAAAGGTTCTCTGCAAGTGCGACCTTCCACACGCGATTGACATTTACATTGACCAGTTTTCTTATCACAAACCGTATTGACAGATCCTCCAATATCGCAACCACAATCTGAAAAATTATGAAGCAAAAATTTTGTTTAGTCATTTTAAAGCCACATCGACCAAAGTTGCGTCATTTGATATCAAAAATATTTATCTTACATTAGTTACGTCCACATACAATATTTATCTTACATTACATACACCCATACATTACAATACCCTTAACACTAATTATGCAAACTTCTTTTATCCAGAATTCCTTACTCCCTAGATAGAAATTAGCATTCGTCACCCCTATTTAAATAAAGAGGCATTACACATAGGTAGATGCTAGAAAAGTCACTAGAAAATAACATAGATACACACCATCTCTTTGTCGACTTCAAAGCAGCCTATGGCATTGTGAAAGGAACTGCATTATATAATGCAATAATAGACTTTGGGATCCCACCTAATTTTAAGCGACTTAAAATTTGAAGTTACAGTCTTAAAATGTAATAAAAGAATGTCCCAAATATCAACAATATATTAAAAAAGCAAAATACTTACCAATACATCCAAATAAATTATCTTCTTCTAGTTTGTAGGTTCCGTCAGCACATACCGAGCATGACCTAGATATAACCGAAGGTTTACAAACACATTGTCCATCTTCAGGATCGCAAACTCCGATTCCTCCTAATACACCACTTGTGTTACACTTACAATCCTCACAACCGTTAGGATTGTTAAGGTTTAAGTTCCAAAATAGTGATTTGCATTTGTTGCAGATCCTTCCTTCTACGCGTTCTTTGCATTGGCAGAGTTCACCCGCGGGTACTGATCCACATCCAGCAAAACCTTCCACTACACCAGCAGGATGGCAGTTACAATCTAAAACAGATAAAATTTCATAAATGTACTACACAATATTGTTTAAGATTTCACTTTAACTAATAAAAACTACAGAAATTGATATTATATTATTATAAAATGTCTAAATGTACATGAACATGTTCAAAGTCTTCTTACTTTGGTCCTTCTTACATGTTTTAGTCGGAAACATGTTTCCAGAATATGTTGGACCAAACATAACAAAAGGCTGTAAACTAATTGATGTAATGGTTTATTTAAAAACTATAAAAAACCTTACCTTCGCATGCAGGAAAGTTGTAATATCCTTCTTTACAAGCGTTACATTGTTGCCCGGCAAAATTTTCTTTGCACTCACATTTCCCATTTTGATCACAAGACAAACCAATAGATCCGGCCTCATCGCACTCACAAGCTAAAACATTATTAGTTCATAAAAAATGTGTTTGAAATTTACATCTAAGTACCTACCGTTACAATTGGGATAGTCATAATAACCAGGGCTACATTGGCTACAAGTTTTCCCGGCATAGTTGAACAAGCAAGAACATTTTCCAGACGCACTGCAACTGGTTCCGTGAGATCCCGTCTTACTACAGTCACAAGGTTTGCAATCAGGGTAGCCGTAGTAACCCAAAAGACATGTATCACAACGTTGGCCACCATATCCCGGTTTGCATATACAAGTTCCGTTGCTTTTGTTGCAGATCTCCGGTTCAGTACCGCTGGTATCACAATCACAGTCTAAAATAATGTTTCAGAATTTAATAGTCATAAAAAAATGGTTAACAAGGTTTAAAGAACTTAACTTTTTATTCACGCTAAGATATATTCTAAATATGATGGTATAGATTTATATTTTAGAGAAAGAAAAAGAAAGAAAAAGGAGTTAAAAAAGAAAGGTTGAAGAACCCTGAGATAGCTAAGAGATTTGAGGAAAGTCTCGTAAGCAAGCTGGAAGGATGCACGGATATTATGGTTGAAGATATTAACAACTATTGGAGGCAGTGTAGAGCCACATTGGAAGAAGTGACAACTGAAGCTATCGGAAAGCAAAAACGTAAAAAATTAAGATCAAACTGGTACGATGAGGATTGCGCACAAGCAACGCAAAGAAAAAATCAGGTATATAGAAGACTCCAAGGGCGAAGAACGAGACAAACAGAGGAAGAATATAGGCAGCTGATTATTAATCAGCTGATTATCAAACCTAGATTATCAATCGTTAGAAATAGAACAGGGGAGATCATTGGTGATCAGGACCAGATACTAGAAAGATGCTAGATGAAGACCAGATACTATTTATCAAATCTCCAATCAGAATAAGCATTATACATCTGAAGAAGCCGATTTGGATTAGAGAAAAATCTTCAAATGATTGGTTTAATTATATCTTCTTCTTCTTAGTCGTTAACCTGATGCAGGTATCGTGATATCATGAAGCTGTTAGGTAATTTTTCCAATGTTCCTCCACGTTTTTCTATCTTCTGCCAATCTAGCACATTCTGACAATGGAGCGCCAATGGTAGCAACAATATGGTCTGTGTCTCGTGTAGGAGATCTACCTCTACTTCTTTTGCCTTCTACTTTTCCCTGGATGGTAAGTTTTTCAAGACCATTTCTTCGAAGCACATGTCCAAAATAGCTTATTATCTGTTCTGTTATTTTCTTTGTCTTCATTTTTTCTTTGATTCATTTGTTCTTCGGGCCACCCATGGTATTCTCAGCATTCGTCTCCAGCAGTACATCTCAAATACATCTATGTTCTTTTTGTCTTTCTCAGTAAGGGTCCAGCATTCCGATGCATAAGTAAAAACTGGAAAAACTAGACTTCTTACTAGTCTCATTTTTGTATCGGTAGTAATTTCATGGCTTTTCCAAATTTTTGTTAATTTTGCCATAGCGCTTTTTGCGATTGCTGACCGCCGCTTTATTTTTTCAGTACAGCCTCCTTTGTTGGTTATTAATGAGCCCAGATACACAAATTTATCTACAACAGCGATATTGTTTGTCCTAACCAGATGATTTTGATTGTTGTTAGCTCTGTCAATTATCATGATTCTCGTTTTATCCCTGTTTATTTTAAGGCCCATCGTTAAGCTTACGTCTTCTATCCGTTGTAGCAGGTGAATCAATTCAGTTTCAGAACTAGCGAGGATAGTAGTATCATCTGCATATCTCAAGTTGCAAATCTTCTTCCCGCCAATGGTGATGCCACCGTTCCAGTCCTCAGTAGCTTTCCGCATTATCCATTCACCATAGATGCTAAATAAAATTGGGCTTAGTATGCAGCCTTGTCTCACGCCCTTTGTGGCCCTGAAACTGTCAGTTAGTTCCCCATTTATTCTAACTCTGGCATAATTGTCATTGTACAGGCTTTTAATTAGTAGTATCAGATGATTAAGGACTCCCATTTCAGACAAAACCTGCCACATTTTACTCCAGTTGACCAAATCGAAAGCTTTACTATAATCTATGAAGCACAAATATGTTGTGATGTTGAATTCTCTGGATTTTTCTACAATCTGCCGTACGTTTAAAATTTGTTCTCTAGTACCACGTCCTGGGACGAAACCTGCTTGTTCCTCCGCAATGTTAGGTAGTAAAAAGGGCTTTATCCTCTCGAGAATTATGTGTAAGATTATCTTACTGCAATGCGCAATTAGAGCAATTGTGCGATAGTTGCTACATAAATCTTTCGCTTCCTTTTTATGTATGGGAATATATAGTGATTGTGTCCAGTCCTCAGGCCATTTACCTGTCTCCCACACTCTTTGACAAATTTGATGTATTATATCCACTCCAACGTCATCTAGGGCCCAAATCATTTCAGTAGGTATGTTATCTGGACCGGCAGCTTTTTGACTTTTTTGCCTCATAATTGCTGCTTCAACTTCACTTTTGAGTACGTCAGGTTCCGTCGCAAAACTGGCATCTTCTTGTTGTGATGGGGCGTCTGTGCTTTCCTCCATCATCAGTCGTCCACAGTATTCTTTCCATCTGTGTAAAATATCTTTTTTAGAAGTGAGTAGAGTTCCGTTATCATCTTTGATAGCAGGGTAGTTTGGTGTAAAGGAACGTGTTATCTGCTTGATTTTTTTTAAACATGTCTCTGGTCTCAGTTTTGGTTTTATGCCCTTCTATTTCCATGCAGATTTTGTTCAAGTGTGTGTTCTTGTCCTTTTTGCAGAGTCGTTTTATTTGACCGTTCAGCGCTTTATAGGCCTCTTTATCACTTTCACTGTTCAGTCCTGTGGCTTTTAAGCACTTCCTCTCCTGTATTTTAGTCCACGTGGAGTCCGTTATCCATTGTTTCCTTCTTTCTTCTCTATCACTCTTAATATTTTTCGCAGCATTTAATTATATACCAAACTTTATAAAGAGAATATTTTGAAAAACAAAAATTCATTTTCGATAACAAAATAATTTTATTACAATATCTTTCATACTTACAAGCACAATCGTCGTCCTTATAGAAATATCCGTCTCTGCATTTTTCACACTTCAGGCCATCGTATTTATTTTTACAAGTACAAGCTCCCGTTTCTTGATTACATGAAGATGATACTGAACCTTGCGGGTTACACTGACACTCTAAAAGCAAAACCAATAACTTTAGTAATGTCTTGTTAAATTTAAATAAAATCAAAGTCAAATAACTGAAAGAACATCTCTATGTCGTGGATATATGGTCAAATCTTATTAATATTTTGTATGTGAAATACTTTTACAGATTTCAAATGATAAAAAATTATTCTCGCAGAAACAATTTGTAATTTTTACTCATGTAGGAAGATATATCTTAGATCAAACAATAGTGAAAAATACATTAAAAATACTCATTTCCGAAAAAATAGGATAATTGTCTAGAAATATTAGGTAAAATAAATGACATCAAAAAATTTATTCCAACAAAATGGATTTAAAATTTTTCCAAAGAAATCTAGGGTTTGTATTTTCACCCGACATAATGTATTTAACAAAAACAGATAAATTACAACTGAGTAATCATGAGTATAGGTTCCAAACTTCCATCAAATATTTGATGAGATGCGTCAAGTCCACTTCTGGCACTGGATTTGCCTTTTATGTTTCATCAAGTAATAAAGAAAAAATTCCACGAGGAAACTAAGTTCCTGTAGCTGGCTGTATACCATATATCACAAAAAAATTTTGTTAAAATCCTTTATAAAAGGTATATAAAAATGCCTCAAACGGGCTATCACAAACACATTGCAAAACGTTTTCGGATTAAAGAATCCATCATCAGTGCAAACGGTTGTACATGCTAGTAGCCACCAAAATATATGGGTAAAAACCAATGTCATTTTGATCAGTTGTTATCAACAGGTCCTCGTAGACACTTCGTCTCAGGACCATTTTACTCATGTAGAGTCATACGCCGCCATGTTACCTATCCAACGGTAACTTAACCATCACAAATTAGAAATACTAATAATGTAAAACAATTTCAAATTTATAACATTTAAAGTGTTTTTACCCATATATTTTGGTCGCTACTAGCATGTGCAACCGTTTGCACTGATGATGGATTGTTTAATCCGAAAACGTTTTGCAATGTGTTTGTGATAGCCCGTTTGAGGCATTTTTATATACCTTTTATAAAGGATTTTAACAATTTTTTTTTTTTTTTTTAAAGAAAAAATGTTAAATTAAATAATGCTTTTTCAATACTCAGTAATTGTTATTTACGAAGCTTTGTTACATTTTAAAAATACATAAAAATGATCTGTAGTAATTGTTTCCGACTCATGTTGTGTAAAAGCACATATTGGCAACTACAGACCTATCAACTTATTATCTCATTTATATAAACTCTTTATGAGAATAATTACTAACAGACTGGGACCTAAGCTAGATGTTCATCAACCTCTAGAGCAGGCCGGATTTAGGAGTGGCTTTGGAACAAATGACCACCTACAAGTAATAAAATCCTTGATAGAGAAAGTTATAGAATACAACAAGCCATTGATATTAATATTTGTAGACTTTGAGAAAGCATTTGACTCAGTCCAGCATAGCTCCATGTTAAGAGCTCTTACAGAGTGCAGTATTGACCATAGGTACACAACTCTTCTTCGAAATATATATGATAGCGCAACAGCTGCTGTAAAAATGTACTATGGTGACACAGACACATTTCCCTTGGAGAAAGGTATTAGGCAAGGAGACACTATCTCTCCTAAACTATTCACCGCCCTATTACAGAGTGCTATGAGAAAAAATAATTGGGAAAATATTGGATTAAATATAAATGGGGAATTTTTGAACAACTTGAGGTTTGCAGACGACATAGTCCTTATTGCAGATCAGGTAGATCATGCATGCCAACTTCTTCAAGACCTTCAGAGCTCTTGTGCACGAGTTGGCCTTAAAATTAATTTTTCCAAAACACAATACATGACCAACCTGGTACTGGCAAAAAACATTTTCACTAATGGCACGCAAATTGAACAAGTGTATTCCTATAAGTATCTGGACCACGAGATTAAATTTGGAAGAGACAATCAAACAACAGAGTTAAAAAGGAGAATAGGACTGGCATGGGCAGCTTACGGAAAACTGAGGGAAGTCTTTAAATCAGCTATTCCCATGTGCTTGAAGAGAAAAGTTTTTGATCAGTGTGTACTTCCAGTTCTGACATATGGAGCAGAAACATTGACACTTACCAGAAAAGTAATTAATAAGATACAAGTGGCACAGAGAGCGATGGAGAGGTCAATGTTGGGCGTATCACTCAGGGACAGAGTTTCGAGTCAGATAGTAAGGAGAAAAACTGGTGTGACGGACGCAGTTGAAAGAATTACAACCCTGAAATGGGACTGGGCAGGACATGTTGCTAGGGTCAGAGATGGAAGATGGACAAAGAAAATTTTAGAGTGGAGGCCTAGACACGATGCTTATCGTAGTCGAGGACGTCCTCCAACAAGGTGGTCGGACGATTTAAAGCGCATCCAGTCTAACTGGATTCAAGTTGCTCAAGATCGGATGCAATGGAATTATTTACGGGAGGCCTATGTTCAGCAGTGGACGCAAAATGGCTAATGATGATGAAAAGCACATATAGCATTATTCTTCATCGAATTTTCTGATAAAAACAGGGCTCAAGTGTCTTCTTCTTGTAGTGCCTATCCGTTTCGGATGTTGGCGACCATCATGGCAATCTGCACTTTGCACACTGCTGCTCTAAAAAGATTTGTGGTTGTTGTGTTGAATAACGTTCTTAGATTTTTCAGCCAGGAAATCCTTCGCCTTCCTGGTCCCCGTTTTCCTTCTACTTTTCCCTGCAAGATTAGTTGCAGCAGTCCATATCTTTCGCTGTTCCTCATGATGTGACCGAGGTATTCGATTTTGGCTGTTTTTATTGTGGTTAACAGCTCTTTTTCTTTTTTCATTCTCAACAGAACACCCTCATTAGTAACGTGGTCGGTATACGATATCTTCAGGCTGCGACGATAAAGCCACATTTCAAAAGCCTCATTTTTCTTGCAGGTGGCGTGTGTGACAGTCCATGACTCAACTCCGTACAACAGTATAGGAAAGATGTAACATCGTAGTAACCTGATTTTTATGGGCATTGATAAATCATGACATTTGAATAACTTAGCCATTTTTTGAGATGCAGATCTTGCTTTTTCTATTCTACATTTGATTTCTATGGAATGGTCCCAACTTTCATTAACGTTCGTACCAAGGTAGGTGTATGTTTTTACTCTTTCTATTTGTTGACCGTTTACACTGATTTGTCCAAATTGCTGTTCCTTCTTAGAGATCATCATGCATTTTGTTTTCTTAGTGTTAAGTGAAAGTCCGTATCTCTGACTGACCTCTGTGATTCTGTTCTCTGTCTCTGCTCAAGTGTAAAACAGCAATAAAAAAGCAGAAATTGTCTTCTATAATATAAAGAAAATTCTTTAAAATGAAACGATATATCTGTAAAAATAGAATTTTTGATTAGATTTTAGCAATTTGGCTATAAGAACATTTCCGTTATAACCTATACTAACCTGTACATTGAGAGAAGTTGAAAAATCCAGGAGCACATTCTTTGCAATATTTTCCTCCAAAATTGGATTTGCAGGTACATTCTCCTTGAGATGGAGCGCACTGTAGTTCTAAGGTTCCATTGAGATAGCATTCACAAGGTTTGCAATTAGGATAACCGTAATAGCCGAAACTACAGCTGTCGCAATTTGGTGGTACGAATTCTTTTCTGCACTCACATCTTCCTGATCCCTCTGCGCAGTTGCCGGTGGAGTAAAAAATGTCGCACTGACATGCTAAAAGTAAATTAATTAAAAATAAATAAGGTAGAGTAGAAAAGTAGTCTAATACCGAGTGAGTAAGTTTTCGACAAGTATTGGTAGCAAATTATAGTCAGAACTGAAAATAAAAGATGACATCTAAAGTAATACTTACGTTGACATACATCAGTTTCGTTCCATTGCTTATTGTAAGGCCTGAAAAACCTATCTTGGCATTTATTGCAGTTAATTCCTTCTGTAAAGTCTCTACAATTTTTACACTTTCCACCACCATCGTATCTGCCATGAATATCGAGTGACAGATGTTTCATATCCACTTCTGGATCATATTCACATTCATCGCTGTGGCCAAAACAGTTGCAACCTAGAAAAAAATTAAAACTATGAACCTATCTACTGTTATGAATTCTAATTCAAAAGTTGAAAACTAAAAGCCGTAAAACAAAACTTATGTTAAAACAAAATACGGTATTATAAATTAATCACACAGAAGCTAAAAAGAATATAATAGAACACGGATCGCCCTGCGACCTGCGGTCCTTTGCAACTTTTTGCGCAGCCTATCGAAGCACTAATATAATTTTAGGAAAATTCAACTCAAAACTCTAAACGAGAAATATTTTAACTATGTGCAATCTCTGGCTCCAATATTGGTAACACTGGCGCAGCCATTTATATCTCAGCAACATTGCCAGCAACAGTACGGCCCGTAAATTTGTTCGTAAACGGGTAATAGAATCAGGTAACAATGGATGACAAAATCATATGCGTCGCAGCGGCTTATGTAGTGTTAAAAAAATTTACAGAAAAAAAGAATGTGGATTCGGCCTTACTCAAACATGCGTGAAACTTTAGATAGCATAAGTCTAGAAGTAAGTCTGGTAAGCTTATTTTAAAAAGTTTTCAATAATGATAAATAAAAACAAACGATAATGTATCGAAAGCAACTAATTTCACTGGTTTAGCACCAGTACTACCATTTTTAATATTTTCATTTTCTTATTTTTTGCTTACTTTTTCAAGCTTCTAAACTTTCTATCCATTTTTTTGCATTTCGGTTTTCGAACTCAAGTAAGATTCATGTTAATATATTAATTAATAATTTTTCTTAATTCCTGAGTATTTAAATAGGATCTATAAAATAGGTACTTACGTTCACAAATAAAAGGAGCATTGTGTTTCGATTGTTTCCAGGCTTTTTGTTCGAATCCTGGACAGCAAGTATTACATTTGGCTCCGCAGGTATTATGTTTACAGTTACACAACAGGACCCTGTTGTCTTGCCGATCCGGAATATCGCAGGCATCTGCGTGTCCATTACACATGCAACGACCTCCTATGCTTATTTCTTTGATGGAATAGAAATACTAAAAAATAGGATGATTAACGATAAGAAAAAGAAAATTAAATTTAATAAAGACAATAAAAATCTTTTATGATGATTTGATGAAGTTACAATTTTCATTCGTATTTCAATTGTGGTTCACAAATCTGGTCAAATATATATGTACATCAGCTCAACAGGCCATCGAAACCCACGGTTTCAATAATTTTCGCGCACTACTTCCTATCTCGTGGTAGATATTTTTCAGCCTTTCACAGCCAGTTATATTGGTCTGTCAGCTTCAGTGTCAATGAATTATTATGTAAGTGTTATTATTTTGCTGGTCCATATACTTAATTGCGATATTTTATTATTTATCATTTTAAATCCCTATACCAATCAAAGTATCTTTCTTTCCATCTATCTAACTTTTCAGTATCAAGATTCCCGACATCGCTAATATAGAGTACTGTCGAACAAATAGGTCACATTACATTCTTCTTTTTGCCCATTTTGATATTTGTTCTACTTTAACTTTGCCGACTCTCATCGCTCTTACCACCTTTGACCATTTTTTCAATTATTTCTTGTTTTTCTTACTTAATTTAATAAATTTCGTTTGCGATACATACAATATTGATTTTTTTTTATTATGTTAACACTTACTCTTCTCGTAACGGTAGGATCCTGTCGAGCCACAGACATAAGATGTCCTAGTAAGTTCTTAGTTCTAAGGAACCTTAAACGTACGTTAGTAGCTCTTGTCCATTCTTGAAGTACCGAGGAGTTAAAATAGTGATTGGCAGAAGGTCTCTTCTTCAGCAGCGAGATTGGTATCTACAATAAATAACAAAAACAAGACATAAACCATGTTACTACATATATATACTTCATCTAATTTAGATAACGACTTACGTCATTATCTACTTCAGAGATCGAAGTTGACATAGTTGCCAAAGTATAAAAAAATCCTGACCCCATTTTAAATCAAATAGATTACATAATTATTGCAAAAGTATTACCATCTCTTTATAACGACTATTTAAATTCTTACGTGACACTTTTGAAATAAAACACACTAATTTTGTTCTAAAAAGAACAGATTTTATTAAATAGTTAAAAATATAAAACAAGAGATATTCACTTTAAAATTCAAAATAATGAAGTACAAAAAGTGTCAACACCGCAACTGTCAAATAAGTGTTACCAATTTATGCCAAAATTCTAGCTTTGTTCGATTACAGTTACAGTGTGTTCCGAACAAATGTTCTTGATAAAAACGCTTTATAATGCATTTATACAAATTAAATGAAACATATTATTGTGTATTTCTTAAGTTAACATTAATAGAAATTTTTAAATATTATTTCTACGCGTATATAATAAAATATGTCTAGTGGCGGTAATGCCAGAGTACTCGGTAAAGTGATTCTAAAAAAGAACACACCTACACCCTAAATATTTTGTGTTGGTATCATGTAACGTCACAGGCTATGACGCCGATGACGTGCATCGTTATATAAATTAGATGAAGTGTGTATATATATATATATATATATATATATATATATATATATATATATATATATATATATATATAGTAAACTCTTAAATATTGGGGAAATCTGCAAGAAAATTTTTTCTTGCAGATTTCCCCAATATTCAAGAGTTTACTATTTAACTTATCTGCAAAGATTAAATTTCTTTAATATATATATATATATATATATATATATATATATATATATATATATATATAAAAGAAGGGATTAATGGGTATGCAGCTGAATTAATAAATCCCAAGAGTAATCAAATATATTTCGGTACGCTTTATACCATCCTCAGGGATAGCTAAAAAGTTTATGTTTAGTTACATTATATATAAGTAACGATTTAACGTACAAATTTGAGATTGCCGGCCATTAGATTGAAATGGTTTGTAAAAAAAATCCTCGAAAAAAAAAACAAACATAACACCATAGGTGGAGTTACAATTTTTTGAACAAACACTGGTTTAAACAATGAATAACAATAGCATTATCACAGGACACTTTAAAAAACTTAATATTATAATATTATAAACTTTGAAAGCTTCATTGCTAGGTACAATGTGAAACTTTTTTAACTTCAGTAAAAGACACTTGACAGTGCAGTGAATTGGCGGCATTAAGATATGTGTTCGCTGTAGAAAATCTCAAGAGATGAGCAAACATAAACCGAAAACTAGCAAAAGAGAAAAATCGCAGACAATTCTTGTTGAATTGCCGACATTTGGGGCTTCAACCTAGGCACATTAACCAGGCAATTTTACCAATACAGAAGTTTCTAGAAGAACGTGGCATGAAGTGCCATCACAAAATGTTTTTGAATTGAGCAAAAGGTTAGGTACAATATTACTGATTTGAAATTACATCTAATCATAAATGACCTGAGATGAGTTCTGGGTAAACCAGGTTGCACATTCTTTAACAGGCTGAATTTAATACCTTACTTATGCTGATGATATAATCGTTGTAGGAAGTACTATAAACGCCTTGGAAGAAAGTTATACTGACATTAAAAGAGCTGCTCAGAACATGGGCTAAAGATATTGTTAATAAAACTGAATATATTGAAAACTGACGTAATATGAGACATCCCTAAAAGCCATACAGAAATGTCTAGACGGTTATGAATTCAAACACTGCTTCAAACACTGCTCCAATTTGGGTATCCATTGGATCAAAGAAGAGATATAACAACTGCATAACAAACGTAAAGTTCTGCTATGGGGCAGAAACTTGGACTCTTGCAAGGAAGAGAAAGAAGCAAGTTCTTAGAAGGAGAGTAAGATTTTAAAACAGGCTATTTATGTCAAGTCATGTGACATATAAGAAATAACAGCTTAGTTTTAGTTGAAAATTTTCCTCTTATATATCTAACTAACTATAGTTTTAGGTTTTTATAATTTTTATTGTGGCATAATATTAAAGTGATGTTATCTCTTACCTCTCCTCCTTCTAAAGGAACGATCTTGGAATACTCTGTTGTACATATAACAGAATTATCTTTAGCAATAGGCGCCAAGCTCTCTTTTCCGAAGAAAGTCTCACAATCCGACGGCGAATCAGAAAAGTATTGCCAAGGAGTGAACGTTTTTCCATAATCAGCCGATTTTTCTAAAATCCATAAACCGGGTCTAGGTGAGTTAGCCATTTTGATGTAAACGTAGGCGACATGAAATTCCTGCAACAAGAAGTATATTAGTTGTTTCAAATTAAGAGCGTTTTTATAAATAATTTTCAAATTTTCATATTTAATATAATTTGTTTAACCGTTTATAAGTTTGTGTGATCAACAGTTGATAATACTACTTATATAATTCTTTCAGTAAATAGAAAAAAACGAACGGTCAATGAGAACATTTATTGTAAATTAATCCTGTGTGGTGCCTAAAACGTGCATGCCCGGCGTGGTGGGGTCTGACATACCCTATAGGAAAATACGTCTTGGAAAACTCAATACTTAAGTATCTGCACCAAAAGTAATTACCTATATAATTTTCATTTAAAATAGTTCACACTATTAAAAAAATTGAAAAGTAGTATCACCTCAATCGCATTTGAAACATGTAAGTATGTTGTAAACAAACAAAATGCCTGCAATAATAATACACGTACTGACTTTTTTTGTCTCTTGTTCTGATCACACCACACATCTACCTTGCATTTTTGACGTTCATCACAATTTGCAGTCTTATAGCCCTTTTAATCCTTTTAATCTGCTATCAGTGACAAACTAAGATATTTCAAATATTTTCAACGGTTCAATGTATAGTCATTATTGTTGATTTTATAGATTACTTGAGAGTTAATTCCAGACATATTCAAGAGCGCATTGAACGCGGTCAACGGCCACCTTCTGATGTTACTCAAAACGTCGTATGTACCTGATAACTGGTCAACAGTGTCAACTCCTTCCTTAGTAACATTGTAGAATGCGATTATTTCTGGCTTCCTAGCGTTTCCTGTAGACGGGTCCATTGTGTCATCATAATGTAGTGTTGATAACAAAAGAACATTTTTGGGATATAGGATACTAAGATTGCATTTTTTTGGGTAACCAAAAAATATTGAATACTGTCCTCGATTCTTTGTATTGTAGCGAGATTAAATAAAACGAGCCAATTTATATAAATATATTTATTTATAATTTTACAGTTCGGTAATATCTTAAAAACTAAACTCAACTCTAACATCGTTACATATATATATATATATATATATATATATATATATATATATATATATATATATACCAAAGTTACTATATTCTAGAACATTCTGAAGTAGCCCACCTCTAATTCGCCTACGTGACGGGCGTTCTCTCTCGCACTCGATATCATCGGAAACTTCTAGTCGCATGTTCGTAACACTGCTCCCCTCTTAGATCTGAGCGTCCCGATCAGCAACTCTATATGTAGGCCCAGGATGGCGGAATCTACATGACTCTCCAGCTCTGCATGAACCACTCATAAAGAAGTAACAGTTTACTGTCTTTGAACAGCCACTACAGACACGATCTCTTCGGATTAATGCAACACACAGTAATTTTTACGCCGCGCCGGTTTCTCGGAAGATCACTTCAAGCATGCTTCTGACAATCTTCCAATCCAGATTATCTAGTGCATGGCCTATCTTGGGTAAGGCCAAATACTTGATGTCGTAATTGCAGACGATTTTCTTCAAATTAGTTAGAGCACGCCATATATCCTCGTAGGTTGTCCTGTCTGTATACGACTTCCTGATCACCACATACAGCAAAGATCGAAGACAATCTTCTAATCTCAGTACTTTCCCAACTTTAAGCTGCTGATTTTTTAACTCGTCCAAACGACCGAACTTCTTAAAAAATACGAATGAGATTCCCATAGTGGTCTCAAGATCTTGGGCAACACAGTGGGCTAGAGAGACGTTATGCGGAACACTAAAAAGATCCTGCTGAACTTCTGTGGTCACGCCGAATCTAGCACTCTTTCTCTCTGCAGAGAGAAAGAGTGCTAGATTCGGCGTCTGCTAGATACGTTCTGTGTCTGTGGCATGGGAACTTTTACTAACATTGTCAAGCTGCACTTAGCCTTCGGAATCAGAAATAGACTCATCTTCATCGCGTTGTATCTCTTCCGAGAATCTTACTAACCTTACTTGCTCTTGTTCATAACTACACATATTTATAACAAATTTTGAGCACAAAATAGAGCAGCTACTGAAGGTAGTAAGACACTGCTTTTGAGAAAAAAGATTTTCGATCTCCGGTGTGGGTTTTTGGAGCGTAACGCATGATCGAGTGAAAAAGAGCTTTGTTTCTCTTTACTATTCTTCTTTGGATTTCTGGTTCTTCTGTTCCATCCGTGTTTAATGCATCTTCTAAATATGTGAAACTTTCTACCGTTTCAATATCGTCTTCTAATTCAACTATGCGTCTGTGTCCCCTAGCTCTTGCCTGTGTTAACTTTTTTGTCTTTTGAATATTTATTTCTAGTCCGGTCTCTTTTGCGTTTGTTTTTAATTGTGAATATATTTCTGCCGCCTCTTCTGTTCTGCGAGACATGATGCTGATATCATCGGCATAGGCGGCAATCTGTATTGATTTATTTGTTAGGAAATTACCTCTTCCTATATTCAGCTGTCTTATCACATATTCCAAGATCAGGTTGAAGAGTGTCGGTGCCAGCCCGTCTCCTTGCTTTAATCCTTGGACTATTGTAAAGTTTTCAGCGAGCTCATTTTGGACCCTGACAGCTGCTATTGACGAATCCATTGTTGTTTTTACCAGTTGGATGTATTTTTAGGGGAGATTAAAGCTCTGCAATATTTTATATAACTTGTTCCTATTAATTGAGTCGTAGGCTTGTTTAAAATCTATGAACATGTTGTGAACGTCAATGTCGTATTCCCACGATTTGTTTAAAATTTGTTTCACTGTGAACAGTTGGTCAGTTGTAGATCTTATTTGTCGGAAACCGGTTTGATATTCCCCGACAATATTTTCAGTTAGTTGTTGGAGTCGTTTGTTTAGTATGTAGGTAAAAATTTTGTACGCCGTCACAAGAGGGTTATGCCATGATAATTTTCGTATTTCAGTTTATCTCTTTTTCATATAGATTGGCATATAATCCCGGTTTTCCAATCATTAGGGATATTTTCATCATTCCAAAGGTCCCTAATGATTCTACATATTATGTATCTATAAAATATCATTTTTCAAAGTAAAAACCACTTGTATTTAGAATTTCTAAAACATCAACCTTGGAGTTGAAATTTCTGAAAATCTCGCAACACTGTACGACATATTATAAGATATAAGATTAGATAAAGATAGATTAATGTACTTGTTTATGACTGGTTTATTGTGTTCTGTCAGTTTAACGTTTTTAGTGCATTTAAAATTAAGTATATGCACAGAATAAGTTCTTGTATAACGTGGTAAATTATTTTAACCATACTATGACGAAGAATTCTAAAAATGATTCAATTCACAACCACTTTCATTTTAATCCTAAAATAGATCTTCATTTCAACATCTTTGGAAATACTGGCTTCAGGTAAGTAAACTGGGCAAGAAAAATATTATTGAATTAGTTCGAAATAGTTAGAAAATTAAATAATTTTGTCTACTGAGATTTGAACCTACTATTTTTAAGCCTTAGTTTATCTGAAAATAAGTTGATACAGCTGTAATCCACATTAATTATTTGGTTCTAAAATTTTCCGAGAGATGGCGCTAACGTTAGGTTGGGCACATAATATATTTTCCAGGAAATGTTACCATTTCCTCTAAGTCTATAGAGAGTTTTTAGGCCCTTTACTTTTCGATGGACGTTAAACGTAAAACGTTATACTTGTCATGCGCCTTGAATAATAAATAAGGGATAACGTTTTTACTTAAAATAGTTTTTGAATCCTTTCAGAAATTAAGCTGTGACCGACTAACGTTAATTGACATTTGACGAACGTAATCTATAAACGGCAGTTTTACCACGTTATAGTCTATAACCTATTTTATTTGAATAATTTGCTATAATCTAAGAAAATAGACGATGAAGACACAGAGAAGTAATAGATTACAATTTGATAAGAGGCTTAATTCTTCACAATATTTTTGATCATATAATACCTGTTGCACCAAGACTACATTTTGTGTTGGAAACAATTGAAGAGAAAGATGCTGAACTAAATTTTCTATATTTTTTATTCTAGTTATCTTTGGTTCTGCTCTAAGACAAGGAAAGACAGCTGCTCATATGACTTTTTTTTGTTTTTTATGATTTAGATATCTGGCAGTTGACAACATTACAAACACGTAATCCCTTAATAACGTTAACCTTATCTTTACCTAAATAAGGGAATACCTTATCCGCTAATAAAGTAATCCGTTATTTTTCTATTAATGCGCATGAGCAGAATAACGTATGTTTAACGTTACTGAAATAAGTGGCTTAAAAACTCTCTTATATGGTGCCAACTTAACTGCAAGTGAGTGCATCTAAAAAAATAATTTATTATAATAACATCATCCATTCAATTATTCCTCTAGTTATTTATTAAAAATAATTTGCATTTGTTTTCAAGTATTATCAATTTAATGAGTTAATAAACTGATATCTTGAGTACCTACTGATATGGCAGCAATTTGCCGCTTGTCTATGCTTTTTATGTGCGGTATGAGGCTAATTTTATTTAATAACTAAAATTTCTTTGTAGAATGCCAGCGGATCAGTTTATTAAGCCGGTGCTAAACAACTTGCCGAGTTCAGAAACCATTACAAAAGTTCTAAAAAGCGGATCTGGTATGATAGCTTCTGGAATGGTTTCATCATATAATTGGTTATTCACAGGTTCCAAAAAGTAAAAGGTGATTAATAGATGTAATATGTATTAAGATAAATAAGATAGCTTTTTGTACTACTTGTTTTACATAATTATTAATTGATATTGTTCTAATAACACATTTTATAATAAAATATTTTCTATATAAGGATTTTATGTAGAAAAAACAGCTGTCTTTTTATATTGTATTTTGATGTATTACATTAAATTACATTAGCATATTATAAGAGGGATTTTTCTTTTATTGGTTTTAAAAGTAACTAGAGTATTATTTGGTTTTTACATGTTTTATTTTTACAAAATCCACTTCCTCGATGATTAGCCTTTTTGTCCAACCGAATTGTAAAACTCTCCATGAAAGAATATCGAATATAGAATAAGAAGTGTGTATGAAATAAACGGAATAAGAGTTTCGTAATAGTAGATATAAATATGATGAGTCTGTCAGTGACAAATTCATAAGTTAGCACAAACATTAAAGTTGATGTCATGAAGAAAACTGAATATTGTAGCACTTTTTCTGTAGAATGAAGTATTCTCTAAAAAGAACGCTAGAAGCGACCAGCGTATTTGAATGTCAGTACGCGCGCGAAATCAATTTTAAATAAAATTTGTATTAACTCGCCTGTAAAAATTCGATTTTTATTAATCAGAATGTCCTATCGACAAAAATCAAAATGCGTTTTACAGTGCAGTCATTGAAGCATTATTGCTCCGAATTTTTTTACTGTGAACCGAATTGCATACAATTTTGGAATTAGGTTCATCTTACCTCGGATATAGATAGAAGGCCTAATTTTAAGCAAAAAGTTATCTATGTAGTTTTTCGAAAAATCAATACTTTTCAAGTTATTGGCAATTAAAAATTCGCAATTTTTATAAGTTTTTCATCGGCTTTTTGCAAATATCTCCAAAAATATACGTTTTATCGAAAATTTTATAAAAAATAAAATTGTAGCAGGTAAAAAAATGAACAATTTGGTTTTTTATAAAGTATTCTAAATGCAATATTGAGCTATATAAATACATGATGATTCCATATAAATTTAGTTGTGTATACCTATGCAAATCATTCAAGTCAACTTTTATAATTGTAGTCAAAAAAATCAAACTGTTACTATTACCATAGTATAAAAAAGAATTGCTATTGCTATGTGCTATTACAGTGGATTAGAAAAAACACTAAATAATTATCAGCCATACAAGAGTCACTAAAAAAATAAGAATACATGGACACCAGATGTGGCAACTGAGCTTTTAGAAATTCCAAATAATAAAAAGCGTATTTGCCAAGTCAATCTTCTAACTTATCCTTGTTGGTTTATGAAAATCAAAGGCCATCAAGAAAAATCATAGAGTAGATGGTAGGTTTTACATTAACTTCAATAGCGCTGGTTGGCAAATCAGCCCTTTCGCAAATCATAAATGTTAGTGCGTGAGATTTATATTATTATCAATAGTACCTATAAAGATTTGTAAACAGGTTAAATATATACAAAATTTTATTAAAAAAATGTGTCTGCTATACACCAGTTGTCCTGTAGCCAATCGGCTTATTTTACATAATCGATTCACTATTTTACAAGCCTTCGGGACTTTAACAGATCCGATGCACTGAAACACCAAAGGTCATTATCGAATTTCCTTATTATCTGGTCCAACAGTAATGAGAATAAGTAAGGCCTAAGCACTGCGTCCCAATTCAAAATTCAATCCTACTTCCACATTAGGTATATATTTATCAGCATCTCAAATTCTTTTTCTAAAACTTGTTACTCCATCAATATCTTTCGGGATCTGGACATACTCCCTTGATCTCCTTGGTTACCATCATAATCTAAACGTTGGTATCAGGTGGTATCAGCTACCATCATAATCTTAATTTGATTCATTATTAATAACAATATTTATTCATTGCTGTTTCTTATGTTTTAATTCACCATTTATTGAAAATATTGCAACACTGTACGACATCTAGCAATAGCAAATAATTTACTTGTTTTAGAAAGGAGAAAGGTTATAGTGTTGTGTTTTGTTTTAACATTTTGGTACTTTTAAAATTAGTTAAAAGCACAAAATAAGTTCGTAGTATATCACAGTTAAAGAGTAAATTGTTTTAACTATGACGGACGAATCTAAAAATGGTGAAATTCACAATCACTATCATATTTATCCTAAAATAGATCTTCATTTCCATATCTTTGGAAATAGTGGCTTCAGGTAATTGTAAAATAGACAAGAAATTATTTTATTGAATGTGTTACACTGTTACAAAATAAATACAAAGTAATTTTGTCTACTGAGGTTTGAACCTAATATTTTTAAGCCTTAATTTGTCTAAACAGAAAATAAAAATAAGTTTATACAATATGTAATCCACATTAATTAATGGGTTCAAATATTGTCTGATAGATGGCTCTAATGTTAGGATGGGTACATAATATTATCTTTTCCAGGAAATGTTATCATTTCCTCCACGGGTTAAAGTCTAGAGAACATTCCGAATTAAGTTAGCTACAAAGAAACTTAATAACACAAATTTGCGTTTGAGGTATTGCCATGTTCTTATGTATATGAAGGGTTAGGGGGAAAACGGTTTTAGTCCATTTAGCAAAATTTTTCAGGAGACGAAAACAAAGTTTATCTTTTAAAAATAAGGTTTAATTTCTGTTCTAAAAACTTAGTTTTAATTTTGCATCATGTTATATGTGATATACAATCTAAAAAAAACTTTGAGAGATTGGGATTGGCGCCTCATACAAAACTTTTAATTCTTGTGTGGGAATGTTATTCTCTTGTTGATGGTCCTTCATCCTTTTTTTCTTGTATTTATTGGTAATTGCATGGCTGTAATAACTACCAAAGAAACTCAAACGGTGATGAACTAACCTTGGTGTAGAACTATCTACATAAAGATATCTGATTGGCCTTGTAGATACTGGGCACTTTAATTGGTACATAGGCTTCAAGAAATTAATCCAAGACTTAATTACTTTAACATTGTCAAATCATTTTTACCAGCTCCCTTCACCAGCTCCCTTTTTAGAAACACTTTCATCATATGTATAAAACACAGATTATTGATCAGAAAAAACATGAATGTTGAATGAGACAAAATTTAATTGTCGCTTGTAATATACATCATTTGTAGTGATGTTGGGAGTGTGCAAGTTCTTTTGGAAATCCATAGCAATGGCTTCCATGTCATGAGTTTTTCTGGCTTTTCTTTTGTATTGAGCCTTTAAGTCATAAAATGCAACACTCTTGCGTAAATGTAGATTTTCCTCACCTAACAACTTATTACAATGAATTGCGTCATAAAAGGCACTTGACTGCTTAAAAGTTAAATATGAAGTTTTTTAATAACTAAAACTAATTTAAATAATTATTTATTAATAAAAAATTTCTTTCTTCGTAGCATGCCAGCAGATCAGTTCGTTAAACCAATGCTAAACAACTTACCGAGTTCAGAAACCGTTGCAAAAGCTCTAAAAGATGGTTCTAATATTGTAGCTTCTGGAACTTCTTCTTCATATAATTGGTTGCGTGGAAATACAGGAATAATAACAGATACTGTAAAAAGTGGTTCTAGTATGATAGCTTCTGGTACGGCTTCATCATATAATTGGTTATTCAAAGGTTCCAAATAATAAAATGTGATTAACAGATGTAATGTATTTGTACTAAGATAGCTTTTGGTGCTACTTTTTTACAAATTATGACAATGTGGAATAAAGGTTTAAATAATAATGATTTAATAACGTAAGGATTTTGTGTAGAAAAACCACAGCTGTCTTTATACCTATTGTTTTTTGATATATTACATTAGCATAATATATTATTATAATCGGGGATTTTATTGTTTTTAAAATTAAATAGATTCACATTTTGCTTTTCACATGTTTTATTTTTAGAAAATCCATTTCCTAGACGATCCAACATTTTGTAATATACATACATACATAAAAAAGAATATCAGTGTGTATGAAATAAATGGAATAAGAGTTTGTAATAGTGGTTAGAAATTTAATGAATATGTCCAAAGATAAATTCATAAGTCAGACAATCGAGGATGTTAAACCATATTTTCTCAAACTTCGAAATTGATGTAATGAAGAAAACTTTAAAAAAATATATACATATACGAACGTGGAAAAAGTCCCCAGAGTTCAATCCTTTTGATACCGTAAATATCAGGAATGGGTGAATTTTCATCTTAAAGAGAGTGATAGCCGTATGTCTTAAACTGGTACAAAAATAAATGAATAACAAACTGCAAACTGAAAAATAAGCGTCCGACCGGGAGATCTTGCACGGATTCTTCTTCTTAAAGTGTCCTCTCCTCAAGGGCAACTACTGCAATTACAAACTCTTCTGTCTTCAGCCGTTCTTCTTAGCTGTTCCAAAATTTAGCCCTGTCCATTGTGGGATTTTTCTTAGCCACGATAGTCTTTTCCTTCCTAGTCCTATCTTTCCTTTCACTATTAGTGGAGCATATTGGTAGAACTCTTCTACTTATTATTTCTCAGTATGTGGCCTAGGTATGATTTTTTCTGTGTTCTTTCACTGTGTTCAAAAGTTCTCGTTCCTGGCTTATTCTTACGCAGAATATCATGCGATGTCCATGAAATCTTGAGGATTCTCCATTTCAAAGACCCCCAATTTATTATTATCTTTTAAGGGTCCACGTTTCAGCTGCATAGAGAAGAATTGACCAGACGCATTTTGATAAATAGGATCTATAGGAAATTAGACGTAGACATCAGTAAAACTCAGATGGGATTCAGAAAAGGGTTAGGTACAAGGGAGGCTCTGTTTGCAATGAACGTTCTCTCACAGAGATGCTTAGACATGAACCAAGAAATTTACGCCTGCTTTATTGATTTCGAAAAGGCCTTTGACAAAGTACAACATGAACCACTAAGACAAGTTCTAATAAAGAAAAATATAGACAGCCGAGATATTCGAATTATATGCAATCTATATTGGAATCAAACAGCAAATGTCAAGGTTGAGGGCATACTAACAGAAGAAATTCAAATCCGTCGAGGAGTCCGGCACAGATGTATCTTATCGCCACTTTTATTTAATCTGTATAGTGAAGCTATCTGTGAACAAGCACTCGAGGAAGAAGATCTTGGTCTGATAATAAATGGTGAGACGATCAACAATATAAGCTATGCTGACGATACAGTTCTCCTAACGGGAACGCTAGTAGAACTACAATATCTCGTTCAAAGTCTCAATATATACTGTAACAGTTACGGCTGTAAAAACTAAATTTATGTTATGGTAATCACGAAATCAAAGAACATCAGAGCTAATCTTGTAATAGACAATACAACGATTGAGCGTGTGCCCTGTTATAAATATCTAGGTGCTTGGATCACAGACGATACTGATCAAACAAAAGAGATTAGATGTAGAATAGAAATCTCTAGATCAGTCTTTAATAGAATGCGCAAACTCTTTTGCAATCGTGATATCAATATAAAGTTACGAATACGAATGCTGCGGTGTTATGTCTTTTCTACCCTGTTATATGGAGTTGAGGCTTGGACACTAAAACAGTTGACCATAAAAAACATCGAAGCTTTCGAGATGTGGTGCTATAGGCGCATTCTCAGACTATCATGGATGGACCGCGTCACTAACACGCAAGTACTCCAAACTTTAGACAAAAGATGCGAAATTCTAAATGAGATAAAAACTAGAAAGATGGAATACTTGGGGCACATTGTGAGAGGTGAAAAGTACGAACTTTTAAGAAATCATGCAGGGCAAAAGAAGTGTGGGAAGAAGAAAAATATCGTGGCTTCGTAATCTACGTGAATGGTTCGGGTGTAGTTCGATTGAACTTTTTAGGCGCGCTGCTAACAAAGTCGCAGTGGCCATGATGATTTCCAATCTCCGCTAGGAGTGGCACGAGAAGAAGAAGAAGATTTTGATAAACGTACCTAATTTCGAGAATTACATAGCAGTCTTTTATTTTTTCTAATCTATTATAGATTATTAGAAAACCTCAACGGAGCTGTTTCGAGCCGCAGCGAGCAAGGTTATGATTGCCAATATGATTTCCAACATCCGAAACGGATAGGAACCAGAAGAAGAAGAAGAAGAATCTATTATAATTCTATATCAGGATTTAGGCTGCCATCGATTCAACATCCCACGTTCTTAAACCTATTGACCTGTTCTAAAATGTGCCCGTTTGTTATGCAAGATTGAGCTATTGAGATCACTTTGGTGTTCTTAATGTTAATAGAACCCGGAATAAAGATTAAATAGCAGCGGTGAGAAAACACATCCTTGTCTAACTCCTGTCGTAAAGTCTACCGTTGGCAGATGTGGATGCTTCGATCTTAACTCTGGCGTTTTAGTTCCAGTACAAGGTTTTTAGTAGTTTGATGTCCTTCCCATCTAAACCGACTTCTTACAAATGTTCTAATAGTAGGTCATGTCTTACTCTATCACATGCTTTTTCGAAGTCTATAAATTATACCTTTCTGTTGGTCGTAGCATTTTTGGGACAAAACTAGTAAACTGATAGGAAACTCCGATGATTGGTTCGAACTTTTTATAAATTAGGTTATGTACAACTTTTAATAGGACTTTTTCTATATTAATGTTAGCCTTCTTCTTCTTCTAGTGCCGTCTCCACTAATGGCTATAACCATTGCAAATTTGTCTCTATCTTCTGCTTTTCTTAGGAGTGTTTGTGTGTTTAACCCAGTCCAGTCGCGAATGTTTTTCAGCCAGGATATTTGTCGTCTACCAGGACCCCTTTTTCGTTCGATTTTACCCTTCATAATCAGCTGCAACATTTCTAAGTATGTGCCCTAAATATGATGTCTTTCGCCTTTTAATGGTGATCAAAAGTTCTCTGTCTCGTCCCATTCTGTGCAACACCATTTCGTTTGTAATATGATCGGTCCATGGTATCTTCAAAATTCTCCTAAAAAGCCACATCTCAAAAGCTTCCAGTTTTCTCATTAAGTCAACATTAACAGTCCATGCTTCGACGCCATAAAGAAGAACAGTAAAGTGGATATAATATTTTACCATCCGATATCGGATTTGCAGATTGAGTCTTTGGTTACTCAGAAATTTCCTCATATTCAAAAAGGCTGCTCTTGATTGCTCTATTCTTGAGCGAATTTCGGATTCAGATATTCCGCAATCCAATCTCCTAAGTATTTCATTTTGTCCATTTGCTCAATATCTTCATTTTTTATCTGGATCCTTGTAATGACTTTGCCTCTCTTACTGATAACCATGGTTTTTGTTTTCTTTATGTTTATTGTGAAACCAAACTGTTCCCCAGTATCACAAATTCTGTTTAGTAACGTCTGCATGTCTATCTCACTTTCAGCGATAATGACTGTATTATCAGCATAACTGATGTTATTTATATTGTCACCATTTATCTTGATCCCTTCTGTACAGTTTTCAAGTGTTTGCGTAAATCGGAATATATATTAAATAGTAATGGTGAAAATACACAGCCCTATCTCACTCCTCTATTTATCTGTTGCGCATCCATGCTATTTCTATCTAATGTTACCACAGCCTGTTGGTTTTCTGTTCCATAGAGATTTCTCACTATGTTAATGCCATTTTTGTTGAGTCCTTTTCTCTTTAGACTTTCCATGAGAATGTTATGTTTAACTTTGTCGAAAGCTTTCTCATAGTCTACAAACGCAAGGAAAAGATCTTTTTGCTGGTCTCGACATTTTTGGGCAAGAGTTGTGAAACTATACAGAGCCTCCACTGTTCCGAAGCCGTTACGAAAACCAAACAGTCTTTTACTCATATCCGCTTCGCACTTTCTGAATATTCTTGCATGAATAATCTTTAAAAATGATTTTAATAAGTGTGACATTAAGTTGATTTTAGCCAGTGTTAGTGTATTTTTCCTGTATCATAAAATCTATTCTGTTATGCATTCCTGTTTGTTATTGCTGGTTTTTTTGTATCGATTACATTTATTTATGACAAAATATGCAATCGTATAGATCGATCGCCATTATTTGTTTATAAATAGATAACGACATCGTAAAATTACTATTTTCTGAAAATAAATTGGAATATTCCAATTAATTTTCAGGAAAACTATCTTGTCTGAATAGCTACGATAATAAAAAAAAATTAATTTTGTTTTTTAAATTTTAAAATAAATAATTTATCGAGATATTGGCGAATAACCTTGAACACAAAATAAACCAGGATCCGGATCCGGATATTATAACATTCATTACAATAGGACGGCTGCGTTGGATAGGACATGTAGAAAGAATGGATGAAGGCGAAATACCAAACAAAATATTCAAACAGATGCAAGTAGGAAAAAGAACAAGAGAAAGACCGAAGATGAGATACTTAGAACAAATAGAAAATGATATAACAACCTTAAAAATAAAAAAAAAACTGGAGGAAAAAGCACGAAACAGATCAGAATGAAAAAGAATCCTGGAACAGGCCAAGACCCAAAAAGGGTTGTCGAGCCAGTGATGATGTTGATGATGTTTGGCGAATAACCGTCTTTTTTACAATTATTTATAATATTTTGCAATAATGGCCGACAGAAACGTATAACATAGCTATCATAGGACCATGTAGCTTGTTTGTTGTTTGTGTAGTAGTAGTTTGTTGGTTATGTTAAGTGTTTATTCCAGAGACAGAATGTTTAAACAATTGCTCTTACTCGGGTAATTCTTCTATATAAGTTTATAAAAGTGAGATGCATTCTTGAAACTTCGAACTTTAAAGGTAAGTTGAAAGATCAAGGATTTATTAAAAACTGTTGTTTAAAAAGTTAGTATAAAGGAGAGGTACTTTTTCGTTAATAAACAATTCTTCTTCTTCTTGATGAGCGTATCCGTTACGAATGTTGGCGATCATCATGGCAATCTTTACCTTATCAAACTGTGCAGCACTGTATTGAACCAGATTCTGAGGTTCTTTAACCAAGATGTTCTTCTTCCTGGACCTCGTTTTCCAAATTTTTTCCTTGCAGGATGGCTTGAAGGAGAGCATATTTGGATTCATTTCGCATAATATGTCCGAAGAATTGTAACTTTTGAGATTTGATGGTGGTCAGTACCTCTCGGTTCTTATCTATTCTTTTGAGGACCTCCTTATTTGTGACTCGGTCAGTTCACGGGATCTTAGGATCAGGAATCAGGAAGGACAGAGAAGACGTAGCATTCTTACTTTTGTATCAAGAGAGAGGTTGTGACTCTTAAAGAAGGCCCTTATCCGATGGAAGGTTAATCTAGCTTTTCCGATGTGTACTCTAATATCCTGGTTGTTAGTCTATTCTTCATTTATGATAATGCCGAGATAGTTGTAGTGCGTCACTCTTTCTACATTGGATTGGTTGATGTAGAGTTGACCTTCTGTTATTCTTTTCTTGCTAATTATCATAAGCTTTGTCTTTTTAACGTTTATATTGAGTCCATATTGTTGACTGTAATACGTGATTTTGTTCATAAGAACTTGTAGGTCTTCTAAGTTGTCCGCAAATATTATGGTGTCATCTGCATTCTTGGAAAACACACTCGGAGGGGGGTAGTTCTCAACCTCAACACGGCGCGTCCCAATGGCTGATAGGGAACGTCCTACAGATATGTGGGGCAGGTGTGAATAAGGCTCTGCCAAATAAACACCCGCGGATCAACTGAGAGCATGGCATAGGGCAGCTGCTATGTCATTACAGGATCGGAGCGGTAGAGAAAATCTCTTTACCGGTCTGATACTGAATAATCACAGGCGGTAATTATGATTTAACCGGTTGTGACACTGCGAAATCACCGAATGTTTGCCGGTATAAGCAAACCCCCACTTACTGACCAACGGCTTCGGGCGGATGAGTTGGTAAGTGGAAGGGCACTCTTTTGTCCTGAGATTGAGAAATCGATCACAAAGGCGGATGAACCAAGATCAACGGCATAAGGATGCAGAAAGCAAGGAGAAACCACTGCATTAAAGATCCCTAAGGATTCTCAAGAACAACCACAAATGGACGTAAATCAAACAGTGGCCCCGAGTGCCCGGCGTCCCTTTAATGGGACAGGGGTGCGAAGAATCCCCGGGTGGAGAAACAAATTTAGTGTAAGCGATTTAAAACGCATAGCAACGTGGAATATAAGAACACTTTATGAAGCAGGAAAATTAACAACAGTCATGTTAGAAATGGAGAGATTTGACATACAAGTATTGGGCCTATCAGAAGTCCGATGGCCAAAGTCTGGAAACTACACCAAGGATAATAATACTATTTTCTACTCAGGCAAAAACACTGGAGAACACAGCCATGGTGTTGGTATTATTATCAACAATAACTTAAAAGAGTTTGTGACAAATTTCATTCCCTTTAACGAACGTATGATGCTACTTCAGCTGAAAGCCAAACATCTAAACTAAAATCTAATCCAAGTGTATGCTCCAACATCTGATAGCAATGATGCTGAGGTCGAAAAATTCTACGCGGACTTAGATCTGTTAACAAAAAACATAAAGAAGCAGGAGGTAAAAATAATTATGGGCGACTTTAATGCTAAAGTCGGTCGAGGAAAAACTGGAAATATAGTAGGAAAGTTTGGGTTAGGTAAAAGAAACGAAAGAGGAGACAGACTAGTCCAGTACTGCCAGGAGAAAGAATTAGTCATAACAAATACATACTACGACCTACCCCTACGAAGATTATACACGTGGACTTCTCCAAAAGATAACACCAACAATATAATCAGAAACCAAATAGATTTTATAACGATTAACAAAAGGTTTCGTAATGGAGTACAAAGTGCAAAAACCTATCCAAGCGCAGATGCAGATACGGATCATAATCTATTACTAGCAAACGTCAACATTAAACTCAGAAAACCGGAGAAAAAAGTTAAAACCACCAAAATAACATCAAAAACCTAAAAGACGACAACTGCCAACAGCAACTAAACGCAGAGATAAATAAATTAACTGAAGGAAGCGTTGAATGGGCAGATATGAAAAAAGCCATACTAAAAGCGAGAAAGGAGGTCCTAGGCGAAAAAGAGAAAATAACTAAAAAAGACTTGATGACACCGGAAATAGTTGAGCTAATAACTGAAAAAAGAAAATACAAAAATAAAGATGAAAATAAATATAAAACCATCAAGAATAAAATCAAATATGAAATCAGAAAGGCTAAGAAGGAACATGACACCTCAAACTTACATAAAAAAATTAAAGAACTTACAGGCAACACCAGACAAAGAAGAACACTCATAACAAGAGATAATAATGGAGAAATACTTACTGAAGAGAGCAAAATAAAGAAAGTATGGGAACAATATATAATCCATCTTTTCCATGACGAGAGAGAAAATGAACAAGATATAGGTGAAGAAAAACAATACCTACAAATTTTACCCTCAGAAGTAAAGAATGCCCTACAGAATGCAAAACAAGGAAAAGCACCGGGTCCTGATCAAATTCCAGTTGAACTGTTAAAAGCCTTAGATGACGGTAATATAAAGAGACTCACCCGAATTCTCAACCACATATATGTAGAGGACAACATCCCGGAAGAATGGCTTAAATCGATATTTTTACCTCTACCAAAAAACAACAATCCCAAATCATGTAATGACTATAGATTGATAAGCCTAATGTGCCACCCTTTAAAGATTCTTTTGAAAATTGTTCAAAACCGAATTTATAAGAAATGTTAGGAACAGATAGATGAAACTCAGTTTGGCTTCAGAGGAGGCATGGGTACAAGAGAGGCATTATTTGCGTTGACGGTACTCTTGCAGAAATGTCGGGAATATAACAAGAGTGCATATGTATGCTTCATAGACTTTAGGAAGGCCTTTGACCGAGTGCAGCATATGAAGTTAATAGATGATTTAAAAAACATCAATTTAGACAAAAAAGACATTGAGTTTATTAAGGCTATATACTGGAACCAGAAAGCAGTAGTAAATGTGAAAGATATAGAAACAAATAATATACCGATTGCGAGAGGGGTTAGGCAAGGATGCGTCTTGTCTCCGACGCTTTTCAACGTGTACTCACAGGTCATATTCAGAAAAGCCTTATGGGAAAGAAAAGAGGGAATAAGAATTGGTGGAGAAATCATAAACACCATGAGATTTGCAGATGACACGGTAATTATGGCTGAGAGTATAGAAGATCTACAAACTTTACTAGATGCAATAAATAGTGAATGCATTCAAATGGGACTTGACATCAACACAGATAAGACCAAATTTATGATAGTATCAAGGAGTCCAATAAATAATGAACAACTAACTCTTGGTGGACAGCAAATAGAGAGAGTGACAAAATATAAATATCTGGGAGCTTACATCAACACAGAATTAGATCCAGACCAAGAGATTCGGGTACGAATAGAAATGGCAAGGGCAGCGTTCTTAAAATTCAAACAATTGTTCTGTGACAAAAATCTGAATATTGCGCTGAGACTGAGGTTTGCTGAATGTTACGTCTGGTCGCAATTATTGTACGGGGTAGAAACATGGACACTAAAAGCGCAAATAGTTAAAAAGATTGAAGCCTTTGAACTTTGGATATACCGGAGAATGTTGAGAATCCCATGGACTGCCAGGGTCACCAATGAGGAAGTGCTGAGAAGAATGGGTCGAGTCAAAAAATTGTTGAGAACGATAAAAGTACGCAAGACTGCGTACCTTGGACACATACTAAGAAATAATAAATATAGTGTTCTGCAGGTCATCATGCAGGGTAGAGTCGATGGCAAAAAGGGAATAGGTAGAAAGAGGAAGTCATGGCTGCGAAATATTCGAGACTGGACAAACATGACTGTAGACGATTTATTCCACGTTGCAAAAGACAGAGAAGCTTTTAAAAATGTGGTCGCCAACCTCCGTTAATGGGGACGGCATGGGAAGAAGAAGATCTGCATATCAGATGTTGTTTAGCCGGTAACCATTTAGTAGAATACCTTTTTTAGTTTCGTGCAAAGCTTCGATAAATATTCTTTCAGAGTAGAGATTGAAGATTAAAGGAGACAAAATACAACCTTGCCTCACTCCATGCATGATTTTCACATAAGTAGTCACCTTTAACTCTGAGATTTGCTGTCTGATTCCAGTAAAGATTTCTAATTATTTTCAGATCTTTGTTGTTAATTCCTGCTTCTTTTAGTATTTGCATAATCTTGGTGATAAACAATTATAACAGCTATAATAACTTTTAAAGTTCTATATCAAGTCTGAAACTTGCCAAAATGCGGGCAACGAGACTTTGGCTGACAGGGCATACTTACAGTAGGGATCCTGACCATTACAGCAAAATTAAAACGGTTGCAAGGTAATACTGTACTTTGTAGTAATGTACTTTAGTTACAATGGTAGTAAGAACAAAGAGCAAGAGATAAATCAGCTGCTGCTATCCAAGAATTCTTTGACTTATTTGTAAGCAATCCAAAAGATTTAATACGGTTGGGAAAGACGAAATACTGGTAGGCTTCACAGGCAGATGTCGCTTTAAAATGTATATTCCCAGCAAACCCTGTAAATATGGGATAAAAATCTTATGTATGACTGATGCATGAACAGGGTATTTTCACAATGCTTACATTTATGCTGGGAAAGATTCAGATAGGTTTAGCCTCACAAATGAAAGAAGAATGAGGATACCTACTCAAGCAGCTATAAGATTAGTCAAACATCTTTACAAGACTAATAGAAATGTAACTTGCGGCAACTGGTTTAGTTAAGTTGATTTAATACATCATCTACAACAACATTAACTCACTTACGTTGGCACAATGCGAAGAAATAAAAAAGAAATTCCTCCATAGATCCTTCCGCGACCAAATCGTAATGAAGGCGACAGTTTGTATGGATTTACCAAATATCTTACACTTTTATCCCGTACAACTAAGACAAATAAAGTTGTGATATTAATTTCTTTCGTGCATCATTCCATAGAAGTAGATGCAGATAATGGACTACCAGAAATAAATTCTTTTTACAACTTGACCAAAGGGCTGTAGACACGATGGATGAAAAGTGTGTTAAATATTCCTGTAGCCGCAGAATACGTAGATTGCCCATGGCTATTTTTATAAATTAGTAGACGTACCTATGTGGAGTAAATTCATACAGTATGTTTACTTCGATTCCCGAAAATAGTTTGACTATAATAGATTCAAATTTATAGAAACCCTGGCCGATGAACTAGTTTCCTCACTTTTGCATAGAAGACATAAAATTCCAACATTAAAAAGGCACCTGAAAGAATTGATCGAAAGCATCCTTGATATTCCCGAAAATAAGGCTAATGAAGAAGAAAAGCTTGAAATATGAACTTATTGCTACATCTGTCCATCCAAATTAAGAAGAAAGATTGCATATTTATGCACAACGTATCAAAAACACATATGTTTGCAATGTTCTCGAAAAATTTGTATAAATTGTACCAGGGTAGAATAGATGTATAACGATTTTTGTGATCTGCAGGTTTTGTGCAGAATTTCAATTATGTTGTTTTTAACAATTTTTGATATAAAATGTACCTTTTTTAAACATACAATATTGTTTTATTATTAAAAACTGTATTATTGCATTTTTTTAGGTGGCAGCTTGACAAAAACAGCTTTTTTAGCCAGGAGTCTGTCAGACTCATGGTCACCATTATGTAAATAAAAATAGGGTCACCAGTTAATTAATTAATTGATGTTAGACTTGTTTTGAAAACATTTTAATTCCTTCATACTGTATTGTATTTAAAATCAAATTACTGTTCGTCCCGGTATTGTCATATATCTTTATCATCCTACCATAAACGGATGTTTAAGAGTTATTCTACAATTCAATAAATCGTTAAATTATGATAAACAGCAATTTGATAAGAAAAGGAAGCTGACGCCTCCTATGTGTGGATCTCGGTCATTCTTCTGCTTTGATAACGGAAATAAAAATAAATCGTCCAAATTTATCTTATTTTATCACATTTGTTCTGGGAAGCTACTAAATTAATTGGCAAAATATCGTTCGTTGTTAATTATATATAGACACAGACAAACCTTTAATAAATCAATTAAATGCAAGAACTGCAACTCATTCAATGGATATGCACTGTAATCCAACAGAATATCAAAATTAAATTTGATCTCTGAAAATATTATTAAAAAAACTTACATAGAAGTAGAGACTTCTGGTGATAATGGTATATTTTATTAACCTCGGTCGTATTTCCTCACTTCTTACTCTGTCTCTTAGAGTTTGGTTTGTTATTTTTCATAAGACTTTCATTTCTGTTGTTTCCAGCAGTCTTTGTGTTTTCGCCGTATCTGCTCTTGTTTCCGCTGTGTACGGCATTATCGGTCTTATTGTTGATTTATATATCCTGGTTTTCGTTTCCGTTGTGAGGTATTTGTTTCTCCAGATTGTGTTGTTGAGACATCCTGCTACTCTGTTTGCCATGTTCACTTGTTTTTGTACTTCTTTCACTTTTTCCGTAGCTTATTTACGACTAGTTTACATCGTCTCGGTTCCGCTGATATCACTATCGTTTTAGTTTTCTCATGTTGTATTTAAGCGCCGTATCTTCGAATTCTTTAATTAATCTTTGTAGGTCATCTTCATTTTCGGCTGTTATTATGGCGTCGTCGGCGTATCATATTATCCTTATTTCCTTTTCTCCCATTCTATATGCTCTTCTTTTTTTTTTAACTTTCTTTATAATTTCATCCAGTATCAAATTAAATATTAATGGGCTCAGCAAATCTCCTTGTCTAATGCCAGTTTCATATTTGATAGGTTGCGATAGTTTTCCTTTACATCTTACCATGTATATATGGGTCGGCCGTCGGTTCGCTATATTTACGCGGGTTTTGGATTAAAAATTTTATTGTAAATACCCAGTTTTAATTAGCTGCTCTTTGGGGAAATATCAACTGGTCAAATGAAATGAAAAATAATCCATAACTTTTTTTAAATAAATAATAATGGAAAATCTTTTATATAACTGACAGTATAATAAGGAGAATTACTTCATTAATGGAGTCTAATGTAGCTAATATAAACCTAATAATAGTTTTATATTAAACTTCACACAGAAAATATGGTCTATGAATATTTGTTCCATGGAGAGAATTTCTAATGAAAAATAAAAAAATTTAACTTGCCAACAAAAATGAAAATCAGTCATTATCATCAAAAATATCATAATCGTCATCATCATCACTGTCATCACCATTAATTGTTATTACGATTGGACTTATTTCGCTTATTTTATTTTCATGAGTCCACCAATCTTCTATTAGTTTCTCGCACTTGAATATGCAGTTGCACCACACTTCTGGAGTTACAATTGAAAGTGCCTTTCGCCAAGTTTCCCGAACTGCGTCGTCGCTATAACCGTTATGCCCAATATGGTTATCATAATATTGTTTTGCTATTCCCCATATATATTCGATAGGATTAAACTGGCAATGATACGGTGGCAGACGTAAAACTTGATGACCGTAACTTTCAATAATCTGATCCACAACAAAGATTTTTGGTTTTGCGTGGATATTTGCCAAGCGTAATAAATCTGATTTTAAAATATGTTGTGTAAATGGTATATGTTCCTTTGTCAACCATTCTTTAATTTTATTAACAGTCCAAGAATTCGTTGGACTTTTATTTAATACTTCAGAATGGTAATGTGCAGTGTCTAAAATAATTACGCTGGGCTCACTTAAACCTGGGAGAAGTTTTTCATGTAACCATTTAACAAACATTTCTGTGTTCATATTATCGTGATAGTCACTTGACTTTACGTTATCATCTTGCCATATTCTCTTGGTTGCACCCCTAGAAAATATCCATGTTTCGTCTAAATATATAAAATTTGCCCTTTCTTCTTTTAATTTAGAATATTTTCTTAGAAAGTTAATTGTTTTATGTACAACAGAACTTCTTTCACAAAGGGCTTTTCTGTTATCTTCCTTTTGAAATTTGAAAGTCAAATTATGTATCACTTGCCCAAATTATGAACAAAATCAATCAATAAATTTTGTAGATATAAAAATTATCAGACTTAAAGACAAACATGACTTCTCCATATTTCATAAACCTACACATACTGACACGACTATACACAATTCATCATCCTATCCAACACAACATAAACTGGCTGCTTATCATAGTATGTTACATAGATTAACAGAAATTCCGATGTCAAAATACAACTTTGAGGCAGAATTAAATACAGGGTGAGTGGGGAGGAACGCACCAAACTTTAAGACTGTATAATATACGTAAAAATAAGTAAAAATAACTCATATGTTGTTATTCGATTTTCATTTGTTTTCGAGTTATAGCGATAATAACACAAAGTTGTAACTTAACATTAAGTTAATGTTAAATGTTCTTATAATAAATTTTCAAAAATACCACCATTGACCTGTAAGCATTTTCTGCTTCGTCTATGAACATTCAACGTTGCTCTTCTGATTGCGTCATGGTTTGCTCTAATTGTGACTGCAACATTTTTAATGCGTCGAATTAGTGCATCGCGAGTGTCGACTTTTACCTTGTAAACTTCATTTTTATACCGGCCCCATAAAAAATAGTCTAATGGTGTTAGGTCTGGACACCTCGGAGGCCAACTAATAGGAACATTTGACCAATCCAACGCCTTGGAAATTTTGTATTTAAATGTTACCTGACCTGACGAGCAAAAGTACTCCTGTCTGTAAAAAATTCAAGTACTCCTCTCCTGTAAGGCGGTTCTCAAATATGAAAGGGCCAATTAAATAACCGTCGATCACACCACACCACACGTTTACCGAAAATTTGTGCTGAAAACTAGCTTCAATTGTTGCATGTGGATTTTCATCTGACCATACATATGAGTTGCGGCTATTATTAATACCGTCTCTAGTGAATGTTGCTTCATCGGTAAAAAGTATGCATGATATAACACGACGATTATTATTTATCTATCGACAAAATTGCATACGGCTGGCATAATCTTCTGGTTGTAGGTGCTGTACACGTTGTAGGTGGTATGGATATAAACCTTGCTCGTGAAGTGTGTTAATTACTCTCGTTTGAGGAATGGCTAAATGAGTACCGATTCTTCGTGAGCTGATCCCTGGATCATCTTCTACTGAATCCAGAATATTTTTGTATTTCTTGTAAACTTTGTCGGGGAGCACGTTCCGATATTATTTTATAACTAGGAAGCGTTCCAGTCTCGCATAGTTTGTTGAAAACTCTAATAAATACATTTTTATCTGGAGTTCTCCGATTTGGAAACCGTTGACGATATTCTTCAACAGCAGCTCTACCGTTTCCATTACAAAAGCCATAAACAAACATCATATTTGCATAATCACTTTTTGAATAAGTATGTGGCATTTTGCAACAACTTTTTTTATACAAACTGTCAAATAGACATTAAATCACGTTGACACTACACTATTATGACAGTTAACTAATTATTAAACTAATCACAGATACCTGTTACAGCAATGTGATAAGTAGCAGTAAAATTACAACTTTGTGTTATTATCGCTATAACTCGAAAACAAATGAAAAAAGAATAACAACATATGAGTTATTTATACTTATTTTTACATATATTATACAGTCTTAAAGTTTGGTGCGTTCCTCCCCACTCACCCTGTATAATTAAGCAAATAGCAGTAAACAACGGATACAACGAACAAACAATTAATAAAATGTTAAATCAAAAACTACACAAGAAAGCCATGAAATTAGTATTTCCACCACCAGAGAAAAAACCCAATACCTTCTGCTCGATTCATTATACAGGCAAAATAACAACAAAAATAGCCAAACACATAAAAAAGAAAGGAATAACACCAGCTTTCCGAACAAATAATAACCTAGGCAAATATATTAAAAATAACAAGAGCCAAAATAAAAAAGACTTAAATAGTGGTGTGTACAAACTTCAATGTGGCGACTGCCCAAAAACTTACATCGGTGAAACTGGTAGAAACTTTAATAAACGAATAGCAGAACATAAAAGGGCTTTCAATAATAGAAAAACAGATTCGACATACGCACTTCACCTCCTAGATCATAATCATTCTTTTAATGACAAATTTAAAATTCTTCACATTCAAAATAAAGGCCTTAAGCTATCTTTGTTACGGAAATCAAAAAATTAAAAAATACAGATATAATTCTGAATGACCAACTTGAGACAAACAGTTCTCCCCTCCTCAACCTATTTCATTAGAGACTATAAATTGTAAACGCATGCCAAAAATAGATCACTTGAGAAAGGCAATCAGCCGAAACAGCTGTAGTGATAAGATTTAAAATAAATTTAGTTGAAGTTTGAAAACAAAGTTTTTAGTGTTTTATTGTTACATAAAATGAATTTCCATCAAGTAACGGTCGAATCCATCAATTATAGTAATTCTGTTGCAAAAAAATTAAGTTCAAGAAATTTATCTTTCTGGGTTTATATAATTCATAACCTGAATCTTTATCAAATATAGTTAGAATTCGTCAACATATTTTTGCCGAATTTGGATCCAACCCTGTCACCACATAAAAGTCAGATAATAAATAAATAACTTATTTTAGTACATATGCTCGCCAGATCTTCGACTTGTAGGCAACTCTTAAGAAATAGTATAATGTACATACAATACAATACACAAGATTAAATATTTCGGTTAAAGACCTCTAAAATTATCAAGGGGTCACTAGATATAGTTAATTAGAAATAGATAAGCATTGTTTAAATTGAGCATTTTCATAATGATTAAGTGTGACATGTTTTAATTATATAGTAAGAAAAATCTGAATGAACTTTAATTCAAATTATTGAACACACAGATTTTTTTAAAGGAACCCTATTGCGAAGTTTTTTTTTCTATCTGCCCTCTTGACCGCTAAAAATCATATGAACAACTTGAATTTTGCTGAAAATTACAATTACTGAATTCCAAACAAGATGCAAGTTTTTATGGAGGGAAAATGGAAAAAATCGATTTATCAGAAATCGGTACGCCGTAGAAAAAAATATTTCAAATAAAAAATGCAGCTGAGATAATTTTAAATAAAAATGTTCTTTAGAACTTTTTGTGTAAAATGAACCGTTCTCTCAAAAACAATGCTTGAAGCAACTGGTGATTGTAATGTCAGTTACTCAAATGAAATCAATTTTAAATAAAATGTGTGTCAACTCGACGGTAAAAATTTTATATCTTTTGATTGAGTATCCTATCGACAAAAATCAAAATGCGTTTTAAATGTAAAGAGGCAGCTTTCGTATGCAATTTTTGTATTTGTCCGCAAATGAAGACAGTTTTTATAAAGGTATTAAATTTCTTTCATTGACCTGGAAAATTGATTAGTAGACTTGAATAATCAGTAGAATACATATATTGAATATTTTATGCAAATATTTGGTGATTTTAATGGTAAAAACATTCTTTTATCTTCATTTTTAACTAAAAACTTGCAACAAAGAACTCAGAATATTCCTTCATATTTAAATTCTAATAATACTTTAACAAAAAACCATTTAACTATTTACAACCTTAAACTCGTTCTACTCATCACTAATTGGTGTTGACTCTTCATAGTATTCGATATTTCTAATTCCCGACGAATCAGATCATTTGTAGGCTGGACTAGGCAGTATAATTAGTCGGAAAGGAGTACAATCCTCTTTAAATCTGCTAATTGAATTATTAGGACAGTGCAATGGGTGGATTTTTAATAACTAGCTGTAATTCCCATTGAGGCATAACTCTGTTAGCATCTGCGTATAAAATATTCGCCAATGTATTGTTTGAAAGACTTAAATATTTTAGAAAGGATACTGTTGGACAATATCAATGCGGATTTACTGCTGGAAAGTCAATTACACATTAAATTCAAGCACATAGGCAGATTCTAGAAAAGTCACTAGAATATAGCATAGAAAGATAGATACACACCATCTCTTCGTCGACTTGAAAGCAGCCTATGAAAAGAACTGCACTATATAATGCAGTAAAAGACTTTGGGATCCCACTGTTTGACATTAATGTAAGATAGGCTTAACGTAAACCTGGTAACTATGTCAAATATGTCAATGTCAAGTCAACACCACTTCCCAACGGGGACAATGAGCGACATGATCATGTTGTAATGTATGAATATTATTAATATATGTTCAGCCAATACAGTAGTTTAATTGAGACCTTATTAACATACTTTAAACATGGCGCAGTCAATTCATGGAATCTACGTGTCCAAGGATAAAGTTAAGTGCTAAGTTTATTAAAAAGAAAAATTTAAGTGTTCCCAAAATGGCAAGCATGGTCAATGGAATAGATTATGTTAAGTTACCCCAAGATTTCGACCTCCAGGGTCAGAGTGCCTCTTCTGAATGGAAATTTTGGAAAATTTCATTCGAAGAATATTTAGTAGCTACAGGACAACACGACGCTGTAGATCAGGTGAAATTATCCATCCTGCGAAATATTATTGGCCATGAATCAGCACGGATTATGGCTACTCTTGTTATCCCTGATGAAGAACTAAATAAGTATGAATTCACAATGCAGCTGTAAGATAAGTATGTGAACCCAAGAGTTAACGAATGCTTTGAAACGAGTACAAGAAGATGGGGAGACATTTGAACATTTTTTGACAGAGTGCAGACATTTGGTTAGAAGTTGCAATTACAATGCCCTAGATCCCGATGAGTCATGTGAAGACAAGGCATTAAGAGACAAAATTGTTATGGGAATTAGGGATCCGACCACACGAGAAGCCCTCCTGCGAATAGACAAATTAAGTTTAAATAAAGCTATAGAATTCTGCAGAACAAGTGAGCAAAGTAGATCTCAAAATTTACAGTTTCAATATAACACAGGAAATATTAATCATACACAGAAGATAGAGAAAAAGAAATATGATATAAAGAAGAAACCTTGAAATAAAGAGAAAATTCAATTTAGCAAAAAAGAAGTAAAGTTTATGGGACAAATTTTTTCTCATTTAGGAATGAAAGTAGATCCTGAGAGGACAGATGCTTTATGTAAATTAGAAACTCCAAAAAGTAAATTAGAGTTACAAAGAATAATAGGTTCCTTTAACTATATTAGACGTTATGTTAAAAATATGGCTGAGCACATGCAAATTTTATGTGAACTTTTAAAAAACAATGTAGAATGGCAATGGTTGCCTAAACACCAGGAATGTTTTGATAAGTTAAAGAAAATAATTTCAAATTCTCCAGCTCTGGTACCATTTGATCCAAATAAAAAGATAGTTTTGCAATGTGATGCATCCAAAAATGGAATTGGGTGTTGTATGTTTCAAAACTATGAGGGTATGTTGAAATTAGTTGCATGTTCATCTAGGTCTATGAATGAACATGAAATAAATTACAGCCAGACAGAGAAAGAGTTATTAGCCATTTTTTATGGTACACAAAAATTTCATAACTTTATTTACCAGTGTGATGTTGATGTCCAAACAGATCATAAACCAATAATTTCAATTATGCAGAAACCAATATGCAAAATTGGGTCAGTAAGGTTGCAGCGTTTAAGGCTAAAATTATTAAAGTACATATTAAATATTTATTATGTTCCAGGAAAGCATATTCAATTTGCAGATATGCTTTCTAGAGCTAGTTTAAAGGCACAAACCCTTGATTTAGAGATGTTTGATATGGTTCATTCAGTCTCACTATACTTACCAATGACAGATAAAAAAATATATCAGTTCAGAGAAGAAACCTCTAAAGATAAAGTTTTGGCTACAATTGTTGATTTTTATTATAAAGGCTGGCCTAAAGAAAACAAGATTCCAGAGTATATAAAGCCATATTACAGTATTAAAAATGATATATATGTTGAAGCAGGAATTGTTTTTGTTGAAAATAAAATAATTGTACCAAAATCTCTAAAACAGGAAATGATTACTCTGTTACATAAAGGTCATATAGGAACTAGTAAAACTATTAATAAAGCAAGATCTTTATTTTTTTGGCCAAACCTTAGGGATGATATTGTCCAGTTTATATTTTATAGAGATGCTATCATTAAATAATAAAACATCTGAAGCCATAATAGATGCAATGCAAGATGTTTTTTCCAGATTTGGCTATCCTCAATTTTTAATTGCAGATAATTTACCATTTATATCATTTAAGTGTAAAAAATATTACGATAACAAACAAATTACAGTCCTGACATGTTCACCTCATTACCACCAAAGTAATGGCCTTGCTGAAAAGGCTGTAGGAATTTGTAAACAAATTTAAAAAAAAAGTTTTACAGAAAACTCTGATTATCGTGAGTTAGTTTTAGAATATAATAATACTGCTATTATTTCATTAAGTGCATCTCCATCACAAATATTAAATAGTAGATCTTTGAGAACAGAAATACCAGTAAATAGTGAACAATTACAACCTAAAATTCAGAATGAGATTTATAAACTGTTATCGGACCAACAACAAAAAACAAAAGTTCAGTATGATACACATAGTAAACGCGCACCAACAACTTATAAAAGGGGGGATAATGCAGCTGTTAAGAGTAGTGTTGATAAAGTATGGTATAAAGCTGTTATTGTAGAAAAAGCTAAAGAACCCAGATCGTACTGGATAAGAAAGGAAGGATAATTAGAAGAAACACAAGACACATAAGACCATCACATACAAAATCAGATGTAGCAGACATGTATCTTGAACCTGCGTTGTATCCACACACAAACCCAAATAGTTATAAGGATAATGATAATAATGATTTAAATAATGTATGTATTCAGGATAATGATTTAACAAATTTGTTTAATGAACATAGGAATACTGATATTGTAAGTCCTCATTATAGCTGTTCAAAAAATAATGATAGTAAGAAATATAATGTTTCAAAATTCGGACGTACAATTAAACCTAGGGTACGCCTTAATCTTTAAGGGGAAGGTGTTTGACATTAATGTAAGATAGGCTTAACGTAAACCTGGTAATTATATCAAATATGTCAATGTCAAGTCAACACCACTTCCCAACGGGGACAATGGGCGACATGATCATGTTGTAATGTATGAATATTATTAATATATGTTCAGCCAATACAGTAGTTTAATTGAGACCTTATTAACATACTTTAAACACCCACCTAAGTTAGTTAAGTTGGTCCGACTAACAATGCAAAACGTAAGCTCATGCGTTAGAATTGAAGGAGAAATTCTACGTTCTTTGACATTAATAATGGTCTAAGACAAGGGGACGCTTTAAAAACAACATTCTTCAGCAGCAACTTTGATTCATTACTCAAGAGATTACATTACATTACAACTGTATAATTTCTTCAAACATGCATGTCTTAAAGCATATTTTATGAACAATTTTGTTTGTGAATTAGCAGTGGCACACCCAGGGGGAGGTTTTCCAACACTGTTACTTAAAAATTTTAAGGATTCAAAATGGAGGTAGCATAAAAAAATTTGGTTGCACAACCAAAACTCCCCCACAGGAAAATTCTAGGTGTGCCACTGTGAATTGGAGACCAATTGGTGGATTGGAGATCAATGTTGGCGATACGATTATGCAGTTTGAAGAAAAGATACCAAAAACTACTATAATGAACTTTTGTAGTAAAAAAATCAACTCACCTGTCCTAGATCAATAGTTAAATTGACTTCATTATATTTCATTCCTCTGGATAGAGGTGGACTTTGCCACCAGTATTCTCTGCCATCCACAGCAAATTCTGGAGGGTGCCTTTTGTCCGATTTTGTGGGATCACAAACATCACAGTACTAAGGAATAAAATAGTTATTAATATTTTTATTGTAAATTAACTGTGATGCTATTAGATAACTAAATAACAGTACGGTAAATTACTATCTTACTTTAGCATGCATTTTTTTATTAGTCTTTAGAATATATGAATGTTTATGTTTTTAAGAAATATTTTAAGCAAATTATGGAGCTAATTCTAACAGATTTCGTAGTTGTTTTAGAGAATTCTTCGTATCATTTTCAAGATCTGAAAATGGTCTAGAACTGCTGCTTGGAAAAAGAAAAATAATTGAGTGCCTTTCGGGAAAAAAAATTGGATATGGTGAAAAAAGAACTATTGATAATTGTGAACGAATACAAAGATTTATTTGTAAAATATATTCTTAACGAAATTGATAAAGTAAACGGAATATTCTATATTCTCATACATTAAGGGTACAGGCGCAAAATTTCGGCTGTCAAAATGTTCATTTGAAATTTTGTCGAATCCTGAGTAAACTAATAAGTATTTTTGAAAAATTTAAACCCGGAATGAAAGATAGCATTATTACCGAGAGTCGAAAGCCCCTTAGGATAACCAAAAAGTTTCTTTTGAATGAGAGGTTTGAAATTAGGGAAAAAAGTACTAAATTTTCTTTTTTGTTTTCTCCGTAATAACGTAATCTTTCATTCTGCGTTTAAATTTTTCAAAAATATTCAATAGCTTTCTCAGGATTCGAAAAAATGAGTACATTTAAAACACATTAAACATTTTGACAGGCGACATTTTGCGCCTACGCCCTTCTACCACTACAATCCTATTGAAGTTATATTAGTTTAAGTAAAAGGTTCTATGGTAAGGAAAATATCTCCATACTCCCCTCTCACTCTATCTCCCTCTCTCTTTGTCTCTCTCTTTCTCTCTCTCTCTCTCTATCTCACTCCCTCTTCCTCTGTGTTTCTCTCTTTGGAATCATTATTCTTTGTGGAGTACACACACACAGACTGTGCATTTCATCAGGCAAAGTGAAGGGATCATCTTTCTTAAACTTTTTTCCTCTGTATCTGTCTTTTTGCACGGAGGGATTGCAATTGGAGTGGTTATACGCATATATGTACTTTGATGTCTTCTTCGGGGCTTCTGAGGTCTCAGTCTTCCGTGCCCCTAGACACTACTACAGTTTGCACGAACATTTCTGACAGTAGGATTTTTATTTTCTGGTAGAGTGAACGATATTTTCTTTCTGAGAGGTCTTTATGTCGAAGGTAACCGTATGCCATCATGTCTTTTTTAATACCATTTGTTTTTTTTTTCAATTTCTATGACTTTTCGGATAATTCTTGGTTTAGAGAAGCGGATGGGGGTTATAGTTTTGGAGTTTTCAAAATCAATTTTGTGATCTATACGAAGATGGTGTTGATCTAGAGCTGAAATTGAATCGGAATTGCGAACAGAAATGGAATGTTCATAAATCCTATTTTGGATTCTACGATTTGTTTGGCCTATATAGGATCGGGGGCAGTCTGCACAAGGAATTTCAGAAATTCCATGTTATTCATTTGGAATGTTGTCTTTGATTGATAGGACTAAAAGATCGGACAAAGAGATGAAAGATTTTGTTGGGGGATAAATATTGTCATTATTCCTCTTGATTTAAGAATATTGTCGATTTTGTCAGTGACGGCTTTGATGTAAGGAAGAAAAGCTTTCGTATGATGGGAGTTTGAGTCTTTGGGTTGCGATTGCGTGGGAGATTGATGTCTGTGGATGCTCCTATTAATGTGATTTTCTGGGTCCAAATCAAAAGTTTAGAGTGGGCCTTTTTTGATCCAAATCAAAAAAGACATACGTAATGAACTAAATGTTTACGATACAAAAGACAAGATAGCTGGAGGGGCGTTCAAGTATTACGTAAAACACTTTGAGGGGGGGGGTCTTGTAAAAGGTTATGGTGCGTTACAGAGGTGGTAGTCTTACGTAACATTGTTTTTTTACTTAAATAGTGAAAATTATAATCTACCATGTTGGGAATCCTATTCATTAATCTTGTGTTGAGAATATCTCGTTTGTATTAAATATATGTCCTTTTTATTTTGTTTTCGTTGTCAGTATTCAATAATGTTTTTGCATCATCAGCTATTCTTAGCCCTTAAATGCTGTTATGCTGACTTTTCAGCACAAAAAAATGCCAACGAAGTTTGGAATCGATTATTGGAGTCGCTGAAAGAGAGAGCATACCATCAAATGAAAGATGAGCAGTACCCAAGATGAGCGAAGTGAGATTACTGATGGCGAAACTGGACAACCTGGATATCTTCCGATTGTTTTTTGTTAAAAAAAACCGACTCAACAAACTCTTATCAAAAAAATTGGCCTAATACTACAGAGAATAAAAAATGTCCCTACTGAAGCAAGCAACACGGATATAGCGAGAGATGATGTATTTTTAAGAAAGAAAAAAAATAATACATAAAGAATTAAAAAAAGAAGAAAAATATTTAAAGGAAAATGAGAAAAACGTTTCCAGGACGATTCGAAGCCTAGTCCTGGAATCCTACGAATCCTATAAAATGACTTTTGGATCCTATTCCAAAATGATGTACTTATTCAATTTAATCAATCATACCAATCAATAAATCTGGAAGGTATAGTTTTCGGAACAGCTGCAGAAAAAGTGATTTTACCGACTTTCACTTTCACTTTCGTTACTTGGGTGGTACGTTACGGTTAGTTAGGGGTTGAGGGAAAAGAAAACGTTACGGTATGTTACAGATTCACAGAGTTATATGAGATACCATATTCACAGGATGGAAAACAAAAAACTACCCAAAAAATACTCAATTATAATCCAAAAGGCAAAGAAGACCTCGAAAAATATGATCATAATAAGACGGAATAGGCAAGCTCAATCACTGTGCTGAAACTAATAAGAAGAAAATAAAATGTTTTGTTTTATACTGATATGGGTTTCCCCTGGTAAATTAAAATTAAAAGCTACTGACTGTCTGTCACACAATACAGTGCATTTAATACAGTGCAAAAATGTATGTAGTGTGCATTTTATTTGATATTATTTAAAACTGCTTACAATGTGTAATACTAAACAAAACAAAATTACGGCAAACTTACCGGAAAACAATAAAAAAGACATGAATATTATTTAATGTGGTAATTAAAGACATTTCTATCAAAAATATGTAGATGATATTTTGAATAATCTAATATACTCCATTACCACTCTATAAGGAATCATTATAAAACTTAAAAATCACTAGACAGGATTTATTTATTGGAAAGTTTGTTGTAATACAAGAAAGGTAGTACAAGATAAGTCTCAAAAGGCTCTGAAACTGTTTCTCGTTATTATTTCTGTTTCAGAAATAATAACGAATCCAGAGAACTACATAGCTATAATAGAGCAAAACGCCACAATCTATAAATTGGTTGAAGACTGGGACGCGTTTTATTAGAAAACCTCAGTATTAGAAGTTATTAAACCACCAGGAGCTTGGCACTTTCAATTTCAACACTTCCATCGGTGTTCCAAAGGGCATTTGTAAGAAATTAAAACATATTCGTTCGATTAATCCTGACAAATTTGAAGCTGGCAGAGTAAGTGACAAAAAGAAGGCCCAGAGTGTTGCCAAACTATTAGAAACGCATTATGGAACTGATTGGCAAGAAAATTCCGATTTGAAGTTTTATAAAGATGTCATACATTTTTCTCTAAATGATGACGAGAGTGATTCGCAACTATTGACAAATGAGTTATGTGAAGAATTTTCTCCAGAAGAAACAACTAGGATGTAAAATTTGTTTTGTTAAAAAAGTTCATTTTTAATTTATAACAATAATTATATAAATATAAACAAATAAATATGTTTTAAGTAATAAAAATCTAATGTTTATGATAATTTATTAAGTGAATTTAAAAAAAACACGTTTCACCGAAGTTTTCTGAAATTTCCAATCCAAAGTTGCTAAATTTTGTTGTAAATCCCGACATGTTCATAAATAAAACCAATTTTATACCGAAACTGCAGCTCAAATATTTTTTATTTTGTATTCTAATAAAACATTATACTAGAATACAAGTAAATCAAACAGAAAACTAAAAATATCACTGGAGTCATCTGTAGAGTTTTTCGCGTTTCCTGAAAATTTTGATAGATGTGAATTGGCGGATTTTGCTTCTATACCTCTCATTTATTGTATTACCAAAATTTTATAATAAAATTTAAGTAAAGTTTCAGAAAAAAGCCCTTGTAAGAAATTATCTATTTTGAAAAAAAACTAAACACAATTTCAATTTTAAATCGTAACTAAATTTATTATTATTTATGAATCCAATAAATCAAAAAGGGTCAATTAAAGTTATAGGATTAAAGAGTTTTACAGCCGCTCATACATCTTGTAAACATTATCGTTAGGGTATTGCGGGTGGTAAACAAAAACCTCTCTCAGTGCTTCCACAAAAGCCATTCATAAAAGTATCAAAAGCCAACCTACCTGCCCTTGGATAACATTAACAGCGAGATCATTCTCAGAATTGGCGCCGATCAATTTACAAAACAACTCAGGTCCTTCAATACCTTCACCGCACGTGGCCGAAGCTGTAATATTTTTACCTTCCGCCAAGTTGAAATACGGCGGGGTTAACGATTCGCCCTGTATACCGACCAAAAACAGGAAAAGTGCAAGGAAAGCCCGTAGACTTTCCTTAAATGTTATTCGCGTTAACATCGTTAAGCGACTGAATGAATGAGTGGCATGAGTGGCCGGCTTTGCCTCTGGTGGCGTGGTATCGTGGAATTAGGAATAAAAGATGGTATGGGAAATGGTCCTAATCGCCTCCCCGACCGTCGTCGTCGACAGCATGCTTTGAAAATGTGTGTTGTCTGCAGATTACTGCCTGGAGCAGGACCGTCTTTGCTACTTCTTGTTACTTAATATAAGTAACATTTTTACAGCAACATGGAATGAGCCTTTTTCGTTTTGTTTTCATATTCTGTTGACATTAAATTTAGGAAATATTATCAGATGATTAACCAAATAGTTATTTATCTATCAAGTGAGTAAAGTGATAATTTATCAACGAATCTGAGAATGTAGCCGAGTGTCCTAGCGAACGATGTGTGTGAGGCGAGTTTAACCCGTAACCGGTGACGTCCGATTTTAGGAACATAACCGGTGATGTGGAGTCTCCGGGACTCATCATAAATATGCTGGTCTCATTCAAATTTAAATAATTATTTTATCACATTGTTAATAATAATCTGTTCTTTAGGCATTTTTGCAATATCCTATTGCCTTTTTAGTTCTTTCTGTTACTGACTATTCTTATTATTAACATTTTTGTCAAAAGTTGCAAATAAATAAAGTACGGTGTTACGTCGGAAAACTTAATTTTTTTTAATATTTCTAAATTTGGTATGTACAAATGGTTTTAAATATTAGGTATAACAAATATTGAATAATCTATGGCAATAAAAATTATCATCAGTAGTCTAAACGTAATTTTTTTATTCTTTTGAACGTTACAGTTTCTGCATATTTTATGAGAACAAATCAAGCAAATTGGTTTTTTACAACAGACGCATAAATAAAATGTCTTCCTATGAAGTTTTGATGGGCAAATGTAGCAATACTTTCGAACTGCTAACCGATCTTCTTGAATAGAAGGAGGTTCAACCACGCACAGTATTCGCTTTATGTTTTCTCTTATTTCTGTCGGGATTCTGCTGTTATACATTCGTTGTTTCATGTGTGCTTCAATTAAGCTTTTAGCCAGTACCTTCATAAAATCTTTCCTGTCTAAGGGTTTGGATTCTCTATAACACTGATACATAACGAAAGCGTTAACTGCACTCATATCTAGTATTTTGTAAAATATAGCCATTGGCCAACGTTGCGTTCTTCTGGACGAACTGTTAACCGTACATTTTTCATCCAAAGCATCAACGCCGCCTTTCGTCATATTATACAGACTAATTATTTCTGGTTTTTGTGTTTTTTCATCTATGGCTATACTATGATGCATGGAGGATAATAGTATGATGGCTTTGTTTTTTTTAGGAACATACGAAAGAAGGCTAATGTCTTTTGTAAATCCGTATCTAACTGAACCAATCTCTCTATGCCTTTGAGGAAGAAACTCAGGAGGAATGTGTCTTTTAACCTTTTTCATAATTCCCACATATGTTAGGCCATTAGATTTCAACAACTGAACTAGTTCTATAGACGTGAACCAATTGTCAACTGTCATATTACGATTACTGCCAAATAATGGCTTAGAAAGCCGTAACACAGATTGAGTAGGTTTAGCAAGCTTTTTCTCAGTTACTGAAAGGCCCATTCCGTCGGAATCTTGGCCTGTATATACATACGCATTGTACACATAGTTGTTTCTTGCATCTGTTAATATCATAATTTTAAGTCCATATTTTCGTGGTTTGTTTGGAATATACATTCTAAAGCGTGATCTACCCCGGAAACCAACTAACATTTCATCAATGCATACATATTCACCAACAGAAAACTCCGTTTGACAGTTTTGAATAAAAGATTCAAATAGTTCTTGAATTGGTGCTAGTGGATTTACCGCTTTTCGTTGTTCTCTCGTGGAAGGGTCATCAAAACGTAAACAAGTCAATAAAACTGCAAACCTCTTTGGCACTCATTACGGACCGAAAAATTTCTCTGCCCGTTCCATATGTAGCAAATAGACATTCTATGTCTTCATCATTGGACTTAAATACTGAGGTGTAAATTAGAAGCCTAAAAATGCTTCCATTTCGACCTGGTCGACATTTTTTAATTCCGGCCTCTTTTCATTTTTGTATTTGACCCTAACACTCGCCAATTTTACATTTGTCCATTCGACTACAACATTTAACATTTGATTTGTAAATAAACAGTTCCAAATTTCCTTTGGAGGTGTTGAAAGACCAAGAGACCGAGCCTTTCCTTGCAGCCCCGGTAAATGTACAATAATATTATGCTTTTGAGTACGAATATTTTTTGGTGCACTAGCTGACCACTTAAATCTGTTTTTACCATAAAAGTAGTTTGAAGATCTTGACGCCAATATATTATTTTCATCATCACTGGACGAGTCATGTTTTAAGTTTCTGGAATATTGTCTTCTGGATCAGATTCACTATCAGACTGCTCAGATGCCGACTCATCACTGCTTTCTATTACCGCATCACTGTCAATATCATCAATATCACTATATTCAGAGTCCAAATCATTGAACCAATTTAACACTTTCTCTTCAAATTTCGGATCTGTAACACTAACCGATCGCGACGTACTTGGTAGATGATCCATTATAGTTTATACGAAGAAATATAACACTCGATAAAAGTAACTAACGGTGACGTTGAGTCTCGCTGACTCCAATATATTGGAGTTATAACGTCTGTTCTCGCAAACGGCTAAACGTAAACTAATCAAACAAAAACGCTTGGTTTATGAACTATTTTTAGAAAGGTACTTAGCCGCAGGCCATCCAGAGTCGTCCGCTTCAATATTTTAAACCGGTTTTTAATTTCGCCAGAGTCTCTCAAACTCCACGTCACCGGTTACGGGTTAATAAAGACCTTTTACTGCCGTAGTCAATAGAAGCTTTTATCACGAATTTATTATTATAAAAAAATAAAAAACATGACAACTAAAGAAACGGAAACGAAACGACTGCTGAGAATTGGCCACAAGTTCTATACAAGAATGTAATAAACTTAAAAGACGAAATATCACTATGTTTCAGTTTTGATATAGTAATCCAATTCAAATTATATTTATATTATTTTCTAAAGACGCAGTGCGTCGATTATTTGAACGTCGATCAACCGGTTATCAGAATATTGTTCTGAAGCTATTTTCTTGTGGCATTTTAAATTAATTACTATTTAACTGGGAATAAGCAACAATTAAATGTAAAAATACGTTTATTGACGTTTCAGTTTCCACTTCGGAAATCTTCGTTTTTTGAGAACGATTTACGAAGTGGGAATTGAAACGTCAATAAACGTGTTTTTACGTTAAACGGTTATCAGTTAAACGGTTATCAGAACTCCCGACTCTCACAATTTTTGCAAGACGCTGATTCATTAATACATTGTCACTTGGCATTTAATATACCTATATAAAAGGGTCATTTAATATCGGTCAAAATAGTGTATGCATCACATTCTTGAAATTATTGTCGGTTGTAAATATTCCTATATATGTAATAGTATAGTGAATGAAGGTAAAAATCAGCTATTACCTCCAATTTCGGTGAACCTCCATCGATTTCCATGAAAATTTATTATTGAGTATATTTACCTTCAACCTCAAAAGTGACATATGCTCAACTTGTGCTTTTTGAATTTTGGGGGTGAAATCCACACCTTTTGTTAAAAATGGTAAAAATGCAGATTACAGCATTCTGGCATATATTATCTCGATTAATAAATAAAATAAATATTTTGCAACATTTATAAGTATGATTTATGATTTTGATTAATTTTTTAACTCTTAGCAACTATCCCTTAAATCAAAAATCATTTTTTATATTCTGAAATATCAAATCGCATATTAATATTTTCCAAATAGTTTCTTTAATGTTTACAATATAATTTTTGATTGACTGTACACTTTCAACCCTTAAAAACAACAATTCTAAAATTTTGTTCTCAGTTGCACAGAAAGTGTTTTTACCGTCTCGTCTATATCCTGACCATATCTACAATCCGCACTTTCTGTCAGTGCGATTTTATTGATTTGTCCCTTTAGGCTACAGTCTACGTCTACAGTGGCCTCTTAAGAGATCTACGATAATTCGCAGATCCTTCCTATTCATATCTCATTTAATAAAAGGACGGTAACCCCTAGCATCACCTAGGAAAGAAATCAGAACTATCGACAGACATTTCAACCACAGAATACTCCATCCCAACCAACCACCATCAGTGGGTTGAGATGGTGTATTCTCTGTTTCAACCCACTGAGTCTTAATCAATCTTCTTGAAACGATATGGTTGATTTATTGCATACATTCTACAAATTGATGATTAAAACTAAACTTACTTAAAAAATACATTAAACTAACTGTAGAATGACAAAAAACGTGTATTATTTGGTAAAAAAAGGAGACAGGAGACAAAAAAGTCGCAGAGCATTTTTAAGTAACATTCACCACAGTCTTTTACAATTTTGTAATATTGCCAATAAAATTCCAAACTTTTTAATCTACAAATTGAATGACGTATGACAGACGAAAGCTATATTCAAAGGAGCCCATACCTTACCTACGGTATTATGTCTACGGCTTGAATCCGGTTTGCTGCAGAATTAGATTCTGTTCAATCAGTTGGATTTTTACCTGAATCATATATTTGGTTGAAGAAATACGTGAGATGCTTTCAGTCAAATATTTTAAGAACTTTTGCATACACATTGTCATGACTAGGACTCTTTCGATTTTTCCTTGCTTTTAGAACTTGTTGAAGCTCAAACTCCAGAATTTCTGTGCCCAGACTATTTTTTCCAGCTGACAGCTTGTCTAAAGATCGATGAATAGATTTTTCTATGAAACGTCTGGACAGTTCGAACTCATCGCATGTCAAGTCGCAACCATTATCGAAGATTGCGTCTTTTAATGGTCATAACTTAAATTAATTACTATTAAACTGGGAAAATAGCTTCAGAACAATATAACTTAAATTGTTCCGTCGTGTCACAATATATAAATATACTTCCATATATTTCAAGAATTATTTCGCGGATCTCTTCTGATTACAACGCAGATCTTGGGAGTTCTTTGACTTGGTTGAGAACCGCTGATCTATGAGTTAGAGGATAAATGCTTTTTAATAAAACACTATAAATATATCAGGCTTTTATTAAACTTTTAAACTTAAACTACAAATCATATAAAAATGAGCAAATGTATAGATGTAGGTACAATTATCACAATGGTAGATATATTTTTCGATAAAAACTAAATATGAATAACATGAATGTACAATATATAACTGAAGTTAACCATATATATGATTCAGACTCAACCATTATATAGCCCGAATATACAGAAATCTCTAATTTAAATCATTTAATAACCACAATTATTACAATATTTACAGATGGTATCAAATTTAATGATATAACAAGTGGAGCACTTGTTTTAAACATCAACCATGTACAATAATTTAGTAATTCACTAAGTATAAAAAATAGCAGATACATTTTTTATATAAAGTGTCGAGTTTTTGTCCATAAAAATGCTTATTATGCTACACAGTAAATCCAGTTCAAGAAAATTAGTAAAATAAAAAATAATTCTTGTGTGAATTATACAGAGTTGGTCACCTCTTTTTAATACAATTTTTAAAAACATTTAAATGCAAACTTTTGCACATTTCTTGTAGCACAAATGACAATAAACAGTATTAATAAAGTGTTTTCGTTCATGTTCATCAAATTAGATAGCATCTTTGTACGCTTAGGGGAGAACGGGGGAATTCCGTGCAGTGGGTAAATCCGCGCAATAAAGTAACTAGTAAACTGTTACATATTATGATGAACTGTGTAAGTCTATCATCATTTTCTGCTGTCTTCGTGTGGCTCAAGATGCTTAGCCTAGCACAAAATTGAGTATGTTATGAACTTACAAAGTTTATGTGTAGATAAAAATATGTTTTTGGTTTATATCCTGATGAACATGTTCACATACGCCGAGAAAAATAATATGCAGATGTTTTTAATGCAGAAAACAAACGGCGGGAAGAGGTTGGTTAGCTCTAATCATGAAGCGAAATTCACAGATCAGGTTACGCCACCCTGAAGCTAGAAATCTGAATAGAATTACCGCATTCAACTTGGAAAGAAGTAAAATTATTTTTTAATAATATTAAAACTTTGAATGAAGCATAAATATAAATTTACTCAAGATCGTATCTATAATAATGATGAGACCGGTATTACAACTGTATAAAAGTTAGTAAAGATTTTGAGAGAAAAAGGCCAAAAAGGAATAGGTTCAGTGACTTCTTGCGAAAGAGGTAAAACGGTCACTATTCTTTGTGCATTCAATGCTTCAGGGTCTTATGTACCACCAATATTCATTTCCCAAGAAAAAGAATGATTGAAGAACTTCAAAGAAATGGCCCAGCAGGTGCTTTCTATACATGTTTAGATAATTGCTTGATAAACGAAACGTTATTTGCGGGGTGGCTGACAATTTCAGCGCCATGCAAAGCCATCCAAAGAATAGATACTCTTTATTCTAGACATGTATGATTGGCATCATATGATTTGTGCAAAAACGTTGGTGCCTATCCCTCCCATAGGCTACAGCCCTTAGATTTGGCATTTTATGCTTCCCTTAAGAAAGCCTATAATAAACAGTATGACAACATGAGAGCAATCCGTTTGAAAAAATACCTCACTATAAATTAGCCGAAACAATTAACTTGGTTTAAAAGTGGCGACAATGAATGTGGAATCATATCTGGTTTTAAAGCTGCAGGCTCATTTTTCTGTTGGATTCAGATAAATTCCATGATGAATTAAATAAATCAGATGAAGAATTTGCTCCACTTTTATCAGACGAACATATTCAACCAAATATAATCGATAAAGAAAGTGAAGACGTCAGTGGGTTTCCAGCGGATCCTGGTCCATGTTACATTCATTCTCAATCATTATCTAATGGATGTACCCAGTCTTTTCCCATACTTATATTTGTTCAGTATCAGTTCTGAATTATCTCAGCCGATATCTCTTCTAACTCCTGATAAACATGTTGTATAATCTAAATGTGATTCTCTAACTTTCGATAGAAGAAACAGCTCCTCTTGCACATATTACATACTTACAAACAATCAGGAAATTAAACAAAAGAAAATCCTTATAGGCCAGCATAATAGAAAGTGCCTCATAGCTTTTATTTAATCTTCATTATTATGTATCACATCACTTCGAGTTTTTCTTTCTAATATTCAACAGATTCGTAGATAAACATAACCTACTAAATAACTAGTATTATTTTAGGTTATGTAAGGTTAAGTTCAGTTATATACTGTTCATTTAAATTCAAGGAATAATTGTGATGATTTAGGTCAATGAGTGGTCATTACACATAAATAAAAGAGGTATATAATAATTTTATCTATGCTATATATAAAAACAGTCCTAACAAAAAATTATAGAGTATTTTTATTCTAAAATGTACAATATATAGTTTAATAAAAAAAATATAATTAGTTTAGACCCCTTAAGTTGATTCATTAGTTATTGTATACAGCATCTTATTGTGCTGAAGGGTTCATGATGCCGGGGTTGCTTACTTTGAGCAACAGACATCAACAGATTCGTGGATAAACATAACCTACTAAATAACTAGTATTATTTTAGGTTATTTAAGGTTAAGTTCAGTTATAAACTGTTCATTTAAATTCAAGGAATAATTGTGATGATTTAAGAATAATGAGTGGTCATCATACATAAGAGGTATATAATAATTTTATCTACGCTATATATAAAAACAGCCCTAACAAAAAATTATGGAGTATTTTTATTCTAAAATGTACAATATATAGTTTAATAAAAAAATATAATTAGTTTAGACCTCTTAAGTTCACCCATTAGTTATTTTATACAGCATCTTATTGTGCTGGAGGGTTCTTCATGCTGCTGCGGTCGTGTATTTTGATAGCTAAGCACAACCAGTCGTGTATTTTACCTAGGAGCTGTCCTTTATTAGCTAAAAAAGATATTCAGAAAAAGGAAAGGGGATACTATGAAACTACTATTAGTGAGACAGATGCTGTACTAGTAGCGGGTCGATAATTCCGTAGTTTGCATTGCTTCAAATAGATATGGCATCAATCCAATAACAAATGTTAGACGTTATTCGCAAAAGGAAAAAAACACATACAAGTTAGCAGAAAAGCAGTACCTGCAAAGTATAACAAAAAAATGGGTGGTACTGATCGAATGGATCAGAATGTTGGACAGTACAGGATCAAATTAGAAACAGAAAATTGTACTGGGCATTGTTTACATGGCTTCTTGATGTTTCAGTCAATAACCTGAGGTGTTTGTATCGAAAATCAAACTCCCAGATGTCCCAAATAGACTTTTAAAGGGCTATCGTGCAAGTTTATTTGAAGAAATATTCGTCATCTCCCAAAGTCACTGGCAGGACTCCATCTTCTAATGCGCAAAGAGTAGTCGATGAAATTAGATATGATAGGATGGAACACCTAGTGGATACAATTCTAAACGACAAAAGAAGACGTTGTGCTGGAAGATTTTGCAAAAGTTTAACCCTCACGGTGTGTAAAAAATGTAACTTAGGTCTCTGTTAAAAATCCCCAAACCAAGATATTTCATGTTAAGGTGTGAAAAGATCTAGGAGTCGAAACAATTACTTTACCTACAATCTACATGTAATATTTACAGATATAATCATTAAAATATACAATCTCAATAGCTGCCATTTTAGTTGCGATGACACATGAATACTATTTACAACACTTTAATCTCTCTTGGGATGTTTGAACCAGTAAGCTGCTATCATTACTGAGCTACTCAAGAAGGTGTTGATAGTGAAATTAAGAAGTAAGGTGAGATCCATTGATTCCACACATATAGTGAATACACGAGCTGAAAGAAAAAAGAATTTTGATATAATTAAAGTCAATTAAATAAATATATATGTTGTAAATTAGTGTAACATATTTGAAAGATATTTCTGTGGTTGTATAGCTACAGTTGATATATCCATCTAGCATAATGGTTTAAGCAAAAAATTTTAACTTGAAATGTGTTATAAAATCAGCATTATTGTTAAAAAGATTTAAAATAAATAAAGAAACTTATTTTAGCAGTTTCATCAACTTTTGCCATTGATGATTTAACAAATTACTACAGAGAAACAGTTTGAAATCTTAATATCATTAATATCTTCATTCAAGAAAGGTAAAATGTCACATCATTTTAAATAATGATTAATTTGCTGTCCAATAGTACAATAATTTAATATTTTTTATTTAGAAATTCTTTAAAATACTTATTGTAATACACTATAACTTTTTAATAAATCTATTAAAAGTGTGTCATACTTACTAAAATTAGTAAATGCAGAGATAAACCATGTAAGAACACTCACTGATTCTGAATTTCTTGTTCTTAAAATCTCATAAAGCTGTACAACTTTTGAGGAAGCTCCAATTGGGGTACAGAGGGGCTAAAAACATGCAAAAATATTAGACTTGTAGACATTTAGTCTTGTGAACTTTCTACAATTTGAACTAGTTTTTAATGCTCAAATGGATAAAACATTTTTTTAATACTTTCTGGATCCTTTACAACATGTTACTGAATACATAAATTGTATGACATAAAAAACAATTGTTCTCAAATGATCTTATTCTAGTCTCAGATGCTTACATTTTCCACCAATCATTTTTAGTTTTGTAACCCATTTCTATACAAGATGAGCCACAGAAAACTTTCCACGCAGGTTTTGTTCTAATTGATGAAAAAAAAAGCCTGACCCATCAATTTTTATTTTTAGGAGGCATATACTCCCATCTTTCTAAGAGACTCATTAATATTTAGCTCAGTAGGGTGATATTGTTTGAGGGTGAAATTCCATAAACAAGTAGATCATATTGTCATTTCAAATGACTAGATTTCGAGAAATTAAGTTAGCACATTTAGATTATCAAATGTACACACTAAAATTAAGTATATTTTTTATTATGTGCATGTTTTGTTTATAACCCTGGTACAACTCATTTGGCCATTCTATTAATTTTTTTAAATGTCCCCTACTGACATAGCTCAGAGTGTTCTTTAACATTTTGGAGCATTTGGAAAGTAATATTGCTTCACTCAATTGGAACAAAATGTAAGTGGAAAGTTTTTGGTGGCCATCTGTACATATCTTCTTACCAAAGTGTAATGGACTAAATAAAATTAATTAAACATGCAAAAAACAGAAGATTCAAACTTTACGTGATTAGGTACTTACCACTAAAAAAGCAAGAAGTCCCAGTGGGACCATTCCCAGTAAAAATGAAGCTGCAGTTAAAAAGTAAACAGATGCGCCAGCTAAACTGGTAATATTTAACATATCTTTATAGTATAACACACAAACTATTAGTATTATTTCTTGAATTAGTATAATGGGATATTCAAGATAGCTTAAAATAGCATATCCACTTCTATAATTGTAGGACATCATGATGGTGTAGCTAAAAAATATTTAATCATAAAACTGTTAGAACGTTAAATGGTTATCATTAAGAACAAAAATAAAGTTGAAACAATAAAGAATAAAGTAGTAGACATTACCACAGACAAGATATTGTTCTTTCTTCTTCATTCTTCATCTATATGAAAATATTGTTTGAAAAGTACATACATATACAAACTATTAGTATAGTCAATATAACATTGTATATCCTGGATACTATAGACAATAAATATTTGACTTGCATTATTAAATGGGACCCTTGTTTTGAGACTTAAGATTTATATGTTCAATTTTTAAATAAAAATGTATCATGAACAGTTTATCAGTTGTATTAACTATGGCCTAAAAGAATCACTATAGCATAAAGTGGAAAATCTTAAGACGTTATTGTATACCATGGTCACATAAACCAAAACTTTAACTGCATTAATTACTTTTTGGGGATGGTCAAAAGAACAAGTATGTTAAAGCTATTGCAAATACTGAACCTATTGTATTAGAGATTAAATTACTGTTAAAGTCTGTTTAACATCTATCAAAAAGAACCAGAAGATATTCCGGTAGTAAATTTCATTGACTAGTTAATTGATAAACTGTCCTAAGTCTGTTCAATATCTATCAAAACGAATTAGAAAATGTTTCAGTATTTTTTCAGTAGAACAATAAACTACTTGTAAACAACTTTAATGGGAGTTATTGTAATGTTTATAAAATTACCTGGATAGCTCCATTAAGAGCGCAATAATATTTATACCTTTGGCATTTCCAACTTTTAAAATGGTTAAAATTTGAGGAATTTTTAAAATAAAGCATATTGCAACAGTAATTACGCTTAGAAAATTAGCAAATAGTGTTATAATATCGTTGCCACTAGATGTAACCATATTTAAATTTTAAACCAATAAATTACTTTTTAAGAATCCTTAGAGTTTAAAAAGAGGATTGAGGGTTATGATTACAGTACATAGCCCTCTAGCAAGGTAAGTCCCATAGAAATATTTGGGAGAGTTTCTAGCGCTAAATGCGGACGGGCCGAAACTAATTTCATTTGGCGGCAAAATTAAAAAAGAAATGGAAAATAAATAGTCATAAAATAAGAAATAAAAACTTATTCTATTCCAAAAAAATATATTCTCACTGTCCAAAAATATAATATACACTTACGCATTTTTATATATGTACAGTAACAAGCCAAAGTCCCAAAAATAAGAAAATAAAATACAGATATCCTGACACTTGTTTATTTGTATAATTTCCTTTGGTAAAGTATTAGCAACAAAATATCCAATATTTCAATCAAGGCTTTCACCCATCTACAAAAAATATTCTTTTGATTTTTTCGGTTTGGAATACTAATAACTATAACCATTCTGGTATTTTACCTTCTTCTTTTTTAGCACTATTTATAGATATTTAAAAATTGATGTATACTATTTTTATCTCCTACTTTTAAAATTCAACGTTTTTTGAGTCCATTTGCATTTGTCAATGACGTATATTGCAAATGCGTAGATTACAATGTTGCCACAATTTTATTTTCGCTAGGTACTTAAAATTCTTTAGAAATGTTATTGTAAATTTAAGTGGAAATTTTGGTAGAATTTGATACAATCTTTGTCTTTTGGAAAACATTGCATAGTATAAAGAATCATTATTTGAGTAAATATGCAGAACTAGTCAAACCATGGCAACACTACTTACATCAACGTCACACGCCATTATGCCATTATATGGCTATATCATGCCCCTATTTAACGTGACTAGTAGCGCCGTCGCTATTACGAACGGCTGGACCCATGCAATTTACCCTTCCCATTTGTTCTATTTTACTTACACTAGTAGTTGTGGTTTATACTTTATACTGTTGTCATAATTATTAAAAGTTGCCAGTTTGGGGTATTTTCATTTTTGGGAAAATTTCAAAGGGTCTGGGGGAATTTTTATAAGCTAAAATGGATGGGGGATTTTTTGGTCGTTTTTTTCTTCATGTAATGCTCTATTTAGTCTGACTTATCCTGTTAAGGTACGTTTTATTTAGTAGATTTCCTGTTTGTTGTCATATGTGTTCGGCTCTTCTTTTTTCTGCTACAAGTTCTCTTATACAGAGGGGTATTATGGTTTTCTTGCACACTTCTTTGGCGATGTGGTGTTGCTTTCCGTCCTGTTGTTAAATAGTCCATATTTTATATGCTTCTATAATTTCATATTTTAGAAGCAGTAATATCGGTACAGTAGCTCCCTAGAGGTACAGTAAGGAACTAAAATCTTGTTCGCCTTATTAAACTTCATCCCCTGCTAAAAAATAACAGTTAAATGTCCTATATACGTCTATATCGGTTGCTTATACCAATATACCATCTCAATGTGTCCATCTAGCTAAAGTGAGGAAGTGTCCATCTCTATTATGGCATAAAGTGAAAAATCTTACGAAGTTATATCACGGTCACATAAACCAAAACTTTAACTGCATTAATTACTTTTTGGAGATGGTCAAAAGAAAAAGCTATTGCAAATACTGAACCTATTGTATAAGAGATTAAATTACTGTTAAAGTCTGTTTAACATCTATCAAAAAGAACCAGAAGATATTCCGGTAGTAAATTTCATTGACTATTTAATTGATAAACTGTCCTAAGTCTGTTCAATATCTATCAAAACGAATTAGAAAATGTTTCAGTATTTTTTCAGTAGAACAATAAACTACTTGTAAACAACTTTAATGGGAGTTATTGTAATATTTATAAAATTACCTGGATACCATTAAGAGCACAAAAATATTTATACCTTTGGCATTTCCAACTTTTAAAATGGTTAAAATTTGAGGAATTTTTAAAATAAAGCATATTGCAACAGTAATTACGCTTAGAAAATTAGCAAATAGTGTTATAATATCGTTGCCACTAGATGTAACCATATTTAAATTTTAAACCAATAAATTACCTTTTATTAGCGTTTAAAAAGAGGATTGAGGGTTACAGTACATAGCCCTCTAGCAAGGTAAGTCCCATAGAAATATTTGGGAGAGTTTCTAGCGCTACATGCGGACGGGCCGAAACTAAATTTAGTTGGCGGCAAAATTTAAAAAGAAATGGAAAATAAATAGTCATAAAATAAGAAATAAAAACTTATTCTATTCCAAAAAAATATATTCTCACTGTCCAAAAATATAATATACACTTACGCATTTTTATATATTGTACATTAACAAGCCAAAGTCCCAAAAATAAGAAAATAAAACACAGATATCCTGACACTTGTTTATTTGTATAATTTTCGCTGGTAAAGTATTACCAACAAAATATCCAATATTTCAATCAAGGCTTTCACCCATCTACAAAAAAATATTCTTTTGATTTTTTCGGTTTGGAACACTATAACCATTCTGGTATTTTATTTACCTTCTTCTTTTTTAGCAATGTTTATAAGATATATAAAAATTACTAGTGTCTAGAGCCTGACCCACTATTCTGTGCAGACTTGCGCAGTTCATTTGTATCCATATCTGAATGTGACAATGAGGTTTATGTCGTGTATTGTTGGTTGCATAAGAATAACTCTAAACTTTATAGTAAATAAATCAAAATTAAAGTTTTTTTAAAATAGTTTTAGAAAATACTTTTTGCGCATTTTTTCCAATAAAAATTTGTTATTTTATATACAGGATGTTTACTGATGTTATATATCAATTGCTATGATACCAACTTTCTTATTTTAAATGAAACATTGGTTAGGTATATTATAAATTTTTTGGATTATGCACAAAATTCCCAGAATTTCGATATATTGCATGTTATAGTTTTAATTAACTTGTTTTAGGATAAAAGGTGGTTAATGAATAGATCACTCTCTGCGTGTCTCCTTATGACTTTAAAAGGTTCTCTAATTTCAATAAAGAAGAGTGAATTCATTTTCGTATCTCAACTTGTTTTTAATAATGTATATAGTACTCATATAGGTACATATATATTATATATACTATCACCTATATTCTTTTAAAATAGATGTCAAATAAATGAAACCTGCCTATATTTTTACCAGGTGTGAAATGGAATGTAGGTAAGTAGGTATCTTAAAGGCTATATATTTAAAAGTTAATATAGAAGGGATTGTGCCTTTAATACATTGTATAATAGAAACAGTTAAATAAAAGAATGCCAATCCAATATATTGATAAAGTTCTTTGTATTGGATCCAATAACTAAATAATATACCTGGTGTTCTATCTAAAATAATAAAGTTGGCATCAGTATTTACCTGACATCACACTCTGTATAACACATTTTTATTGGAAACATATGCGCAACAATGAATATTAAAAAAACAGAGCTTTTCGAGGAACTATTCATCATTTAATAAATATATATATATTTATAAACCTCATTGTCACATTCAGAAATGCATAGAAATGAACTGCGCAAGTCTGCACGGAATAGTGGGTCAGGCTCATAGCACACTACCACCTAGCATTGAAACTTCCGTGTTGACGAGTAAAACAATGATTGGCGCATCACCTAGTGACCGGGCGCCTAACTATAAATACATGGCGCGAAATTCAAAATTTTTGTAATATTACCTAGGATTGTGAACTCATTTTAAAGTAAAGGAAAATCGATATAATCTTAAAATAACAAGAAAAATCCGTATCTTATACGATAATAAATATTTTTCGTATACTTTTTGGGTTTTCTTGTTATGTTGAGACTATATTTATTTTACATTACATTAAAATGCCAAAGTGGTCAAAAAATTAAAGAATAAAATATAGAATAAAATCTTTATTTATAAAAATATTACAAGAAATGTTATATGTGTTACAAGAAATATTAATAATACAAGCCAAGTGTACTATAATTTAGTTTTCTTAATGTTGTGGCAAGAACTGGTCAGTATTTAAATAATTGTTTTGTCTTAGTATGTCAAGTTTTATGTAAATAGAAGCCTAATTCTGCAAAAGGCCTTTTACTACAATTTTATTCTCAAAATTTGCAAAGAATTCAAACATTGGTATATAACATTCAAGATTTTTTTAGAAAGCAATTAATCTAAAGATAAATCCCTAGAAGACAAAATAAGTACATGCTTGTAATAAATTTAGTCTATAATTACATAAGCGAAGCAATCAATGGGGAAAACCAATTGCTTTTTTCACACATACTCTCACAGATTCAGAATGAAAACATGCAAATGCATTGAAGTATTAAAAAAATGCAGACATTATCTGGTAGGAAAGCAATTCAAACCAATCACAGATTAAATCACTATTTTGTTTATATAGAATGCTGGCATATATAAAATCTGACAAGGAGAACTAGCTTTACTTCACAAGAATTTATTAATTATCTCCACTCTAAAGGAATATTTCAAGTAGAACAACACCATATAACCATGAAGGAAATGGTTAAGTTGAAAGATACAATGAGTTTTATAGAAATTGGTGAATCTAGCATTGAAAACCAAATATTTAGACATCACTAAATGAAAAACTGCTTTACCAGGAGCTCTGTACTATATAAGAAGTTTACTATTGAATTGTTATATTATTGAATCACAATAATGATGAAGATGAAGTCCAAATAACACATTAGAGAATTCCACTACTAAATCAATGCCAGATGTGACAGAAAATTTACCTGTTCAAAAACCTGATGATAATTATGAACCAAGATTGGAAAATTCAGATTTTCAATCTAGCTGTAAATCAGCTGGAGCTAAAAATAAATCAAGATAGTTGCAATATTTTGTTCACAAATAGGGAAGGGTAAATGTAGTATAATTTAGTGTTCTAAATCTTGTGACAAGAACTTGTCAGTAATTAAATAATTTTTTTGGAATTCTAATGTCAAATTAAAGCCTAATAAGCAACAGACAGCTGTCAGACATTCTGAGTTCTTTGTAGTACTTACATCCTAATCTAATAACACACACTACCAGTGGTCAGTGAGAACTCTTACTGTCTGGCGTTCTACTCACAGAAAAACAGAACTCAAGAACTCTGCTAAGTTGGAAACAGAAAAATTAAATGATTTAGTTCTAGAAAGAACTTTATATACATTTATATGATAATATTTTAGTCATATTTAAACCTATAAACCCAACAGTTAGCTCTAAGATTCTAAGATCCAGCACTATAAAGATGGAAAAATAACATTAAAAATAAAAAAACATGTAAAGTAGTGGTGGGTTGCGATTTCACGAACTGCTACTTTGTCACTGCTACAACGCTGTCACAGTCACAGTCCGCTACATCTGGAATAATATAGCAGTGACACTCAGTCACGTTTTAGTCTACTGTGACTGCACCACTTCGGTCCGGTGTACGCTACACAAGACGTTGCGCTGGTCCATAGATCGTAATTGCGACAGTGACAAGCCTTGTTGACGGAACATTTTCAAAATGGAGCAGTCGCTCTCATATGGTGACTGTGACTATTATTTGCTATTTGTAACATAAGGAACGACGTGGTCGAGCGTGGGAAAATAGCACCGTTAAAAATCCGTAACAAGTTATTTTCTAAGTCATATTAAATTATCATAAAGTAAAAAACATAAGAATTGAATAAAATAAAATCAATATATCTACTTATTTCTAAAACTTTTAAGGGCAAAATCACAATAACCAAAGATAAAAATAAAACAGTGGTACAAAAAACAACGCAGTACAAAAAATATTGCCTAAAATAATTTTTTTTTATAAAGTACTATAGTAAAGTTTTATAATAAAGTCTATAATAATATTTTATAGTAAAGATTTATAATAAAGTAAAGTATAACATATATAATTATAAATAAAGTTTTGTTTTGTTTTAACATAAAAATACAGAAACTAATAATGATAAAGAACCTACTGACTATATATAATACTTTTATAATACAAACCTTATAATAAACAAAAATAAAGAAAACAACAAGCATGTCTTTTGCTTAAAAAATAAGGTAAAATAAAATATATTTTCGAATATTCAAAGGTAGCAATAGTAGCAGGGTAGCAGTTAAGATTAAACTGCTCCAAAAAATCACTGCTTTTTGTCACCGTGACAATACTGGAGCAGTCACATTTTGTCACAGCTACACAAAAATCGCAGGTTGGCCCACCACTAATGTAAAGTATTACCTAGTTACAATAATAATATGAAGTATTTTACAAAGTTACGTTTCCAAACTCTATCTTACCAGTAACTCTTTTCTACTAATATTTATATATTTATTGAGAGACATATTAAATACATTTAGATTTAGGTTGTTCTTTTGATTAAAAGTACATAGATGAGACAAACCATGATAATATATGGTACTCTAAGACCAATCTCACTCACAAGAGAGAGACAGATCCCTCCTCGCACTTAACGGCAAGCTCATGGACCTCTCCATATGATAGTGTAGTCATGGTCTGCTAATCTAATCCAACTTTGAAACAGGCACACCTGTAGAAATTATGTCGAACCCTCTCTAAGGTGATGATTTTTTAAGATAGTTGTTGAACCACCACCTACAAAATAATTCAAATAGTAAGCAAGTAAGTCTGATTTTATAATTAGGTTAAATTTATAATTAACTAATTTTATAAGTAAAAGGTCACATACATACATATATTGGCATAATAGTTCTTACCTGGTGCTGGTAAAAACAAACTCAGAAGGGCTGTTCTCGTAATACCGGTATGTCCAACATTAATTATATCATCCTCTTTAAAATGACTAGCGCATACACGAAAATTGTTATAAATAGTTTCTGTTGCAGCATTCTCTAATTAGGGCTTTTAACAGCATTCACCCATTTATCAAACATATCCATATTATAATCTCCTGGACTTGAAAAACGGTATTGCTTGCCAGCGGTAGTGTGCTTGCCTAGTATCCATGTAATCTGGAATAAATCTTTTTTGTTCAGTTCTTCGTCACTATATTGTTATTCCATGTAATGTGTTCGATTCCATAATAAAAAAATCGTCTAAAATTTTACCTTTTTGCACTACTTATATAAAAAATTTAAACTATAAAATAAATTATAAAAAATAAAACAAATAAAAATATGGCGCCGTATTTGTCTAAATTCAAGTTTTGATTTGACCACAGCACCAAAGACCATTTAGAGGAGTAGATGGTCTTTGCACAGCACACTCCCTACGCGTAGAAACGAGACTAGCAGCGCCACCAAACGAATGGGCGCCTAAATCCGAACGTGATTTGACATTGCCTATCCCTGTTACCAATCTATAAATTTTATCTATGGTCAGGCTCTAGACACTAGTATAAAAATTTTTTTTGAGTCCATTTGCATTTGTCAATGACAGATTACAATGTTGCCACAATTTTATTTTCGCTAGGTACTTAAAATTTTTTAGAAATAAGTTATTGTAAATTTAAGTGGAAATTTTGGTAGAATTTGATACAATCTTTGTTTTTTGGAAAACATTGCATAGTATAAAGAATTATTATTTGAGTAAATATGCAAAGCTAGTCAAACCATGGCAACACTACTTACATCAACGTCACACGCCTTTATTTGGCTATTTCATGCCCCTACTTAACGTGACTAGTAGCGCCGTCGCTATTACGAACGGCTGGACCCATGAAATTTACTCTTCCCATTTGTTCTATTTTACTTACACTAGTAGTTGTGGTTTATACTGTGGTCATGATTATTAAAAGTTGCCAGATTGGGGTATTTTCCATTTTTGGGGAAATTTCAAAGGGTCTGGGGGAATTTTTATAAGCTGAAATGGATGGGGGATTTTTTGGTCGTTTTTTTTCTTCATGTAATGCTCTATTTAGTCTAGACTTATCCTGTACGTTTTATTTAGTAGATTTCCTGTTTGTTGTCATGTCGGGCTCTTCTTTTTTCTGCTCTACAAGTTCTCTTATACGGAGGGGTATTATGGTTTTCTTGCATGATACTATTAATAACAAGTTAAATGGGATTTTTATGCATCCTGTGATGAAATTACTGGACAAAAATAAGTTAAGAAGTTTAATAATTACAATAATTGTACACATAAGGATATCTCCAAACGATTTATTAAAGATTATTTATTGACACATACAAAAAACTGACATTTCGAATGTGCAACTCTCCAATGATGTCACGACTTACGCGCAATATATTATCTTCTTATCATAGTATCATGGTTTTCTTGCACACTTCTTTGTTTGGCGCTGTGGTGTTGCTTTCCGTTCTGTTGTTAAATAGTCCATATTTTATATGCTTCTAAAATTTCATATTTTAGAAGCAGTAATAGCGGTACAGTAGCTCCCTAGAAGTACAGTAAGGAACTAAAATCTTGTTCGCCTTATTAAACTTCATCCCCTGCTAAAAAATAACGGTTAAATGTCCTATATACGTCTATATTCGTTGCTTATATACCAATTCAATGTGTCCATCTAGCAGATTTTCTAGTCTTCTGTACAGGTCTGCATTTTGGTGCTAGGTTCACCGGTGAGAATAAAGTGATTTTAAAAAGAATAGACAGTTAATTAAAATATTTTTATGTAAAACTAGAAAACATATATACAGAAGAGTTTAATAAACACGTATAAAAATAACAAAATAAAATACTGTATATAAAACTGTTAAATACTGGATAACATATTTTAACACCACTAAAAGTTTGAACGTAAGTACATTATTTGCCAAATCTTTTAAAGAATATTAGATATAAACATACACATAGACATAGCATTTACTACGTAAGAAAACTTAGAGAAATTTCATTTACTTCAATTTTTAAAGCAAATTTAGCTAAATGAAGCTAGAGACTATAAAAGGCCAAAGTGTGAGCTATAGAGGATCACTAATGATACATCTTGACCCTAATACCTGAATAAGGATCTTGGTTTAGAAATTCTAGAGTGTACATGAAAGGAAATGGATGTATACAAGGCTGAGTCCTCCGTAAAAAAAGGAAAAACAGATATGGTGATTTTCATCTTTGCAAATCTCGAAAAACAGTAAGATAAATGTGTCAAACTTTAAAAACTATCAATGCCAATATCAAGGCAAGTCCTTTTATAAAAGTCAAATGGTAATAGAATTAAGAGTTAGTTAGTTACTTCCATTTTTCCAATCTCAAAAAACAGTTAAGCTACACGTGTTAAGTTAAAAAAAATAAACGCTAATTATGAATAAACAGACACCAGGACTATAACAGTTAAAAATATTTGTTTCTATGTACACTACTACACTAACAGAAATGTTCTTGAGAACAAATCTAAAATATTAGCTTCAATTGACTCTTTGCTGCTGTCAGTTTTGAAGTTGTATTGGGCGACTTCGCTGAACTCATCGGCGACTTTGCTGTTCTGGTTGGCGTCTTAAAAAGACTTTTTGTTACAGTTTTTTTCGGAGTGTTGATGTTAGATAAAACTCCATCTACGGTTAAACCGTTGTTGGCGATCTCAGCGGCATTCAATGTGCTGCGCAACTCTACTCTGCTGTTAACGTTATTCTAAAAAAATATTTTTGATTAATATTAAAAAATTGGAATTTTGTACTTATATAATATCTATAATATAGTATATGTATTTACAGTGAAACAATATATACATTTGACAACTACGTAAAGTTGAAAAAGTGCTCAATGTTCCAGAAATAGTTTCCACAATCTTTTAAAAATTCTAATTTTCAATGAATCACGAGGAAAAAAATAACTGAATTAAAAATTCCATAGTGCAAAGAACTTTATTCTGGTTTTGGTTATCGTAAATCAAAACTCATGAAGATGACTCAATAGAGGAGCATAAAACCTCGAACAAGAAAGAGATAAGGGGCCTTATTCTTGAATCGAGAGAAAATTTTAATCCCCACTAAGCTAACTCGCTTTTCTACTCCATCATAATTTCTCTCGATTTTAAAAAGCTGTATTCTTGAATACTGGGAGTAGAAAGGAATGAGAGAAACTATGAACAGTGTTGCCGGGTTTTCAATGAAAATTTTAACCAATCACAAAAGTTAATTATTGACAAAGGACAAGATACTGTCAACCGTCAATCTGATCACTCCCCTTAGTGGTGGGCCAACCTGCGATTTTTGTGTAGCTGTGACAAAATGTGACTGCTCCAGTATTGTCACGGTGACAAAAAGCAGTGATTTTTTGGAGCAGTTTAATCTTAACTGCTACCCTGCTACTATTGCTACCTTTGAATATTCCAAAATATATTTTAAAATTTGTAAAAATTTTCTATCTGACAAAAGAAATGGGTCCGTTGGTTGGAGGATATCCCGGCCAATTTGAAGACCTTCAACTGCCTCCAAAACATCATTAAACATAATATAATTCCAGTAGAGCATATGATTGATATCCATCTTTTATTAACTTCCGCTTTTTAAAAAAACAAAATACTTCCCTAGGTTTTTGAAAGGTTATGTATTGTTATTTTCGCTCCCATTTACAATTTCTCCTACCTACTATCAGTAGAAATTGTTATTCCTTAGGGAGTGACATTTCTCTCACACATTAGGAGAGTTTTTTTCAAGAATACAGCATTTTCGGTTTTAGGGAGCCACGGCTACTTTTACGTCACTTTCTCTTGCAATTTCTACTCCCTGAAATTCAAGAATAAGGGCAGAGGTAAGCGGAGGATTAAAGAGGGGGAAAAGAACTACTAATGATTCTCGAAGTTAATGACGCAGTTAAAAAACTAGCCAGAAGCAAATCACCGGGAATAGATAATCTCTCAGCGGAACAGTATAAAGAAGGTTACCAACGATACCATAATGGCTCTATGGACACAGAAATTCCTCTCCAGTGATTAAAATATTGGAATACTTTGCAGACTGAAAAAAAAGGAGATATCTTTAAATGTTCTAACCACAGAAGAATTAGAGTAAACACACTCCTTTACAGAAATACTGGTCAGAGACGAAGAGAAAGACCCAGAATAAGATTCCTTAAGAACATTGATACAAATATGATAAATATGGGAATACGTCCTTGTCAGAGGAAGGCGATGGATAGAAACGACTGGAGAGAAATTCTCGAGGAGAATCCTAAGGTAGAATCCTTGTTATTCGTCTGATATATTAAGTATTTTTGATATCTTTACTCCTCTATGATTGCTGGGCTCATTTTTTTTTCTTCTTTCTTAAATAGTGGAAGTATAATATTGGTTCTCCATTCCTTAGGCATTCCTCCTAATCTTATAACCTTATTAAGCATGATTTTTTTCTGCTAACGCATTAGCTGAGGTCTTCCATATTTTAAGACCGCGTTAACATCATATTTTTCTTATTCATTCTGTAGCTGTACTGTACTAAATAAAGTTCTACTGTACTGTAATAAAGTTCTACCGTTTGGTTGTCCAATATCCAATACTGTTCGATATTACTTCTTCTTCAAGTGCCATCTCCGCGGTGGAGGTCGGCAATCATCATAGCTATTCGGAGTTTTGAAACGGCTGCTCTGAAAAGTTCATATGACGCACATCCGTACCACTCTCTCAGGTTGCGCAACCATGACCTCCCTATGCTTCTCTTTCATTGAGTCTTTCCCTGCATAATCAGTTGGAGCAAGGTGTATTTCTCTCCACGTGTAATATGTCCGAGATATTCTAATCTTCTTGTTTTAATTGTATTTAAAATTCCCATTTTTTTATTCATCCTTCTCAGAACCTCTTTGTTTGTGACGTGTTCTGTACACGATATTTTCAGTATTCTTCTGTACACCCGCAGCTCGAATGATTCCAGTTTTTTCATTGAGTTTGCATTCAAGGTCCAAGATTCCATTCCATAAAATAAAGTCGAAAAAACATAGCACCTCGCCAACCTAACTCTTAGTTACAGTTTTAACTCACTGGTACATGGCACTCTTCTCATTTTCAATATAAGGTTGAATGTTCGAATAAATGAACTTTGATGGTATACAAGGCAAATATCGAACACAGTAATTAATTAAATCTTGCCCAAGTACTTTCGATCAATAGATCATCCTCAGGGGCATTTCGTCGTTGCTGCCTATCCGACATGAGCAGAATGTCATATAAATATGTAAATTTGGACATAACAATATAATACACAAAGAAAAACAAACACTTTAAAATTTTTTAAAAATGGAGAAGCTACATGTTATATAGAAGCCGGAGACAGAATGGCTCCCTCTCTAAACCGGGAGCTGGCTCCCTCTCTAGACCGATGTTCGTTAGCACGTACTTTTGCTCGCACGTACTTTATCGAATGCTTTTTTATAGTGAGTAAAACACGCGTATATATCTTGATTGACGTCCAGGCATCTTTGTATCAGTATATTAAGTGAAAAAAGAGCTTCACGTCCTAGGCCTTCTCAATGGTGCACTAATCGCTGCATTCTCTTGCGTTTTTCTTTTTTGAGGGAGGCAAATAAAAATCGATGTTTAACCACTCTTTGCGTAATACGCCTGAACTATATATTTGGTTCAAGAGTGTCACTAAAACATCAATGTGCTTTTTATCTAGAATTTTTAGGATTTCTATAGGAGCATGTCAGGTCCAGGGCTTTTCCCACTCTTCATTGATTTTAATGCGTGTAATATTTCTTGTTTTGTAATATATGGACCTATTTCTTCTGACGTAAGTTCTATATGCTCCAGATCTCCTTTTTTATCGTCAAACAATTCGTCGATATATTCTGCCCATCTTTGTACTTTCTCGTCCGTATGTGTTATAGTAGTCCCGTGTCTATCCAGAATTGCACAAGTGGGATTTTGATTTCTTAGTCCTGCCAGTTCTTTAACTTTCTTGTGTAGGTTAAACAGATCATGAGGGTCTTCGATCTCTTTGCATTTCTCTTCAAACTATTTTTCTTTTGCCTGCTTTATCATCTGCCTGATCTCGTGGTTTATCTTTCTGTATTTGTTCTGCTCTTGACAGAATTGTAACAGACGGTCTCCTATCTCGTTTCGATTTCTCAGACCATAGTTTCTTATACACTTTCCGCTTTGTCACTTTCCAATCTTTGCATTGAGATCTTCTTCTTCTTCAGCCTGTGTTCGTCCACTGCTGGACATAGGCCTCTTCCATTTGCTTCCATCGATTTCTACTTTTGGCAATTCTCATCCACTGCTTGCCCGCGACTTGTTTGATATCGTCTGTCCACCTCTTCTGCGGTCTGCCTACTCCTCGCCTGTTCTCTCTTGGTCTCCAGTTTGTTAATCTTTGTGTCCATTTTTCGGGATTATCTCGGGCAACGTGTCCGACCCATTGCCACTTGAGCCTTGCAATACGTTCTGAGACATCAGTAATTTTTGTTCTTTCACGAATGACGTTATTTCGAATCCTGTCTCTCAAACTAATCCCTAGCATGACCCTCTCCATTGCTCTTTGGGTTGTACTGAGCTGCTCTAAGGTTTTCTCTGTGAAGGCCATGGTCTCCAGTCCATATGTAGTTACAGGCAAGATACATTTGTCATAAACTCTACGTTTTAGACACATTGGTATATCTTTATTCTTCAAAATAAAGCTTAATTTGCCGAAAGCTCCCCAAGACAGTTGTATGCGTCTTTTTATTTCGGCTATTTGATTTTCTTTGCCGATTTTAATGGTATGTCCAAGATATATATAGTGGTCTACATTTTCAAGACTAACGTTGTCAATAACAAGATTAGTTTGTAAATTACTCATTATTTTTGTTTTCTGAAGGTTCATTTTGAGACCTATTTTATTTGACTGCTGGTTTAATTCCTTCAACATTTGCTCCAGTTCCTTGATATTTGTACTAAATAATACTATGTCATCCGCAAACCTCAAATGACTCAAACGTACACCATCAATGTTTAGACCTTTTTCCTCCCAGTCAAGCTGTTTGAATACATTTTCCAATGCTAAGGTAAAAAGCTTTGGTGAAATAGTATCACCTTGTCTAATACCTTTATCAAGGCGCATTTTTTCAGTTTTTTCGTCTTCATTGATTTTGATGTGGAATGTGGCCTGTTCATAAATGTTTTTACTGAGTGTAGTGTACCGTGAGTCTATTCGAGCATCCTTCAGGGCTGACAAAAAGGACCAAGTCTCAATACTATCGAAAGTATTGAGATCATTGAGTGCATTGAGATCACCTACCGTGATTTCTCTTGTTTTCGTTATTCATCGAAGTACCTCTTCGATATCTCGGTAAAATAATTCTACTTCTTCTTCGTCGATATTCGCCGTAGGAGCATAAACTTGTATCAAATTCAGTTTGGCATGAGATGTCACTAACTTTAGTACCATTACCCTTTCTGAGATAGGGAAATAGCATTCCACCGCTCTATTAGATTTTTTATTCGATATTACGGGTGACTACTTTTACATTCTGTACCAACACTCTTTCTGGATATTTTAATTCTCCTAATAACTCCTAAATATTCAAGTTCACATATTCTGGTAGTACGATTCGTGAATGTTTTATAAGTCCTCTCTTTTATTTATGTGGTGACTAAAGTGTTTATTTGGTACACAAGAACCGTTATTTGAACAACTGGATTATGCCACCAGAATTCATCTCACAAACGTACAAGAACGGCGTTATAACATTTATTTAAAAATCACAGGCTACAGAACGTTTTTGGACTAAAAAGTCCATCATCAGTGTAATATTACCAGGTATTTATGAGTCAAGCCACTGGGCTTGAAAATATCTGGGTAAAAAATCTTAAAATGTTACAAAATTTGTTTTGTTATATTATTGTTAAAAATATGTTGTGATGTAAAGTATTTAACAGATATCATGCATAGCAACGTAAGACTCCCAATAAAGGTTGTTGATGACCGTCAGACCTTGTCTGAATGGGTTCTAGATGGCAGCTAGAATTTCATTTTCCTTGTGGATTATATTTTGTCCCAATTACGTTGCTGAGAGAATTTGTACCTTTGCGGCAGAGCCCATTGCAATATAAACCAAACTCTTTAACCATTCGTCATCGCAGCAAATGTCTTGTTTCTAGTTTTCTCAGAATCAATAGAAACATCCGGTAACGGAGAAACATTTTCCCTGATATAATTTTTAATGCTGAATTGGAATCTGGCATTAGTGTGACTACGTTAGTTGCAGTTTTAACGCACTGATCATACAAAATGATAGATCAAATGTTTTTAATTATATTCAATCCCATAATAAATGAGCACTTGACTATGATATGATACTGAAATAAAAGAAATAACCAAATTGTTAGATGCAGATGTAACCAAAGCAAATGAATCCATATGAACTGACAAAAAAATTAAGTTTTCTTAACTCATCGTCATCGTCAGTATGAATCAAACTTCTTGTAAATACAAACCTCAAACTCTATATATGTGGCATTAAATTGGTGGTTCTCCTTTTGTCTGCTTAGTCGCCGTATTTTTTCTATTCTCTTTCTTCTTTCCGTAGATAGCCTCTTAGATCTGCTTAAAGCCCCAACAGCAATACTTGGTGTATTTATTGCTGCAAAGTACACAAAGAAATAAAACCCTACATAACTAAGACTGGAATACAAAATAAAATCACTACTAGATTTTTAAATTTTAAGCTGTTTAAAGTAACAACATATAATAAAAAAAAACTAAGAATATACTCAACAACGTACAATCTATAGGGCCGTAAATCTACCTAGTTACATCAAAATATAGAAGAGAGTAACTTTTACACAATACCCAAGAGATATTAAACAAAAACCCATTTAGACTTACACAAAAATGTGAAATTAAAACACTAGCAGAAGAAAAACAAGGGAAGATCTTGCACCGACGCTATATATATATATATATATATATATATTATATATATATATATTATATATAATGATGCAAGTGCAAAAGAAATCGTTAGAATACAACAAACCGTCATATCTATGTTTCGTGGATCTTAAGAAAGCATTTGACGGGGTCCAATTACAGGACGTTATCCAATTATTGTACATAAGAGAGATACCTCTAGGAACAATCAAAACGATTGAAAATATCTACCAAAATAATACAATAAAAGTAAAAGTAGAAGTAGAGCTAACCGACCCTATTGAAGCTGGCAATGGGATGAGACAGGGAGATTCCCTGAGTCCTCTATTGTTCAACCTAAATATGGATGAAATAAAAAAAGTAAGAACTAAAAAAGGATATCAAATGGGAGAAAAACAACTTAAAATAATCTGCTATGCAGACGAGGCAATACTACTCTTTCAAAGTGAAGATGATTTACCAATTTAATATAACCGCCAGAAAATTTAACATGTTAATTTCCCCAACAAAGATAAAATGCATGGTTACAACAGCAAATTTACTAAGATGTAAATTGGAACAGGAAGGTCAGATAATAGAACAAGTGATGGAGTTTAAATATCTAGGCATCACATTATCTAGCTACGGAAAGCTCGAAACCGAAGTGGAAGTTCAAGTGAAGATTAGGTTCAAGTTCAATAGAGCAAACAGAACCACGGGCTGCCTAAATGAAACAATATGGAGAAATAAAAATATCGGGAAAGAAACGAAAGGCAGAATCTACAGTCATCAGACCAATAATGACATAAGCGGCAGAAACAAGACCTGAGACAGAAAGGACGAAAAGGATGTTAGAAACAGCAGAGATGAAAACATTTTAAAAAAATGGTAAGACACTATGGAACAGAGCTAGAAGTACAGATATACATAGACATAGATGCAAGGTGGAGAACATTAACAACTGGGTAAGAAACAGAAGAGTAGAGTGGAACGATCATATAAGCCGAATGACAACAAATAGAGTAGTAAAGACGGCAAGAGACGGCTCCCCAATAGGAAGACCATGAAAATGATGGAATGACAATTTACTGAGAAGAAGCATTTAAGCGAATCGCTGCTATATTTATATTTTATCAGTGTCACGCCGAAGCGCCTACATCAATATTTTGGAACTAGTTATGTAGTTGTATTACCAATAGCCGAAATAAAAAGACGCATACAACTGTCTTGGGGAGCTTTCGGCAAATTAAGCTTTATTTTGAAGAATAAAGATATACGAATAAAACGTAGAGTTTATGGCAAATGTATCTTGCCTGTAACTACATATGGACTGGAGACCATGGCCTTCACAAAGAAAACCTTAGAGCAGCTCAGTACAACCCAAAGAGCAATGGAGAGGGCCATGCTAAGGATTAGTTTGAGAGACAGGATTCGAAATAACGTCATTCGTGAAAGAACAAAAATTACTGATGTCTCAGAACGTATTGCAAGGCTCAAATGGCAATGGGTCGGACACGTTGCCCGAGATAATCCCGAAAAATGGACACAAAGATTAACAAACTGGAGACCAAGAGAGAACAGGCGAGGAGTAGGCAGACCGCAGAAGAGGTGGACAGACGATATCAAACAAGTCGCGGGCAAGCAGTGGATGAGAATTGCCAAAAGTAGAAATCGATGGAAGCAAATGGAAGAGGCCTATGTCCAGCAGTGGACGAACACAGGCTGAAGAAGAAGAAGATTACCAATAAACGTATTCTTTCAATAATGTCTTAAATCTGTCACCGAAAGTTAAAGAAGTTCCAAACAAACACTTGCCTCAGATGTCCCTGTAACTCTAGTACCAACATCACAATACCGTATAATGTTGAAAATCACCTGGAAGATAAACTAACTAACCAAATAGTACTGGCCAGGTCGTACAAACAAAAAGAGGTCGTGTTGACTATTAAAATGAGAAAATTACAATATCTTGTACATGTTACATGCGGAGATAAATAATATAAACAGTTACAAGTGATTATGAATGGAAAGATTGGAGATAGACGCGGCATACCAAGATTGTCTTGGTTAAGAAACTTCAGGGAATTGTTCGCTTAGACAACCATCATATGGGAGATGGCACGTGAAGAAGAAATCAAAATTAAATACACTTAGTTAAAAATCTCGTATTTTTATTTTATTAATTATATGGTTAAACAACTAAAAAGTGATCAAAACTTGAGAATTTAATTGAAACAACGCGCCCGGTTGTGTAACTCAGAAAGTGATACTTGTCCGAAGATTAATAAATTTTACAGCTTATAAAAAATAATCATAGGATAGTTAAGCATTATTTACTTACCACGTGGTTTTCTTTTTGGTTCCGTGTAAACTTTTCGAGGGGTTTCTTTAAACTTTTTTGCATCAGTACATGACGCTCCCATCAAAACTCTTTTGGAACTCGTGGCATTAGTATTGGGTACCGGTGTGTACACAGTCGTTTCTTTTTGTTGTTTTCTTGCACTTAATTTCAACTTTTTTGCCTGAAATAATCAAATACTTTATATTACGCGAATAGTAGTGAACATTTTTTTCTATCTAGCCCCTTGCACGTCATCAATAAGATGTCTATAATGTCGCACACCACAGTATGACCAATTCACGCTACTATTACAACTAGAGTCCTTTTGCGAAACGACCTTTCTATGCAAAATTGAAAAATCGTCATTTGATGCCTCCTCCTAGGAGGCATCAAATTAAACAGAGAGAAAGAGTGCTAGATTCGGCGTGACCACAGAAGTTCAGCAGGAACTTTTAGTGTTCCGCATAACGTCTGTTTCACATCAAGAATTTGGCCTTACCGAAGATAGGCCATGCGCTAGAAAATCTAGATTGGAAGATTGTCAGAAGCATGCTTGAAGTGATCTTCCGAGAAACCGGCGTACGAATTACTGTGTACGTGTCACAGTTCTTAGAAGTATGAATCTAGAATATTCGATCGTTGGCATTCTCGATGCGCTTTTGTCGTGAAGGATAGAGGTGGACTACTCCAGAATATTCTAGTACATAATAACTTGTATATATAATTAACGAGGATATTAAGTTTTTAGTTGATAAGATATTTTCGTATTGTAAACATAAATATATTTATATAAATTAGAAGTGCTCGTATATACTTCATTACATTTGTAATTGGAACTTCACTATATACCTCTGATCTGAACACACATGCATTATGAAAACTAACTGTTAATTTTTTATAATAAACTCACTAAATTATCTACCATCCCGACGACAATACTTCAACACTATGAGAAAATGCCTTCAAACTGATAACGTGCAAGAATTTAATAAGAAATTACCAATAATTGCATATTACTCAAATACATTACACTTACACATTCTCTGGTAGAATGTAAATTATTTATGTATTCCTCAATAGTTTCTCCAAACGTCAGGAATGGTACCCCATGTCTAGCTTCATATCGATATCCTAATTCCATTAGGTTCGTTTCCAGTATGGGAATTTTCTTTGACAGGAGGTTTCTTTCCTTCTCTTCCAGCAATAGCTTCCCACCTCGATTATTGAAACGACCAGGCCCAGCTGCACTTTGTTCCAGGTCTATTAGCTTTTCCCAAAGAGTTCGATGTTTGTTTAGAGCAGCTATTATTTCTCTTAAAAAGGTATTATAATTAATTTTATAAAAAAATCTATACAAACGGAATAACACTTAATTTTAAAAATGTAAAAAAATAAAGAAAATTAAAGAATGGCACGGCTCTTGGACAGTTAATCTGTGGGATATTATTTGGTTATACCTAATTCACACCTGTCCTGTATATTGGACGTTGGGGATAAGAACTTCTCCACCCAGTCCATGCAATACACACTGGACAATTCTGGAGATCTCGTACTCAGCTCAGAACTCTAATTGATGGAGATAATGTTGATGTCTTGGTAGACTTTTAACTCCATATACAAGACGGGACACATACCCAAAGAATGGCTTCTCTCAACTTTTGTAACGATTCCAAAAATCACAAATATAAGTGATTCACAGATGGGTTTTAGAAAGGGTCTAGGAACTAGAGAAGCATTATTCGGAGTCAATGTTCTGACACAACGATGGCTGGATATGAATCAGGACATATAAGCTTGCTTCATAGATTTAAAAAAAGCTTTTGCCAGAGTTCAACATGAAAAGCTTTTAAGTATTCTCAAGACCAAAAACATAGATAGTAGAGATCTACAAATTATATCGAATCTGTATCAAAATCAGAAAGCAAGAATAAGAGTCGAAGGAGAACTGACAAAGGAAGTAAGTATACTTAGAGGAGTTCGACAATTCACCACTCTTATTCAACGTCTACAGTGAAGTGATATTTGAAGAAGTTTGAGTTGTTCGGTTGCAGCTCATTAGAACTATTCAGAAGTGCGGCCAATAAAATTAAAATAGCGATGATGATTTCCAACCTCCGATAGGAGAAGGAACCTGAAGAAGAAGAACATTAGAAACTTTAAAATTCCACTAAGAAACTAAGTTCCTGTAGCTGGCTGTATACCATATATCACAAAATTTTTTATTAGAAACTTTGACTAACAAAATTGATGGTAGAAAAAACAGGAGTATTTTCAAATATAGTACTTCTTTTTATATCGAGGTACCACTATATTGCTCATAAACTGTAAGATTTATGAGCAATTTAGTTCATACACAAAATAAAAACAAAAAGTCTACTAAGACATTTATTATCGTGGAAACTAGTTTGATAAGAAAAATAAAAAAAATAGTCTTCTACAGACAGTGTACTTTGGAATGAAATATTTAATATAAATATTGTTTAAATCGAATACAACTTTTTAAACAAACTTACTTATTTTCTTCTGCATAAATCTGCCATTTTTTCAGTTGTACTTCATGAAGTTGTAGAAGATCTTCAGTATAAGTATCAGAATTAAAGAACAAAAATTCATTCTTAACGGATTCAGAACAGTGACAACGTTCCCAAAGCGATTGCAGTTCTTGGCGCAATTTTTCAACAAAAACCTAAAAAAAATTCATCACATAATTAAAGAATGTAATGATTTTTTGTTCAATTATAAAAACTCTTAGTGGTAACAGAAGTAGGCTGACAAGCGAAGGTCAGAGTCATAGGACAGAAATATAAGGAAATATTTAGAGGACGACTATGTCCAATAATGGACAAATCGGGCTGATTGATGATGATATTAAAACTCGAATCATGTAAAGTATTTAGCCTCTTCCCTTTTAAACTGATTTATTTTCTTATCAGCAATGACCTTAGATAAATACTTAAAAGCCTACTTAACTTTGATAAAAGAAAAAACAGCAAAATTCTAGCTAATGGATAAAAGGGTATCAGATATCCAGGTAAAATAATATAGCAACCATTGTCAAATGGTAAATATATATCAAATGATACGATATTCTTTGCAGATAAGAGAAAAAGTTTGGGATCCTATTGTTATGCATCCTTTTTTAATTTTAGGGTGTTTTTATGACAGTTTCTACTCGAATTCTACCTTTAGCTACTATAATTCTACTTTGTACATATTGTACCATGCATTGTGCATACCAAACCATGCTTCATCTACATTGAATGATGCATTTTTTAATCTAAATCTTCTAATTTCCGGCAGATAGTTAGGGAAAGGGTGGGCATAATGGCCACTGCGGGCATAGTGGTCACTGGTTGTTACTGCAACGTATGGTGTTGATACACAGCGACGGGCTCGTCAACTCTTTCATTTGACCGTTATCTTGGATGTGTTAAAGGTATAAGCTGTTCTGATCATTTGTTTAAAAGTTATTGAAAATTTTCATGTATTTCATCATCCTGATATAAGGTAAGTATATTTAATTAATTATTACAACCAAACTTTCATTCATAATACAGGCAAATGATAGTAACGTCTTAAAAGAGATGTATTTAGGCTACTAAACGATATGTCTGTGTAACGCCTTGCTCAATTCGTTTAGCGTAGTGTAGCATTTATATAATGACGGTGAATAGGGCAAAGTAGCCACGTCTATGACCACTATGCTTCATACAATACATCAACATTACTATATACGATTATTGTAGCTTTATTTAAGGTGAAAATGCCGTGTTTCTTTCATATTTTAATACTATTTAAATAGTAATACTAAAAACGTTTTATTTTTTTCAGGAGTATCGATGGTGTCAAAATATCAGAGGAAGAGTCATCAGCAGTCATTGGACCCTGCAGTGATGCAAAGAGCAATCGACGCCGTGAAGAAAGACAGAATGCCTTATCTAATGGTTGCTAAAACTTACAATGTGCCTAGGAACACACTAAAACGTCGCGTACTAAATAAAAATCAAGACGCCACTGACAATAAAAAAGTATTAGCCCATTTTCGAGCTATTTTCAACGAAGAATAAATACAGCAGTTGGTACATTATCTCTTGGAGATGGAGGTACGTTTTTTTGGAATTATTGTAGTTGAATTGGGCAGCCTTGCTTACCAACTGGCTGAACGGAATAACATAACCCAAGGTGTCAATAAAGAAACGAAATTAGCAAGAAAAGATTGAGTAACTGGGTTCAGAAAGCGCCATCCTGAGCTTGTGTTAAGAAAACCTAAGGCGACCTAAGCAGCAAGGGCGCAAGCATTTCACAAAACGAATGTAACCAAATTTTTTGAGATTTTGGAGAATGTTCAGAAACATCGCTTGTATCCTCCTCATAGGGTTTACAATGTTGATGAAACTGGACTTATGACTGTCCAGTCAAAGTCTTTGGTTTTTGCTCTAAAGGCAACGGCAAGTCGGATCTCTTATATCTGCAGAGAGAGGTGTTCTCAGCACATCTGTAATTTCCATGTCAGCTGGGGGAATTTGTATTCCTCCTTTTATCATCTTCCATAGACAGCGGATGAAAGTGGAACTTCAAGACGGGGCTCCACCTGGAACAGTTTTTGTTTGTCATGGATGCAAACTAAGATTTTCCCACACTGGTATGACCATTTCTTGAAGTTTACTAAGCCATCCGAAGACACCCAGTTTTGCTCATACTTGTTGGAGATTCCACCCATACAAAAAATCTAGATTTCATTGAAAGGACTAAAGAAAATCACACAACTGTAGTTACCATTCTCCCCCTCCTCACTGTAGTCACAAGCTGCAGCCACTCGATCGTTTCTTTCACGCGGCCCTTCAATACTCATTATTATGTCCAAGCAATCGAAAGATTATTAGTATCAGGTATCTAAACTTCTTGGTGAGCAATTTCCATTTGCAGCTACTCCAACTATTGCGGTAAAGGGGTTTGGAAAATGTGGCATAGTTCCTATAAACACACAGTTTATTGACGCGGATTTTGCTGCAGCCATGACCACAGAAATTTCTGTGTAAGATTCTATCTCTCTTCAAGAACCTGAAAAACCAAGAACTGGGTGTTGAATACCAAGAGGTAACTTCTGCTGAGGTGCTAGGAAAAGATTTGGCAGATTCGCAACAAAATATTCCTCGACGCTAAGAGAAACCACTTGCAAGTAAAGAAAATTTCACTGTTGGATCTGGAGAAATCCAAACTCTACACTCGTTCTAATCTCTAAAGACTAGCCAAAGCCAAGTACTTCAACACTCCAGCCCAGTCCACTGCTTTATTTCAGTACTTCATGTGATTTAATCAGCAGATCCAAGGGCAAAGTACACTATACTTTTGCTGTAAGCCCACAGAATATTGTTCCAATCCTTAAAGCAAATATTATCAAACGAGAAAATAAGCAAAAAAAGGAACAGCTGCACTTTTGACCTTAAGCCATTTGAAGATGGAACTAGTAGCAGCAAAAGCTGATAAAGAAGAAAAGGAAGGCTTAGGAAAATAAAGCTGGAACTGAACAAAGAAAAGCAGAGTAACAAGAGGAATAAAGGAAGCAAAGAAAAATTTAAAGGAAAGTAGAAAAAGAAATCAAAATCAGCGAAGCGCGCTTTATTTAATGACTCTAATGAACAGTGACGTGAGTGATACTGATTGTCTTTTCTGCGGTGACTTATATTCCAAGTCAAGGGAAAATGAAGGATCAATAAAGTGTTCGGGCTGTTTACGATGGGCACATGAAGCTTGTGCTGGGTGTGAAGAAGAATACACTTTCATTTAGTATACAAATTCCACCTCATGGCCAGATTGCCCCACCCCGCAGGGCATCGTAACCATTTGGTAAATTTAGGGTAAAAAATATGTATCTAAAAAATTTTCTAAGATAAAGTAAAAATTCAAATTGCCTTATGTAGCTAAGTATATAGGATATCGTGTGTTAATATATAGTGTATTTCTTATTTATTTTCTTCAAGATAAAAAAAATCCTTAGCATGGCCACTCTGCCCATCCTTCCCCTACAAGTGCGCCCTCTATGAGATTTCATTACTTTTTTTGTTTTTATATTCCGATATATAAAACCCTTTCTATAAATAATTGCATGTACAGGTAATATGTACAGGGTGATCAAATTTTGTGACAAAGTCTGGTATTATAACATACCAAAAAAGTTATTTACGTTAAGTTAAAAGGTAGCTGTAAGCTTCGCAATTTAAAATTAGTTACAAATATACAGTGTTTTTCACATCAAAGATTTTTTTTAATGAAACACCCAGTATCCTATTTTAAATTTAAAATTCGCTTCACTTCCGTCCAATTCCGAGGCTTCTGTTAGGTTCTATGAGCATTAATTTATTTTGACAGTAGGTAGGCTGCTAACCTTGCTCACCAACCCCCTTTTCGGAGGACCATTTCTCCCTTCCTCTTCAGCCCTGACCCTGCCTTCAATTGGGGTTGGTTACATAATCTCCAGCAAAGTTGCTCAGGTTTTCCAGGGTTCACCCTTGCAGCCCAAGCCACACTTCGTGGAGGTGAGGATAAGCAAAATTGTAGAACAAGTAATGAAATTCAATAACCTAGGAAGAGAGATCACTAGTGACAGGGATATAAGAACAAAAACCACAAGGCAAGCAGCAACAGTAAGTGGTTGCCTCCGAGAAACCATATGGAAAAACAAATATCTAACAAAATGAAAGTATACAAGACAACAGTAAGACCAATCCTAACATATGCAGTGGAGATAAGGACCGATACAAGAAAGACGAAACAGCAAATCAACAATATCGAAATGAAAGTATTAAGATCAATAGCGGGCATATCATTAAGAGACAGACAAACCAACAGAAGTATACGGAATGAACATGTATACATTAGCGAACATCTGTAAAAACAACAAGCCGTATAGCAGAAGACCCCTTTGGAAAGCCGCCAAAAAGGTTAAAGATAATGTACAGTCAACAACGACTGAAACAGAATAAGAGGCAGACAAACAGAAGTAACCCTAGTCGCATGAAGAAGAAGACGAAGAAGCTTCACTTCTTTGTTATAGCTAAGAAGCTAAGCTGTTACAGCCCCAAGTTAAGAATATTTTTTACACATCCCTGCTACTTTTATCATCTAAGATCTGTAACAATAAGATAATTATTTTCTGTAAAGGTAACATCCAAATGTAACCTATAAAAGCGATTACAATAAATTAATTCTTACCTTAATATTGGCCCGCTTTAACAATTCGTATTTCTGTAATTCCAGCCTTAAAGATTCCAGAGTTGTTAGTGAATACCCTGTGTATTTTTTACGAATTTCTTCCCTTTCCATAAAATCAATATCTAGCAGAGTCCACAAATCTTCAATTCTGTTTCTTAATTGGCCTATTTCCTCTTTTGTATCTTTTAAAGTTTTTGTCATGTTGTCATGAAACGTTTCAAGCTTTTCAATATTTTCCTCAGTTACCATAAAGTTCCGCTCAACTCCATTGATAACTTCATTTTCAAAATTTGTTGATGGCATATATTCCAGCTCTTTAACAATATCTAACAACTCTTCCTTTAGAGTTGTGTACTTTTCCAATCTGTCAAATTTTTCTTGTTCTAATTCTTCAACATGCTTTTGAAACTCAAGGATTTCTTGTGGAGAGGGTAGATGATGATCATTTAGAAGGCGGGGAGCTTTTCCCAAAGCTTTGCTAAGTTCCAACTGTTTGTTTCTTAATTGATCTAAGGTCGATTGTCTTGCCTTAACCATCTGTTCCAATCTGAAATAAAGAGGTAAGAGTAAGTAGCTTGCATAAAATAAAGCTACTGGAAGTCAACAGGTGTTTTTTTAAGTACATGATGAAGCTATCACAGTTTATTTGATTTTAATTCCACTATATTTTCTATAAAAAATATGCTGTGGGTTGAACATATGGGGACAGAATTCAATAGATGTAAAGTCATTTACTGAGGCCAACTATCTATCGTCTGTCGGCAAATTCAAACAAAGATATAACTTCCAGACCATCTTTTACCACCTTTAGCCCAGACAAATTAATATACGTATTTAATATATTTTTTACCACCAAAAATGAGATGTTTTAACCAAATAATGCTTCAAATATAATGTGCAGAATAATTTTGAATTATGTTCCGCTAATGAACTTGCTATTTTGTCTTTAAAAGTAGAAAAAAGTTTCAATTATATTGTTTAATATTTCGTCTAAATATAATCGTCTGCAATTTTAACTGTACTAATGCCCAAATATCAATTTTCAAGTTTTAAACTGAATGATTTACGATGAGTACTCTGGTTGTAAAAATGCCGGCAAAACAACTAGACTTGAAAATTTTTAGCTTAATTGTGTTGAAATTTTGTTGTGAGTAGTTACAATAATTGTAGTATTTTTTTGTTGTTTGTTTTTTTGAAACTGTCTATTTGTGTATAAAGAAACTGTTTAGACCATGAGAAAAATCACCTACAGTTTTTTGTGCATGGGAGCAAAATGATCCTGAAAATAGTTGTAAAGGCAGTATTATAAGAAAAGCAGCCTTTTCCAGAGGCCAGAATCTTGAAAAGTTAAACAGAGAAAAACAAAATCGGATGCTGGAAAACCTAAACAAATTAATATCGTGATTGCTAGTTGTTACAGAATTTGGTTTACGAGGAATACAAAAAAAATGTAATACCAACAATTGATATTTATGTTAAACGCTCGTCACATCAACTCTAAAGTATGGGTTGACAATTCAGTAACATCTTATAAACAAATGTTTTTAGATGGACTTTCTACGGGGTTAAAAAAATTCTTCATGTAAATGTTTATGTGCTTTTTCACTTCAAGTAAATTTTAAAATAATAAAATTTTCAGGAAATGGAAAAAGACTAATAATCTATCACATTGGCAGTGAAGATGATGGGTTTGTTCCAGAAGGGCTGTGGATGTTTGAATAAAACAAAAGTGGGGACTACTAAAAGTGGGAAACCTTCGAAAATTGGTTCAAAAATATACTGCTCTGATTAGAAGACAACTTCATCATCGTATTGGAAAACGTGTCTTATCATTATAGAAAATTGGAAAAAATTCCAACTACTGCTTCTAGAAAAGCTGACATCCAAGCGTTGCTGACATAAAAAAATATGGGTTTTGTGGACTCCATGTTAAAAGTGCAACTGCTGACTATTGTTAAGGAACATAAGGGACAATATAATAAATATATCATTGATGAGATGGCAAAAAGCCAAAACAAAGTAGTGTTAAGGCTGCCCCCAAACTATTGTGAGTTCAATCCGATTGAGCTCATTTAGGCAAAAGTAAAAAATTATGTAGCAGCCAAAAAAACTTCTTTTAAATTTGCAGATATGAAAAATATTTTTTATGATGCAATAAATAATATTAGTCCAATTACGTGGCAGAAATGTGTGCAACATGTTCAACAAAAAGTCAAGCCTAAAATGTGGAAGTTGGACAATATAATAGAGATCCATATCGAACCCATAATAATAAATCCAAATGAAGAGAGCAGCAAATGTAGCTCCTCAGACTATGAGTAATTTAAATGGTATGTTTTTATGCTTTGTTAAACTTTTCTTCAATAGAACATTAAATTTAGCTCACAATAATTAAATTTCAAGAAATTCTTACACTAATAGTTTCAAAAGTAAATATTTATAAAAAATCATAATATGATACACCTCAGTACGACCCTGTTTGGTTTTCACATGCATTTGTTGACAATTGGGAATATGTAAAATGAATGTAGTTTATACCCTTAAGAATTTACCTGTATTACTTTACTTAAAATTAATTTATTAATTTTTCTATAGAATACTTACTCCATAATTTGTTTCTTTAATTTTAGTTGTTCTTGGTAAAGACCCAACTTTTGTTTTCCAATGACTGGCATTTCAATCTGCAACATCTTACACAAAACTTGTATTTTATTTAAATACCTCTCAATGTTTTCGATGACTTGTTCATGTAGGTCGTTAATGTCTGTCACCATTTCAGAACATCTGAAAAAAGTGATATATATTTGTCCAGTAGCAATAAGGTGCAGATCATATATAGCAAAGGCACAAAATGAATAAATTAATGATATATATATATATATATATATATATATATATATATATATATATATATATATATATATATATATATATAAATTAGTATACCTATCTTCAAAATGACGAATGTATGAATCTTTCCATACAGTAACATCTTCCTCGTTCTGGCTCATGGTAAGTACAACTTCCACCCAGTTCAAAAAAGATTTTTGTAACCCCATTTGCAGTGTTTTCCACATATTTTGTGCCCAAGGGACATCTTTTATTCTAAAACATAATTTAAAATAGCACTTGTTAGGCACCTGAATAACTAGAACGATGTACTATGTTAATTGCAAATTGTTTAACCTAATAATAATCTCACTGTAATGAAGTTATCTTCACTTTAATGAAATTATGAAGACTGTGGCTGGTCTCAGCTTTTGTGGAGAAAGAGTTCTGAACTAAGTAGGGATTCTTCAGTGCTCCTCAGAAGACAGACTGGACGGGGAAGTCCTCAACCCCGACAAGGCACGTCCCATATGGCTGATAGGAGATGTACTGTATATTATACAGGATAGGTGCGAATAAGGTTTGCCAAATAAACACCCGCGGATCAACTGAGGTCATGGTATAGGGCAGCAGCTATGCCATTACTAATTCCAAGGCTGGGGAAGAATGCCTTCTTAATAGGCTTGGAATCAGATACTTATGGGTGACAATCAGATATTGCTTTAATCGGTTATAATACTGCAGTGTGCAAGGCAAGGAGAAACCAACACACTAAATATTCTCAAGATATTATAACTATGGCAAGTTATGGAAAACAAAAGGCCCCTAGTCTGTGGCAGACCTAAGATGGTCAAGGGGTGCTAGGAATCCCCACAACAAATGCTAGGAACCACCCAAAAGTGGAAAACAAAAATTACAAGGTAAAAATTGAAACCTGGAATGCAAAATCTCTCTTTATGCCAGGAAAATCTCATAACATCGTGAGAGAAATAAAAAGAATGGGAGTCAACAATCTCGGAGTCAGTGAAGTTAGATGGCCAGGATCTGGACAGACAAACATTGATAACTGTGTAATATACTATGCTGGTAATGGCGATCCTCATCATTATAACAGAGTGGAATTTATAGTTGACTGGAAAAGCAATAAATGTATAAAGAACTTTATACCTACATCTGATAGAGTAGCTATGCTGCAAATTAATACCACTCCTCGTAATATAAACTTTATTCATCAGAAAAACAAAGAATACATGGATGACAGAGAAGAAAAAAATCACTACAACAACTTTAGTAGATGATAACAACCAAATAGTATCTAGTCCAGAAAATGTAGGGGATATGTGGAAAAAATACATCAAATATCTGTTTGATGATGAGAGAACAGAACCACAAATGAATATAGTACAAGAAACGATACTTGATACGAAGATACGATATATTAACATCAGAAGTTACATAAACAATCAATACGGCAAAGCCAGGAAAAGCCTCAGGTCCAGATGAAATATACATAGGGATGATAAAGCTTATCAATGAAGAAAATCTTCAGACATTATTTAATAAAATATATACCACTGGAATCTTCCCAGAAGACTGGCTTAGATCGACATTTATACCTATACTCAAGACAAATAAAGCAAATAAATGCTCACAGTTCAGATTTATTAGCCTGATAAGCCATTTTCTGAAAATTTTACTCAAAATTGTACATCAATGAATATACAGAGAATGCAAAAGAATCCTGAGCGACAATTAATTTGGATTTGTCTATCAGATAAATATCTGTCAGATAAAATGTCATGTATTCTTTACTCACATTACCTCCATTTTTCCTACCTAAATCTACTATTTACCAAAACAACTAATACTAAAAACCAAAATACTTTTCTTTAGGCACAACTATATACTTTTTTGCCGAATATATAAACACGAAAGTTGAAGGTCGCTTCCGAGTATGTCCCATCAGATAAAACATAAATTTTTTATACTGTATTATTTTTTTACTGAACTAACTTTAATATTACATATTACTATTAAAAAACTTTACAGTGGAGTAAAAACGTATAGTGTAGACAGCCAACACCCGAGAACTTTCCCACTTTAAGCTAACTGGAATTAGGCGCGCCACAGAGACTATGAAAAGCCAATAAAAAGTATATAATATAATACTTACATGTCCATTTCTAAATCCTTTAGTTTACATAACGAAGACGTACTGACATCCATTGTATTTAAAATAAAACCGACAATAAATTATTTCTTCAAAGACAGGATAAAACCAACAGCAGATTAATATAAATATATAGTAATGTAGTTGTAAAATAACGAACATAGAAAATAACGACAGTATTTAACGGTCACTTCTGACTTCTGACATTTTCAAATTCTCAAAAAAAAAACATTAACCTCACAGAAATAAAAAGATTGACAGATCACAGTATGCGACGACTCCACCTGTAGTGGTATGTTCAACATTGTATTTGTGTTAGTTTAATAATTGTGGTATAATAATTAATAATAATGATGTAAGGGCTTTAATAAATAAACAAAAAAAAAACATTTTAAACTTCCAATATTAGAAATTTAATTACAGAGTTTTCTATGTAGAAATACATTTACGAAATGTGTGTTGCATATTTGATTATCCACACAATCGCGCCCGCGGCCTTCAATATCGCTTCTCCATTTTTATTTATCTGTATATTTGTATTTTACTTGTATATTTGTATTGTGTCTTGAGCTCTTATCATGCCTCCTTTCGTGAACATTTCGGCTCTATTGGATAAGGGAAAGGATAAGAGGAATTATGTAAATTCGTACTTTTAGTTGAAAAATAGATTAAATTATTTCAAATATAGTAAATAATTAATCTCTAAAAATATAAATTACAGTTCTGTCATAGAAAGGCGGCATTTGAGAGTGGGCAATTTGATTGTTATTTATTTTGTAGTATGGAGATACTACAAATGGTGAGACAAGGCTGTATATTGTCGCCTTTACTTTTTAACTTATATTCGGAGGAAATTTTTAAGGAAGCCTTAATGGAGACAACCGAAGGTATTATTGTGAATGGAGTAACCGTCAACAATATTAGATATGCCGACGATACCTTAGTCCTTGCCAATTGCGGAGAAGACCTTCAAAATCTAATGAACAAAATAAAACAGACTTGTGATCAGTATGGATTAAAACTCAACGTTAAGAAAACTAAATATATGATAGTTAGCAAACAAAATTATATACATGATGACGGTATAAAAGTCGGAGATGCCACACTGGACAGAGTAGAGAAACTCGTGTATCTCGGCAGTAATATCAATGAGAACTGGGATCCAACCGCAGAAATTAAAAGCCGAATAGAACAAGCCCGAGCTGCCTTTGTAAAAATGAGAAACGTACTTTGCAGTCATGATCTAAGCATTGACCTTAGAGTTCGTATGATATCTTGCTACATCTTTCCTGTCCTGCTGTATGGAGTAGAAGCGTGGACCCTAACTGAGGCTATGCTTAAACGCTTGACAGCCTTTGAGATGTGGGTATACAGACGACTACTGAAAATAAGCTGGGTCGACAGAGTTAGAAATGAGGAGGTCCTTAGACGGCTGAACCAAACAACACAACTGGTCAATATAATAAAGAAACGCAAGCTGGAATACTTCGGTCATATTATGAGACACCCTGAAAAGTATGATCTTTTACATCTGATCATTCAGGGAAAGATCCAAGGTAATCGTGGTCCTGGTAGAAGAAGAACATCATGGCTGAAAAATCTAAGGCAATGGTATGGAAAATCAACTACATCGTTATTTAGAGCTGCTGTCAATAAAGCCACGATAGCGAATATGGTAGCCAACATGATATCCAACGATCGATAGCGGTCATGGAACTAGAAGAAGAAGATGGAGATACACTTCCAAGTTTCTTAATATATTTATTATTGTTTTCCACCTTGCACAAAAAAAAGCATTCTCAATTAAATTAAATTCCTCGGTTGGCTAGGAGCTAGATGATTTGTGGCTATAATCCCCGCACATAAATGTCCATTATATAATAACTATTCTGCTTGCCAATTGTCAGTTGTCTTAGGATTAACTTTTATGTATATGTCTACTATTCCATTAGCCGTGTTAAAATATTTTATTCAGAAATTTCATATTTTATATTATAATATTAGTCCTTATAATATTTTGAACAATTTACAAGCTTTGAATTTTTCCCATTTTAGATCTTAAAATATTGACTACTAATAATAGTCAAAAAATGTAGTTTTATATTATTGACGATGTATTTATAGTATGCATATAAATAATACAAGTTTCTACTATAATAATAAACATACACTCCTGTATTTTATAGCTATATTTCAACGAAACGTATATTTTTATGAAATAGTCTAAGGAACAACCTATTATTAACTTTTCATTTTCTTTTGACTATGCAGTTTTTTCATTTTAAGTAACTCCAAGGACGCAATATACGATATAAACTTGAGCATCATTGTAAACATCATATAAAATTGTTATATCTTATGACTTAAACATTTTTTTTATGGTAAAAATGTATCAAATATTTTTAAAAGAAGTTTCTTATTCTGTGCTAATTGACATGAGTTTTGTATTGACAACTGGCTGAAGTTTCGATCACGTCAGGGTTAGTGTAGACACAAACTTCAAAATATTGTGTTATGTGTTTACTGTTTTGAGAATTTATTAAATGTAAAGTATGAGTTTATGGCTCAAAGAAAGTGTGTTTTCTCTAGTTAAATACTGGCTTTAATTAAACAAGTTTTATAGTCTGGTAAGTGAACAATATCTTATTTATTTGCAGAGGGCAAGGTATATCGGCGTAATCGATTATGACTAACCAAATATTTTTGCTTAATGAATTATTAGAATTTGTACCTATTTATTAGCTATTTAGAGATAATATTAAAGCTCATCTTAATGTCTTATGTAGCATTGTAAACATTTCGAATTATAGCATTTTTGGCACTAGTTTTAGTGTATTTGTGTTGTCACAATTGATCTTGATACAATTATAAAATCTAAAGTTTATTTATGTAAAATCAAATATGCAAGATTATAAAAATTACCTGGAAGAATTTAGGCACGAAAACATTAAGTGATCATACAATCTAAAGTCAAATTAATACATAGACCTTAATAAGGGGTCTCATAATACTTGATGGATTACTGATTACTGCTGTCAGAACTTATTTCAGTGGTTTCTTTTATATTGTCATATTTTCCATTGTTCTGGAAATATAAATCTGTAAAAAGTAATGAACATTTTTATGTAATATTTCCTATACCTAAATGCAATAATATCAACCAAAGATCAACAAGAAAGAATCATCTACTTAATATCTATAAAAAATTAATATCCTAGCAGAAATCTTATAACAAAATGTACTGAGTAAATTGGTAAAAGGAGCACTGAATCAACTGAAGATAAATCATTAAGATCTATTCTGGAGAAGATATTTCATTAACCTTGTTAGTCAGAAATCCTTTGTAATTTCGTAGAGTTTTACCAGCAGCTGTTGATGGTTAACTCTGTCATAGGTGGAAGTCAGGTCTATGAATGCTACTTCTGTTATTTCTTTCTGTTCAAACCCATCTTCAATATGTTGGGTGAAATTAAGAGTTTGACTGCAACAGCATTCTCAGGATCTAAACCCTGCTTGTTCAGGAATAATTTTAGTGTCCACAGATTCAGCTATCTGGTTCAGTATCATTCTTTTGAACGCCTTGAACAGGTAACACAAACGAGAGATAGGTCTAAAACTCTTTGTATCCGCCGGTTTTAAAAGGGCCACCACTTTAGCTTTCCTCCAGATTTTGGGAATTTGGAATGTACAGACACAACAGTTCATCATTTTTACGAGCCACTCTAGGGTTTTTTGGTCCAAAGTGCTTTATTTATTCTGTTCGTATATCGTCTAGGCCACCAGCTCTATTATCTTTCATTTGGTAGTTCACACCTCTCATCTAATCCAGACAAAAGGAGGTTCCTAGATTATCCTCTTCTTCATCGATATTTAGTTGTACTCTCACTTTGTTCTTCCTTGATGTCATCTTACCATTTGTCCGGAGACGATGGGCTATCTGATCAGGTGTGACTTTTGTCAGATTGGGTGCCAGGGCGGCGGGATTGTTGCCTAGATTCCGAATTAATTTCCAAGCGCGTCTTCTGTTTTGATTCATGTCTAGACTCGTGACCAGCTTGCACTATCTGTTTATTCTGTTGGTGGATATCGCATGTAACACTTCCTTCCCGGCTTGTACTGTTGCTTTCGAAAAGGGATTGTCTTCATATAGCTGCTCATATCTTTTAAGTCTTCTTCTTCTTCTTTGTCTAGCCATTCACGTCCACATCTGAACATAAGCCTCTTCAAGTCTTCCTTTCCATTATTTTTTATTGTACGCTACTTGTAGCCAATTTTTCCCGGCAGTCCTTTTTTAGATCATCTGTCCATGTCATAGGAGGTCTGCCTCTGGGTCTTTTGTGTTGGTATGGTCTCCAGGTTAAAATTGATCTGTGCCATTTGTTTAGATCGCTTCCTATCTTTTAAGTAGGGGTTTAGATTCTTCATTTAGCCCCGCTATGTATTCGTTTCGGCAACCTCTAGGAATCTATTTTTGTGATATTTGTTTTACAATTTGTACAAATTTATCATATGAATCAGAGCACGGTTCTAGCTGGGAAACTTCTTGATCTAATGCTTAAGCAAATTTTTCCCATTTTGCTTTAGTGAAATTGAACCTTCTTTTAAGGATCAAATTCGTATCTAATTGCCGCGTTCATAAAGCAAGTTATTGGTCCGTGCTATGTTTTTGGGAGGGCGCTTTCAACAATTTTTGTCACCTAGTCTCCAATTCTGTCGCTGACAAATATATTGTCTGGGTTGTACCCTCTGCGCCATCTTCCGCTGTTGAAAGACGCAGCTGTTTTGGATCATGAATAAGTTTGAGGTTCATGTTTTCAGCCCAATTTTCTAGTTCTTCGCCATTGGAGTCTGTTTCATTATACCCCCACGCGATACTGTGCCTGTTGAAGTCACCCAGTATGAATTTTATTTGCTGTGATTGAAAGTTATCCAGTTCCTCAAAGACAAAGTCAGCATTTGGCAGTTTGTAGATGGACATTACCATACAAGAATTTAGGTCCACTATGTGGATCTCGATGTCATCTCGATATGTTAAAGATGTGGAAACTATGTCGGTATCTGATCGGACAAAGACTGCACTACCATACTGGTCGTGTGCTCCAGTACAAGTCTCATACCTCAAATCCTTGGTCTGGGGCTTGCAATACCTCGATGGGTTTCTTGAACCAGTAGGACATCGACACTATGTTCTCTGCACATGTTAGACAGTAGATCTTTATTTTTGATAGTCCTTCAATATTAATTGAAGTAGTCATCAAAAATGTTCTTGACAAAGACTGCTTTGTTTGCATTTGCATCTGTGTTGGTGCACCGGTGGTGGAGGACCTCTGAAGAGGTGGTATGACAGCTAGACATCAACATCAAAAGAACTGGGATGATAGAATAATTAGGAACATATATAAACATATTTATATACATATATAAACATATATACACATTTAACATGCGATCTATTTGAAACACCCTGTATATTTATTTCTCAAATAATCTATTAACATTAATATTTAAAGGTATCATTTATAGACATGTAGGTTATAAGCTTCTTGAATGTTCAATTATGAAACAGAAATAAACAACTGTAGAGTTAGTCCAGTTATACTACCCATATTTGTAATACAGTTTATCAAGTACTTACAATTTATTGTATTGACTTAATGCCATTGTAGATTTAATAATACTATTGTAGTGAGTGTGTTTGATGTCTTAGTATTATGAATGTGCAATTTCAAAGTTAATAAATATGAAAGATATTTGTCAATGCAATAAGTAAGTAAGTGTGCACCTTTTCATTTATGTTGTTGAGTAGAGGGAAGTTCAATCAAAACTCCTACTGTATTAAAGTCTTTTCTTTTTAAAATATGTTTATATTTTGCTTAACAGGAACTTGACATTTTACATTGCTTATCATGAATGATACAATATATGTTAATCTTGTGTTGTCATTAGCGATAATAAAAAAAGGTGGTACAGTAGGTGGTACTGTAGCTATAGACTAGCGCTAAGCTTCATACTATGTTTTCTGTAATTTTAAATTTAAAATAATATTTTTAAAAGTCAATAAAGTAGTTTAATTATTTATTTATTATTTATATTTTAAACAAAATATATTATATTAAAATCCGATGCCAGATCTGTTAACGTATCAACAAAGTTACGCTGTTTATTTTGTCTGCTTTGTTGCCAAGCATACGTTGTCTACTTCTGACAGCACCGTCTAAGTCAGATTAAATATTAAATTAATAAAATATAAATAAATATCATTTGATAGTAAATTTAATTAACATGTAAACTTAATAGGATGTTTGAGAATAAAATTTGAGTATAGTTTGAATAAAAATAACTAAAGTTAAAAAATTAATTCAACGCCAGTACAAATAGTAGCGACCTTTTCGGGTCGTGACACGAAATAGTTCGTGTCTGAAATAGTTCGTGCCGTGACGATCTGCTCTGCATTTGACTATAGAGAAAAATTAATGCAATGGTAGTATAAAAGCTTCGTTTAAAAAAAATCCAGATTTAAACCACGCGGCTCTTACTCCCATTATCATCATCATCATCATCATCATTCTGGCTTTACAACCCTATGTAGGTTCTAACCTCCTCAAGAATTTCTCCCCAGTCGTCCTTATCCATCGCTTCTCCGCCAAGCACGTATTCCAATATTTCTCATATCTTCCTCGATGTTATCAATGAACTTTGTTCTGGGCCTCTACTTCTCTGACCAAGGAGTCTATCAAGGAGCGTTTTTCGAACTGGTTCATTTTGTTTCATCCGCATTACATATCCGATCCACCTCAAACGTCCTATCTAAATATGTTTTACGATATCAGGTTCCTGGTATATTCTATAAAGTTCGAAGTTGTATCGTCTTCTCCACACTCTATTGTCATTCACTGCTCCATAGATTCGCTTTAGTACTTTTCTTTCGAAACATCCTAACTTGTTTTGCCTAACATCCATCAATTGCCACAAATTTGCTTAACTTAGCATAATTAACTTTGCATCGCTCAAGAAATCGATTTAAAAAATTCTCTTATAGGAGATAGCTTATCGTACTGTTTCCGTTCCTCTCTATCATCAAGATCGTCAAAGCGAAGTGCTCGCAACAAAAATTAAAATCGATTAATTCCCATTGTAAAACGAAAAATCTCTGTGCCGGTTCCGTCCTGTGCACATAGATATCTCAAATGTAAGTGTGATCACCGCAAGACTCCAGATAAGTGATTAAATTTATTCCATATTTGTACTGGTGGCATCTCTTTATCTACTGTAATTTGTCCGAAGCTTTAGAATATATTTGTTTGTGTGTTCAACTGTTTCGCTAATGACGGAGTCATCTGCGGGCTGAACAATTGCCAAGCAATAATAATGATTTTTGCTTCTCTGGCTTTTCCAATTACAACAGAAGATTAAGTCACTATGTTTCTGCTCCGGTTCCTTTTTTTTTTAAACAGAGACGGGCAATTTATTCCACAACGTTTTCTTTTTGTCCCTTCCCACAAAACACAGCCGAGTATTTAGATCTTGTCGAGTTTCGTTAAAATCTGGTAGCTCTTCTCCTTCTGATTGCTTTAAACCAAATAAAAACTGAAATAATAAAAAGCCAGGTCGCCAGTCGGTAACCGCTTGGAGTATTCCAGGAAGATCAGTACCCCCACCACTATACAAGTGACGTCATTTTAAAATTTGTCTCAATACACACGTTTACACTGTTTGATGCGGAAACCATAAATTAAACTAACATACATTTCAGAGATTCATACAGGCACTTACGCCTAAAAGCTTCACAGACTCTTTCGCGTTTGGATTTCGTAAAATCCCGTCCCACTAAAAGTTTTTATGTATGTTTCATTTTGTTTGTGAATTAGAGTTGTTAATTGTTTACCAGTTTCCCTAAAACCTTTTATTACAATAGCAGGTATGCCCAAAATGATTCAAAACAAACAGAGCTTTTATTAATCTGGGAATTTGAATGAACAATTTAGAGAAAAGGCAAGCAAGCAAGCAATTTAATTAAACCCAGCCTGTGAGACATGTTCACCTTTAGGAATTACCTTTGGATGTAACAATTCATTGCAGCGAGGTGTGTTAACTCGAGTAAAAACAGGAGTCACCCCACCGCGCTCCAATGCTCCAGACCATCCCTTTCCCCCCTATAGCACTCTTATGCGCTATAGAGGCACAACTATCAGCCAAATGCTCTTCATGGGGAGGTCCTGGGTAATAGAACCCCAGTATATTCCTATTATCTTAAACTGGCTTATCCGCGAACTAAAATTGCTTACTTGGGCCTCAAGTCTCCGCTCTGAGTCCCGGCTCAGTTCGGCAATTTGGTGCTCAAGGATTGAGCCTACGTACCCGGGTTTTGGGGTTTTTGTTAATTTTTTTGGTGGCTTGCGCCGGTTTTTGTTAGTGTTTTTTGTTTTTTTTTTTGTGGCCGAGGCCGGTATTTTGTGTTTTTTTGTTTTTTTTTGTAGGTGGCCCTGAAACAAAAAATCATAATTAGTGTAATATCTATACTATGACACTGATAATATATAAAATATAAAACAATATAGTAGTACCGAGTTTGCCCTCTTTAGGCAACAGGGCCCACTTTGTACTTGGCGATTGTCCTTGGATGTTTTTGAGCTACGAACTGTCTTCATTGTGCTTTGTTGTTGTTTTTTGAATTTTTGTCACTCTTTGGTTATGTTTTCTCTCTGGTGTGATTTTTAATTTTCTCTCTGGTATTTTGTTTTAGTCTACTATTTGTTGTTTAGGTCTTTTGTGCTTCCATGTATGGAAAGCGTCATACCTCATTATCTCTTGCAGTATGTGACTGGCGTGGTTCCCTAACTCCGCGAACTTTATCCTAGCTTAACAAATTCGAGAAAAGTTCGACACATTGAGAAAATATTGGTGTTATCCTATATGTTTTTATATAAAAATATGCACATATGTGCAATATCTTGAAATTTATGCAAAATATGCCAGATATGCAAAAAAATGCATTTTGCATAATATATTCCAGTTTCTACTTATGAGGATGAGTTATCTAGAATCATATCACTCTATGACGCTCGACTTGGCCGCCTCGACGAAATCTATAACTTTACAACACGACCCCTACACCCTCTATTAATATTATTATTGTGTATATACAGGGATATTTATTTTTATCGCAGATTATAAAATTAAGATATTATATTCCGGGAAAAATTTTTATTCAAAAACGAAGAAATGTTTCTTAGGTTAGACTGCCACTGGAGGCAACGTTAGCTTCCCCATATTAATCCAGCTACCGGCTAATCTGGTAATGTTCAGTGCAAACAATTCTTACGGTATTTCCGCAAGGTGATATCGTTTTCTTCGCGTCGAAGCCAATGCCGTGTTCTTGCAAGCTCTCACAACTTCATTCTTGATGCACTCGAGTAAATCGAGACACGAGAGTGCGGTGTAGTAGCGAACACCTTTGAAGACGACGTCGATGATATACGTGAGTGCGTGTGCGGAAGGTCGGTTTCTTGCGCGATTGTTGATCTGATTGTAAGTATCAGTGCGTGGGTTTTAACTGTGTTGGTGGACGGCAGTCGCTTATACCACAAATTTGGCTGATTGTTTTCGAGATGTAGCATGGTTGTTGTGACTCACACCGATATTTGTATTCCTATAACCTTTTGGAAGGATTCCTTTAGAGGAAGGTTGGTCAATGACATGTTTTTCCGAGATATAGATACGAGTATGTAGCGAATAACTTTTTAAATTTATATGTATATATGACTAAAATTATTATTTGTTTTATTATTATTATGTTTAGGTTGTATATTCAGGATATGGTCCTAATGTCCATATTCAAAAGTTTACAAATAAAACTATACTAAAAATAATAAAATAAGATGTATTTTTAATTATTTATCAGTAACTTAATATTTCTTTCCAAATTAGTTTGGCTCTAATTAATTAAGTAAGCCCTTATTTATGACATCTTGATTTTTACTAAACAAACTAGTAGACAACTTTTCTGCTACTGCTAGTATTACGCTTATTGCTACCACAATAACAATTTTGTTGAGATATCGTGTTTATTTTTACTTCTTTAAAGTTTTGGTATTTTACGCTTCATATTGTATTGACGATATTTCTGGTATCGTTTCTTTTTTTTTTGTGTACTCTTTTAGTTTTGTATTGCCCATTTATCATTCTTCTATGTAATTGTTTTCGTTAGAACAACTAATTGTGCCGCTATCATGATCAGTAAGGAAGTATTTCTGTTTTTTTTATTTTTAGCCCTATTTTGATGATTTTTTTAGCACACTTTTTAGTATAGTGAGTTTTTTAATAAAATTTTGTATTTGACTTATTATACGAGGTTAATCGAAAGTTAGTTTTTTATCCTAACTTTGAAACATCCTGTGGAATAATTCTGTTGGCGGATTTTCGTAAAACCTTGGTTTTCGGTTGCAACCATGTCTTCTAAGTATTATGTTTTTTGTTTGATGTGAAAATATGGATTCATATATATGGTTCATTTTTAGGAGCGAAATGACTGCTACCCACAATTTACAATTTTTCCTATTATTACCATTATCTTTTGTATTAATTTGTAATACGACTTTGCTGACTGATATCGAAGGAATGTCATATCGACATCCCAGAAGCACTGTATTTAAATAATGATTGAAAGCAACGACATGATCTTAGTTTTAATGAACAATGATAACAATAGCAAAACATAAAAAAAGATAACTTAAATGTAACTTAACCTAAGTACGCAAACAACAAAGAAAAACTACTAAAAAATAACTTAATACTTTGTATTGCCTCCCCTAGTCTCTATAACTGCCTGCACACGTCGGCTCATGCTTTCTATAAGGTTGCGAATATCATATTGCTGTATGTTTTGCCACACAAGCATGTCCCAAACGTGCTCTATTGGGTTCAGATCTGGCGAACACGCTGGTCAGTTCATTTTATTAATACTAATTTTCTCTAATATTGCGTGACACACATTGCGGGGTGGGGTCGCGCATTAACTTGCAATAATAGAAAATCATCGCCTATATTTTTAGAAAAGAGTACTACGTGATTCGCCAAAATTTGCTCAATATACCGGTATGCAGTCAACGAATCCTCAATAAATACCAATTCAGTGTGGGCCTCTCGACCTATTCTGACCTCTCGACTGAAAGCACACTCCACAAATCTTTCTCCAGTTCAACGCCATACTCGCTATCTCGAAGTAATTTGGGCCAAACTTTGAAAACCAAATTCATGTAATCTTCCACGAACTGTACATACACTTACATTATTGCCTCGAAACTCTTGAAACTGATTTCTTATTTGCACCGCTGTAAAATGACGATTCCGCCCAGCCTTGACTCATATAAAACGATTATCTTAAGCGGTAGTTTTGCGTTTCATGCCACTTCCCGCTTTACCCTTGTTTGTTCCAGTTCGTATAAAACGTTCCACTATCCTTTGGATGGTAGATCGATAGGTGTGTAGTACTCTAGCCACATATTCATAATTTCGCCCATCTTCAACCAGACATAATAATAAATAGTCACCAAACCCAATTGGTGGCCAATTCATTTGGCTCTAAAAAATTGAACCAAGGCATATTTTTACATGAAACAAAAAACACAATAATTTAATTTTATCTGACTCATTCATATGACAATTCGGACAAATATACATTTTAAAGTAGACGACTTTAAAATGATATTGCCGATATTGCTGAGTTGCGCTCCTGGGACGACTTTATTGTAAGATAGTTCATTCGATTACATGAAATCAATTTTAACTTGAGAATATCCGTATGAAAAATTATAGCATGTGATTCGTCTTTAATGCAATGATGACAGTAAAATTCTTCTCTTAGTGATTCCATAGTAAATCATGAGGAAAACTCCAGGAAAAACCTCATAATACTAATCCGACATGATAAGTATTTGATCTTATATTTAGTTTACTCTCAATAAAGTAGTGTTTTTCTTTTATTGCCTTCCCCTTTTAATATGGGTAACCAGATCGTACTGCATTCTACCGAGGAATTTGCGACACACTTGGATGGAACGACCCCTTTCACCATCATGCCAGTGTAAGAGTTGTGTGTGTCAGAGTGTTTTTTATGTGTGAATGTGTGTGTGCTGATCTGACAAAGAAAAAAACTGTGTTCTCTAGTGATATTTGTTCCTGCAAGCTGTTTATACGTCTGCGACTAACTTCAGAACCAGTATATTGCACTAAAATCCGTGTTATTGATCGCTTGCGTTAACGCCAAAGCCTCGTCGGAGTTGGAGAACAGTCAGAGACTTTCCCAGTTCAGATGAGAAAATAGTTGCTGCTATTTTGTCGGAGGAGGACAGGTATCATTGAGTAGTGAGATTGGGAAACCGCAACAAACCAATCTCCTCTTGCCTGGGGCAAGGAAAAAGGATTGGGCTATAGATGGGTTCGGTAAGCTAGCGGAGTAGCTTCAAGGATGTCAGCATATTCGCCCGGGAGTTCATCAATACAAGCCTGCATTAGAATGGACAGAATCTGAAGTTTTTTGCGTGTTGGATGCCTTGCTCGTACGTGACTTAGATAAGAGCAGTAACTTTTTATGGTTTCTTGGGTGTTTGACTGGGGGTCGTTGATGATTCTGAGTGTAAAGTTTCTGTTGAGAGTTTTAACCATTTGAGATGTTATGGATTTCACGGGATGAGAATCTCCAGGGTTTTCTATTTACACTACGCAGAATCCTGCGTTCAGCAGCGAGTAGTTTATTTCTCTAATAATCTTTCAAAAGGCAATATAAGTTAGACTTATGCCCAGTTGCATCAACAAATAAACGATTGATTTTTTGATTTGGATTGTCCGTTTATTTTAGAATATGTTGCACCAACCATTACTCAATTGGAACCGACTGTTTTTGATCTGTCAAAAATAACCCACCGATTTTCTACGGTTATTTCAAAAATCGACTGTTTTTAACCTCACTTTTACACTATTTATATTATTAAAGTGTTTTTAGCAAAGATTTTAGTTAAAGTATTATAGATTACAATTAAAAAAATATATATTTATCATCATCGTCGTCGTCGAGTTCATCTCCTAACGATTTGGAAGATATAATGCATATATTACCAAATATAGGATATGTAAGAGACCGCAATGATTTGTATAATGATTATAATGAAGTTGAATTTAAAGCAAGGTATATATATATATATATATATATATATATATATATATATATATATCATTATTTATCTGAATGACTAGAAATGCATTTTAATTATCTTTAAATATCGAGTAAGCAAGAAAACAGTGTTGTTCCTTTTAGAACGTTTTCATGAACATTTAAGTTATAGGACAGAAAGGAATAATCCAGTATCTCCATTAAATCAAATTTTAATAACCCTAAGGTACTCTGCAACTGGTTGCTTTCAACAAGTTCTTGGTGATCTTGTCGAGGTAAATAAAAGTACAGTCTGTAGAATTGTTCATTGAGTGGGTCATCATATATGCCTAAAAATCACAGAGATATAGCTAAGGCAAAGCAAGGATTTTATACACTTGCAAACTACCCAGGAGTGATAGAAGTTATAGATTGTACTCACATTCGAATTAATTCTCCTGACGGAGAAAACTCTGAACTATATCGTAACAGAAAGGGGTGGTTTTCCATTAATGTACAAACTGTATGTGATTTCAAGTTACATATCATGGAGTAGTTGCTAGATGGCCAGGTAGTGTAGATGACAGTACAATATATAACTCCAGTTTATTAATAACTCAATTTAAATCTGGTGCATATCCAAATTTTTATTTACTTGGGGATAGTGGTTACACATGCACACATTTTTTATTAACTCCACTTAGTCAAACTACGTCTGAAGCTGAAGAACGTTATCAAAATGCCCACATAAAAACCAGAAATGTTATAGAAAGGTTGAATGGTGTTTTAAAAAGAATTTCCAGTTGTAGCTAAAGGAATGCAAATAGCACTTAATAATGTAGGAAAAGTCATTGTTGCAACCTCTGTTTTACATAATATTGCTATTGCAGAAGGAGATGAATGAGAGGAAGAAGCTTTTGCAGAAAACATTGGAGATGAAATTCCTGTAAGGGACAATGCAGAAAATGTTGTTAGAAGAATTTTATTACAACATATTTTTAATTAAAAACAATTTTGTAATTTATTAACAACACTGATTTGAATAAAAATTTTGTAAAATATATTTCTTAAAGAATTGTATGAATTTTATAATGAAATTATTATTGGTATTGTGCTTAAACCCCACCAAATAAGAAATTAAATGAATAGAGAAGTGGCTTCCTTTATTGTTCATCTTAAATACACACTACACACACAGAATTGCAAGAAAAACAATGGTATTATAATAGTTCAATGTTCAATTAATTCGGCATAACCTTAGAAAACTTTCTTTGTTGACAATCTTTTTGACAGATCACACTCCGATTCGAATGAAATAATCGAAATAATCTCTACTCGTGCAATGTTGCCACGTATAAATTGTCGGTTTGTAAACTAATAGTTTTTTAGAATGGTGCAACTCGTTTGAAAAATAACCATTGATCGTTGATTTAAATCGTCGAATTGACGGTTAGCAAATCAGTTGATTTACAGTCTGTTGGTGCAACTGGGCATTATACTCTATAACGGACCGAATGAAGGTTTTATATAAGTTTGAATGAGAGTTTTTGTGTGAGTTCGTCCAATTCTTCCTGTAAGAGAGAGTTTGAGGAGGCGGGCTCGATTTTTGACCCTGTCCAAAGTTGCCTTTAGATCAGGTTTCCAGTTGAGTGTCATGGAAAAAATGACGCAGAAATAGGAATCTGTAGGGCATATATCGAGTCGTTGTCCCATCAAATTCAGGGGGAATTGGTCGTCATCGCGGACGATGACTCTTAGAGATGTTTATGGGCTGCGAAATACAATGGTTTGTGTTTTTGCAGCGTTAGACTTTTGGCCTGAAATTCACTAATATACATAATATTTTAGGAATTTTCAGGCCAATTGGCCAATAAGAAGACATTCAAGATGCGCATCGACGTGCTCATTTGTCCACAGACTAAGGGAAGCGATGGCATTTCCCTCCTTTCGAAGACTTTGTGGCTGGAAAAAGTTTATTCAAAAACATTACATTCGAATACAAGTAGAGAAATACGATACGATTAGAAATACAAGTAGGAATACTCAAAGTTCAAAAAAAAATTCGAATTACACAGCATACACAACACCTCTCAAAATTCTAGGAGGAGGCGGTGACCTCGGCAGATTCCATCCTCGATCAATGCACCAGTTCTCTCAGCGGGTTCGTCTTCTTCTCAGCTATCAGGTTCCCGTCTGCATTATTCACGGTGTCGTAGGCAAGTGGTGACGCGGACCACATACTGGTAGGGCAGGCAGGAACTGTGGCTACTCTTTGATCTCCGTAGCTTCTGGGGCTTTAAACCTTGAAGAATACTGACTCGCCGAAGACATCTGGTACACTGAAAGCATCAGGTCTGCTGAAGATCTCGATGGTGAAGTGTTTGATTTTTTATTCTAACCTCCAGTGACTCTCCCTTCTGTCATCTTAGATCCAGCTTACGTTGGATTCACCAGTGTGGACTTCGGTGTAGCTGGAACGTGGGTTCGAAAAAGCCAGTTGGGCCCATGTCGTCTCGGGCGATAAACGACTGATAATATCGTCTCTCTACCTTGCTCTGCAAGGGGCTTCATTACATGGATAAGCGAAGTATCCCTTGTTTCTATCTATTTTAGATAGGACTATGTGTGTAAGAAATTAAGCAGTCTTTATCAAGGTTACCTAAATATAATACGCACGTAGTTCTATCTTAAATGGAAAGAAGCAAGGAATACTTATCTATGCAGGAAGTTCCTTGCAGAGCGTATGATGCAAAGAGACAATGTTAGCAGTCTTTTCTCCTCCGGGACGACAATACATAGATGGATTTTTATCAACCGGTTAATAAACCGGTTAAACACTTTCTTCTTCATGTGTCATCTCCTCTAAGAAGGTTGGCAACCATCATGGCAATTCGCACTTTCGATACCGCTGCTGTAAAGAGGTCAGCGGAAGTGCAGTTAAGCTAAGCTCACAAATTGTTTAATCAGGTGATGTGTCTTCTTCCGTGACTCCTACCCTGTATTCTTCCTTGCTTTATTAATTACAACAAGTTACAACGCTCGTCCCTTATGACATGTCCCAGATATTGCAGTTTTCTGACTTTAGTATTTAAAACCTCTTTATCTTTTCCCATTCTTCTCAGTTTCAAGACCTCGACATTCGGGACTTTATCCACTCAACTTATTCTTAATATCCTTCTATAGGCCCATAACTTGAAGGCTTCTAATCTGTCCGAAACATCTTTCTTTGATGTCCAAGCCTCCAACCCATAAAATAATACGGAGAACATGTAGCATCTCAGAAGTCCTATCTTTAAAGAAATTAAAAATGTCCCTACTTTTTTCAGTTTGGTTTGGTAGTGTTATGAATGTTGACATCAGCCAATATCTGGGAATGATTCCTGTACTGTATATTGTATTGAATAAGTCAACCAATATTCCAATTTGCTGTTCTTCTATTAACCGTATTATGTCTACAGGTATTTCGTCAGGACCTGTTGTCTTGTTGTTCTTTGTTCGCTTTATCGCCTCTAATACCTCATCTTCTATTATGTCTGGGCCGTTGTCGAATTTTTCCTGCTCTTGTACTGAATATATTCCTGCCGTCTTTTAAGCCTTTCACCGACATCTATAATTATTTTGCCGTTTTTATCCAGCAGTGTTTTGATTTTTTTAAATATTAGTGCCCGTTATTTCCCTAATTTTTTATGAAGGTTTAAGTTATCATGTTTTTCTACCAACTGTTCAATCTCTTCGCATCTGTCACTATATCATCTTTCCTTTGCATCTCTGATCTTTCTCCTTATTTCTTAAACACTTTAAGACGTGGTTATTCCCTTTTTGTTCGTGACAGTAAAATACAAATTATGTAGCGTTGCGATATAGAACGCGGAAAAACTTATAAGATCCAAGGCGGCCATGAAGCGAGTAATAAAAGAAACGAATAGATTAGGGACATAACCAAAATTAGAGATGCAATAGAAATGACGTAAATGAAATCGCGTTGGGCTGGGCACGTGCAAGATCATCTGAAAATATATGAGCTCTCAGAGTAACATGAGTGGAGACCAAGGCAAACATAGAGAGGTAGAAGTGGAAAGACTAGGGTGGATAATTAATGTGGGTTGAGAAAGAAATTATTATTTTGATTTCTTCAGAATACAATAATATTTATAAACTTTTGAGACATTGGTATTGGTGTAATTTAACCATTAACAATTAATGATAAACAATGTTTTCGCGTAGCAGAAATAACAATATCTCTTCCGGAAATGCATTTCTTACAACCTTTTGTTTATTTTAAAATGCCTGGTCGATACCCTTTCCATACCAAATAGTACATGACGAATCGAAATAACAGCGTATTTAGTAACCGATTCGTGTTAATAATTATATTTTTATGACATTTATCAAATTAAGAAACTACTTGAGATATAATTGTTTTTATTAGTAGTTATTAATTTCATCGTTCGACTAATCACACGAAGTATGTCACAGTCCAACAGATGCTACATTTTGTGAATATTTCTATAATAGAAAGTAAACTAAAAATTTAAAGTAACGGAATTGAAAGATTTATGTAACAGATGTTAAATACTTGTAACTCTAGATTGACTAATGTATTTATTTATTCCCAATGAGTGTTGAAGAAACAAATAACAATTTGTAATTTGTAAGTTAGCCACCTATTAAGTATAATTGATTAAATTATGTAATGTAAAAACGTAAGATACATTCACCACTATAGTGCCTTGACTTTGCATAATTTTGGTAAGCGGTAAACCAAACAATAAACAACGCGGGGGTTGTTAACTGGGCATTAACCCATTAATGCCCAGAACTATTTATGCTATTTTTTTTTTAATTTCTGATAAATTTATGTTCTAAAAGTCACAAAGTTAACAAAAATATATGTTTAAAAAATGAAAAATTTTTTCTTTTTTGACAATTGGCTGTTGCGAAAACACAACACTGGACAGTTAGGATGTAAAAAAACGTTTTAATAATACTGTATCGAGATTAAATAAAACGAGCGGTTCGAATTTATATAAATATATATTTATAAGTTTACAGTTCGGTAATATCTTAACAACCAAACTCTACTCATAACATCGTTACATATATATGTATATATATATATATATATATATATATATATTATATATATATATATACGGGGTGACGGGTTGTTCTTCCTCGCACTCGATATCGCTCGAAACTTCTAGTCGCTTTCGAGATACAACCGTTACAAGGACCACGCTGAATCCATGTTTGTAACACTGCTCTCCTCTTAGATCTGAGCGTCCCGATCAGCAACTCTATATGTAAGCCCAGGATGGCGGAATCTACAGGACTCTCCAGCTCTGCATGAACCTCTCAAAAAGAAATAATAGTCTACTGTCTTTGAAGGACACGATCCCTTCGGATTAGTGCAACACACAGTAATTCTTACGCCGGTTTCTCGGAAGATCACTTCAAGCATGCTTCTGACAATCTTCCATTCCAGATTATCTAGTACATGGCCTATCTTGGGTAAGGCCACATTCTTGGTGTCATAATTGCACACGATTTTCTTCAAATTAGTTAGAGCACGCCATATATCCTCGTAGCTTGCCCTGTCTGTATACCACTTCCTGGTCACCATATACAGCAAAGATCGAGGACCATCTTCTAATCTCAGTACTCTTCCAACTTTAGGCTGCTGATTTTTTTAACTCGTCTAAACGACCGAACTGCTTATAAAATACAGATGAGATTCCTTTAGGCATCTCAAGATCTTGGGCAACACAGTGGGCTAGAGAGACGTTATGCGGAACACTAAAAAGATCCTGCTGAACTTCTGTCGTCACGCCGAATGTAGCAGAACTCTTTCTCTCGGCGTAATTTGACATAAACTCATTAAAACTTGGTCTCCGGTCATCTTTGATCTCATTTTGAAGGGTTCGGGCTTCTTCTGTTTGATTTGAGCCAGCATAAGATGCAAGCCGATTTATGTGAACTACTTTTGGTTTACCTTTCGGCAACTTCTTAATTCGGAATATTACATCATTTATTCTCTTTTTAATTTCATACGGACCCTCCCATTGTCTTTGCAGTTTAGGAGACAAGCCACGACGACGTTGTGGATTATAAAGCCAAACAAGATCACCTACTTCATAGCTTTCATTCTTGCATCGAGAATCGTATTGATCTTTCATTCTGTCACTGGGTAACTGGATGTGTTGTCGGGCAAGTTCATGAATAATATTCATTCTCAACTTCAGGCCTTCAGGCAGTCGACATAATCTTCCCTTGCAACATGTTCTTCGGGAGATCTGCAGCCAACTTCTAGGTCGCAGGGCAAACGAACTTCGCGACCTAACATCAGGCAGGTTGGCGTCTGACATGTAGTTTCATTCACAGCCGAGCGGTAGGCCATTAGGAATAAATGAATGTGCTGGTCCCAATCTCTTTGATGTTCTGATACAACTTTGAACAGGTGTTTACCCATCGTTCGGTTCATCCTCTCGACCATTCCATCTGGTTGAGGATGCAGGGGTGTCGTCTAAGGAATTCTTTAACCATTACCTCTGCAACGGTAGCAGCTTCTTGATTTGGTATCGCAAAGGCCTCAGTCCATTTCGTAAAATAATCCGTGGCTACCAGGATATATTTATTTCTATCATTCGTCTCTGGAAGTGGACCTGCAATGTCGATTGCTACTCTTTCCATAGGACTACCAACATTGTACTGTTTCATGGGTTCCCTCTTTTTACCAACTGAACCATTACTGGTTGCACACAGTTCACATTTCCGGTACCATCTTCTTACATCATCTTTACAGTTCACCCAATAGAACCGTTCTCGAACTTTTTGCAGAGTCTTCGTAATACCAAAGTGTCCACCTGATGCACCGTCATGCAACTGACGCAATACTTCTGACACTTTACTTTTAGGTACAATCAACTGAAGCTTAGTTTCTGTACCATCATCGTTCTCAAAGGTTCTATACAGAAGATCATCTTTCAGCACTAGGCAATTCCATTGGCTCCAGTAACACTTAATTTCGGGACTACATGCACTAATGTCTTGCCAAGAATGCCTTTCACTTCGACGCATCCAATCAAATTCTCTTTTTATACATGGATCACCCGCTTGAGCATCTTGTAGTTGTTGAGGCTGCCATTGATCATTAATGACGGTGGTTCGTCTCACGGTGCAAAGTCGTTCTTCTAATTCAAGACAATGATTACGATTTGCACTGTATGGCCGTCTTGACTGAGCATCAGCATTTGAACGACTTTTTCCAGCCCAGTGTTCGATCTGTTCTAGTTTTCTGACTGTTGTATTATTTTCTTGCAATTAACGACGAATGTGACCTACGTCGTTACCATTCATCATCTGGGTTCACGTCTCTTTGGCATCATGTTACGAACTACTTTCCGTACGATTTCCTCCAGACGTTTATCGTTTCGTTCGTCACTCTCTTCAGAGGTTCGTACTCGATAGCTCCGTGAAGCTCGACTAGCTGTCTCGTGTTCCAAGGCAGTGGCGAGCGCTTCATCTAAAACTTTTGGTCTTGCTAGTCGTAAATATCTACAGCAATTTCTTCCAAAATGTTGTCTGGTACATCTGCTTCAAACTCTTGCAAATTTTCACTTTATCGTTGAATTCTATTTCTTAGTTGCGCCTTGTAGACTTGTTGTAGATGGGCATCTCCGTAACGTTTGTCCAGTCGAGTGGACAAGGTCTGGTAACATTTTTCTTGGCCCTTAGGAATCGATCTTAGGATATCTGCAGCATCACCTCGTAAAGCAGCAGTCAAGGAAACGGCCTTTTCTTGTTCTGTCCAATGATTGGCTGTCGCAATAGCTTCAAATTGTCTAAGGTATATGGACCCAGAGAACTTTCCATCAAATGGTGGCAATTTGAATCTCATATGATGTGCCGTTTCGTCTCTCTCTCGGTGATTCTTCTTTCACTACCGGATCAAGGCTACTGTATTAACTGGTGGTAGCACTTTTGTGTTAGTTATCATGGTCTCTAATTATTTGATTTTCTCTTCTACATCTTCTATCTAGTCGTTTACATTTTTCTGTATCTTATCGAATATTCTTGAGACTTCTTTAAATTTCTTATTGTTTTGATTACATACTTCGTCGAATCTTCTAGAAACCTTTTCGAGTTTCTCGTCGTTTTGTCTAGCTACTTCCTTAATAATTTGTGAAGTCTCGTTGAATCTTCTAGTTACATTCTCGAATGTTTCTTCGAATCTTTTGGAAACGGTTTCGAATTTATCATAATTTTTTTTAGAAGATTCTTCAATCATTTGCGAGACGTTTTCAAATTTCTGGAACTCTCTTCGATCTTCATTAAAACTGCTTCTTCTGCTGATTGAAAATGAAATGTCTCTGGGTCATCTCCATTCTTGTTAAGAACATTCTTTAGTCGTTCTTGGAGGATCTTCTTGGACCCGCTGCAGTCTTCATCGCTTTCTTCTAGTTGCTCACGCAACTGTTTTACTGAAAGTTGTACTAGCAGCATCTTTGGTCAGACACACTCGTACTTTATCGAATCATTCGATCGAATTCGGTAGTGTTCGAATTTATTCGATCACTACGATCTGAAATTGAAGCTCGTAGTCTCGGCGATATTCGGTTCCAACTAGATGGCGCCACTTCACTATACAGACCGTGAACGTGAAAGTATGGTTTTACTGCGAGAACGATTCGGTGAACAAATTATTTCACGCTTTGGACCAGTGAATTGGTCGCCTAGATCCTGTGACATCTCACTTCTAGACTCTTCTAAATACGAATCGAAATGTTGGAACGAGTCATCGAGAATTGGAATTTCAGAATGAACCAACTTAATCGTAGTCATGTCCAACATTTAAAAGAAATTATCTTTAAGAAGTATTTGTAAAGAATGGTTCTTTTGTATGATAATAAATATTTTCAAATAAAATTTATTTTTTTCATTGTTTTTTCTTGTTGAAAAAAGTACCTCTAAATTAATCACCCTTTATTAACGGCGAAAATCTTTCGGAACATTACTTTTTTACCTTTCACCAGTACTTTTGTTTAATTTTTTTTTAATAATCAGATCAATATTTTCTAGCCTTTTTTATCTTACAATTTGTTGATTTTTTACATTTTTTAAATTCAGTTATTATTGCTTAAGTATTAACTAGCAACAGTTGGACGTTAAGAAGTTCTATCTTAAAGTTTCTTTTTGGTATACATGCAAATAAATTCCTTTTAAGATCACAACGTAGTCAGTGTGTACTTAACTTTGCTTTTATTTCCGTTTAAATTACTGTGTACCTCCATTTATGTACTTCTTATGCACTTTTTCTATAAAATCTTTTAGTCGCATCACACAGATGCTAAATAATTCAAACCTTAATTACGGTTTTTTCTTAAGCTTGCTCCTGACATTGTCGATAAGAAAGTACAAGTGGATTTCCAGTTTTCTACGTGACCTAGCCTATGAAAGACGCGAAATGATTCAGAGCCGGAGTTTAACAGTGTCACTTTATATTAAGTTGTTACATTCCATATCTGTACCTCAGAGCTAAACTGTATTAACTCACAAAATTGAAATTTTACAGGAGAGCAAATTAAAAGAAATATAAAGAGTAAATTTTAAATAGAATTTTTATTTCTTTTTCTTCAAGTATGTGACAAACACCCTTTGAGAGGTATAAATGATACTATATATTACTGTATTTGTTATTTTTATAGATCTTTAATTTTTTGAAAAACATGGAGTTAATACTGTTTAGCGTGGAAACAATTACCATATTCGGGAGATAATATAATGGTAAGTTAACACAGGTGAATAAATAATCTGGAGATAATACGATAAATGAAACAAAATTTAGTCAAGAACACTTTTTTTTATTTAATTAAATGAAATAAACAAGTCAACAAAATGATTAAACAAAATTAACGAAAAACGAAACTCAATGGATTGTTCACTTAACATTGTTTTGTAAAAATTTTATAAATCTTCATCTACTTTATCGGAGTGGGATAAATTTTTATAAAAATTATGAAATTCACTTGGAACCCAGGTGAGCAAACTTTGCAGATGTGTGTATTTTTTTGTAGATATTTCCTTTGGCTTATCGCGAATCACAGGCAGGACTGCAGGAAATACAACACGCCTAGTATTTCTGTTAAGATCAACAGATTGGAATGTTTCCGAATTAAAATTAGTTTTAAAAAAAAAGTAATCCTAAATTATCGCTGCGTACTTGCAAGTGGACAACATCTGACATGCGAAAGTCTGTATTTTGCTGAGTTTTTTTCCTTATAACAAAAGGTGAACAGTTGTTGTTGTAAAGAGTCTTAAAATCCTTAAAGTCATTTAGTTCCATATTAATTACATTGAATGTTTTAGAACGACAGCAAAGTCGTGCTAGCTGCTGCCAGTCCCAGGGAGTCATGATTTTTAAAAAGGGTGTTTTCTTTCGTTCTCTCTCAATAAGAGAATGATCACTGTCCACTTCTAAATGGGTATGACCACGTAACAAAAACTTGTGATTTATAATTTTTATCTGTGGATACTTGTGAAGTATCCAAAAGTAAAGCATAACCATTATCATATTTCTGTTCTGGGATGGGCAGTTGTCGGACCATACAGTAATCTCTCTTATATTTTCATTTATAGCTTCAGTCCACCTCAAAAAGCCCGAAGCCATTTCGTTTGCGCCACGTCCAGACTTTGATTCATCCCACATCATGCAAGACGTAACATTACCTGAAGTGTCTGAAATCGTATAATTGTATGTCCATAACTTGAGCTTATAAAAACTCTGCTGGTTACTTAGAACAGGCGTTGGCAGACATTTCTGTAAATCCAGTGTCAATAATTTTATTGTTCCACCACTTGTTGCTGCTCTTTCCTTATCAAGTCTTTTTAATTCATACCTGTTACTAGCCTCCAAAAGATGTTGTTGATAATCTTGTTCAATATTTTCTTTTCCTTCTACCATCTGAATTTTGGCCAAATTTAATCTGTCACATTCATCACACGTGTCATTGTATGGAAGTTTAAATGAAAGATTAAATTCTGTGTTAAATATTTCAGAATACAGCCAAAGTTTAGCAATGTTTTCTTCGGGTGTATTGCTTTCCATTAACTCAGATCTGTATATCTCATACATTCTGGTAATATTTAGTTCACAACCAAGATATTTTTTCTGAGAACGCTCTCTAGAATAATGCGATTCAATAGTTGGGAACTTGCTAATATGATCCCGAATGCCTTGTTTGATGAATTCGGGAATTTTATTGACAGGCTCACGTTTACCCCTTTGGTCTGTATTAACTACTCCACATTCCTTTTTCTTCGCAAGAGCTGTTGTAACGAATGTCTCGGATATACTTAAGGTAGACAGAAAGAATTTCTGACAAACTTTATACCTTACATGATTAAAATATAATGAATAACGCCTGGTAAATTCCCTTATGCCAGAACGTGCTCCTGTGGTTTCCCGGATACGTCTCACAGGTACGCATTCTACCATTGCTGCTACAAATTGTCTTTTCATGTCGATGTTTTTATTAGGATCCCAAAATTCAGAATGTATGCAACGTCTTTGATCTTCAGTTATAGCTTTTGTGCACCCAACGCTACAGGTTTCTTTACATGGTGCTCCAATTTGCTTCGATTGCAAAACTGTATTCTTGGTTTGGCGTTTTTTACCACCGGCCACTTGTTTTTTACGAACATTCCGTTTCCAACGCAGAGGATTTGATTTCCTTTTTTTACCTGGGAGTTTTTGATTATCTGACTCACTTTCAGAATTATCTGTTTCGTTGTCAGTTGGTCCGTATGTTTTATCATTGATAGAGTCATCAGACTCCAAGCATAAATCCGCGTGATCTACCTCTTCTCTATCTTGCACTACAATTGCCATACTTTGAGGACTACAGGTAATGGGTAAAGCAGTCTGTAAAATGATTCCATTTTCTGAAACTAAACAAAAAAATATTATGATTCAAATAGGAAATTGTGAAGTATAAATAAATATACCTGTTGTTGAGACAAGTTCTACAACATTTTGTGTATTAAGACTTGTGGATCCATGATTCAGTGTTGATATTGTACCATTAGTGTAATTTCCATCTAAGGATATGGGCAAATTGATTTCTAAAAATTATAAAACATGTACATATTTTATTTATTTACAAAAACCGAAATAATTGTGTTATACCTTTGCTCGAAACAGATGGCGAAACATTGTCTATAACAACTTCGCAAGATACAGGTGAGGCAATTTTAACATTAGAAATAATTTTAATAGGCATATTTTGGTTTTTTGTACCTTCATCAAGATCGCCGACTTTTCCTAAAACATAATTACTGTTATCCTAATTTAATAACTACATTTAATATTTAAGTTATAAACCGAATTATGGAGTTAATACAGTCTGTCGGTCTTAAAGTAATTATTGTGTACTAAGTCCATTTTTAATACAAGGATTTTCGGTTAAAATACCACGTAAAATCGCCCAAATATCTAAATACGTATTAAGTTTTTATGTAATATTGAAGGCTAATAATTTTTTATTTTAAATAAATTTGTTAAGACGTACCTATTTTGAGGTTAGATTTATTTATCGCCGACGAAGAGGATAATGCTTGATTGTTTTCCACAGAATCAGTACTGCATTGCGTCGGAGAAGTAAAGCATACCTCTTGATGCTTTTCTAAAGCTTTTTTCACAATTTTATCTGCTCTGGTACACATTCTTTAGAATGTTATTAAACACACACCATCAATGTGAAATAGCATAAACACACTGACTACAGTGCCACACCGCGGTTTTACGTCGTTCCGTGGAGTTAATACATCTTAAATGTGCATGTGATATTAACTCCACTAATACTACTAATAATACTTACATTGCTGGGTATTAAGTGTAAACGACTGTTTAGCTCGGAACTACTGAGGGACTTAATACACTTTATGGTTGCTTATCTTTGAAACTACATTAAATAGGATTTAATATCGTATTGCATATGAAAGATGTGAAGTCTGTTATGTAGAAAGTGAAATAATACAATTTTTCAAAAAAATGGAGTTAATACAGTTTAGCTCTGAGGTACAGATATAATATGCTGGCTAAATTAATAAGGCAGTGTTAATATTAGAGAGTTATTGAAACCAGAAGATGACTTTCCAGGATCCTTTAATAAAGTACAAAATACTCCATGTTTAAAAGAGAGTTATTGCTATCATATAAAATAAATCTTTTATTTTGACAAAAGACATTCAAATATTTTTATATAATATAAAAATAACCTATAAATGCAAGATCCTATGTGTTACTTATATACCTAATACTAGATTAAAAATTTAAATAAGATCATTAAAAAGAGTAAAACGTTGAATTTAATTAAGTTGATATTTAACTCTTTCATTACTGATTACATTCTAGCTAAATAAAACTGTTTAAAATGACTTTGATATTTTTTGATACCCTAGAGAACAAAGCGATTGATTTTTTTACATTGTTGCTTGTCCTTGTATCCTTAGAAAGACATGGGACATATATGTCCTGTTTGTGTTAAATGGTGGGATAAATAAATCCCGTCAGTAAAGAAACAAACTTATATTGAAAATAAAAAAAGTACATTACACAAAAAAACTACTTCTTATGAATGATGTGGTAAAAACAATTTTTGCATAGAGGTACATTGCCCGTTATACAAATACTCGTAGTTCTCCACCATTTCGCAGATTTTCGGTGCATATCATATGTGCTAACGTTTTGATCGGCGAGATCTACTCCCATAAAATTATTATAAAAAATAATTGCCTGTGGACAAGTGAACCCAGTGTACTGTTGCAATTGAACATCAGCACCACTTTTGTCGTATCTTTGGCTACTCGTAAATATGGCTACGCCTACCCGATTGGCCATATAGATTCCCAAACATGGAAAATTGAGGGTGTTTAGTAGGTTGAACGAAGTGAAAAATCAAAGCATTAACACACATCTGGTGACCGTATGGTGTTGGCTAGAGTTTCAACAACTCATTCTCATGGACTTCCAATAGTTGGTATGGATTCTTTTCTCCAGTAAATATTGAAATCGTATTATTTATCCGAAAGAATCACTTCTTGCCACATTTTTATACATCTTTTTATTGACTTCATACAATGATACTGCTTCAGGGCAGATCTTCCTTTGAACTTTGTCATTGATTCGTCGATGGACTGATGAGAACTGGCAGTCCTCGCTTTTACAAAATTTTGTTTCAAACAAGAAACCACTTCATCGATGTAGTATGTTTTTGATGTATTACCATTTCTTTTAGGATTATTATAGTAGGACTTAGATGGCAGGAATAAACAGCGATCTATTGAAATAGCTTTTTTATGAGGGAATTCGAAACTGATTCGTTTTGAGACCAGTGGTGTGAGATAGATGGTACTTTATTGTGTCACATAACTGTAGTACAACCAATCACTGTTAGTTCAGTTAAATTGTATTTTTGCTAGGAAAGTTTTGGGGTAGTTCTGATTTTTTTCATTCCATATGTTTTTTGGGGTGCTTAATCCGAATCTGGGGTTTGCGGACAAAATTTCGTGACGCAACATTAAAAAAAACAGAATAAACCGTTTTTTTTTTCTTCTTTTTTGGGGTTTTTTTGCTTAAAACTCGAAAACTATCAACTTTTGGTAAATGGTCTGTTTACAGAAATTAAAGTACTTAAAATTTTCTACAAATACCAGTATTTAGTTTTGTTTTTCAGACAAATCGTTCGGTTTCTAGTGCGAGTTGAAAATTGTAAATTTTTAGCATTTTATGCAAAATCCACTTTTTACATTTCAATATTTAATTTTTATGGATGCTGTCATTTGATAAATGTCACCTAGTTTTCCACACAAGTAATTAAAAAGAATAAAGGGAAAAATTATGCAAATTCAGTAGGTAGGTAGAACTAGTAACAAAATAAAACTTAAAATCTCGTTACTTATGATCATATATTATTATGATTATAAATTATAATATGCAAAATTTATATGAGCCGTTGTCTTTTGGAAGGCCCTGGCTGAGGTTCTTCGATAACGATGAGTCCTGGTTCTGCTTGTTCTGGAAAATAGAAGTTTAAAGTTAAGTCATTTATCAAGAAGAGATGAAGATTGCAAAATAGATTGTGAGATACCTTCCGCATCGTAGCGAGATGGCATCGGGTCCTGGCTCAGGGTCTGATTGCTTCATCGTCCGCGTTGGGAGTCGTTCTCCTGGAAAATAAAAAGAGGAGAGACACATATCATATATCAAGGAGAGATGAATGACTACAAAATAACTTGTCAGATCCAACATACCTCTCCCTCTTTCTTCAGTTTCTTCTACGTCTATGTCAGAGCTGTCTTCTGGGGGCTCAACATTGTTACACAGTCCTTCGCATGATGCGCATATTGGTAAACAATGGAGTCCCGCCTTCCTGCATCCACAATTGCGTTGACAGCCCTTTTTACATTTACATGAAATGTACCGGAGTCTTGAGTTTGGTGCAGGGTCCAAAGTAGTTGGTACTGGTACAAGACCACTACTAGTTTTTGCCATCCCCACTCACTTGGGTCTTTTTGTTGCTCGTTAGGTGTGGCTTGACCGGATAACCACTGCTGCACCTGATAGTAAACTCTCAGTGAATGTTCTCGTACAGCAGCTTCAGTTGGGGGCAATGAGGAAATGTTGGTCTTATTTTTGAATGATGAAGATACGTATTGTTTATATCTTAAATCGTTTAGTTTTGTCTCTTTTTTTTTTCCATATAGAGCCGTGCGAAACATGCTTCCTGCTGTGACAATCTCATCTTGACTTGAATTCGGGTCTTTGAAAGCTTCAATTACCGATTGCAAATCTTTGTTCTTCTGCAGGACTTTAAGAAATTTCAGTTTCCCTTGATTAAACAATGCAGAAGTAGTATCACAACCACTTATCGCAAGCAGGAATAAAATATGATTCAATAGAATTTTCTCAGCAGCCAGATGAGGGTTGTAGAGGTTTTGCGAAACCTTTCCTTTTCCTGGCTTAAAAAAAAATATATTTTTTATATCAGGGCTACAAAGGCCAATCAAAATGACCAGTAGGTCGATATCTTCCCCCACCACTGTCACATGTTCATTTGTGCGCTAGTGTGCGCTACACGTACACACATACTACAACGTCTACACAACACTACAACAGTTTAGCACATTGTTGCCGCTTCGAATGTAAAGCGGCTTTAACTGCTTTTTAACTGAGTTATTTTGATTTTTTGCAATCTAGCTATAATATTTGAGTCAAAACGTGAATTATCTGTGTGACTCGGTCTTTATTTTAATTAAATACTAGGGGAAATTAACTGAAAACCTTTCAATAAAAATCTAAAAAGTGGGTTTTGCAGTCACACCGGTACAAATTGCCAATTTTCAACTTGCCCTTGAGACCGAACGGTTCGTCTGTACACTAACCAAAATAGTGACATTTGTACAGAACTTTAAGTACTTTAATTTCTGTAAACAGACCATTAACTAAAAGTTAACAGTTTTTGAGTTTTAAGCAAAAAACGGAAAAAATAAAAAAAAAACCGATTTCTTCTGGTTTTTTAAATGTTGCGTCACGAAATTTTGTCCGCAAACCTCAGATTCAGATTTAGCACTCCAAAATACATATGGAATGAAACAATCAGAACTTCCCCAAAACTTTCCTACTAGTGTCACTTTACAGTACAAATTTACTGAATTATGTCACGTCAGCAGTTACCAGACTGAAAAACAACAAGTCACCTGCATTAGCGCAGAATTAATAAAAGAAGGCGGCGACTCCCTATTGAATGCGATACACGGACTAATAGTGAACATATGAAATAATAAACAACTGCCACAAGACTGGAATACCGGAGTAATTATCCCACTACATAAAAAGGGAGATCAGCTTCAATGTCAAAACTACCGGGCAATAACACTACTAACTGTGGCATATAAAATACTGTCAAATATTTTGTATGACCGATTGAGACCATATGCGGAACAAATAGTTGAAGGATATCAACGTGGTTTGTGCAGGCAGAAGTCCACAATAGATCAGATCTTCGTCGTGAGGCAAATCTTGGAAAATACTAGTGAATTTAATATAGATACACATCATCTTTCCATTGATTTTGAGAGTGTCTATGATAGCATCCGTCGGGATTTTCTGACCCATGCACTGAGAGAGTTTAATATTCCGACTCAACTCATTGATATAGTAAAAGAAACACTTAAAGTACAAAGCAAAATTCGAATTCAAAACGCACTCACAGATACAATCCATGTGTACAAAACAGGCCTACGACAGGGAGATGCCCTATCCTGTATTCTATTCAACATCCCATCTTTTTGCTCCATTTTTGAAATAAATCGTAGACCAATTCATACCTCTTTCTTGACTTTACCGGCAATAATTCATAACTACCGGCTTTAGCAGTTTCCCTAATCTCATTTGGAATTATTTCGGCTTCACTTTTACTGCTGATTTCCATTTGTTGGATTTGAAAAACGAAAAACTAAGCGAAAACACACTAATCTTAAATGACAAGCGTTGTCATAATAAAATACAAAGTTGTTATTGTCAGAGCCCCCAAAATCGTCCCGAAAGTGAAAAAATTAGTCCCGAAAGTAGCTACTTTCGGTACGAGTTGTGTAAAATGGTACTTTCGATTTAATAAATCATACCGAAAGTTTTATTTTCGAGACGGCTGCAGAAAAAATATTTCACTATTATGAGCTGGCTGGCCAGAAAATAAACTTTTGCGTTTCAAATTTTATTTTAATTTTTATTACTGTTTTACTTTTTATTCTTAGACAGGTAAATGAAGTTTATGTGATCCTTAAGTATTAATGAAATATGAGATCTTCTCAAAAGAGGGGCGGCACCCCACAATGCGGCTATCATGCGTTTCCAAATTGAGTATGATCTTAAAAAATTATCCAAAGGAACCAAGCTATGTGTGACAAATACATTTTTTAAACTACCGAAATGTTGTTTATACACATGGAAGCCACCAACAGATAATAAAGATAAGAAAAATATTTCCAGATGTAAATAAATAACTCGGTAATTGTGGTCGCAATTCTATAATATAATCCGGTCCTGACGCTGCACCTTGCGGTATTCTTTGTTAGACATCTGTATAATACGAGATAAGCTTCCACAAAAACTCGTCTCATTACGTAATTCTTCCTTATTCCATTCTGTTTAGATTTCGTATCGACTTTTCAAAGTCGCAGCTCAAGATTACCTGTGTCCCCTTTTCCTGTGTGTGCCAGGCTAATAATGGACTGTCTATTTTGAGAGGACGTTCATTAGGGTTTTTTAATTTTCTTTTTCTCGGCGTTTAATTGGTTGTCAGTTACGTTTGTTTTTTAAAAATAATGTATTCGGGATGCAACATATTCGAACTTGAGTCGTTGACCGAGTCTAAGTTTTTATATTTCTTATTTTCTTCGGAAACTGCTTCCTTCATTTTATTACGGGTTTATTACTTGCTACTACAGTTAAATTTTTGTGATGTAAGTAACTGGATCTACATTACATTTTATAGGCTGGGAGTGGCAGTGATAGTGAGACTTACAGTCATGTTAATATTGCATAAATGAAATAATATAGAGACACATTTAAAATGCAAATGTGTAAAAGCTCACTACACAAGAAGCGCTACAACTATTAGGTAATATCTTTCATCTGAGTTGAATGTAAGAAAAATGAAAAGGATGTATAATAACGAGGAAACAGACAACTTAAAGTTAAAGATTATCATTATCGAAATATTTTTAACATATGTTTCAACTTGGGGTTTGGAACACCACGAACGAATGAATGTTCTACTTATTTGTCATTTGATGGTAACTTAGATGGAAATAGCACGGATGCGCAACAGATAAGTAGAGGAGTGAGACAGGGCTGCGTACTTTCACCATTACTAGAGAGATATTGCAAAGTCAATTTTGCACTTGCTGTATTACAGCACGCGTTATTTTGACAGTAGAGCATGCGCAGATGTGATATTTGGCTTACGCTGCGTTATTGAAAATACGGTGTGCCGTTATTAGGGGAGCCGTTACGCTGTGCGGTATTCGTTGCGCTATTTTCTTTCTCAGTTTATGTATGTTGTTTGTCTTTCATTTAAACCAAGTCTATTTGTAATAATTTTCTAAAATGAGTACATCAGAGAGTAGCATAATGCAAAAATATTAATAATTTGAGATAATGATTGAGTTGACAAGTTGAATAAATACTGAAGATCTTTAAGCCTGCTGGGATATGCGAGCATTCTCATCACTACTAAAAAACAAAAATATAAGGGCTTAATTTCAAAAGTAATGTAGAATGCAAATGCATTTACCACTAACAGAGTTTCTAGTATTGGTATGAATAAAATCTGGTAGACGTAAAGCCCTTGCAAGTGTAGGAATATCTTGTCTGCTAAATCTAAAATTTATTTTTACATCTGCTTCCAACATGTTTTCTAAATTAAATTCTTAATTTTGTGGATGTAATACATGTTCGCCCACAATGTTATTTAAAATGATGAACCCTACATCATCATCATGAGCATTTGCTAAAATAAGTGCTTTTAATCATAATCAATTTTCAATAATTTGCGGACAAATGAAAAGAAAACATAAACAAGGTAAATAACGCAACAAAGTATGCATAAGTTCAAGAAATATCTCTATTTGTGATGTGTCAGCCATATGTCAAAAATAATTACTATTTAACTGGGAATAAGCCACAATTAAAAATAAAAATACGTTTATTGGCGTTTCAATGTCCACTTCGGAAATCATTCCAAATCAAAGATTTCCGAAGTGGAAATTGAAACGTCAATAAACGTATTTTTATCTTTAATTGTGGCTTATTCCCAGTTAAATAGTAATTAATTTAAAATGCCACAAGAAAATAGCTTCAGAACAATATGTCAAAAATGTCGAAATAGCGCGGTGTAAATAGTGCAACGCAGGCACTGTTAACTTTGCAATAACTCTCTACTATTTAATATATATTCCGAAGAGTTATTTACGCAAGCACTTGAAAACTGAACAGAAGGGATCAAGATAAATAAATATAAATAACATCCTTTATGCTGTAGCGTTTTATATTTTAGATTTCTGTAATACACCCCTGGTTGTTTTTACCAGGAAAACGATCGTTAATATAGGAAGTTTTTTTAAAAATATTTCGACGAAGTTAAATGTATGTAAATATTTCAAGTTTTTTTGACGAGATTTTTAAATGCGTAATAACGCTGGAAATATTTTTTTATCTCTGTTACAAAGTCAGGTAGAACTCCGGTTTAAAAACTATGTGCTATTTTGTTAATTTGTATTACGTTATATCTATTTCGACAAGTTTTTTGTCGCATAAAGGGATTATATTTCATGATGCCCCCTAATATAAAAAAATACTTTTTATTTGTCTTTCGTCGTTAAAACGCAATAAGCTGGAATATTTAAAAGTTGTTTTTATCGTTTAGAAAGAGGGCCAAGAAGAATATTGTTTATTTAGGTTTTGTAAACACAATAGGGAGAGTTATTTTATGGCGTCGAATTTGTAAAAATTTAACGCCAATTTAAGGGGAGTCGAAGAACAGATTTGAAACGGGGCAGACGTGCTACATTGGGAGTCGAGTTAAGGAAGTCGACGTTTAAGTTTGAAAAGATTTTTTTTTTTTTTGTTTAATAAAACTCCAACAGGAATCTTATGACTATTGCTATCTGATCGTTCACTATGATCAATAAGCAAGTTAGTTCTACATATAAATATTACAAGAAACTTATCTAAGGTTATATTCAGCAATATTCCTTAGGCTCTAATACATTATAGTACTACTAGCTAACGTGTACACTTTAGCCGCACTTTACTCTGCTTTTTCACTTTCACTCACTTATAGCACTAAATCAAACGGCTTCGTTCTCTTTAGTCTTCTTATCTGGTTGGCGTTGTCTAGGAGTTTGATGGCCTCGACATTCACGTGGTTGGAGAGCCTCTGTTCATGACTCTCGGCAAACTTACTTATTGTCTGGATAACCGTATCCATCTGGAGGTCTCGATGAAGATCACAGTTTCTAAAGTACCATGGAGCGTTAACGATGTTCCTTAATACTTTATTCTGATATCGTTGTATATGTTGGATGTTGCTTTCTTTTGTACAGCCCCATAGCTGTATTCCGTATGTCCATATCGGTTTAAGGACTTGCTTATATAATAGCAATTTGTTGTAAATAGACAGAGTGGATTTTTTTCCCATCAACCAGTACATCTTTCTGAACTTAATTTCTAATTCCTTCTTTTTTTTCTTAACATGTGCTTTCCAACGTAGCTTGGAATCTAACGTCATACCCAAATATTTTGCCGTATTTGCATAAGGTATTTGGTTTCTATTTATATGTACTGGGATATGTTGTTCTCTTTTGTTAGTAAAATTGACATGAACAGATTTTGTTTCATTCAATTTGATACGCCATCGGCTGGTCCAGATGTTAATTTGTTCAACAGAGTTCTGTAACATGGTAGCTGCATCCTCGTGGTTTTGTCCGACTGCTAGTATGCATGTGTCGTCTGCAAATGTCGCAATTGTGTTAGGTTCTAATGATGGAATATCGCTGGTATAGAGCAGGTAGAGCACTGGCCCCAGGACACTTCCTTGTGGAACTCCAGCTTTAACTTCTCTTAATTCTGAATATGCTTCCTCATATTTAACTCGAAAGTATCTGTCGGATATATATGATTCTAGTAGTTCAGAATATTGTTTTGGTAAGTAGCATCTCATTTTATGATATAGTCCATCATGCCACACCTTGTCAAAAGCCTGCGCTACATCGAGGAAAATTGCGGAACAAACTTTTCCTTCTTCTAGAGCTTTTTCTATGATCTCTGTTATTCTATGCACCTGATCTATCGTTGAGTGGCTTGCTCTAAACCCAAACTGATAATTAGGAATTAAATTTTTTTCTTCTATAATCGGTTTTAGTCTCTTCAAGAGTAATTTTTCGTATAATTTAGACATGACAGGCAACAGTGAAATAGGCCTATATGAAGAAGCTTCTTGTGGAGGTTTTCCTGGTTTTAGTGTCATTATAATTTCTGCCACCTTCCATATCTTTGGTACGTACCTCAACCTAAAGGAAGCGTTTATAAGATGTGTTAATTTTATAATAGCTTTCCTTGGAAGTTGCTTTAACACTTCCCCAGTAATTAGATCAAATCCAGGAGCTTTCTTTGGATTTATATTTTCTTTTATTTCCAAATATACTTCTTTTGGAGTTACAAGGCTAATCTCCATTTCGTCTTGATCAGGAAGCTCCCAGTTTATTCTTTCTTGTTCTTCATTTGGTTGAAAAGTATTTTCTAGGTGGTCAGCAAACCTGTTGGCCTTTTGTATATTGCTTCTTGCCCAGCTACCATTAGTATTTCTAATTGGTGGATACTGTAAGATTGGCCTTTTTAATCGTTTAGTAGCCTTCCACAAAGAGTAATCAGTAGCGCTATCATTTGATAGTTCACTTAGGTAAATGTTAACCGATTCGTTTTTAATTTTTTGTATTTCTCTTTTTAATTTTTGTGTGGCATTATTTAATCTAGTTTTATCAACTGGTGCTCTAGACTGATGCCACTTGCGTCTTAGTTTTCTTTTTTCGGTTATCATTTCTCTGATTTCTTTCGGGTAGTTATTTCCTTTTATTCTTTCGACACTGTTCCTGCTGTTGTTCCAAGCAGCTTGTTGTATATTTTTATTGAGTAATTCTACTTCTGCTTCTAGTTGATCAATGGTTCTTAATGGCACTGAGAGGTTAATCTTCTCTTCAAGGTCTATCTGGAAACTTTTCCAATCAGTATTTTTGTTAACAAGTCTAGGGGGGCTTTCTTTTTTGATAACAGTGTCACTGAGTGTGAGAATAATTGGAGAATGGTCCGAGGTCATATCCAATGACTCTTCTATCTCTATGTAATTTGTAGAAATATTTCTAACTACAAAGAAGTCGATAAGATCTGGAATTTTATTTGTGTCAGTAGGCCAGTATGTTGGTTTTCCCGTTGATACTGCGTCGCATTTTATGTATTTCATTGCTTCTAAAAGTTCTTTCCCTTTGGTTGTAGTCAGTCGTGACCCCCAATGCGTATGTTTTGCATTGAAGTCTCCTCCAAGGATAAATCTATGTCCTTGACTGGTCAGGAAATCTACGTATTGATTTTTCTTGATGGCATGTCTTGGCGGACTGTAAACTGCTGTGACGATTACCTCATAATTTTTACATTTAATTTTTACTGATGTGGCCTGAAATTCTTTTGTTCTGTACCCAATTTCCTGATAGTGCATAATATTTTCCTTGATTATTACTGCACTACCTCCTTTGGCTGCATTATCAGGGTGAGTAGTATGATAAGTTTTGTAACCCCTAAATCTAATATATGACTCATTCGTAAAATGGGTTTCAGAAATGAGGCATATGTCTATTTTTTCTATATCTAGTATCGCTTGTAGTTCTTGCTGATGTTTCAAGATCCCATTTGCATTCCATTCTAGTATTCGTAAATTACCCGCCATTACCAAGTCTTTTAGGTATAGCTCCTTTGGTGCTATATTCTATTCTGGTTATACGCTCGTCTAGTTTAGTTAATCTCTCTAATATTTTTTGTAGTGTTTGTTCTATTTTCAGATCTTTTTGACTACTATAGTTTTCTTCGCTACTTTTACCAGCTGCTACCATACTATAAGTTCTTGTTTTGTTTTCTTCTTGTTTTGGATTTTCTACAGGTTTTGGATGCATTTTTTGAGGTTGTCTGGGTAAGGTCTGTTTCTTGTTATATTTATCTTTTATTTTTTGTATTTCCTTTGCCACGATACATCCTCTATAGTTAGCCGGATGCCCTTCTCCACAGTGGACACATTTAGGTTTTGCGTCCTTGGGTTTCTCACATTTGGCTGTTAGGTGTTTTCCTGTACAGCGGACACATCTCGGTTCTTTCTAACAGTAACCTTGTGTGTGTCCATATGCCTGACATCTCTTACATTGAGGTACCAATTTTGATTTTCTGAGTGGAAGTATTTGTACTTTTACGTTCATGATATCTGAGATTTCATAGATTCTATTGATATTTTCGTCATTTCTGAAAAGATTTGAAATGTAAAATGTGAGGCAATTTTTGAATCGAGGGCTCGATTCAATTTTTTGTGATGTCTTTGAGACCAGTCAAAATGATGATACCTACTCTTTGCTTTGCATAAGCAGTTTTAGCAGAGTAGTCATTAGATTTGTATAGATACTGGACATTTTTGAAAAGTATTATATAGAATGTCCCTGTCGTCAGCTTGATTCTTTCACCAAGTTGCTTTTTCAATCGTTCCTGCCTGAGTATGAAAATGGTTCCTTGTTCCTGTGAGAGAATATGTCCAGAGATGTAGCAAGTTTTTCCTTTACAAAGTTAAGTGATTATGTGAATTAAGGTAACAATTTAATATATTAATTTTCCCAAGTTATAAAGACATTTTTAATAATGGCTTTCATTAAAATAAAAGAATTTGTAATAAAGTTTTATATTATTTTTGTCGTAGCTAAAAAATGTCATATTTTATTCTGATTTAAAATGTTATGTTGACATATGACATTTGCTGTAAGCCATTGTTTTTGTAAAACAATTTCAATTTGATTTTCATATATAAAAGATATTTCATATAATATAAGGTTACATTCAATAATATTTTCATAAAAAGGATATCTATAAAATTTTGATAATATAAATTGGCCACATTATAACCTAGGAACCATTTCAAAATTTTTGTAGCAATCTTTTATGTAAACAAAGAACATGTAAGTTTTTGTTATTTTGTATTATGTTATATAATATGTTTCTTTTGTAATCTGTATTTTTGATAACTGTTTGTTTGAGACAAAAATAAACGTTTAATTTGTTTCTCTGATCCATTTTGAGTTTTATTTTAAAAACATATGTTTGTTATGTTTTGATGTTCTATAATTAATTATTCTCCTAGTTACAACTAGTGGTTGTAATAGGTATAATTAGGCACCTCAGGTGGCGCCCTATATTAAATTCCTTCAGGTGTTTCCTGTTTATTTTTATTTTGTCTATCACAAGAGATTAAGTACCCCTTTATTTCCTTTTTTTGTAGTTGCCCCAATCCAACCCTCATATCTTCAACTTATCCACGACCCAGCTCTCCAACAACCCTCTGAGTGTCGTACGCACTAGTTCCGATTATTTTGTTTGTCCAATCTTCTCCCCCATGTTCTTACGCCACGTTGGGCGCCAAAATTGTAACGACTATTTTGCTTACCTCAGGGCAAGAACATGGTGGAGAAGATTGGGCAAACAAAATAATTGTTATAATGCTGATACAGTCATTATCGCTGAGACAGACCTGCAAACGTTACTTAACACAATTTGGGATACTGGGGAACAGTTTGGTTTAACAATAAACATAAACAAAACAAAAACCATGGTTTTCAGTAAGAGGGGCAAAGTCATTACAAGGATCCAGATAAAAAATGAAGATATTGAGCAAATGGACAAAATGAAATACTTAGGATTCTGGATTACGGAAGATCTGAATCCGAAATCAGAAATTCGCTCAAGAATAGAGCAATCAAGAGCAGCCTTTTTGAAGATGAGGAAATTTCTGAGTTACCAAACACTCAATCTGGAAAATAGATGGATGATATCAGATGGTAAAATGTTATATACACTCTATGGTTCTTTCTGGTGTCGAAGCCTGGACTGTTAATGTTGACTTAATGAGAAAACTGGAAGCTTTTGAGATGTGGCCTTTTAGGAGAATTTTTGGATACCATAGACCGATCACATTACCAACGAAATTATATTGCACAGAATGGGAAGAGACAGAGAACCTTTGATCACCATTAAAAGGCGAAAGTCAGCATGTTTGGGGCACATACTTAGAAATGATAAGTACGAGTTGTTGCAGCTGATTATGAAGAGTAAAATCGAAGGAAAAAGGGGTCCTGCTAGACGATAAATATTCTGGCTTAAAAATATTCGCGACTGGATCTGGTTACACACACAGACGCTTTTAAGAAAAGCAGAAGATAGAGTCAAATTTGCAATGGTTATAGCCAACCTCCATTAGTGGAGACGGCACTAGAAGAAAAATAATGGCTATATGCAAAACTAACAAGACAACCCTCGTATATTCGTTATATATTTTTATAGCTTCCTCCATTGTTATTTCTGTTTATTATTTTTCCCATTTTCTTGCTAAAAATGATTAGAAAATGGATATTTTATTAAAAATGACATATTAATTCTTACGACTAGAAAATAGAAATTATTTTTACGAATTAAGTTTCTTACAATCATTAATCAATAAAATCGATAACATTATAATCTGTGTTGCCCGTGCTTGTGTCCAAATATCTCGAACGACTTTAATAACAATAATACTAAGCCAGTGAACAAGTTAATAGGCAAATCAGATTATAATAAACATTTTTTATATGGTAAAGCGCTAGCCACCACATCGTTGTCTATTGAATGAAATAATAATATTCCTTACGGTTGACTGGTGAAGCGCGTTGAGATCCTAAACAGCTTTTTATTATATTTTACTGTTTTCTTTTTAAATTGATGCGCGCCAACCAGACAGACCATGATTTTCCTTCTTTTCGTTCTCGGTAGAAGTGCCTTACTGTACGGTCTGTCTCTATCATAAGTTCTTGGTACTTCCGTTAGGATAATGGTCGAATTACCAGAGATACGTTACGTTGGATATTTACAAGAGAATTTATACAAAACGAAGGTATTATATTAGATGGCATTTAAAAAAAAAATATTACAAAAGAAATTTGCGTAACTACATTCCTGAAAAGCGTGATTTGTACGACTTGTGGACAATGGTTGCCATTGGAAAATGCATTTTAGCTGTTTGGTGTATGATACTGCTGCGGTACTAACTATGGAAAAAACTATACGAAGCGATGAATCTGTTAAAATACCTACTGTTTTGTGTAAAACTTCTTGAGGTCTCCGGGTTAATAATTAGAATGATAAGGAAAAAAATCCAATTGAGAATATATTAGCAATTAATTGAAAATTACAAAAATACCTGTCATAACTCAATAATGTCATATGTTGTAACGACAATATTTTGCCTACCACAGGGGGTATTAATACGGGAGATAGAAAATTGGGGGAAAACTATTGGGGGTGGAAATAAGGCAAGCAAAATAAACGCTACTTATGCGAACGGCACTCAGGGTTTCGTAGGAGAGCTGGGGTCGTGGATAAGTAAAAGATAAGGGCATTGGAATGGGGCAACTACAAAAAAATGAAATAAAGGGGTCATTAATCTCTTGGAACAAACACAATAAAAATAAACAAGAAACACCTCAAGGAATTTAATATAGGGCGCCACTTGAGGTGCCTAATTATGCCTATTACAACCACTAGTTGTAACTAGAGAAATAATTAGAAAACAAAATCAAAACATAAAAAACATATCTTTTTCAAATAAACTCAAAAAGGGTTGGCTCAAAAAAATAAATAAAAAGTTAAGACAACAAAATTTTTTTTTGTTGTCTTAACAACAAAAAAAGACAAACATTTATTTATATGTCACCACAAACAGTTACATGGAGAAATACAAAATTCAAAAACTTACATGTGTCATCCATTAACAAACTCCATTGCTACAAAACTTACAAAATTGCATGGAGGTTAACCTTTTAAAACAAAACAAAACAAATCAACATCAAAAATACTAAAACGAGCTGTCATAAATTAACATTAAATTTCAAAAAAAACTAAACACAAGTTGACAGTTTTACTCAAAACCTAAAATTTACAATTTTAAATGTCAACGAAAGCAATTATTATTATTTCATAAAAAAATGTCTGTCTTTAGTTTAAAATTTGAACAAAATGTTACCTTAATTCACATGATCACACTTAAGTTTCTGAAACCATAACTGGAACCTGGAACTGAGGGCTCCACTCTTTCTGCATCACGAAAACCTCCATCTCCAAACTGCCAAAAGCCTTGGATAAAAACAGGAACAAAAAAAAACAAAACGAGGATGTCCTCCAATCCTCACTCAAAACATTAATAATTGAAGCATTTACTTCCACAAAACCAATAACAAACTGCTACATATTCTTCATAACAAAAGACGAAAACAGAACACTTTACAAATTCGACGTGAATTTGGACATAACGCTGAACCACTCTTGAAAGCTGCTCCAACGAGAGTGACGAAATTATCTATTAAAATTGATCGCTAACTTGAACATAAACAAACAACGAAAATAAAAACGTAGATATCTTTTTGCGACGCATAAACTTGAAAAGAATTTGCCGAAGTAAAATAAATAAACAACTCTAAAATGGTTTATTTCAACTTGGCCGACCTAAGAAAGAAATGAAAAGATATTTGGGTTTAAATACGTACGAAATATTTTTAGATCTATCAAAAATATATAAGGTGATTTTAATATTTCGTATACGAGGGGACTTCAATATACTTAAAAGAATCAATGAAATTGAAAATGCTACAATGTACAAAAAAAGCACTTAACGTTTGAGTATGATGTATTAATTATAGCTAGGGTAGAAAAGAAGCATCTGCGCGTTGCGACGCGAGAGACGTATACGTCCTGGTCAAATTGAAAATGTTTATATCGCGATGTCTCGTCTCGATCTCTGTTCCCTTGGTATGTGCACAAACCACCTGACTAATCTTCTTAGGTGTTCCGTAGGTTAGTGAGGCAAAAGCATTCCTCACAAATTGCATTCTATATCATATCGTTTCATCTAAGTAAGAACCTTTAATGAACTGGCTTCTAATACTCAAAATACGAGTAAATTATTTATTTGTCGTATGGCATACAATAAGAACACATAATTAAAAATCAATATAAAACGTTACATGGAGTATTACAAACGAACATCTAATGTATTATTAATATAATGTAAAACATTTTGGGTCGCATTCAGGAACTCATCGAAAACTTCTGGAAATCGCCTTCGGGGGCATTTTTTAACAATGTGACGGACGGTCTGTCGTTCCGCACCACAGTGACACTCAGGAGTAAGGGCTTTTCCCCATCTATATAAGCTGTCAGCACATCTACTGTAGCTTGTTCTTATTCTATTTAGCGTTGTCCATGTATTGCTGGTCAGTTCAAAGCCTGTCGGTTTCTATTCGATACAGGCAATTTTATGCGTTTCCTTTGATAAGTCGCGCTCCCGTTGTCTTCTTCAAGCGTTGGTGGGGTTGAAATGTTCCTGATGTAAGGAGTTGGTTCTTAACAATGGAGGATATCTGTTTATTTCGATATCAAGCTTATCAAGTGGATGGGTAGTTGATGGTTAGCCTCGATTTTTCTATATTCGCAGAAAAGAGAATGACTAATTCACAGTTTCGGCGGTGGAATGTGACTCAGAATAGGAAGACATAGTTCGGTGTGGGTCTAATTGTATTGAGGTCACTCACATTCTCTGGTTTAATTGACTGTCAATAATCTTCATGTGTTTGCTATTCAGCATCATGCAGCCGCCGAGTATACAAGTCCGAGGGCGGATGCTCTGAGTACGGAGGCTGAGGACCCCCATGTGGTACCACATAGCTTTTGGACTATATTATTTCGCGTTTTCAGTTTTGCTGCTGTTCTTTGTAGATGTTTTTTTATAACTTAATGTTCTGTTCAGAGTCACTCCAACATATTGTGGCGTTATGAGTGAGCGGTCTGTTTTCAAAGTGAACGGAGATTTTTTTGTTGGATTGGGTTCGGTTTTCGTTGCATTGGGCAGTAGCCTCCATTTGCGAAAGATTCTCCCATCACGGTAAGGTCATCAGTTTATATTGTTTCTGTAATATCCATGTTATTATGTCTTGCTGTAATGGCTCAGTCGTCAGCGTAGCCAAATTTCTGCGAAGTTATCCCAGGTAGGTCTGGACTTAAAAATTAAACAGTAAGGGTGCTAAAACAGATCCCTATGGCAATCCGTTGCTGATCTTCATTTGTACACTTTTAAAATTGCCCATTGTGACTTAAAAAGGTCTGTCGGTGAACATGCTATCAATGAGTTTAGTTATCTTTTGACACGGGATGGCACGGATTAATTTGCAGATTAGTCCTTGTCTCCAGACAATATCTTATGCAACTGATAGGCCAATGAAAGAAATGTACGTTTATTGCTTTCTTTGAAAACCTGCTTCAATATGTGTTGTTAGGGATAGGATCTGATCTGTGCAACTGCGCGTAGGTCTGAATTTTGTTGTGGATTAAGCGTTCCAACAGTTTATAGACACAGCTCAGCAGTGTAATCGATCGGTAGTTTTGGGGCTGATCATTTGCCTTTCCTGGTTTTAATATGGCTATAATTGAGGCCTTTTTGAGTGAATGAGGTATTTTTTCTGATTTTAACATATCTGTAGAGAAATCAGCCAGTCATTTCCTAGCATATTTGCGACAGTGGAGTAAAAATTCTGGATGGATTTTGTCGCAGCCGGGTGCCTTTCCAGACTTAATTTCTGATATTGCCGAAATAATTTCTTCTGGAGTAAACTCGTCAGAGTATTCAGATGTAGGCGGGTATGCAGACTTTTAATATTTTTAGTTCTTGTCTTACTTTTGTGGTATAGTCACGATCTCTAGGTGCTCTTGAAGTTGCTAAAATGTGGGAGGCCACTCTGTTGGGAGCTATTGGTACTTTGTCTCTAGTTGGGAGTCTGCTACTACCAAGTTTTCTAAGTAAATACCATGCTTTTCTGCTTGATTTACAAAAGTCTAATTTTTCCACAATTTCTCGGTCTTGGCTTTTAGTTGTATTCTCGATACAATTTCTCACATTTTTCATCCCATCCTGAGACATACTCTTTACGATATTCTCTGGGTATAGTTTTCTTCCTGTAGTGACAAGTGCGTCAACAAATCTCATGTAGTTTGCACGTGTTGGGATTATCTATCCCAGATATTTGTATAATCTTCCAGTAAAAGTCGGCCAGTCTGCTTTTTGAAAGTTCCACCTAGGTCAAGGAAAAGATGATATTATTGGTATTTTGATGCCAAGTTCTATTACAACTGGTCTGTGTTGGCTATGTGGAAAGTCTGATAGTACTGTACGTGAAGCTACCAGTGGTTAATTGTTTTTATTTGTGGAAACAAAACATAGGTCTGGGTTGTATTCTCGCCTCCAGGCTGCATATCGAAAAGTTCCTCGATCTTTAGCGTCAAAGACTAAATAACTGTCAGTCCCTTCGCTCCAGTTAACAGAGCCTTGCCGTTTTGATCACTGTGCCTATTCTTACAGAGTTCATGATAACTGTTGAATTCTCCAACATAAACTGCTGGGTGTGGGTGGAGGTGAATAACATGCGGAGGCCACAGAACTTCCGGAGGTTTACAAATATTGCTGGTAGTAATTTCGCCAATTTGTATAGAAACCGTATGATTGTAATTTATGTCTGATGTAGAACATAAGTATGCATTTTCCATTTTGTTTCGAACATAGGTTGCCACTCCATAAGCTGGATGGTAAGTTACACCCAATAGATCATACCCATGATTTATTCCTCTATCGAGAATTTGTTCTTCGTTCTCTACATGGGATTCCTGAATTGCGACCACGTCGATATTATTTTCAATGGGTACTTTTTAAAGGTACTCACATTTACTTCTACTAATACCTTCTATATTTAAGTGGCAGATTCGATTGCTTGGTCGGAGTCCTTTTGTCGCTTGTTGCTGAGAAGGTCCATTTAAATTGTTGGTTGGAGGCATATATTATATTCTAGAGTGTCTGGCTGCCTATTGCGCTAGTTCATTTAGCATTACCCATGGTACACGTGTTGTATTCCACTACGGTCGCGAACTAGCTTCAGGTACACAAAAAATAAATAAATAAATAAATATAAGTAAACAGACATGTTATAGAAAAGATAGTTAAGGCTGTTTTCGCAGTTATAGCATACTGCGATTTGAAGTGGGCGTATCACTTACTTTTCTACACTGCCTATGTCAGACCCTACGTGACTTCCTAATTTGAAATCTGCAGTTTGGATGTTTATTCAGTGGCGCCGGCCCACGGGTTGTTTAATGACAATAAATGCATTATTCTCCATTCAAATTAGTTTTGTCGGAATACTTTTTTTAGATTGATTATCGTAGATAATGTTTTAAAAAGAATTAATCACATTTTTAATTTATATGTCTAATATAATATTAATAGCTAATATAGAAATATAGCTAAACATAATAACACTGACGAGAATGTCTTGGGGATCGACCGTGAGGGAGGAGATTAAGGTGATGAAATGTGTGGAATTTCGGACATAAGAAGAGGTACGACCAGAAAAAAAAAACTCACACGAATCGTTACCTACATGCTTCATCACACCACCATCCTGCCCAAAAGAATTCTGTGATCAACTCTCTCATCCATCGGGCCATTTCGATTTCTGAACCTGACAACCTTAGAGAAGAACTTGGCCATCTGCAAAAAACCCTTGTCGCCAACGGTTACTCCAATCCACAATTCAAAATATTACACACCGACATCTATATCCCCCTTTACACCCTAGGACGACAAATTCAGAATCTTCGGGTAATACTCCTGTGGCTTTTCTTCCGTATATTCGAAGTGTCACTGATAGGATTGGCAAAATTCTTCGCAAAGAAGGTATCAGGACTACTTTTCGACCACCCAAGAAAATCTCACAATATCTAATCTCTCCTAAGGACCCATTACCGCCCCTATCTTCCTGTGGTGTCTATTCTATTCCTTGTTCATGTGGACATGTGTATATTGGCGAAACTGGTCGTTCCGTCAAAACTCGGATTCAAGAGCATCAAAGATGCATTCGATCAGGTCTTTTCTCCCATTCTACAGTTGCAGAACACTGCCAAGAAACCGGTCATTCCATATTGTTCGAAAAAACCCATATTATTTCTAAGAGCCCCTTCTTTTATTCCAGGAAAATCCGCGAATCTCTAGAGATCCGAAAAAATTAACATAATATCAATCGAGAGGAAGGATACTACTTGTCTCCCATCTGGAATCTCAGTCTAGAGCCGCCGTCCGGTCCCGCTACCACGATGCAGCCACATGATTGGCCAGCGCGCGCTTCTTGACGTTCGCGCCACGGAGTGTGCCGATACGTCCCGACACGACAGGTCACCGCGACTATAAATAGAGCGGTAGCGGAGTAATCGTCGGATTCACTCCCCGCCTCTCGACGCGTTAGTGTTCTGAGCTGTTGGACGTGAATCCCTGTCCTGGCATTTGGTTTTCACCTCTGGCTGCGTTGAGTAGTTGAGTTACTGTGACCAAATGCCCATCTTGGTAGTTAGTATTCGCCTCTGGTTGCGTTGAGTAACTGAGTTACCGTTGCTAACTACCCATCTTCCTGTCTTCTTTTTCTTTTTCTTTTTCTTTGTTCTCCTGAAGAAGCTACATACAATTGTAGCGAAACGTCGAGATGAACGCACTTTTGGGTCACTCACAAATAACACGGTCCAAACCCGGAAGACGAATAAACTATAATACTTATCAATCCGTCCATTTTTTCTTTGATAATCTCCATATTAGGAAAGTTGCATGAAAATGGAGAATGATTATTCAAACCTTGAATAGATTTAATGAAAAAGTTTATGTCCACTATTCTTCTGCCTTCTACCGAAAAAGATGGTTTTTGCTGAGAGGCAATCTTAACTGACTGAGAATGACAGCTATTACTAGAAATAACGATAAAATTTAAAGTATTTTCTGCAAATGATATTATTTGTTATTATTATTATTTAAGAGTAAAACATTGGTAATATTTTGACCATAAACAAATAATAATGTACTTTACGGTAAGTAAATAAAAAAAAGTAAAAAGGGTTACTTACGAATGTAATACTTAAAAATACGCGTAAACTAAAGAACTTTTAACTTATACCACTAAACTAATAATATATTACTTAAACATACCCGTAAACTAAGTAATTTCAATGATTTCAAAATAAATAAGAATACTGTAAACTGTAAAAACTAAGCAAGTTGATAAAGAAAATACAAGAATGAAAGAACTAAAATGGATTCTGATTCAAGCGAACTAACTGACCGTACCCATAGAGAAATAAAAAAAGACCGTACCGTACGTTCATGAGATTTGACGTCACTAATGCGATAACGATCAAGCTAAGCGACAATGATGAGGAACACGTTTCACTATTAGATTTCAGTATTTTTTAGCAATCTTCTTCAAAGTTTGAATACGCTTTTCTCGATTATTACTGGACACAGAAAGGTGAAAAAAGAATCAACGATTACAGAAAAAAAAAACTCTTTCAACTGACGGGCGTGAAAAGTTTTGTTATAATAGACGGTTAAACAGTATAATCATATAACATAATTTAAAATAACATGTCCAAATTTCGAGACATTTCGTCGGTAAATAACAGAGAAAAAATTTTGGTGCACCGATAAAACAGCGATTTGATTTCATGTATATAGTGCGTCTACAATTCTCTTATACGTATTTCGTCCTATTTAGGACTCAATCAGACTGTCTCAATATGAAGCACTGAGTTCCTTTATAATTTTAGAGTTCCGTTGTTTTTTCAAGTAAAAATATTTCAAATTGAAATATTAACGTTTATTCTTTGAATGGATATTGATATTTTTTAGACTCGCATCTAATTTTAGTTTTAAGATATTTAAACTTGTCATCGTTGTTGTCATCTGCTGCCGAACCATATGTTCTGTCTAAAACTCGAATTAAAACTTAAAAAAATATGTAAATAAATCCACATTTCTATCAAGGTCGATGCTTTTCACTACATGTAACAATTCAAAACAAATTCTGGAATCCATAATTTATCGTATTCCTATGTATTAATATTAAACTACTTGATTTATTAATGTTTTTTAAGAAATCTAAAGGAAATTAAATATTTACCAATAGTTGTGCATGAGAAGTATAAGAAATGTTATAGAGAAATGTGGCAAAATGTTGCGCGGGTAAAATTTTAAACTAATCGCACTAGAAGATCTGAATAAGAAATAATATCAAGGTATAGGTATATGCATATAATTAGAGGACCCAAATACCATTTACTTCGCCTTATAATCCAAGAAAAAGTGGAAGGAAAGAGATGGATTGGTCGAAAGAAACTTTCATGGCTGCGTAATATTAGACAATGGTGTGGTTTCACAGTAGAAGAATTATTTCGCGCAGCAGCCGACAGAGACAGGTTTCAGGAAATTGTAAACATGATGACGGCCAACGTCTGAATACGGACACGGCACCCAAAGAAGAAGATAGGTATATGCTGTAGAGATTCTAAAAAATACGAATGTTGAACATGAGAGACAGAATAAAGAAAAAGCGAGTTCAAGCCATGTTGGAAAAAATGTAAAAAAATAATAAGAGAAAAGAAAGGATCACATCAAGAGATTTTTTATACAATATAGAATAAAAAAAAATAATTAAAAATAATGAATGACTGCGTTCTTTCATCGAAAATAGACGCTCATAGAAGTCCATTGGTCTTCTTGAGACGATATCCTCCGTTTTAAACGTAAATAAAAAGCTTTGTAACCCGGTCGATAGTGGCGCTAACTATAGTTTGTTTTTATGAACGAGAGAGTAATTAGCATAATTTTAACTGGTACCTCCGACCACTCCATGGGCGTGCTCAAGATTAATTGAAAAATTACTTTGAATAATTGTAAAAAATAAATGAATTATTTCAGTGTTATAAAGTGTTATGTGTATGTAAACAAAAGTGACCTCTTTTATCACACACTATATTAGAACTGACTGGCCTACATTAAAAAGGGTTTTAAAAAATTCACATTTTTTTTAATTTTTAAAAATTACAAAAGAGAAAAAGAGTTTTTAAAACTGTCTAAGGTATGTTAAATAGATGAATAAAAATATTAATATAGCTACTTGTTACAAATCCAAATCAGATTCAGAAGATGAACTTTCAGAACCAAGATTTATAATAACTGGCTCGATCATTTTATCAGTAATATTGTCCAGCTTCCACATTTTTTCCTCTTCTTTAGTAGTGTGATTTACTGCCTTTTCCCAGTTTTCAGGCATTATTTACGGCCTCCAAAAACAACTGTTTAACATCATGAATTTTAAAACTGGTATTTTTTCTTGAAACTTCACTCTTTATCTGTGCCCATACCAGTTCAATCGGGTTTAATTCACAATGATATGGTGGGGATCTAAGTACTGTCATTCCACGATTTTTGGCAATTTCATCAATTTCGTATTTTTTAAATTTTTCTTTATGAAGGGCACACAACGAATAAAGTTCCTTTCTTATAGATCCGGGATGGTACGTAATATTTTTTGAACTCAGCCAATTCTGCAAGTCTTTTTTTAATTACTTGGTTGTGGGCAGTCCTTCTATAAGTCTGGAGTGATAACTTGCATTATCCATTACTATTACACAGTTCTTAGGAAGAAGATCTATCATTTGTTCGAACCATTCTTGAACGACATCAGCGTTCATGTCTTCATGGTAGTCACCGGTACGAGTTGATTCAAAAGTTAATAAACCACCTTCAACAAAACCGTCTGAACTACCAATGTGTACTATTATCAGCCTGCCTCCCTTTCCTGATGGTGGGTTTAAACCAGTAGATAAGTTATTTACAAAAGCGTGCCTTTGACTTGTAACAGTTTCATCCTGCCAAAATTGATTTGGTGTATGACCCTTCGTTGATCCATGTTTCATCAAGATAAAATATTTTTCTTTTTTGGTTTCTCATTTCCTTTATGGTTCTTAGAAAATGTCTTCTCCATATGACAATATCGCTTCTTTCTAATAAAATAGACTTTCTGGGATTCTTTTTCCAGCGGAAGCCTATTTCTTTTAAACTTTTAAAAGTTTCCATAACGTACTTCGACTCATTTCTGGGTAATCTTTATCATCTCGAACTGAGACAAGAACTTTATCCATTGTTGGAAATTCTTGTCTAAAGAAGAATTCATCCACTTTCCGTCGAAGTCCTTCTTTAAAATGATATTCTATTTGAAATTTTGGTTTCCCTGGAGCATTACGTGGCATTTGAAAACTACCACATTTCTCTTCTTTAATAACTCTGTAAATCGCAGATTTCCCAACACCAAGTGTACTGCTAACTAACTCAACGGTCTCATCAACACTTTCACATAAACGTTTGTCTGTAAATGATTTAAAACAATTAAATATTAATGTTTTTTCATTAACTGTTAAAGAACCAATTTTTCGGCGTTTACACGGCACTTCCAAATTTTCCATAACACTAGTATACACAATAAACTGCACCTTGCAACTGAAGTACCTACTTTTAGTGAACTGTTAAGAATTTTGAATACGCCACTTGGACCTTCCTACAAAATGGAAAAACCCACTATCACATTTTCTGTGGAATAAGTTTAGAAGGTAATTATCTAGTCAATTACTGTCGTAGATTCCTGGAATTAAAGAATTAAATGTTTGTTTGTAGAAATCCTTACTTTGTGGAATGCACTCATTTCAGATAAAATAAAACGTTTTATTTTATCTAAAGAATTAAACTTTATTTTGCAAATAGGTAGGTACTTATTAAACTTTTATTGGTTATATATAACCAATAAAATAAACATCTTACATTTCTTTCAAATTCATTAGTACCTGTTAACCTCCATCACTCCGACACTGGCAACCTTATTTAGGGATTAGTAACCCTCACAACTATTGTATTCTATTCTGCTCCAACCTTTATACCTGGTGGTCATACTCAATTTAAAATTGTTTACCTATATACTTCTGTAAACTTGTTGACAAATATCTGTTTTTCATTGAGTCACCCGTATCAACAGTTTAGGTATTTGCATACATAATTTATTGTTTTATTACTCTCTCATACATAAAAATACACTATAACATGCGATTATTATTCTTATATATCTGGAATGAAAACCTAGATTGATTTTTTTTATACCGTTTTATTTTTATATTGCACTATTTATATTCATAGGCACACATCAAGTATTGATTTTTTTATTTGTACACAACGATATCCTAATTTATTATAAAAATTGAGTACTTTTAGGAGATCAGATAGTCAAATCTGTCTTGCACGCAAAAAAATCGCGCCGTACATTTATTTGTTTATAATTGCAGTATTTTTAGTAAGAGCTTTTTTCTTATTTAAGTTTTTTTGTACTTTTTGTGGGAAAATAAATTACATAATGTAAAATAGTCCAGGATATGACGGTAACCGGGTTGCAGAAATACAAAGATTGACTGGTCGGTGTCATTGGCAGCACGTTTCCTTATTGGACAAATCAGCAGATTCTTTATCGCGCGGTCAGCTTATCTCAGAATTGTTAGAAAATAATATTTGGCAAATCGGTCCGTCTTGGTCATCGCCAACCCAATCTTCATGGCCAAAAGGAATTATGGATTCGATCGAAATTTCCGAATTAAAATTAGTAGGGCCCCAATCAATGAATTGTGTGCAATTTTTGTTGAATAATAATAATATTTTAGAAAAATACAGCTCGATGCATAAATTAATTCGCGTGATTGCCTATGTTCGTCGATTTATTTTTAACGCAAGGTTGAAGGGAAAAGATAGGCGCAATTTAAAAGAGCTCAAGAGTTGGTCGATCCGCAATCTTTAATGATTAAGATGACGAAATTTTCGGAATTTTCAAAAGAAATTAATTCTTTAAAAACAGGGATTTCGTTATTGGTAGCGGTAAATTGGTGCATTTGAATCAATTTCTAGATAATAACGGAATCTTAAAAGTTGGTGGTAGGCTTAAACGATCCTCGTTATTTGAGTCGCAAAAACATCCAATTTTGCTGCCAGCTAATCACTACATTACTCGATTAATTATACGTGAAGAACAGGTAAAATTGGAATATGCTGACGACATTGTCAGAGTGGTAACTCTGAAAACCAAAACTGGAGAGTACAGACGCTGCGTGAAGAATGCTGCGTGCTTTTTCTTGAGGTGAGAATCTTTAAAATACCTCTGGGAAGGTGTACCAGGTGTGTTGTATTCGGACGACTATGCCTTACCGTAGTTGACCGATTACCAACTAAACTCACTGTTTCTCCAAGCGATGAGTCTGCAGGTGCCCTTAGATACTTAGCAGCTCTGTAAGCTTCCTGTTTGTGGTTCTTCATTTGTGGTTTCCCCTTTATATTTCGTACTCTCCTCTTTTCTTTCCTTTTTTGTTGTCTTTTAATCTCAGGACTATATCTCTTTCTCTTTTTTATTTCTTTATCTTCGCATCTGTCGTCGTCATCTAGTAAGACCGAGGCTAGTACATTCGTATATATGTTCTCTTCGTCCTTTGTTTTCCTTTCCCCGTTGGAGTCTTGTTCCTCCTCTTCTCTCCCGATAATTTTCTAAAGTTCTTCCCCTACCAGCGTCGACTGTCTTACGATGTGTGTAAGACATCGGCTATTCATCTTCGGCTTGTTGTTTTGTCGCTCCAAAAGCTCCAATTCGAAATTCTTTTTTCCTCCTCTTCCCTAATTTTTTCTTCAAAGCTGCCCATCAGCTTTCTTCCCTAATCTTTCGCTTATTTTCTGTGTTTATACTATATCTTTCTCTTCTTTTTTGTTCCGTTGCGTTTGGTCTTGTTTTGAGTTTTGTTTTATTTGTTCCATCTAAGGCCCACGAGTTGGGACGTCCTATATATTCAGCGTGACAGTGCGCCCTTACCACAAGGCTGTTACTACTCCGAGAGGTCGCCTAGTATCCCGAAGGGATCGTTTCTTGTCACGATGCCTCCCACCGTAATATTGTGGATTTGTTCTCAAGGTTTACTCCTCTAGGCTTTTTTTCACGGTTGCCCCAGGACGCAGCGGCAGTATAATTAACACTTTTTACCTGGAAATATTGCGCAGTAGCTGCCTCCCCTGCTGCGCGAGAAATAATAGGATTATGGGGAAGGAGAAACCAACTGGTTTTTGGGATTTTTGAGGTTATGGTAAACATGTCAGCTAGGCGCTGGAATGTGTTGGTTTTAGAAAAGGTTTGTTTGAGAAAAAAATTTAAGAACATCTGGACCTGGTGTAGTTGTTGGAGTTTGGGTAGGATCGGCCCTTTTGGTCGGCGAGCAATTTTTGGAACTGGTTTCCGATCCTTATCGATTGCTTATCCATGGTGCCCTGGTCGGTCGCGCAACCCTTACATTCCGTAAAGAGTCTGGGATGCGCGATGGCTCAGCACTTCATGGAGATACCCTATGAGCCATTGGGACGCGCCGTGTAGGGGAGGACTTACCCCATCCCCGGGAATTCGCAAAGCGGATTTGGGCTGTACCACATCCTGCCTCCTCTTTGCGCTCCCCCGGAGCACAGACTTCCGGTCAGCTAGATAATCGATTTCAAATCTAAATCTATGCTCATACCACTTTAAATGTTGCTTTTATACGTCTTGCACAATTGTCTTATCGACCCCGATAATTTTCTTCATCACTTCGTTTATCACGCTCTCACTCTCGACTGAATATTCTACATGATCTGTACCAAACGTCTTAACTCAAGCAAACAAGTCTGTGATAATGAGCATAGGGTACAACATCTCTCAGAATTTCACATCAAAACATGGCTGAATTCCTATAAAATCAAGGCCAAGTAAGTTAACTGTCAAATTGGTATTATAACCCAACGCCATTTATAAACATTTACAGATTAAGATCATTCATAACTTAATTTTAGAGTGTTTTGAAAACAATTTCCGAATTGGAAATCGTAACCTTAAAACAAATGTAATGAAAATTACAACAGTTTGTGGTTTAGTCCCATAAAAAATATCTTACCTACATCTCTCTGGATATTAACATATATTGTCGAACCATATAATAAAATCAATAATATTCTAATTCAGTATGTTAAAAATTTACATTCTAAATCTAAAAGTCCTTCCTGTGCTATAAAACTCAAAACTTTCAGTTGTAATTCACAAAGCATGAAACGATTCCAAGTGTTAAGTGACTGTTTTAGTTACCAAATTAAACCATTAAAGTTCCGCATTAGTCATTCAATCAAGTGAAAATGGAAGATAAATACTGTTTTCGAAAGGAAATATTCTTTCTCTACAACAGTTAATTCATCTACAGGGTGTCCAATTAACAATAAAACCACAAACAAATATATTTATATATATATATATATATATATATATATATATATATATAATATATATATATATATATAGTAAAGTTTTGATATAACGGACTACTAGGGGGACAGGGTGTCCGTTAAAGCCGAAAGTTCTTTTTATAAAAATATGTTTAAAATAAATCAAAAACTGTTTTTTAAATATATATGTAGAGTATTTAGATATAAAAAATACAAATTCTATTCTATTCTAATTCTATTTAATTGTTTTCGGAAGTTAAAAAACAAAAAGATTAGAAAAGCATTCGATGTGACAAGATTAAAAGATACTCAGATAGAACAAAGAGTTAGACAGAAAATCAATGATAATCTTAAACCCATCAAGTCAAAAAACACCAACTCTAAAGACGTAAATGAAAATTGGAGAGAGGTTCAACAAGCTTTAAAAGAAGCGGGAGAAGAAATACGTGGACCAATACCAAAGAAAAGACATATGTGGATGACAGACGAAATACTAACTCTCATGAATGAAAGAAGAAAATATAAAAACATAAACACTAGCAAATACAAATCCTTAAACAGCAGGATTAGAAAAGACATAATAACAGCAAAAGAAAGATGGCTAACTGAACAATGTCACGAAATAGAAGAATATGAAAAGAAATATGATAGTTTCAATATTCATCGGAAAGTGAAGGAAATGACGTCGGGAAAACAAAATAATATACATGTTATAAAAGACTCGAATGGTAACATTCTCACAGATACAAAACAACAACTAAACAGATGGACAGAATACATAAAAGAACTATTCGGGGATGACAGACAACAAATCATAGATGAGGACTCTGGTGAATCAGGACCAAAAATTTTAAAACAGGAAGTTCAATACGCATTAAAACAGACAAAAGGGAAAAAGGCCACAGGTCCGGATGAAATCCCGATTGAGTTTCTTAAACTGATCGATGATGAAATGATAGACATTCTAGTAGAACTTTATGATCATATTTATCAAACAGGTATTTTACCAAAGGAGTGGTTAGTATCCACATTCGTAATTATTCCCAAAAAGCAAAATGCAAAAGAATGCTCAGAACACCGTACAATTGCATTAATGAGCCATGTTTTGAAAGTATTTCTACGAATAGTCCACAACAGAATTTACAGAAAGCTGGATGATGAAATTAGTGATAGTCAGTTAGGCTTTAGAAACGGCACGGGAACCAGGGAAGCATTGTTCGGTATAAATGTGCTCATGCAGAGAAATCTGGATATGAACCAAGACATGTATACATGTTTTATTGATTTTGAAAAAGCATTTGACAAGGTACAGCACAATAAACTAATTAATATTTTAAAAATGAAAAACATCGATAGCCGCGCCATCAGAGTAATCTCGAACCTCTACTGGAACCAGAAAGTCAAAATAAGAATTGAAAATCAAATGTCGGAAGAAATAGAAATTCTTCGGGGTGTGAGACAGGGCTGTGTATTGTCACCACTGCTGTTTAATATATATAGCGAAGCCATTTTCCAAGAAGCTTTAGGAGAGTGTAACGATGGAATGATAATAAATGGTGAAATTATTAATAATATAAGATATGCCGATGATACTGTCATATTCACTTCAACTCTGCAAAGTCTAACAAACATACTGGAACGGCTGAATGAAAAGTGTACCATATATGGTATTAAAATGAACTTAAAGAAAACAAAATTCATGGTCATTACAAAACATCCAAAAGACAACGAGACACTCCATATTAATAATATCCAGATAGAAAGGGTAGATAAATACAAATATCTAGGAACATTGGTTAGTCAAAACGCAGAACAAACGCAAGAGATTAAAAGCCGTATAGAAATAGCAAGGGCAAAATTTGTAAAAATGAAACATCTATTGTGTAGTAGAGACCTAAGAATGGATCTAAGGATAAGGTTATTGCGCTGCTACATTTTTACAACTTTGCTCTACGGATCTGAGGCATGGACATTGAAACAACTGGAGATTAAGAAATTGGAAGCTTTTGAGCGTTGGTGTTATCGAAGGATGCTACGAATAGCATGGGTAGACAAAATTACCAATATTGAAGTCCTTGATAGGGTTAATAAGAGGGAAGAAATTGTACAGACAATTAAGAGGCGGAAACTTGAATATTTCGGTCATATATTAAGAGGTCCTCGTTATGGGCTACTACGTTTGATTATAGAGGGCAAAATAAAAGGTAAAAGAGATGTAGGAAGAAGACGAACCTCCTGGCTACGAAATCTAAGGGAATGGTTTAGTCTGAGCTCTAGCCAACTATTTAGAGCTGCTGTAAGTAAAATAAGAATTGCCATGTTGATATCCAACCTTCGTTAGAAGATGGAACCTTAAGAAGAAGAAGTTTTCGGACGTTCGTCGTGAAGTGACTGTCGATATCGACGCTTGCTGTCGGTAATCCTGTTTTGAAAAAGGAATTAAGTTTCGTTTGCACTTTCGATTTTTTGCTGTTTTTTATGATCATGGCGTTCTGTCATCTTTTTCTCTATCTTTACTTCCATCCTCATTTTTTAGGTTCATACCTTCATCTGCTATTTCACTTTTAATCATGATGTAATACCCAGGGTCACCTTCATCTACTTCTAGCCATTGTAAAATATCTTCCTCAGCTACATGTTCTCCCCCGCATTATTATGTATTGTATTACACAAATCTGTAACTTCCAGACCTTCTAAATCTATGTCTGCATCTTTGGCATCAATCAAATTCTTTCAACCATTTTTTAATGTTTGCTCTTTCACTTTTCACTTAATACAACCATTACTTCGTCTAAAATATCTGCGATATCTTCGTTTGGTTACCAAAAGTATACCCTGATCCATAGGTTGAATAAGCGATGTTGTATTTTTTGTTGTCAAAAACGAGGTGAACCATCTTCCATTCCTTGGAGCTATAATATGAAACAGGGGGATGATGCATTATATCTTTTAAAACTCTAGGTTTACGAGATTTGCCAACCATTACAGGAGTCAATATATGCGATCAATCGGCGTTAGCTCAAAACAGTGCCCATACCCTGTCTTAGCTGATTTTTCTTCTAGAATTGGATTTTTCATATTTGGAGGGTTTTATGCTTTCAGGTAAAGTACGTCATAACAAATCAGTTTCGTCAGCATTATAAATCTGAGATTTTAATAGCATTTCATTACTGATATGTCCACTAATTTGTGCCTAAAAAGTTCCATTTCTTCTTTTGGTGCACTTGAAGCTTCGCCGTAAATTCTATTAATGATTCCGTGTCTGAATGTGCTTAATTTCAGCAGATTTCAGTTCGACTGCCCGGACCGTCACCCCACTGAAACATTGTTGGAGGTACCATTTTAAGATTGCTTCTTCCAGTAAAGTTTCAGAAGCCAATTTCATTCGTTTTCTGGGATTGCTCTTCTCTCCTTCACCACACATAATTGCAAATTTATTTATTTTGCTCTTGTTTTTTATGTCCGAAACAGTTTGCTTTTTTATGCCATATTGATCACATATATGAGACACTGACGTTCCAGACACAGACTCCAAGTTTTGTAGAATCTCTAGTTTCTGACTGATCGATTTCGATTGTTTCTTTTCCGTTTGTTCATATTTAAAGGGTAGGCTACGCGTTATTATATCGTAATTAAGAGTACGTTTTTTATTTTTTTTTGCATTTGACCGGATTTTTTGTCCGTTATATCCAAACTCCGTTAAATAGAGGTCCGTTATTATTTCTTGGGTTTAGGCTCAATGAATTATATTCAATATGGAACTAGATTTTATTTTCCATAGAAATCAACGTTTCGACAGGAAACCCTTGTCTTTGTCAAGATTCAACACGGAACACTGACTTTAATGAATTGCCAAGTCAACGACAACGACTTCTTTGTAAAGAGAATAAGAATTTATATAATTTTTTCTTTTCAGATTGCATATTCGCTACATAATGCCATCGGCTCGACTAACCCTCCGCGAAGAGGACGTCGTCCGATTGGCTCTCGAATTCCTCTACAATCGCCAGTTACACATCTCCCAATTGAGCCTCGAAAGAGAAACGGGCGTTATCAACGGTAACTACTCGGACGACGTTCTATTCTTACGACAACTCATCCTCGACGGACAATGGGACGACGTGCTGGAGTTCATACAACCCTTGGAGGCGTTGAAGTCCTTCAACATGAAAAAGTTCAACTACACCATTTTAAAGCACAAGTATATCGAGTTGTTGTGTATCAAGTCGGAGGCGAATATTCAAGGTAGGTCGGTTACGAATTTATCGATGGTCTTATATAAATTCAAGTGTGTCACTCCATATACAGGTAGGCCGGATGAAAACAAAACAGAGGTATTATCAGGAACTGCGACAATGTTTTTAAACAACTGTCTTTTAAAATGAAGCTCAACTTACCAAAAGCAGCACATCACAATTGTGTCCTTCTTTTAATTTCTAGTGTTTGATTTTTCTTTTCGTTTTTAATTGCGTGTCCTAGATATATATATATATATATATATATATATATATATATATATATAGATATATATATATATATATATATAGATATATATATATATATATATATATATATATAGATATATATATAATATATATATATATATATAATATATATATATATATATATATATATATATATATATATATATATATATATATATTGTTCTACCTTTTCTATATTGATGTTATCTATCCTGATGTTTTCTAGGCTGTTACTTAATATCTTTGTTTTGTCGAGATTCATTTTTAATCCTATTGGATTCGATTTGTGATTTAAATCTTGTAGCATTGATTTTAGTTCATGGATATCTGTGCTTATTAGTATTATGTCGTCTGCGAAACGCAAATGGTTAAGATATACTCCATCTATTTTTAATCCCTTTTCGGCCCAATTTAGTTTTTTGAAGACATTTTCTAATGAAAAAGTAAATAACTTGGGTGAGATGGTGTCGCCCTGTCTCGCACCTTTACCAAGGTCTATTTTCATAGTTTCCAGATCATCATCTATTTTTACGTGAAAAGTAGCATCATCGTATATATTCTTTAGGAGGACAGCATATCTTGAATCTACTCTGGCGTCGTCCAATGCTGTTAAGAAAGCCCGTTTCTCGATACTGTCGAATGCTTTGTGATAATCGACAAATGCCAGATGTAGTGGTATGTTGTACTCTATTGTTTTTTCAATAATTGTCCGGATTGTTTGCAAGTGATCGATGGTGCTAAATCCCTTACGAAAGCCTGCTTGCTCCACGGTTGGTATGCATCTAGCTTAGCTGTCAATCCATGCTTTTGGTATTTGTCCTTCCAATAGGCATTTATTCAGTAACGCTCTCATTGCCTCTTCTAATGCTGTGCCTCCCATTTTTAACATTTCTGAAGTAATTTTATCTTCTGGTGTTTTCCCATTTTGCATTTGTTTTAGGGCGGCTCTAATTTCTGATGTTATTATTTCAGGGAGATCCGCATTTAATATATGTTTTGTTGGTATACCGGGGTTCGAAATAGTAGAAGTATACAGCTTCTCATAAAATTTCGGATTTCTCTAACGATCTCTTCCTTATGCGAGCACAATGTTCCACTGTCGTCTTTTATCTTTATGATTTTATTCCTACCAGTGGATTTACATGTTTTTAGTACTTTCATGTTCTTATTGTTCTCTATTGTTTCAAGAATCTGGTTTGTTCTATAAGCTCTGAGGTCTTTTCGAATATTTTTCTTAATGCTTCTGTTGAGCGCTTTATAGTCCGGGTTTTCTCTGTTCGTTATTTTTCTTTTCTTTATCTGTTCTAGAGTCTCCGGTTTTAGTTTGGCTTTTTTTTGTTTTCTTATTCTACAACAAAGTTTCTTAGTGACTGTTTGTATATCTTTAGTTATTTTCTCACAGATCACAATATTTTAGTAGGAAAAATAAGACTGAGATTAAAAAGAGTTGCAAGGACGAATAAGCAAACAGTTACTATTGATAGAGAAACGATGCGAAATGATACTATAAAACAAGAAATAACTAGTATATTAGAACAAAAGATGAAGTTAACATCAAGCAAAGAAGAAAGTACTGAGGAAAACTGGACGAGAATTAAAGACATCTTAAAGACTGTTCAAGAAACAAAATTGACTGCGCTAAAAGCAAGAAAAAACAAGGTGGATGACAGAAGAAATACTGAGACTTATGGATCAAAGAAGAGAAGTCAGAAATAAAGATAAAAAAGAATACAAGAGGATCCACGCAATAATCAGGCAGAAGATAAGACACGCGAAAACACAATTTCATAGTAAAGAATGTAATGAAATTGAACAATATGAAAAGAAACACGGTACATTTCATCTGCACAAGAAATTGAAAGAGGTCGCTGGAAACAAATGGAAACAAGTATCCCAAAGTTTAGAAGACAGAAACGGACACAGAATATTAGACATCAATGAAAAGTTAAAAGAATGGGAAAACTACATTTCTGAATTATTTTAAGATGAGAGAGTAGAACACTATACACCGATTGCTATATCAGGTCCATCTATAACAGAAAGTGAGGTAAGACGTTCAATACAAACGGCAAAAAATGGAAAAGCACTTGGCCCCGATGAAGTAAGTGCTGAAATACTAAAGTTTTTGGGAGAAAATGGAATTAAAGCTCTGTGTAATCTCTTTAACAGAATTTATGACACTGGGATATTACCAACTGATTGGTTAAAGTCGACATTTGTCACAATACCTAAGAAACATCGTCCAAAGACATGCGGTGATTATCGGACAATAAGTCTGATGAGTCACGTTTTGAAAATCTTTCTGCGAGTAATACACAGCAGAATTTATACGCTGTTAGAGGACAGAATTAGCAATACTCAATTTGGGTTTAGGAGTGGCTTGGGTACAAGAGAAGCCTTGTTTAGTATACAGGTGCTAGTACAGAGATGCAGAGATATAAATCAAAATGTGTATATTTGTGCAATCGATTTTGACAAAGTCCGACATAACAAAATGCTAGAAATATTGGAAACAGCTGGATTGGACGATAAAGATCTACGAATAATTAAAAATCTATACTGGCATCAAGTGGCAAGAATAAAGGTTGAACAAGAACTGTCGGATGAAATAAATATAAAAAGAGGAGTGAGACAAGGCTGTATATTGTCGCCTTTACTTTTTAACTTATATTCGGAGGAAATATTTAAGGAAGCCTTAATGGAGACAACCGAAGGTATTATTGTGAATGGAGTAACCGTCAACAATATTAGATATGCCGACGATACCTTAGTCCTTGCCAATTGCGGAGAAGACCTTCAAAATCTAATGAACAAAATAAAACAGACTTGTGATCAGTATGGATTAAAACTCAACGTTAAGAAAACTAAATATATGATAGTTAGCAAACAAAATTATATACATGATGACGGTATAAAAGTCGGAGATGCCACACTGGACAGAGTAGAGAAACTCGTGTATCTCGGCAGTAATATCACAGCCACCTAAAGCTTACAAGCCGTGAACTAAAAATGGCAACGCCGCATCAGCTGTTAGAAGTAGTCCGACTATAAAGAGCCCATCAAAATAATAAATAAAAGAGGAACATCATAATATTCGCTATAAAGTTAAAATTAAGTAAAAAAATCGAACAAAATAGTTTGATAAGGTACATATATATATATATATATATATATATATATATATATATATATATATATATATATATATATCACATCTATTAAAACTGCAAAACATTGAATACAATGAGGTGTAATATTAATAGAATTTAAAAGTAATACAAGTGCATTCAGCTTACATTATTTACATAATTTACGTTAAAAAAAAAGAAAATATTCTTTTAATATTTTTGTAAACAACTTGCAGTTTATTGAATTCTAGTATCCCTTGAGCGAATATTATATTTATTAAGAGTGGCTTAAAAAAATGTTATTGAAATTCCAGGTATTTATTTTTTTAAAGTTGAAAGCTTGCGCTTTTTAGATAAACTTTTAGTTAGTTTCTTTGTCATAATTTCATTATTCTTGTTTTTTGTGAAGTTATTTAACAAAGTATTGGAGAAAATCACAGAAATTTTAAAATATAATTCTCTAACAGCTGTTCCACAAACACAAATTTTAGAAAAATCAATATAAAAATTGTCACTTTCCAAACTCGTGAGGGCTAAAGAAGCCAATAAATATTTTTGATTTTTATGAGACAAAAACAGTGACATAGTTTCTGGATGTTTAATTATGTATTCAAAAAGAGCACACGAGTGATAATAAATATAATGAACTTCATTTGTTGCAACAGATAAACCACCTCGTTGCAGATAATCAAAATATTCATCATTTACCTTATCACCTATACTTTGTACAATCAGATCTCTACAGGTAAGGCATTTAAGAGTTTTTTGTACAGTATGAACTGCATATCCGCTAATATATATTTGACTTGATTCCTCACAATTGTATGTACGCAGATAATCACTATTAAAAATAGAAGTAAATTCTGAACATTCTATGAACTGATTAAGTGTTGCACAATTTAGATCATCAGGTGGCTGAAATTTTAATTGTGTTAAATCACTAGTAACAGACGATTTCAGAATATTCTGTATTCGAATTTTTTTTTCTGAATCAATCACTTGAGTAACTGAAATGTTATAATTACAGCCAGATAGGTACCTATAACGACCAAACCTTTCTTCTAAATTATCCGTTTGGAATTTGCCAGGTAATATAAATTCTATATTTAAATGATTAAATGAATACTCTATTACTTTGATCAAAATTGATGTGCTGTTTTTAAGAGCAAGGTATGTATCATTTGTAAGTGAAGAGCCTTCAGGAATTTGATGCCAAGAATCTAGCCACATCACAAATTTTTTTAAAAAAACTACTTTGAAATCATTATCTGAAAAAATTGGGGTAGCCAAATCATTCCTTTTTGCCTGTCCTTTAAATTTAGTTTTTACATTAATTATGTTCCACCAACTTCTAATAATTTCTAAAAATGAGGCTGTGTCTGTATAAATACTACATGACTGTAAAGCAGCTATTGTACTTTCATGAAAAATATTTTCTACCAAAGACACTTTTTGTCTTTCAAAATTATTTGGATAAATAGATTTATGATTTAGTTTATATGCTCTTTTGGTTAAAAAGTTTATCTCAATTTGGTACAATGTTTGTAAGTCCTTAAAAAATGCCTTTCGAAGAACTGAATGATTATTAAAATCTGGAAAAATAAAGGTTTTTTCTGGGTCTTTCTTATTAAGCCAATTATTCCTAATATTTTTAAAAATATGTACAAAATCATATAATAAATAAATATTCTCATTATTAAACTTAGGATTAGATATGGAAAAATTTGGAGATAACTGACCAAACATGTTTTGATTTAAACGATTGTTGTCGGTAATTACACACAATACTTTAAATCCACAGTCCTGAATATACTGAATTGATTCAAGAACTATGTCTTTGAGTTCATTACCAGCAATATTACATACAGGTACTAAACGCACCACTTCTTTAAAATGTGCAAATGCTGATGAAATCATTAACGTTAGAATAGTTTTCGCTAATTGTTTATCATTGTTGGCAGCAAAACCAGTAATTTGTTTTGAGTGATAATGAACTCCAGGATTTACATATATTTCATCTACAAGTAAATTGACTATTTTTTCTCGATCATTCAGATTTGAAGCAAGATATGATAAATAATTATTTTCTAATTGATCATCAGGAGATACATGAAAGGATGATGTTATCATTTGTAAATATCTTTTAGTGGGCAAATTTAAGTACTGCTGAATAATATTATAACATGATGTTGACTGATTATATATGGTAAGAGCAAAAATAATTGTTGGTAGAGAATATTTTGCCCTACTTGCTGTTAGTAACAGTAACTGATTTTTCACAAAAGCCAGAACTCCCTTCATTTTATCTACATCTGTATTTTCTATGACTCTGTCAATTTCACTACATATTTTGGTTATTTTAAAATTATTGTCAATAGGACTTTCAAAAAAAAAAGAATACCTGGACAGCAGATTTTCTAGTTGTGACCAACGCGATAACTTACAGTCAAATGGTAAAATACATTTTAAATCATGAGGTGACAGTTGGATGTCCTTCACATAAACAGATACAAGTAATTCCTTCGTAATGTTAATGTTTGAAATAACTTTTATACACTCATCACTAAACTGATTGTCAATATTTAATAAATAAAAACAAATCCTTTCTTCTACAACTTTTATTTGCCAGTTTTTTAACTCAACCCTCTCACTAACACTTTGTAAAAGTTCCTTGAAATCCACGATAAGGTCTTTGTTTTCGAGTTCTTTTATATTATTTTCTTCCCGGAGACTTATTTCTGCTCGCCTAGTTTCAGGATTTTTTCTTGTTGGTGGTTTTGGGTTAGATAAATATGACGGTTGGTTTTCAAAAATTCTTGGTATCGCATTCTCTTTCAACTTGGGATAAACCAAATTTCGTTGAAGAACCGTACCATTTTTATCAATGAATGACTCACTTTCAATAATATCCGTTGCATCAAAATGTTTTTTACATACTACCGAACTAGAAGTTACTCTGAAATCTTCACGGTTAATAGATCTAACCCACTGAGTACGAAGGTGATCGTTTTTGGGAAAAGAGAATGTACTTTGGGCCTTTTCATACTTTAAAGTAGTTGCGTAATTTGATTTGCAATTTGGTACACTGCAGTGTCTCGGCATCTGTAATTAAAAAAATATGTTAGAATATCATATTACTACTCCCTGTGCCAATAAATTAACATCGACTTGGGGTTTGTAATTACTAAAGCGAATTTGTGAATTTAACAGTTTGTACGTATTATTTGTCTGAATAATATATATATCTAATTCTTTAATGCTTCATACAATTATTACAATATACGTAAAAAATACATACCTTTTTTTTTAATCGAATAATTCACCAATTATACAAGAAATACAAACAAAATTAGCATAATCTCATAAGTAAACACAGGGCTATAGGACCACTATCGGACTACCTCCAACGTTGCCAATTTTCTCACTTCACGGCTTGTAAGCTTTAGGTGGCTGTGGTAATATCAATGAGAGCTGGGATCCAACCGCAGAAATTAAAAGCCGAATAGAACAAGCCCGAGCTGCCTTTGTAAAAATGAGAAACGTACTTTGCAGTCATGATCTTAGCATTGACCTTAGAGTTCGTATGATATCTTGCTACATCTTTCCTGTCCTGCTGTATGGAGTAGAAGCGTGGACCCTAACTGAAGCTATGCTTAAACGCTTGACAGCCTTTGAGATGTGGGTATACAGACGACTACTGAAAATAAGCTGGGTCGACAGAGTTAGAAATGAGGAGGTCCTTAGACGGCTGAACGAAACAACACAACTGGTCAATATAATAAAGAAACGCAAGCTGGAATACTTCGGTCATATTATGAGACACCCTGAAAAATATGATCTTTTACATCTGATCATTCCGGGAAAGATCCAAGGTAATCGTGGTCCTGGTAGAAGAAGAACATCATGGCTAAAAAATCTAAGGCAATGGTATGGAAAATCAACTACATCGTTATTTAGAGCTGCTGTCAATAAAGTCACGATAGCGAATATGGTAGCCAACATGATATCCAACGATCGATAACGGTCATGGAACTAGAAGAAGAAGTTATTTTCTCAGCTAATTCATCTATATTCTTGTGCTCAAAGATATTTGCTACTAGTTTCCGTGCTAATTCCTCTTGGTATTTCTCTTTATTACTGGCTAGGATTTATAAAGGGTTTGTTGTTAATAGTTTTCGTCTTTCTCTCTTTACATTAATACGTATATCGACACGAACTAGTCTATGGCCACTGCCGGTGTTAAATCGCCTGGTATTCGCCGCCCTATTTTTGCATTAAAATCTCCGGTGATGATAACATAGTGTGTTTTTTCTAGGTCTTTAGCTCGCGTTATATCTTCGTAGAGTAGTTGTTCTATTGACTCGTCATCCGCAGTGAAAGTTGGAGCATTGCAGTGTATTATCTGTAAGCTATATCGTTTACTCAGTTTTAATACAAGATATATTACTATTTCCGACACTGATGAGTATTTCACAATATGATGTTCTATTTTTCGGTTGACCATGAAAGCCACTCCTCCTTGGCCGTGGTTCTCTTCTGAAATATATTGGTATAGAGTGTGCCCAGATTTCAGGATGGTCTTTTCTCTCCTTGAAGTCTCGTTTCACATAAGTTTACAATATCCCATTTAATGGCTCCTAGTTCCTGCTCTAATTCCTCTAGATGGTCGTTCGTTATCATGGTTCCAATGTTGTATGTAGCAATTTTAAATTTTTGAGAACTAATTTGTTTATTTTTGTCATTTATTTTCAAACTTCTACCTTTCCCAGAACCCGTGAGGCAGTCCATATTAGAGTGGGATTCTGGGTTATAAACTCTACCCACATGGGGTACTATATTTTTGAATCTCCATTTATGCATGAATATGTTGAAGGGAAAATGGCAATTAACACGCCACGCTGGCCGAATGAGTTGACGAGTTTAGATTTCAGCCGCCCCTTACCTGGAGTCAGACGTTATTTGCAGCCGTCCATTTTGAATCAGGCGCTGCTTGATTCTATACCAGCCCTAAAATCACGGGATTGCCACTTCCGCCATCCACACCGTATCGAAGATTTGCTTCTCCGCCGTGGTCTTCATCCGTAGCCCTGGACAAGGGACCCTAAACAAGTGCTAGTTTCCCAGGTCAGGAAACCCCTGTAATCTGCAGAGGGCAGGGAACGATTCCTTTTCCCTGATAGGACTGTCCGAAGAGTTCCTACCCGCTACCCATTCTCTTAACTCTTAACATGCGGTCTTTTGCGATAGAGAAATAAACAAGCACCAAGTAATTTAAAAACCAGATATCGTTAATTTGTGCTTTTATGATCCAAACTGACACCTATAAATCTTCGATTAAAATTCCGATTTAAGCGAACACATCTTAAAAGTTTGTTACACCCAATTTTTCTATAATTATTTCTTTTCTATAATTATTTTTCTTCGAAAGTGAATGAAGATAATGTCCTTTCTCCAATTTTGCACTTTCTAACATGGTAAAAATCATCACGTGTTCAAAATTGCAACATCCTAAGTACTTCCTTCATTAAAATGCGGTGTTCCTACCGGTTGGTATGTTAAATATGAGGAAACGTTTAATTAAAATATCGTAATAAATTTTTATAATTAGGTGTTTTAATTTACCTCTTACGAGCCTATAATTTATTACTAGTTTTAGTGATACAGTGGCATATATTAAGTTTTTCTAACGCCATAAGAATATTGCTTGAAACCTGTGAGTCATAACAAAGAGATAGAGCGATAATATAATAATTAGTTTGTTTTGGCAGTACGCCGATGTGACGTCCCCTATAATTTTGTAAACAACGAAAAAAAAAACGGGTGTGGCAGCCGGTAAAAATTATACTTACATAATATGTTGGTTACATTGGATATGACTTGGACATATGCTTTGGAGATGAATGTGCAATGTCCTGAACTGCTCGACATACAATACGAAAATGTGCGGCGTGGACCTAACAGACCATATTTTGGGCTTTTATGACCTTGGTAATTCTCATGTACTATACAATGATCTAAAAAGGAAAGAAAAAACATTATTTTGCCTTTTCTAATTAGTGTAGCTCACTAAAACGAAATTAAAAATCTTCAACACAAATGTAAAAGCTGTATTACTGTATGGCTGTGAAACGTGGAAGATATCAGCACCCATAGTACACCAATTACAAGTTTTCATCAATAGAGCGTTACGAAAAATCCTTCGTATATTTTGGCCTAACCGAATCTCCAATGAAAATTTATAGAACCAAAGCAACCAAGAAAATGTCATAAAGCAAATAAGGCGAAGAAAATGGAGATGGCTGGGCCACACACTCCGTAGACCGCCAAATGACATTGCCAGGACAGCGCTGGATTGGAATCCCCAAGGCCGACGGAAAGTAGGCAGACCTAAGGGAACTTGGAGAAGGACAGTACTGGACGAAGGGAGAAAAATGGGAAAATCCTGGCTTGAAATCAAATCACTAGCCAGTTCGCTGGAGACACTTTGTGGAAGCCCTATGTTCCTCTTAGGAATCTTGGGACTATATATATATATATATATATATATATATATATATATATATATATATATGTATATATATATAATTAGTGTAGCTCAGGGACTTATTTCATTGCGAAGAAGCCATGCTGCTGTTAAAAGAAAAGCCTCGACATCACTTAGACGTCTTCCAGCAAAGAAACAAAAAAAACTGTTCAACGTGGGGGATCATTTACCTATCGAATGAAAGATCCGTAGAAGATGTCAACGGTGTTCTTCTCAGAAAAAAGAAAAACGAACCACAACACTATGTCAGAGCTGCAATGTACCCTTGTACAAAACATGTTTCACACCTTTTCATTTACATTACATATCAATCTTAGTTTTAGTCCTTTTGTTTTCAAAATATGAGATTTTATTTGTATTTTCGATTTTTCTTTACTAAAATAAAGTAATAATGTGGTGTCTCATGGATTATTATAGTCCCACAAATGTGTTCCAAAAAAGTCTGACTGGGACATATACGTCCCGGACAAAATGGCGGATCTCAAGGATAAAATTAATCTCAATCACTTTTATTTTTGCATAATTATACGTTTTAAACAAAAAAAGTTTTAAATTCCATACCGATCCTGAAAAAAAATCCGCCTCGAAAGGTTGAGCTACTGTATAATCGCTAATTAAGAGCTTCCAAACTGTGTTTTCGTGGTCTCACATAAAGCAGGTAACTGTATAATTAATTATATTTTTTGTAGTCGTCGCCCTCTATTAGAGATTGACACTGTTATCGCTAACAGCCTTTTACAACATTTTAGAAGAACATAATGAATAGTCTTGTCCTCGTATTTTACTCGCTTTGGCCAATGAGGTCCCTCATCCATTGTGTACAAATAAATCCAAAATTAACGTTGAATATTGAAAACGACGCTCTTCCGAATATCGCCATACTGGCCTACAGTCTGTATCGACATGTGTTGAAATTAGATGAACGACACACTGAGAATTAATGGGGTGGGAGTATATTCTATATTAATAAACAACTGCCAATTATCTAAGATTGATAAAAATATCTCTCATATATCGCATAGACCAAGTAAACAATAAACTGTTAACATTTTTCTTATAGCGTTCAGCTTACTGTAATACAATTTCGCTTGAAATATGATCACCTGGCCATTCTTGGAATGCCTAATTTCAAATAAATAGTTACAGCTATTAAATAAACAAACATACACACCTTAAGCCATTTAAATTTTCTCTTTTTATTTTTACTCGATAATGTGTAGTGAAACTAGATTTTAATAGAGCAACTATTTATTTAGAAGGTGTTTATGAACTGGTACAAGTCTTAATAGTGAAATTTGGTTTAACAGTAAGTAGACTCGTTAAGATATATGCAAATACATAATTGATACACGAACGACGTCAAAATCAATAGAACACCAGAGACGTCAAAAGCAATGGAAATATTTTATTGAACACAATAAAATAAATACTGCACTAGATAAATACAGTGCTTTTCAGATAAAACTAGCCACCTTAAATAACTTTTGAACCTCTAATTTTTTGGAAAAACGCAAAAACACTTCTTTTAATACCTGAAGGGGGAGGCATAATACCATATTTTAAGGTTGCTGGAAAATGCACCCTCTCACCCCCTGTATCAACCTTTTATTTTTTTTTAAATTACTTCCCCTTTTTTTATTTTATATTTGGATTCTCCTTTTTGTACTAATTTCAGAAATGTATAATACATGATACTTGAAGTGATTAGTTTATGAGAAAAGTAAATACAAAAGCAAGAAAATTGGGTTGACAAAAATTATTTTTTAACAATTTTATTACACACATTTAGAACAAACATTTCACTACTAAAAATTTTTACAATAATTGTTCAAAATGACTGCCTTTCACTTCCATACAATAGTACAATCTATTTTAAAATTCTTCTCTGACATTCCTTAACACGTCTGTATTTAATTGTCGACATTCATCCTCTATTTGAGTTCAGTAGCATAATTTTTGTTTTTAAATACTCCCTTAAGAAGAAGTCTAGGGGTGTTCAATCCGGTGACCTAGGTGGCCAATCGATCATCTGTCGTCTTTTACCTATCCAAGGACCGGGAAACGTTTCGTTTAAAAATTATCGCACAGGTAAAGCAAAGTGTGGAGAAGCTCCATCATGTTGAAATACAACCAAATCATCGGAAAGGTTATCATCATTTTCTACTATTGTTCTAACGATCAACCACTTGCCTATATAATTCAAGATACGATGCACCATTTAAGTTTCCAGTGATAAAGAAGGGTCCGATAATGTGATCACGTAGGATACCACTCCATACGTTTAACCTTTGAGGATGCTGTCTGTGAAATTCGCGTACAATATGTGGATCACTCTCAGCCCAGTATCGGCAATTATATCTGTTCACCAAACCGTTTAATGAGAATGAGCATTCATCCGAGAAGCAAATATTGTTTAACAATTGTGGATTGTTAATGATGCATTGTATCATTAATTCGCACCATTCGGGACGACGATCAAAATCTTCTTCATTTAACTCTTGTACTAATTTAATTTTATATGGATAAAACTTGAATTTATGGAGGACTCGGAAGGCTGTCGAAGATGAAACACCGATTGCTCTGCTTATTGTTGACAGTGACAGTGATTGTTAAGAGTCTAAGTTAACTTGCCCTAAAACAGCCACTTGGATTGCTTTTTTATTTACAAGTTCCTGTCGGTTATGTTTTTTATTGCAAACTGACTCTCTTGCTCTAATTTTTTCTGCATCAGTTTAATCACACACTTATGAGTTGCATGTCTATTGTGGTGTGTTTCATTAAAAATTCAAGCAGCAGCTCTTGCACAATTATTATTTGTGTAGTATAAACCCACAATTTCGATTCTTTCTTGCAAAGTGTACACCATTTCAGTGATCAAATTGCACACGTATCAAAATAAGCTGCTACTTACAAGTTATAACAAATTGTCGCTATTAACCGATTAAAACAAATGTAAAAATGATATCGAAAACCTTTGATAAAACTTGAATAAAAAGTGAATTTTTTTGTTTCTTGGTTTTTGAAGGTACTACAAATAGTACGGTTAAATATTTAAAGAGTTTAAATTATGCTACAACCTATTTTGTTAGAGCCAATTAAGGTGAGGGAGATACTGTCTTGTTAACAGGAAAATTGTCTATCTGATAAACTAATCACTTCAAGCCAAAGGTATTATACATTTTTGAAATTAGAACAAAAAGGAGAATCCAAATATAAAACAAAAAAGGAAGAAGTAATTTAAAAAAATAAAGGGTTGATACAGGGGGTGAGAGGGTGCATTTTCCAGCAACCTTTAATATGATATTATGTCTCCCCCTTCAGATATTAATTGACGTGTTTTTTGCGTTTTTCCAAAAAATTAGAGGTTCAAAAGTTATTTAAGGTGGATAGTTTTATCTGAAAAGCACTGTATAGTAGAAGCCACAGTTAGGATGCAGTGGTGATGGTAAGATTGGCATTGTATTTCTTATGGGAGAACGGCCGAACACGTTGCCGGTTTGCCCCGAGCGGCACATCAGGACCGGATTTAAGAATCATTGCACTGGAATATACGCGCACGCAACAATTGCTTACCATTGTATAAAAGACTATCATTATTGTTTTAACTGAAGCGTGATTCAATCATCGATGTATAAATAAGAGAGTTACATTGTCGAACTAAACAATAACATGATGAAAAATACTACAAAAAAGTCGCAAAAAATCAAAATTCGATTCGGGAATGATAACGACTATGGTCCTCGAGCTACCTGGTGCTCAGGGCGAACATTGTCTTCTGAAATTTTATGTTTCCTGGCAGTTTACAGAATCGAATGCAAAAAGTTTCACATCGATTCATCTTTTCGATAGTCATCGTATTTCTTTCTACTACCACCTGTTCCTTATTCTTTTTTCCTAGCTGATTTCGACATTGTTCGTGGTACCATGTTTTATCTTCTTTCTTTTACTATTTCCAAATATCTTGTCGGTCATGTTGGTGATTATTTCTGCAGTTGTCTCCCAGATCTTATCTATTTTGTTGCATTCTGTTTAAGGGTTCAGATTTGATACTTTCTATGTCTTTGTTCTGACTTTTTTGTATACTACTGCTCTGACTAAATAATAATATGTACCTTAGGACTAAAATGTATGCTGTACATTATTGTAAATAAATAAAGTATGGTCTGTGTCGCTACATCTATTCCTGTATGTATGTTTATCATTCTGAGAGCTGATTCTTGCTTCTTTTCCTCTTTTGTCATATCTTCAAAATTTTTTTGCACCTTGAAATTATAAGCTCTTAAGCCGTTTTCTCTATTCGGATTGCCGAATATATTCCTCTCCTAATGCTCGCCATCATCTCTGTTGTTTGTCATTTCCACATTGGCCCTGCAGTTCTTTTAATATCGTCGGTCCAGCGCATTTGCGGTCTTTCTCGTAGTCTTTTGGCTTCATATGACCGCCAATTCCCGATTTTTTTATTCCATCGGCCATCCGTAAGACGTTCAGACCATTTCGTTCGTTATGTCCAGACCATTTCCACTTCAGTTTAGCTGCCTGTTCGATAGCATCTTTTACTTTTGTTCTATTACGAATGTCTTTATTGGTTTTATGGTCTTTGAGTCAAATACTCAGCATCTGTTGTTCCATAGCTCTCTGAGTTTTTCTGATCTCCATGTTTATTTTAACGAATGTCCAGGTTTGAGCTCCATATGAAAGTACAGGTAGGATACAGGAATTAAACACTTTGGTTCGCAGTCTTTGAGGTATATTTTTATTTTTAAGTACGTATGAGAGTCTTCCAAATGCTGTCTATCCTATTTTTACACGTCTGCTTATTTCGGTAGTGCGATTTTCTTTGTTTACCTTTACATTTTGACCCAGATATGTATATTCATCTACGTGTTCTATCTCTGTCCCTTCGATGTTTATCATAAGTTTGTCATCTTTGTTTGACATTAGTTTAGTTTTGCTGAAATTCATTTTCAGTCCTTTTTTAGTGATACTGTGTGTAGCTCCTCAATCATCGTATTTAGTGCATTCCACCTGTCGGCTCTTAGTACTACATCTTCTGCGTATCTAAGAAGGTTCAAGTATCTTCTGTTGATAGAGATTCCCTTATTTTCCCAGTCTATTGACTTAAAGATATCTTCTAGGACAGCTGTAAATAATTTTGGAGATATTGTGTCTCCTTGTCTTACCCCTCGGTTGTTTTTACTGGTCTTGTTTCGATTCCATTACCCAACGTCACTACCATTTCAGCTTGTTCGTAAATATTATGTATTAATATGAGTTTTATCAAATACTTGAATTCATTATCTTTTCAGTTCATCATTTAAAAACCTTTTTCTTTTACATTATCTGTTGACGATTCCTCATTATAGTATTGGATGTCCTAGCTGTACGCCCACATTTTGGTCCTTAATATGACCAGTTGCAAAGGATCAGAGCTCGTGACACTAATTATGTTAACTAACTATCGCTTACAATTCACAATGATATCGCATACAAAAAATTCTCTGATAATAATTCAAAGGTCGCTTCGTCGGCTTATATAATGAAAACAGAAGTTCTGGAAATAGCTAGAGGGTACAGTTAAATCCTACGCGACATTCTCGTACGTCGCTAATAAAGAGGTGGGTTCAGTTTCTGGAATTACTTAAGGTAAAGGGCCGCAATCAGGTGTTGTGACTCAACAATATTTATCGGAGTCGATTCACACATAAATATGGTTTTTAAAATCTTCAAAGCTGAGACGGATCCTTGAAATAATACATTTTAAGTTCCTCTGTTTGCTTCTGGTACTACTATGAATTACCTGAAATTATAGAACAGAGAACATTCTATTATGCTTGTTAATAATTGCGATGTTGACTATACTAATAGATATAGTCGTTCTATTTCAAATGTTCCACATGATATTTTATTGTTTTAACAAATAGTCTACATTCTATAGAAAAAAAAACGTAGCGTGTTCAAACTCCATCCAACCTTAAATTTTAAAATATTGTACTCTTACAGGTAACAGCATGGATAACGCCGTAGAAGAAGTAGTTAGCATACTAAACGAATTAGAAAAATACTCTGCATCGAAAGAAGAATACTCGACGATGTGTCTACTACTCACACTTCCCCGATTATCGGATCATTTACAGTACAAAGACTGGAACCCAAGTAACGCTAGAGTGCAATGTTTCCGAGAGGTCTATCCATTGGTGGCCGAATATTTACTGGGCGATAAGAAACCCACTGACGGAAATGCTAATTCTAGCGCCCAAAACGACAGACTGATTCAACTCATTATTAAAGGTAAGCATTTGTTCGGTATTGAGTAATTATTTTGTATATTTATTATTTGTGTTGAAATTATAAATCTCTTGAACCAAAAAATGTTTTTAACTCTGCAAGACAAACTGTTAGAGAACAATTAGTGCTTGGCAGATATTGTCCGCAGCATTCAATTCATTCACAAAGAATAAGAATCATCATACACATGTCATCCCGTTGGCAAAAACGATCAGTGTCCCGGTTTTTACCTCGAATATTGTGCAGAAGTCTTCGCCTGTCTTGGGTGAAGAAACATCTGCTATCAATCCATCCATGAGTGGATTTGTGGTTTAATTATATTCTTGAGAAAGACGTTTTAGACGAAAGATGATCTTACGTTTAAAATTTAAACATGTTATCTCATGTTACTCAGGAGTCCGCATTAATCGAGACAGAAGACGAGCTTCAAAGATTAACACACATCTTCAATACAACAGCTAAGAAATACAATATGATAATAACAGCAAAAAACCAAATGTATGACATCTAAATACCCACTACGGTGTAAAATCGAAATTGATGGGAAAATAATATAGCAGGAAGCAAGGTTTAGATATCTGGGAATAGATATAACTAGTTACGGAGATGTTGAAGAAGAAGTACGACAACAAAGCTTAAAAGCAAGTAAAGCGGCGGGATCTCTTAATGACACAATCTAGAAAAACAAACACCTAAGACAAGACACAAAAACAAGAATCTATAAAGCAGCAATTAGACCTATATTAACATACACGGCGGAGACAAGACCTGTCACATCTAAAACGAGACGACTTCTACAACAGAGATGAAAATATTTCGACGAATATCAGGGAAAAGTCTGTTGGATAGGGAGAGAAGCGAAAATGATCACATTAGTAGAATGGCAGAGCATAGAATAGTACGAATAGCACGAGATAAGTCACCAAATGGACGAAGAAGTATTGGCAGACTAAAAAAAGAAGATGGTGCGATAATTTAAACAATTTAAGAGGCTAATGTTGAAGAAGTAACAGGCTTTAAGCCTAAATCAGGAAAACCATCAGGTACAACATTAGTTTGGCTTCCTACAAAAATTTCATAATCGTAGGAATATCCGCTGACACCACTAAGAACTAACACCATATTTCCCCATTTGTGGGGTTTTTGCGGATTGAATTGTTTTATAGATGAACGCTCCTTTATTAGAATTATTTGCTTATCTATGGCGAATTCGTCAACGTTCCTCTTTCGGCACGTTGAGTAACTGATTCCTTAGTTTATTTAGTAGCGATTTTAAAAAGTTTATTGTAACCAGGATTACTGGCAGCAATAACATCGTTATTGATCGCAAAATGTAAAAATCGTTTTATTTCTTCCCATATATTTATTGCATGACATTAACATCTGAGATCAATCGATGATTCAGGCTGGAGTTATAATAACTTCTAGCGTTTGGCAATTGCACTATTGACATATAAATACAGGTTCCTAAGAACTGTTCTAGTTTATTTTCAGAAAGTTTCAAAGGTTTTGAAATCTTTTTTCCACTGAATATAATATAGTTTGATAAACTATATTATAAACTCTTTGATCATCTCATTTGTTAAAAAAAATTTTAAAATGTATAAGGGGAATCCGCTTGTTGCAACTCAGGTGGCAGATCAGTACAACCGAGAAATCTTATATCATCATCTGATGTTACCAACTGTCCTTCTTTCCAAGTTGGATGATTTTATTTCTATTCTTTATTAGATTACGTCGTAATTCGTCCAAATAAATATCATCTTCGCTATCCGAACTGTTTTTTAATTCTGTTTCTGGGATAATAATATCTGATTCATTATTATCTATTATATCATCTTCATAGTCTGACTCTGGAGCTAATATAATAGGGGAAATATCATCATTTGATAGCTCTTCGTCTTCACTACCATGTGGTATGTCCAGAGCTTCACCATAAAATATTTTTATTCATATTTTATTGTATTCATATATTCATATTTTTGATAAAAAATACCAATATTTAAAGAAATACGTGAAAATACTTACAGAAATTCTTTCTTGAAGGTCTATCCTTGATGTCGGTATTTTTTTGTACAAAAATCTTTATTAGAAACTTAATATAAAACTTAAATAATTATTTTATTAATTAAACTTAAATAATATTAATTATTAAAAGACGAAAACTTGAGTACTTGGGACATGTGATGAGAGGGCAAAAATACGCATTATTACAACTTATTATGCAGGGCAAAATCCGAGGAAAGCGAAATGTGGGAAGACGAAGAATATCCTGGCTTAAGAACTTAAGGAATGGTTTGAATGCAGTAGTGCAGAACTTTTTAGAGCTGCAGTCAACAGAGTCCGCATAGCCATGATGATTTCCAACCTTCGATAGAAGATGGAACTTAAAGAAGAAGAAGAAACTTAATATTGATAATAAACCGTTCACCTATAGTGCATTGGCGAATTATCTTAAGGCCAGACGTCTGTCTTTTGCGGCATGCAAAAGATCGCCAGTGTTATTTATGCCTGTCCAGTTCTTTATGTTCCGTATCCAATTTTTCGTACCTTGATCAAATTGAGTAGTTCTCTCTCAGTATTTGCCTTTCTTAAGACTTGCGCGGTCAACTTTTAATAGAATGAAAAAACTTTTTTGTAATCGCGATATCAATATATCGCTCCGGATAAGAATGCTTCGATGTTATATTTTCTCTACCCTTTTGTATGGAGTTGAAGCTTGGACACTTAAAAAATCCAACATTAAAAACCTAGAAGCGTTCGAAATATGGTGTTACCGACGCATTTTGAAAATATCATGGATGGATCGCAAAACAAACGAACAAGTTATCGAACAACTAGGAAAACAATGCGAAGTTTTAAATTCCATAAAGATCAGGAAATTGGAATGCTTGCGGCACATCATGAGAGGTAAAAAGTACGAACTACTAAGGAATGTAATGCAGGGTAAAATCAAAGGTAGAAGAAGCGTAGGAAGACGTAAAATCTCGTGGCTACGCAGTCTCCGTGAGTGGTTTGGATGCAGTTCAATTGAACTATTCAGGCGAGTAACCAATAAAATTATAATTGCCAGAATGATTTCCAATCTCCGATAGGAGTGGAACTTGAAGAAGAAGAAGAAGATTTGCTCGTTTCTCACCCTATCTGTCCATGGTATGCGGAACATTCTTCGCAACGTCCACATTTCAAAGGCTTCCAACTTATTAATGAAAGGTACTCTTAACGTCCATGTTTCCATGGAGTATAACAATATGGACCATACATAGCTTTTAACCATCCTGAAGCGGAGATTGAAGCAAAGATTGCGGTTACATAGTAGCGGTTTAACTTTGATAAAAACTTGTCTTGCTTGTTCGGTACTACATTTTATTTCTTGTGGTCATTCATCATCATTCCCAAGTATTTAAATGTTTTCACTTGATCGATTGGAGCATTATCTACTTTGCAGTTATTCTTAAAATTGCGTTTTTTCTTATTGTCATGTATTTAGTTTTTCCAGCATATCTTCAAGCCATATATTTTTCGTACGGTGTTTATTTTATTTAACATTAACTGCATATCATGTTCATTGTCTGTTATTATCGCGGTGTCGTCGGCATAACGAATGTTATATATCGGGAACCCGTTTACCTTTATTTCACACTCAGAGCCGTCCAGTGCCTCTGCAATAATATTCTTCACATAGAGATTGAAGAGCATAGGAGACAAAACACACCTCTGTCGCACCCCTCTTAAAATTTCAAATTCTTTTGTGTTGGTTGATTGGTTCAGTCTCACTCGTGCTTTTTGATTCCAATAGAGATTCTTGAAGGAATGTTATGACTATATCTTTTCGTTGATCCATGCAGTTTTGTACAAGCGTATTCAAGGAGAAAGCTGCTTCACATGTATCCACTCCGCTCTTGAAACCAAATTGTGTCTCACCGCTTACATCTTCCGGCTTTCCGGAACATTGTTGTCCAAAGCTGTCTCAATTTTCTTGTAGTGATTCCAATGCTTCTCAACGTTCTTGCATCCAACTTTCCTTTGCGTTTTTAATTCTTGCCCTTATCGTACGTTGGATTTCGTTGTATTCCTGTTGATTCTGATGTATTTTGTACTGTCTGCGTTGATCCATTAGATCAAGTATCTCTTCCGTCATCCACTCGTTTTTGTGATTTCTTTTTATTTTTCTTTGTGACTACTTCGTCAGCCTCGACTATAACTATTTTTATTCTCTCACAGGTTTCATCTATGTAATTTCCTCATTAATTCTCTAGTGTTTATATATTTTTTATTAGATGGAGTTTTAACCTTTGCCAATCGAAGCCTTACATTAGCGATTAGGGTATTGTGGTCAGACGAAATGTCCGCACCAGGGTAAGCGGCCACTCTTTTTATATAAAAGCGGAATCTTTTGGTTTTTAAGATGTAGTCAATTTGATTTCGTATCATATGACCTGGATGATCTCCTGGACTATCAAATTGCACAATTATTATAAACAGTTGCCAGACCGCAGTCATTTGCAAATTTTCATAAAAGTTCACTTTTATGATGCATTAAGATGGCGCTTTATTACCGGTTATACGAAATATGTGCTCTATATAGACATTATAAGACAAGTTATCTCTCAATAATCTCCCGTGTTCATAACTCTTCTCTCTTTATAACTTTTCTCTTTCACCTATTCTTTTCTCTTTTCTATTATCATACATTTTCTTCACTTTTTTTGTTATATATTTTGATAGAATGCCGCTTTCAATTGTCTTGTTAATTTTACATAGATACTAGCATTTTCTATTTAATAAAAAAAACTAAGTAGTGGTATTTAGGAAAAATTGTACATACGTATAAAAATTAACGGATTGGTGTCGAGATAGTTATTAAGAATCTTGCTACTGTGTACCGGGCAGTAATTTCAAGCAATGTAATTTTCTAAGTAAAAATGTCAACTTTTTCGAGATCATTAAGAATAATGGTTGAAATGGAGGTCAAGTATTTTTATATATAAAAAAAGATTAATTTCGCACTGTAAAAATGGAAACAGATGTACACAGAACGAAGCAGGCAATTACTAACTGTTTGGTTAATACGTTTTATCATTTGTGCTTTCTAAAGGATTTATGTTGATTATTTTTTATCCCACTTGCTTAAAAATTCATCGGCAACATGTGGTTAAACATTTTAAACTATGACGTGGGAAATATCACCTTGTTTCGATTATGTCACGAAAAAAGAAATATCGAGTGCCCTTGTCTGTAATTTATAAAATATTGAACGTGACACTTCTTTACATTTCCTGCTTTTTATTTTTAATTATTTATTTAGGATGTTGATGGCGAGTATAACATAGAGAATATATTTATAAATATTTATACTGATGGCACTAAATCGACTGCCGGTGTTGGCTGTGTTGTTTACATACAAAATAGTGAGGATTATAATGCAATATAAATTAAACTCAGGTTGTATAATACACTGCCGCGCAAAATTAACCGGACACGTAAGTTTATTTTAACTAAAATAAAAAGTATTAGAAAAACTTTAATTCCAATAGTTTCTTTTATTGTATATTCAATAACAAACTATAAAATAATAAACCAATGCCAAATTATTGATTATTTTAGCATCACGTAATTTTTTTTTATTGCGGTGTAAGAATTTTTATAGCATAGCCTGGATTAAAGCAGCAAAGCAAATTTTGCGATACTTAAGAATGGCTTAAAAGGAAGAAGAAAATGACTTTTTAGTCATTTTCAATAAGTCTTCTTCTTCTTCTTCTTCGTGCGACTAGGACTACTCTTGTTTGTCTTCCTCTTATTCTGATTCAGTCGTTGTTGACTGTAGATTATCTTTCCACGTTTTTGGCGGCCTTTCAACGGGTTCTCTGCTATACAGCTTGTTATTTTTAGAGATGTTCGCTAATCTATCTGGTCCCATTCGGTTTACATGTTCGTTCCAGTGTTTTTTCTTGTTTTTAATTACCTGTTAATATTTTGAATTTTGCATTGTTCGCGTATTCTTCTCTTGGCTTGTCTGTCTCTTAATGATATGCCGCTATTGATTTTAATACTTTCATTTCGATATTGTTGATTTGTTGTTTCGTCTTTCTTCTATCGGTCCTTGAATCTTGTCTCCGCTGCATATGTTAAGATTGGTCTTACTGTTGTCTTGTATACTTTCTTTTTTTTCCTTGGTCAGATATTTGTTTCTCCATTGTTACGTGTTCATTACTTGTTCTACAATTTTGCTGTCTATGTCTAGTTTGCATCTCCGCGGCTCTTTACTGAGCACTATACATTTAGTTTTTTCTACTGATATTCTCATATTAAGTTTGTTTGCTGAGATATTCAAGCTGTGGAACTGCCTTTGTAGGACATCTTCGTTATCAGCAATTGATACTGCATCATCTGCATAGCATATTATCGTGATTTTATGCGCTCCTATGTAGTATCTCTGTCGTTTTCTTACTTCGTGAATTATTTGGTTCATCAGCATATTAAATAACAATGGGCTGAGCGGGTCTCCTTCTTTTAGTTCTATGCATCCTGTTTCTCCTGTTGGCATTATAACACTGATCTTGTTGTTCTTGTTAATTGTCCTTATTATCTGATGGTCTATTTGTTCAGCTTGTAATAAATTTAAGATGCCATTTTGCTTTACCCTGTCAAAAGTACTTTTTAAATCTACAAAGCACATGTATGCTGGCTTTCCATATTCAATAGATTTCTCTATTATTTTTCTGATAATAATGCTATTGTGCTGCGGTTCTTCCGGAAGCCTTGTTGTTTATCTGCCATGTTCACTTTTCCCTCCATTTTATCTTTTATGACTGCCGTTAACAATTTTCATGTACTATTCATCAGACTAATGCCTCTACAATTTTCAGGATTTGCAGGATTTTTTAAGTATCGATAGCAGGAGACTTTCCTTCTATTCCGCTGGTAGTACACCGGTATTTATTCTATCGACGAATAATTTTATGTCCCAAATGCAGCCCCATACCTTCACCACCAAACTGTACTCTAGGTGAGAAGCAATATTGGGCATATCGTTCTCTAGCCTTCCCCATACTCTTTGACGACCATCAGGTCCTTTATTGGATGCAGCTCATCGAAGATAAAGCTTGGAGTTCTCTCGTGCTCATGCACATTGCGAATATGGAAGATTGGACTGTTTACAGACTGAACATAATGTTTATCCAATCTTCCATATCTCAATCTGCATGAACACGAGAGAATTCCAAGCGTTGCCTTTGATGAGCTCCGTCCAATAAAATTCCTGCAGAAGCTACATGATATGATACATTTTGTTCGCTAGGTGACTAACACATCGAGAAAGGGAAGGGACCGATTATTTTCTACTTCCATTGTAAAAACTCAGATTCATCTGAGACTTCAGAATCAAAAACTCGGATTCAAGAGCATCAAAGATGCATTCGATCAGGTCTTTTCTCCCATTCTGCAGTTGCAGAACACTGCCAAGAAACCGGTCATTCCATATTGTTCGAAAAAACCCATATTATTTTTAAGAGGCCCTTCTTTTATTCCAGGAAAATCCGCGAATCTCTAGAGATCCGAAAAAATCCACATAATATCAATCGAGAGGAAGGATACTACTTGTCTCCCATCTGGAATCTCAGTCTAGAGCCGCCGTCCGGTCCCGCTACCACGATGCAGCCACATGATTGGCCAGCGCGCGCTCCTTGACGTTCGCGCCACGGAGTGTGCCGATACGTCCCGACACGACAGGTCACCGCGACTATAAATAGAGCGGTAGCGGAGTAATCGTCGGATTCACTCCCCGCCTCTCGACGCGTTAGTGTTCTGAGCTGTTGGACGTGAATCCCTGTCCTGGCATTTGGTTTTCACCTCTGGCTGCGTTGAGTAGTTGAATTACTGTGACCAAATTGCCCATCTTGGTAGTTAGTATTCGCCTCTGGTTGCGTTGAGTAACTGAGTTACCGTTGCTAACTACCCATCTTCCTGTCTTTGTTTTCTTTTCTTTGTTCTCCTGAAGAAGCTACATACAATTGTAGCGAAACGTCGAGATGAACCCACTTTTGGGTCACTCACAAATGACACGGTCCAAACCCGGAAGACGAATAAACTATAATTCTGACTCTGGCCGTGGAAGCCTACGATTTCAGGGGTAACAATACAATACTTTACAGATATTGGATTTAAGATACCAGCCTGGCCTCCTAGAAGTCCAGACCTCAACCCCAAAGAGCATTTATGAGAGACATTGGCAAGAATAGTACGCCAAATTATGGTGACTTTGAAACATATTGGTGGTAGCATATTAAGAGGCGTTGGTAAACGAGTCGGAACAACAAGTATCGCAAAACTTACTTTGCTGCTTTAATCCAGGCTATGCCAGAAAGCACGAGAGCTGTTATTCGGACCGGAGGAGAAATTACTCGATTTCATTATTCATATTTTAGAATTACTTTATGATTTCGATTTGGAAAGTTTCTTATTCCGAAATAAAAAAGTAAGTTTTCCGTAAGTTTTCATTTGATGCTAAAATAATCCATGGTACAATGAACACATTTATGATACATAATGTTCCAAAATCGGTTCGCTTCGCGCTTGACGTAGTAAAAAACCCTTCTTTACGCAACTCTGGAGAACATTGTACTCTGGTGAACAGTACTCTGGTGAACATTGTGTCAAGAAAAGGAACATATTGGTTTTTATCCTCTTTTTCAAGAGTAAATTGAATGTGGGAGTCATAGCTATTGAAAATGTCTAAGAGCTCAGTCTCTAAACCTAGCGGACACGACATATTAATATCATCAACATACTTTTTAATAAAAGGAACGTTAAAAGGAACAACTTGTATCCAACAGATCGTCCATTACATATGTAGCCAGAATTGGAGAGATAACTAAGGGTTTTTCATCTTTTAACCCTGCTGTACCGTTCGAGTAAACTACACAAATGTACTGTTCGGGTCAATATGACCCAACTATGATTTACGCTCCCTAATAGAAATAAAATAAGCTAATGGTGCTAAACAAAACTGTATTAATAAAAAATTATAGTTAATTAAACAATAATTATATTGTTACTGTAAATTAAACCTTATTAACAAAAATAAAAAGCATTTTTTATTTCCCAGAAAACCCTAAGAACAAATATCTACAAAATTTAATTCAGTTTACAACTGGGACAGTAATAGAAAGAATGGGTTTTACAAATATGTTTATGACATATACAACATAAAATATTAGTCTTGTTATCCCTTTTAGAGCAAAATTTACAGCGTGCTCGTTTAGCAGGCGGAGTTGGATGGTCCATAGACGGTTCACTAGAATTTCCATCTTCTCTACTCGCTTCTGCTCGTGTTCTTTTTACCAGTTCTTGTGAGTCTTTAGTTCTCGGTAAATTTTTCCTGGAAAGGATAAGTGGTTTCACCAGTGTTTTTCCCAACTCCTCAAGAAAAATTCGTCGTTTTGTAAGTTTATTGGTATTCCATTGGGAATTTATCGATGTCCATAAAACGAACGCGTTGTAGGCAGAAATGTCCAGCATATTGTAAAAAACAATCATGGGCCAGCGATTTGTCCTTCTCTTACATGTATATGTACCAACAAGCTGATCTAGAGTATCCACTGCCCCCTTACTGGAATTGTAATCTAAAATAATTTGGGGCTTCTTGTCATTTCTGTCACTAATAGCCTTTTCATGATGCAAAGTACTCATAAGAATAACATTTTTATTCTTTTTAGGAATATAGTTAACAACAGTGGTATCTTGTGTGAAGTAAAAAGACGAACTATGAACTTCTTTATTCGCAATTTGTGCTGGAAGCTCTCGTTTATTTTTTCTTATAGTCCCCAGCATTGTATTTTTTCTTTTTAGAAGAAGTTGTCCTAAATTGTACGATGTAAAAAAGTTATCACATGTAATATAGTGGCCTTTCAAATCACTACTCAAGTCGCACACCACACGCATTCCCTGATTTCGTTCTGGCGCGGCACCTGCTTCCTTTCCTGTATAGATCTGCAATTTTAGAGCATAAGAACTTTTACTGTCACATAAGGCCCAAATTTTTATGCCATATTTCGCTGGCTTGCTTGGAATGTACTGTTTGAATGGACAGCGGCCTCTAAAGGCAACTAATTGCTCGTCGACGGTAACATTTTCATCAGGGTTAAAAAATTTTGGTAGATTTTCAACCCATTTTTCCCAAATTTCACGTATTGCAGCAAGTTTATCAGTACGTCTCCTATCCTGTCTAGTAGTCTTGTTATCAAAACGTATTACTTGCGAAATTTTTGTAAATACTTCAAGGGACATTGTTGCTCGAAATATACTACGACCCGTTTCTTCATTCCACAAACTTTTAGTTGATTCACCATGGGACTTAAAAACTCCAGCTAACAATAACAGACCAATGTATGCTTGAAAACCAATTTTATCTAAGTCTTTCCAGTTGTTTCCAAAAACACGCTGTCCTTCCATGTTGGTCATATTTATAATTTGGTTTGCAACTATGTCAGAAAAGAGTGCGTCAAATGAATTTTTAATATCGAAAATTCGTGCACATGCGTACCTTGTAACTCCTGGAGCATTATTTATAACATTGGCCGTAGAAAAACGACCGCGTTGATAAGGAGGATCGAGCGACCATTGGATAGTATCGTCTTTTGAAGGAACCGTTACAGAAGGTTCTACAGGATGTTGTACGTAGAATGGAACACCAAAGGATTCATCACTACTTTCTTCCTCACTCTCACTACTTGTATTGTTTTCTGTTTCTGATATGCACTCATCACTCTCTGACACGTTCGCGAGCTCGCGAAGCTCATCTTCGGTTAGCGCTCTACGGTGCGACATTATCAACATGCAAACATAGACTGAAATTTGAAATATAAACGAATAAATGAATGCGCTTCGCCTTGGAATATTAGTGTTTTACCACTTGTCTATCACCCCCACTTCCTTTTACGTGACATGCCATTCTACCTGACATCGTCCAGCTACACTACACATATTTTACAAGTTCTAGCTTGTAGAAACTTGTTTTTATTTATAGACGTACCTGACTGACAAACACTATTAGAAAATATAAAATACTACCAACTAAACATACCTATATAGGTAATTTTTAACGGTTTAAATAAGTGGGTCATATTGACCCGAGCGTACCATAGGTAACAATTTAATTTTTATCAAAAAAATGAGCAAGTTGATTTTTTATCTTTTATGCAATTGAAAGACCTCATATTAAGTAATAAAGTCACGAAACACCAAAACGTTACGCCGCGTAATAATTTGTAAAATAAGAAATAATATTTTTTTTGGGTCAAATAGACCCGAACAGGACAGCAGGGTTAAGTGCCATACGCTTCCAGTGTTTAGACATTCATCTGCCATTTATTTGTAATTGTCTCTTTCTAGCATCTTACAAAGGGTAAAGGTTGCGTCTTGCATATACAGTTTTTAGATTGGTTCTTCGATATTAATGATTAGAGAAGACACATTGTATACGACACTATTTGGATTTTATGTACACATCGTAAATTTGAGTCTTTCGGATATTCAATGACATCTTAAGCCTCTTTTTTTTTTTAATAATTGAAGTTACTGATTACCTAAAAACTAAAACAATGATATTTTTATTAAATATAATAATTTACGAGTATTATTAATTGCAATTTAATTTTTTAGGTATACTCTACGAATCTTGTGTTAATTACTGCCAAGCCAAAGCGACGGGTAGCACCGACTCACAATCACAAGACATGAATTTCAGTAAATTATTAGACGGAAGTGTAGGTTTTAGTGATTCAGATTTAAGTTTACTTTCGTGGTTGCAAAGCGTCCCCTCAGAAACATTTTCTGTCCCATTCGAACAACGTACCCTTAACGTCGACGTCGAGCGGTTGGAAAGACCTAGTTTGGAGACTTCCTGGACGGAACATATGCTGATAACGCCCATCAAGCCAAAAACTTTTCCTCATTCTGCGATGCCCTTCACGAGACCTCGGTCGGCGGCCGATATTATGTCGCGGTCGTTGATGCTGCCAATGGGAGATGGGCTACAGTTCGCACAAAACAATAATATGTCCACGTCTGCCAGGATGATGGTCTTAAGCACTGGTGATATTGGCTTGAATAGGCCTATGTCGAGGAGTAGTTTTGCTAGCTTTCATTTGACTGGTAAGTTGTATAAAAATACAGTTCGCCAAAAAAGTATTGGATCACCAATGACACTGCAAATTTTGTATTAAAAATAATTTAAAACATGGATTTTTTTTCTGTTGTTTTTTTTTGTTTTTTAAGTGCTTAACAAGTATCAAAAAGAAATGCAAAATTTACAAAAAAACAAAGGTTTTATTTAATTTATTTAATAAATTAGAAGTAAGCGCACAAACACCATTGAATAAAATGAAATAAAAATCAAAAGTAATGATAATTTAGTAAGACGTATTGCCCCCTTAGCTCTTATAACATCTAGACAACGTTGCGGCATACTTCCAATTAATATTCTTAGATAATTTTGATCGATATTATCCCATTCTACGGTTAACAACCGTTGCAGGTCCTGAATATTAGCTGGCGTCACATTACCAGATCTCTCCCTTCTGTAAAGATGGTTCCAAACATGTTCTATTGGATTTAAGTCCGGGCTGTGCGCTGGCCAATTCAAAACTTGTAAATTTACCTCTTAAAGGTACTCGGTAACTATTCTTGCGACGTTTGGGTGTGCATTGCCATGCATTAAAACAAAGTCATTACCAATAAATGGGGCGTAAGGAACAACATGCATCTTCAAAAATTCTAATTCTCCATAATGTACCCATCAGCAGTTAAGGATCCTCTATCTAGCTGTGCCTAAGCCTAGCTTAATTCAGCGATGTCGGGATGTAAATGTTGATCTACACTTGTGCTTCGTTGACTACGAAAAAGCTTTCGATAAAGTAAGACATGAAAAACTAATATCAATACTTATGAACAAGCGCATTGACAGTAAAATTATAAATATAGTGCAAACATTATATTGGAACCAAAGTGCCATAGTTCAAATTGATGGGCAACACTCAGAAGAAATGAGGATCTGTAGAGGAGTTAGACAGGGATGTGTGTTATCACCACTTTTGTTTAACTTATATTCTGAAGAAATTTTCCAAAACACGCTCAATAATATCGAAGCGGGAGTCACCGTTAACGGAAAATTAATTAATAATTTAAGATATGCAGACGACACTGTGATCATAGCAACGAGTATAGAGGATCTACAACATCTTATCGAAAGCTTGAGTATAAATAGTGCTGAGATGGGAATTAATATAAACACTAAAAAAACGAAGTACATGCTGATTACAAAAAGGCCACAAAATATACATCACCTATTGACAATAAATGGTAACGTGATAGAACAAGTAGAAAAATATCAGTATTTGGGAACTTTGATCAATGAAAGCAATGATCATACTGTAGAAATAAACAGACGAATAGATATTGCCAGATAAGCATTTATACGAATGAAGCCACTCCTAACGTGCAAAAATCTAAATTTGGAGATCAGACTACGTACCATTCGCTGTTATATATTTTCAATATTATTATATGGAGCTGAGACTTGGACATTAAAAAAATGTAATTTAAAAAGAATCGAGTCCTTCGAACTCTGGTTATACCGCAGAGTATTGAAAATATCATGGACTGATAGAATTACAAATAAAGAAGTACTGGAGAGGGTTTGTAAAGAAACAGAACTAATCACCACTATACAAACCAGAAAACTGGAATACCTAGGCCACGTGATGAGGGGACCAAAATATGAAATTTTGAGACTGATAATACAGGGAAAGATTCAAGGAAGAAGATCTGTTGGTCGAAGGCAGAACTTATGGTTAAAGAATCTACGTGATTGGTACCAATGCAGATCGATTGATTTGTTTAGAGCAGCAAGTTCTAAAATAAAAATAGCCATTATGATTGCCAACCTCCGTAGGAGACGGCACTCTAAGAAGAAGATCTAGCTGTACCGATTCGGTTTGGCCGCTAAGAGATATTCCGCCCCAGAGCATAATAGATCCTCCTCCAAAGTTTGTCGCCGGTCTTAGGTTGCACTAAAAATAACGCTCGCCATCTCGTCTATAAACTGTTATTCTTCGATCCGAAGTGTATAAACAATATATTGACTTATTTGTAAAGAGTATGTTACCTCAGTCGTCGATATTCCAGTTTACATGCTCTCTTGCAAATGTTAAACGTGCTATACGGTGTTCCCTTGTAAGTCTCGGGGCAGTGGCAGCTACTCTGACTGTCTTAAGATGTGCCTAACCGTTTCTGAAGACACGCGCACATTTCGGATCTCGGCTAAGTCGTGTTGAAGTTGACTTGCAGTCACAAGGCACTTGCTCTTGGCCGACCTGTTACAATAAAGACCAGTCTCTCGGTACCTTACTGCCACTTGTTATACTGTCGACTGATTTACATCCACTAAATTTGCCATATATATCTGACTCCTTCCGTCTTCAATGAGGGAAATTATTCTAACTACTTGATCTCTCGTTAAATTTAAATTTATATTGTCACGACCTTCCATACTCAATATTTAATACGAAATTTTAAATTAAACGCAAACTGTATACGTTTTACAAAACTAAAATAAAGACTGATAATATAAAAACCAGACAAAATAGCAATTAACATTTTTTTTCTTAAACAGTAAGCTGTATTTACAAATTACTTTTTAATACATTGTTACGAACATGCATTCAGCGTGGCCCGCCTAACGGTCGCATCTCGAAGCACCAAGAAGTTTCGGCGATATATCGAGCGCTGTAAAATTCCACCCGTCAAATAACGAATTAGAGGTGGGACTACTCTCGAATATTCTCGAACATAATACTTTGGTATATATATGTAACGAAATTATGAGTTAAGTTAGTTGATAAGAGAATACCGAACTGTAAAGTTATAAATAAATATATTTATATAAATTCGAACCGCTCGTTTTATTTAAAAACGGTACAATATATTCTAGCCTTAATATTTTTAAGTACCAGAAAGAAAAAATTAAAATTAACCAAATGCTGTCAAAAATATTTGTAATTTTATAAGTGATACGATACTTTATTGGCGGAGTATTTATCGAAACGTTTAAGATTATAATAATTCCTTATTTTTATTAGTAATTTACATTTGAAAGTCTGGTTTAATAGTTTTCCGCTCGTACCCTACCCGCCTTACCTTTCTTAATGGCCTTTCACAATTTATGCATAAGCGATATAATTCATTTTGTTAATGTGCTTTCAAATAATGGTTTCTATTGATTAGTTTCTCATGTTATAGTTTGTTAATATTGTTTTTATTTTCTCGTATATAATATCCTAAGAGAGAAAATTTTGCCGGCAATTTTTTCGACTGGTATGAGAGTTTGTTGCCTGGCAATTTTCGCGAATTAAATTTTGACAGTTAAATCATAAGAACTCTTCTTATGTCTCATGAGATGAGTTCAACTCATGTTGGTTCAACAATTTAACAAATGCTTAAAAGGACAAAATATCCCTGATGATTGGAATATTGGATATATCAGCTCCATATTAAAGAGAGGGGATAAACGCAAATCTGTCATAATTTTTTTTTGCTGAGAAATCACGGATAGGAAGGAGTTTTGTTAGTAGGAAACGTGGAGTTGCTATGACGTTTTATCAGTTAAAAATAGTCTACTGACATACTCATTTTTATATAGTTCCTACCAATATTTTTGGGACTACTAGGAATAAATTAGAAAGCATGTGAAGAGAGCACTTCGACAATAACTTCACAATTTTTTTGTTGTCTTTATCCCAACATATTGAGCCAGCGATATTGTAATTGATGCTGTTCTTAGATTCCGAATTCCATTTTTGAATGGTTCTTGAAGCCCACAAAATAGTTCAGTCTAGTAGAGATGAGTTTCTTCTTCTTCTTCATGTACCATGTCCTTTCAGAACGTTGGTTACCATCATAGTTATTTTAATTTTATTCACTGCCACCCTAAATAGCATGCTTGTATCTACACCATACCAATCTCGCAAGTTCTTCAACCATGAGGTTCTTCTTCGTCCTGGACTGCGGTTGCCTGCTATTTTTCCTTGCATGATATTTTGTAGCAATCTATATTTGGGACCTCTCATAACATGTTCGAAATATTCCAGCTTTCTCTGCTTGATGCTTTTTATGATCTCAGTGGTCTTGCTGAGACGTTCAAGTATTGTGGAGTTACGAATCTTCTCCACCCAGGAAACTTTTAAAATTCTTCTATAGCACCACATTTCGAAAGCCTCAAGGCGATTTAGATCGATTTTATTCACAGTCTAGGACTCGACAGCATAAAGTAAGACCGAGAACACGTAGCAGCGAAGTAGGCGGATCCTTAATGCCAATTTTAGGTCTCTGTTACATAACACCTTGGACATCCTTCTAAAAGCAGCTCTAGCCTGCTCTATTCTGGATCTAATTTCACCGTGATTTTCTGCATTACAATTTAATTGCTGTCCAAGGTAGACGATTTTATCAACTTGCTCAAGTTTGGTATTATTTACATATATAGACGGTTTTATATTCTGTTGTTTACTTATTACAAGTATTTTGGTTTTCCTTATGTTAAGATCCAGACCTGCCTCCCTACAACTCTCAACGACACTATCAAGTAGTGTTTGCAGATCTTCTTGACTAGAAGCTAGGAGTACTGTATCGTCCGCATATCGCAAATTATTGATGACTTCGCCGTTCACAAGTATTCCTTCTTGTTTTTCAGAAAGTGCTTTTCTGAAAATTCTTTCGGAGTAAACGTTAAAAAGCAGGGGTGACAAGAGGCATCCCTGCCGTACTCCTCTTTTAATATTGAGAGCTTCTGATTCCACACCATCTACTAAAGCTGATGTTGTTTGATTCCAATATAAATTTGCAATTATTCGAACATCTCTGCCGTCCAATTTTAAATCCCTTAGGACTTTTCCTTAGTACATAAGACTTTTCTCATTTTGTTGAAATTTGCTCTAGCCTTTTCTATTCTGATTTTGATCATTGATTCAGATATGCATATTTGTCCACTTGTTCGGCGTTGATTCGGTTTATTAGAAGATTTGTTTCTTTATTTCTTTGACTTTTCGATATCTTCATAAATTTTGTCTTATTGAAGTTCATTGTTAGACGGTACTCTTTTCCATACTCCGCTATTCTGGTCACCAGTCTTTAAAGATTTTCAATTTTTTCGGCTAAGATCACAGTGTCGTCCGCATATCTAATGTTGTTAATGGGAATTTCATGTACCTTTATTCCAGCTGTTTTACCCTCAAGAGCTTTTTTCAGGATCTCTTCGGAGTAGGCATTAAAAAGAATTGGCGACAATACGTATCCCTGTCTCACTCCACATGTAATTTAAAATTCTTCCGACAGCTGTTTATTACCACATACTTTTGCTCGCTGTTTATAGTATAAATTTGATATGATCCTGAGGTCGTTGTAGTAAATCTTCTTTGATTTCAGGACATTTATTAATTGTTCATGTCGTACTTTATCGAATGCTTTATTATAGTCAATAAAACATGCGTATATATCTTGATTGACGTCAAGGCATCTTTGTATCAGTATATTAAGTGAAAAAAGGGCTTCACGCGTTCCTAGGCCTTTGCGAAAACCAAATTGTGTGTCATTAACGTCTATATCCAGTTTGTGATATATTCGGTGATGGATGACTTCTAGTAGTAACTTTAGCATCTCCTATTGGTGGTTGGATATCGTCATAACTATGATCACGTTGCTAGCTACTACTCCGAATAGCTGTAAACAGCTGTAGATAAACCATACTTCAAGATTTTCCATCCAGGAAATTTAACATATCGACATTTATTTATTTTTATGTTGCCACAGTATTAATTGTTTCTTATATTTCCAGGTTTAAAGAATAGTAGAAACATGAACGCCTCCGTTGACCGATTGTTTGAGAACGAGGGCGACGTTTTTCTGAGCAACAGTTACGGAGACTTCCAACAGCACATGCCATCGATACAAGAACAAACCAGCACGCCAAAACCGAGTGCCAACAATACTCTACCAAGCTGCCCGAAAAATCCTATCGTTGATAGAAAATCGAATACCTCAACGCCGGAACCCAAAGACAGAGATAGCCCTGCTCCTACTGGACCTGAAATGTAAATTTTAGTGTTTAAATAATATTTACTTGGGCGATAAAGTGTAACAATATAACTAACTACCTCTGAAAGTTGGGAGTCAATGTATAACGATAAAACTCACAACTTTTTTTAGTAGCCAATTGTTAGGTTGCGTCTAGCTCAGTCTCTCAGATATGAGAACGTCTTACAGTCTGTCCCAAACCCTTTTTTCAGTGCGTCACTAATTTTAACGTCATATAGGATTTTAAGAATGTCGAGAATTATTGCATGACATTTTAGTTAAATCTGACAGTTGCAGGATCGTAATCGGCTAAACGTGAAAAGGTTATTTTTTTTTAATGCATAGCAGTTTTTCATAATTCTATTCTATTCTGTTCTATTTTATACATTCCATGGAAAGTGCTTAATTAGCTAAGATTTGTTTATGGATTTATTATTATTTATTACAAACACTAGGGAATTGGAAGGTTTGTTTATTTAAAATAACGCTTCCTCCTAGAATCTTTTAAGAGTTGACTGCAAGGTAAAAAAATTTACTGACAATTTCAAGGCATCAAAGTAAACATTCCTGTGATAAAATAATATCGATTTAAATCAGTCATATTTGGATAAGTAATTTTCTGATAAGTTTGTGGCAGCCAATAGTTTAATTTTGTGAAGAGTTGTCATTAAATAGTGGAAATAGTTTAAATAGTGAAGCAGTTCATTTTTAAGTTATTCTACCAGATTTGGTGTGCAAATGAAAGAAGGTTATAAAGTTTAGTTAAAAAAAAAACAATATAAATAGTTTAAATAGTGAAGCAGTTGATTTTTGAGTTAATCTACCAGTTCCGATATCCAGATGAAATCGTGCTAATGGAGTTTAGTTAAAAAACAAGATACCGAATGTAAGATTACCTTCTTTTTTATGAATAACAAAAATGAATATTATATTTCAAACAATTTATAATCCCATTCAGAATCTGATTCTTGAAAATCAATGATTACACTAGATATGTGGCTGGTATCAATTATATCCTACATTTCAAGAAAATGTCGTGGTTCTAAAAAGAACTGTTTTAATACATATAAATATCCATAAAGGCATTAGTTTAAGATATTTCCTCAATCTCATTCCGGAATTCACAATCTGATTCGCGAACGACAGAAACTGATAATAAAGATGTCTCAGCCTCTTTTTCTAATTGAAACTAATTTAATAATTTTAATATTAGTCTTTTTTCATTCTCGGTATATCTCGGAATATTTAAAATATTTTTATGACAATAAATACAAAAGTTAATTTTCACTGTAGTTAAAATGTCTGAAAATACTAACCTGGAATGGCAATTATCATTTTATCAGTTGACATTGTGAAAGTACTGTCACTGTCATTGTCAAGATCATCTGTGTCAAATTTATTTATATGCATAATTGATTGGATATCTATTTAGCGTATTCTAAACGCCAACCAATTATACGTTCGTAAGTAGAATTCGCGTTAATATGCGAATACCCGTGAACGATACCTAATTTTCTAAGTTCTATGTATAATAATCAGTGACTCACGTTTTTTTCTGTCACTTCTAGCTTAATGCGTTAGAGAGAATTCGAACAACTATGACGCACTGAAAGAAGGGTTTGGGACGGACTGTATCTTAAATGTAAATCTGAAAACGAGTTTGGCTGGGACAAATAAATCAAGATAATAACTAACATTTCCTCCTTTATATTTTCTCATTCGTAAGGATGCAGTGGCGTCATGTAATTTGTTTGACTATTTCTGTCCAATTATCTCTCTCCTGTGGGTGTTGTTTTGCTTCGGAGGATGAGTAACCAGTCATCTCTTTTATTTGGTCCGACCATCGTACTGGAGATCTTCCTTTGGATCTTTTACCCTCTACGTTACCTTCAACTATCATTCCCATGCCTTCTCTTCTTCTAGTTAATATGTCCAAAATAGCTCAGTATATTTTGGTTGATAGTTGTGATGAGTCTAGTTTTTATGTTAAGTTCTGCTATCTCATGCTGTACTGTATCTGACCGACTATATCCGTCATCGTCATTCGGATGAGCCTAACTAGTTTGGGCAGTATTTTAAATTTACTTAATATTTTGTATAGATGTGCTCTGTTTTATTGAGTCATATGCTTGTTTAAAGGCGACGAAAATATAGACACTTATGTCATGTTCTTAGGCTTTGCTTAAAATCTGCTTAATCGTGAAGACTTTAAGTTAAATCTTCTAGTTCCATGACCGTTATCGATCGTTGGATATCATGTTGGCTACCATATTCGTATGCGTGCAGCGTGGACACTGCTCTATCAGGTACAATACCCTGCCAGGTACGTAAGTCGTCTACAAACAATTCCGAGTTCCAACATCGAAAAGATTATAATACCCATGTTCGTCCGTCTAAAGATCTGGTCTGAAAGAAGGGCTCATGCAAGGTAGCGAACTACGATTGCCTAGTAAAGTCCCATTGTTTTGAGCCTTTAGACTCTCAGAACTCCAAGAGATATCTTTGTCACGTTTGACTAGAAAGGATACGGCCTTAGAGGCGTTCAGGCATAATCCCACTGATGGTAGCTTCGCACCATTACCCGCTCGAGTAAATGCGTCAACCAAATGTCCGAACCTGCGGTTCCTCTCGTACTGAGCAGGATTACTATCGCAACGACGAGTCATCAGTAGGGTAAAACTAACCTGTCTCACGACGGTCTAAATTAAATCTTAACGACGGTTAAATCTTTAATAACCACGCAGCAAAGAAAATCCCCTATAGTTTTGACAGAGGAGTTTATCTCTGTTTTTATGGATTGGGCAAATGATACTTTTATTCCACTCTTTTGACGTTTTCTCTTTTCCCCCTATTGTTTGTTTTTCGGGCCTTTATCATTGTTTTTCCAACTTCTAGAAGACTTTCAGTCTTGTAGTTTTTTTAGATTAATTATTTTTAAATCAAGTAACCATATTTTTGTAAGTTGTTTTGAAAAGACCAATGTCATAAAGGAACCAGTCTATTGCAAGATTCTTCACTAAACCGAACTGTCGATACATGCTTATGTATGCCTCTTATGTTTTTACAACAAATGGGTTTCTTATGCATTTCTCAACCCTGACAAACACCCTATCTGATGATAAAAAACTGTTGTCACGTACCGCAAAAGTTATTTTAATTTCTTCTAATTATGGAGGTCCCTTGACTTTACGCCAATAATTTAATGCATGAAATATGCGTGAATTCTCGTTTTGTCCTCTGCTTGTACCACAAAAAGTTACAGCGTCTTTATTCCATCTAGATTGAATGAGTCCAAATGATGCAGAAGAGCAGATCCAATTTGCACAGTCCCCCGTCAGTCAACCCCGTCCAGCTTGATCCTCGTTCCACGTATAAAAATGCATCAGATATGGGTATTTTATACAATGGCTGGACCTATTGCAAGTCAAAACATTTTAATTTGGTACGTGATTCTCATTCAAGCAGTCAAGGGAAAGATTAAGAGCGTAGGCGCAAAATTTCGGCCATTTCGGCAAAAAGTACCTTAGAATAAACGAAAAGTTTTTTTTGAATGATATTTAAAATTCAAAATCACACTAAATCCCTTCTTTTTCACCTCTATAACTTATTAAAATAATCATTATAGAAGTTTGCAGGGACTTTCGGCCCTCACTAATAATGCAATCTTTCATTCTGCATCTAAATTTTTCAAAAATACTTATTAGTTTTCTCAGGATTCGAAAAAACGAATGCATTTAAAAAGCATTGGCCCGAATTTTTGCGCCTACGCTCTTAAATTAAAATCCTTTCTGAAGATTCTTGAAAACATTGACAGTTTTTATTTTTTTTTTGACTTTTGATCTTCTCCTCTTTTGTCTTTTGGTACTTCCTCTGCATGAATGCTATTTGCAACTCTAGTTATATCTAGTATGTTACTGATAACTTACAAGATTTTAAAGGCATGGATTTTCTTCGTCTCTTTACTTCAGAGGCACTCATATTATGACAATTCTTGCTCATTTCTATTAGTTGAGCTGTAAATTTTTTTCTTATTTCTTTTGATATCAGCCATATTATTACACTGGTAACTACGGCCGTCGTGATTATATGGTCCTTTGAAATTTGTTAAAGCAGTTAATGTGGTTCTACTTATTAGGTTCCACTGGTCTCCTAATATTGTCTCTTCATTTTCCTTATATTCTGTCAGCTTCATCCTCTTATTTCTTGAAATTTCTTCGGGGCTTTTTAGTTTTCTCAGATGTACAATTTCCTTTCTTGGTAAGTTTTTTTGTCAGTCTGCTGATCCTACATATGAAGTGTACCTGAACTAGTAGGTTGTCTGAGCCGCACTCTCGACTTTTTACGCCCAAAATGCTTGTTGCTGATCGCTTTTCTATTAAGATGTGGTCTAAGATGGTATACATATCTTGGAGTAACTCATTCCACCTCTCGTCTGTACCTTACTTCTTAAGATATCTTGATGTTCGGTTGTGATAGAGTACCGCCCAGCTCAGTACGGAATATGCATTGATTTGTACCAATTTTTTTGCAGGACACCTCGACCAGACTACTATGACAGTAGAACAGCAGCACAACCCGTGATATTCAGTTCCTGTGCCGCTGCAAATACGGAAGCAGGTGCAATTCAACCAATTGATCACAATTATTCTGGAGAATTAGTTAGGGAATTTCATAGAACAAAGCAGAAACTACAAGAGGAGCTCATACAGCGGGAAAAGGAACGGGAAGAACTAATTAAGCAAATAAACAGTGATAATCAGAAATTTAGTGGAGGAGATAGGTAAGTGAATCAAAGTTTGACATTTATCTTATATCTATATTAATATTTCTTTTAAAAATTACTAGGTAATATTTAAAATATCAGTATCAGTTTTTATATTTTATATTTGTGTGATGGTATATATCTACAATGGGATTTTTCTTCTATTTTATCTACTTTTTTCTTCAATGCCTTGTTTTCCTATTTTGTTCTTTCATTTTCTTCTTTAAGTTTTCTAATATTGCCTGTATATTATCCCAGCCTTTATTTCGTACACATAAGCAATTAGGATTGCTAACAATTTAAAAAATTTGCACCAGTTTATCTTCTTTTGTGATCATGATATTTTTGAGCTTTTAGCAAAAATCTTCGTCACGCCGTCAAATTTTGTATCAGTTCATAGTGTTCCTTATTCTTTTTTTAACGTAAATCTTCGTGGTTGTTCGGATATAATTCTTCGTAAAGGCAATGAAGCCAGCTTTACTTAGTAACAAGATATTTACCCAACACAAATAAGGGTTAAGACTTTTTCTAGATTAGAAATTATATATTATTGAACAAATAATTATTTTGAACACTTTTTCTCAGAAATACTCTCGAGAAGCAATAAATATTAGATCAGTAGCGTCAAATATGTCAAATTGTCATAAAAGCAACATACGCAATGATTTGAACACAATTAACAATAATTTAGTTAGACTATTATATTTTTTCTGAACGATTCTGAAATCGATTCTGAACGATTCTGACTTAAAAGTCTAGAAATCGTTCTCAAAATGCGAATAATCTAATCATAACTATGACATTTGTTGTCAATTGGCGATAAATAAATTCTTTTGTCAATTTAACTTTACCTCTTTCGCAAAATTATTGTCTTGTAATTACTGTCGTAAATAAACACAATCATGAATCTGGTTTTGGACTATAGGCAACACACAAAACACATGTGTACAGCGGTTGCCTACCTAGTAGATTTCAGTCAGAAACTCTGCCTAAATGAAAAAATCAACATAAATCCTTTTACGTTAAATTTTACTAAAACGGATATTGTGGCTTGATCTTAATTTGTCTTTGAAATTAGAGTATGCAATGACCATAATTGTAATGACAGGCAAATGCAAAAATATACTTTACTAGAGTTTTTTTTTTCATAAAAGAATTATTTGTCTTAATTTTATTGACTAATGACAAGTCCACAGTCAACAGCACATACAAATGGTGGTTTAATATATTATTTCAGTGTATTTACATAGTTTTTCTCGAAGTTTCGAGAGTTTTTCTTTATATCATACAAATGAGCGGTTTTCACCTTGCCATTACCTCTTGAACGAATTCGTTAACATTGACATACATAATTAGCCGCAATTTAAAGGTTATGCGTATACTAGTCCTGTGATTTCTACAAAACAATTTTTCTATGAAAATGTATATAGTTTTCTTGAAAAAAAAGTTTTTTTATGGTCGCTTATTATTATACCGAATGATTCATTAGTATTTATTTAGAAATGAATATTTAAAGAGTATTTGAAGTCTCGACACATTTTTATATTGTATGATACATTTATACTTTGCTGTTGTGTTTAATACTAGATGATCTAGTCTAGCTAGATCTACAGCAGAATCTAGAATTGGAGTATGATGCTGAGGTGGACAATAATTACCATCACACATTTCCTCTAAAATCATTATTTTTACTCATAATAAAAGTACTAGCGAAATCATTAAAATGGTGTAAAAACACAAATAATTTTATGTGGAAGCTATAAATTGGGCCCTTAACTACCCTTTTTCGACTGACGTTGAAATCGTAATGTTATAAGTATATTAGGCAATAACTCCACAAAACCAATACTGTGCAAACAACTCAAAAATGAAGAGATGCTGGGTGAAACAATAAAAAAGTTCATTAAAGAAAGAAAAACTAAGAGAGGGGACAGAAAGGCGACTCAGCTGAACTCAGGAACTCGTATAAAAAGTTCTCAAAAGGAATTCGTAAAGATCAGAGGAAGTATAATACTGAGAAAATACAAAAGGCGATTAGAAAAAATGGAAATATGAAGATATGCGTAAGAAAACTTTGTGATGGTAACAATAAAATTATTAAAAGGCGAGAAATGTAATACAACAATAAGCAGAGAGAAAATACTATAGATAAAAAAGTTTTTGTAAAGATGTATATAAAATCAGTCAAAACATAACGATAGAGGAAGTGAAACGGACCCTAAAGGAACTGAAAAACAGCAAGGCTCTGGGAGACGACCAAATAGGAATAGTACGAAGCGATAATCTGCTGGAATATTTAACCTATATCTAAACCAAAGTATAGGCCTTACAAAATGAAGTACTGCAGTTGTAGCATTTTTATTTTCCCAACCTGTATAAAGTTTTAATTCATTTCTTACAAATATTCGAAAGAGGAACACTTCAGATCTTCGAACGTGAAGACATACTCCAAATGTTTATACCTTATCCTAATATCGAATATTAGTACAGCGTTCAACTATTATTGTTATAATAACGACTATATAGAAGGTACTGGTTTAAGCAGATGATTATCTAATTATCTAATATCTAAGATGATAATGATAAGTGGTGTTCCATGATTGTAGGCTTATTTCTTCTTCTTGTTTTACGTGTCTTTGCATGTTTCGTCATTTTCGTCGTTGTGGGATCTGCCTGAATTCTAACATCTGAAAAATATAAGAATATGGGAAGAAATAGGAAAACGAAATTGTATTATAATATTGAAAACGCCTATGTATTCATTTTCGTATCATAGAATCTATGTAAATATAAAATCTAATTAAATATTCATCATTTACTGATTTAGTACGATATCATTCAAAAGAAAAACAAAGAACATTCCCACGCATTGTAATTCATTATAATTTTTCTGCGCATTACACGGTTTCCTTATATAAAGATGAAAGGAAAACCGATTCCTACGTAATATCAAACGTTGATATAATCTCATTATACAGAATGAACTTATTTGTCGAAACTAACTGCCGATTTCATATCGGTGGTATTCAAGGTGGTTTGTTATTTATTATTGTTTTAAATTAGGTTTGAATTGCAGAACTTTTGTGACGACAATCACATTAATTTGAAAATTTCAAGATTAATAGGGGGGTTAAAATAAATTATGTTTATATTGTTCCGATTATTTTGCCTAACACATAGTGTATTACTATAAGGGGTTGAAAATTGGGGACAGACATTACGGGGCTAGAGATAGGGCAAGCAAAACAAACCGAAACGTTTGCGAACGGCTACTCAGGTTTATTTAGAGGTCATGGATAAGTGAATAACTTAGAAGCCACTGTTAGAATACAGGGAAAGAGTTCTAGATCCTTTGAGATACAGGATGGACTCAGACAAGGAGATGCTCTGGCTTGCCTCCTATTTAATATTGCCTTAGAAAAGGCAGTCCGAGATACACGAATTAGGGATGGCGGTACTATTTACAATAGATCGATACAAGTCTTAGCATATGCTGATGACATTGACATAGTAGGGCGTAGCAAGCGAGATGTTGAGCAATATCTCCTACAATTGGAAACAGCGGCGAAACAGGTCGGTCTAGTCATCAACGAAGACAAAACCAAGTACATGTTGGTTACAAAGGATCCGATAGCAAATGAGGAACGAGAAACAGTCTTTGGAAGTCATACCTTTGGACGTGTTGACAACTTCACATACCTTGGGTCGCTATTGACTGCTACCAATAAAACAAGCGAAGAAAATCAAAAGACGAATAAATCTTACAAATACGGCATACTATGGACTCCAAAAGCATTTCCACTCGAGAAACATTCAAAGAAAAACTAAAATTATTATATACAAAACATTGCTGAGGCCGGTCCTCACATATGGAGCAGAAACATGGACTCTAACGCAGAAAGATGAAAGACTTTTGGGAATATTTGAGCGTAAAATACTCCGCAAAATATTTGGGAGCTGTAAACGACCAAGGCAGTGGCGCAGAAGATATAATTTTGAATTGTATCAGCTCTTTGATGAGCCAGATGTCATAACGTTCATTAAAACACAGCGACTTAGATGGGCGGGACACATAATACGAATGCCAAAAAATACCATTGCTAAAAAGCTAACCACAGGAACACCTGTAGGAAAAAGAAGCAAAGGCCGACCGCGAATTAGGTGGTTAGATGGAGTAGAAACCGACTTACGAATATTAAAAATCAGAAGATGGCAACATGTTGCCAAAAACCGAACAGAATGGCGACGAATCTTAGAGCAGGCCAAGATCCACAGAGGATTGTCAAGCCAAAGATGATGATGATGGATAAGTGAATAACAAGGAGACTGAATGGGGAACTACAAAAATGAAGTAAAAAGGTGTATTTATATTGAATCTCTTGGAACAAACAAAACACAAGAAGGTTCTTAAGCTATTTGAAATAAGGACGCCGCTTAGAAGAATCTTCCTGCTGGATGAAAGACAAGCTATTCCTTCCTAAAAAATATAAAAAAGGGTTAGAAACTTTTTAGAGGAAAAAGTTGTTAAAAAACGCCGTTGTACAAATCTCTCAGATGAGAGACGGCATGGAAATAAAACAGTGACTACTCTTATCAAAACTGACACATTACATTGAGTATAATTCACTTTTTCACAACCAATTTGCCGGTTCCTTCAAACTCAACACACCACGTCTGTTGCTATTGCTACACACTACAATTGCCATTTGGATCGCCAACCTTCGGAGGCGCCATGAGAAGAAGAAGAAACTTCTTTGCTCACTTGTGAATATATTTTGCCCCTGAAATTGCGATCAAAACATTGTGTGTATTTAAAACTTTAATCTTTGTCTTTTATTTATAAATTATTTTATGTTGGTTGATTAAACTCGCTTCTGAGTAGTTTTAATATTTAATGATTGGATATAAACAAAGCTTTAATTTATTGCGTCGACAAATTACTATAATTAAAAAGCAAATACATTTTTTAGTACTGTTAACAATGTTTTATTTAATCTAACAAGATTTGCGTAACTACTTAATGATTAGTTGTATATATTTCGCAGTTAACATTTAAACATTAAATAAAATTGAAAAAAAATACTAGCTATTTTAAAGGCTGTGTATTTTGTGATGATTTGTTTGTACAAGGAATGTTGTCAATCCTCATTAAGGTATTTGAATTTATTGTACATTAAAACGTGTCGTTCGCTGAACGGAAACTCCGGTAACTTATAGATTGAAAACTGAAGAGTTGCGTATGTGAATCCGGTCTGGACGGGAATTTTTTTATTGAAAAAGGTAAAATTCCAATGTTGAATCGGTACTTGCTCGAGGTATCGTTTGCATATATTAAGTGATTATTTGTTAAGGTAATGAAACTGACGACAAGCAGTGACATCGATTTGGAGCAAGTCTATTTTGGAGTATTGGTGAATGTATATATTGCGTGTATACGAATTTATATGGTCATAAGCTTGGAGAAGGAAAGAGGGAGGCTAGGTAACGCTCATTTAATAAACATTCGCAAAGTGGAGCCAGTTTCGATGTGACCGCCATGTTTTGGTGCCTGTACGTTGTCCATTACTACCTCTCGCAGGGTTGCCCATTACTGATTTCAACTTCAATGTCCATAAGATTACCCATCCCCTAGGCTCCGTTATTACTAACAGTGGAGGATGGGAAGACGAGATCCGTCGACGCATCACAATGGCCAGATCGGCAAAAAACAAACTCAAAAAAATTTGGAAGAACACTGACATCACAAAAAACACAAAATTACACCTTGTTCGAGTTTCAGAAATTTGGACAATAAAAAAAGCCGATTCAAAGCGTATGATGGCATTTGAAATGTGGGTCTACCGTAGAATGTTGCCCATACCATGGACCGTCCATCGCACAAATAACTCAATTCCAGCAGAACTTAACATTAAAACAATATAAGGTTGAATGTTCGAATAATTGAACTTTGATGGTATACAAGGCAAATATCGATCACAGTAATTAATTAAATCTTGCCCAAGTACTTTCGATCAATAAATCATCCTCAGGGGCATCTGAAATAAGCCAAGAAACGTTTTTTTATAAAAAAGGAAAATTAATTCACTTCGATAAAAAAACTCGAAGTTTATGGTTGAAAAAAGTTTTTATGTGATAAACGTTTATAGACTTACTTCGTCAGTTGTGGCCTATCCGACATGAGCAGAATGTCATACATGTAAATTTGGACATAACAATACAATACACAAAGACAAACAAACACTTTAAAATTTTTAAAAATGGAGAATGAAGCTACATGTTATATAGAAGCCGGAGACAGAATGGCTCCCGGTCTGGCGGAAATATTGAGATGACATGTGACAAATGACAGCTTGTAAAGGGCAGTTACAATAGATATATGATCTGCACCTTTCAAAATTCTATGAAACTAAGTATTGACCAAAGGTCCAACTGACACCACTATAGGAAATCAACTGATGAAATATAAAATTATATAGTATATTTTTTGTGTAGATTGAATAATCCAAATCTCACACTCAAACCTGTCTATAATAATTAGGATGTTAGTTTGAGAGCAAATAAAGTATGAATGTAAGAAAAGACTAAACAATATATTAGACAGTGGATGGTTGACTACAATAAAATGGTCCACCAAGCGCTATCAGTACTGTAAAAAAGGAAAAATCTGAATATTCAGTTAAATTACTAAAAGTTAAAATCAAAATTGAAAGCAAAATATATAAATGGGTTATAATCCAAGTAGTTCAGTTGAATCCACAGTCAATGGAAGAACTTTAAAATTAATATCGAAATGCTCAGTGCATGAAGTCTAAACAGTCGAGCTGGGTCCTCCACGAGGTGAAGCTGTAATAAAGTTTTTAAATATAGGATTAAATTTAGTACAATTTAAATTAATTTAAGTATTTAGACAGTGAGAGTTTTCATTTGTTTTCCTTGTAATCTCCAAATCTTCCAATATATCCAACTCAAGATAGTTTTTCTTTCTACTAATGTCATGTAAAATAGATGAACCAGAATTGATGTTAAAATTGTGGTTGCTGGATACTAAGTGTTGACTAAAACTTGAAGAGTTTGGTCTTTTCAAATGTTCAGAGACTCTAGTGGATAACTGAGTATAAAGTTACCGTATTGCAACTTGCGGTGAATGTGCTGGTCAAAAAATGACAGAATTGTACTCCAATATTGGACCTCGAAGAGGAAGAAAACGAAAACACCGATATTGATGATGACGATGATTTTTAATCAAATTATAATATAAATATATCGACCGATTTCGTTTTTTTCACTTTCATGTAAAATAAAATATCTTACTTTCAATTAAATACATAGCGAAAAATGTTTATTATAACTTTCCTTCCAGTTTGTTAAATTTCTGTATAAATATATCATTAAACCATTTTTTCATTTATTTTTTGTGATAAAGGATGATTGATAAGCGCTGAAAAAAATGGATAAGAAATATTTGACGTAAATATGAAAGAAGATGCCAATTCATTACAATTAATGTCATAAAAGCTCATTAAATTATTTTTTTCCAGTATATTTTTAAAAAGGGATGTTTATAAAGGATGAAATATGTCTAAAAGGATTGAGAAATGATAAATAGTATACTGAAGCATCAAAAAACTAAATAAATAAATAATATAACAACGTTGTTGTCATTTTTGTATACAATAGAATGGATACTTTAAATTTTTTCGTAATTCTTTCCAAACACTTAGCTTCTGTTTTTTGTCTTACTTCTTACACAAATCGTTATATTCATTACCCACTTCTTCGGTTATTTCAGTCCAAACAATTATACTTTTCTTAGAATCTAAAAGTTAAGCGTGAAATAGATATAAATCTTAACTGTTTGAAAGCACCGGTTATATATTTATATAATTCGTAATTATGTAGTTGTAGTCCATGCAATCTCGATACCTGTTTTTGCACATACAGATAAGTTATTAGTTATCGGGGAAATTATTAAACAAAAATTATTCTTCGACGTTCACTTTGATCAGTAGTTGTCGTCTAGTTCTTCAAATGTGTCGTTTCGGTGCCATATGGATTATTACTGGGACGCTGTGCCGACAAAAATCCGAATATTCAATAGGTAATTATTAGTTGGTTGATAAGGCTGCAAATTAATTTGATAAATATACTAAAATTGCTCAGTGTTTCAAAATTGTCACAAATCTACTAATAAACTTCGGAAGATGTAGATACCTTCTTTTTAAATGAAGTATTTCAACCTTCATCATGTTGTTTTGTTTGCAAAAGAATCTCCTATACATTCCTCTATAAGTAAAATGCAACAGCTTTTTTAAATATTGCTTTATGGGTTTTGAGGAAAGCTCTAGTTTGTGGTTTATTCACATATATTTTCGACTTATAAAACCCCGCAAGAAAGAAATCTAATGGGGTCAAATCGCACGAAATTGGTGGCGTTCACGTCACCTCTCAGTGAGATAATCGTGCCTAAAATCGCTTGTGTAGAATGTCCAATGCAGCATATAGCCCGTTGAGGTCCATATCATCCAATTCAGACCAAAATAAGTTGGTAATCATGGCGCTTGCCGCTGACTGTGATAGCCTGGCCAAATTTGTTCTCAAATAACTATGGACAAAATAAACAGTGACTTTTTCGAGATGCATTGGACGCTATCGAATCTCATACATATTGACATCTTTCATTCATCCAAAAAATGGGTCATAGTTTCCAACTTCTTCATAGCTTATTTAGCGAACACACATAGTTCGTCTATGGTCGTCTTACATCAGCTTTTTTTTACATCCCATTTAATTTGCAATCTGTAAATTGAACTGTCCAGTCACAGTTTCCCTTTTCCTAAATAAACACTGTTAATTACGTACCATGGAGCATTTACGATAATCCTTATGTACTTTGGACTGGAGTTTGTGTAGAATTTCGATATTTGAGTAGGATGCTGTCCCCCACAATTGACTTCCTTAGCTACATAGCGGTTTTAGGACGACTTTGTAAATTAGCATTTTGTTGCTGTTAACTATTATGATTTACGACCTTAGTGGCTTTCTCTTAGAGAAAATAGATTTAATTTCATTTGCTTTAATCCGCCAGGTTGTTTATCCTCCTCCTCCTCCTAAGTGCCTTCTCTGTTGAGGTTGGCGATCAATATGGCAAATTTCTCTCTGTTCTGGGCTTGATGAATTAATTCATTTCGTTTTATGTGGGTCCAATCTCTGATGTTTCGTAGCCAAGATTTTTTCTTTCGTCCTATGCTCCTTTTACCTTTAATCTTGCCTTCTAATATTACCTGGAGCTGCTCAAATTCCCTATGGCGCATTATGTGTCCTTGATATGACGTCTTTCTAATTTTGATAGTATTGACCAGATGAGAACGTGTGTTCATTACTCTCAATATTTCTTCATTCGTAGTTCTGCTGGTCCAGCTTATTCTTAACATTCGGCGGTACATCTACATTTAAATGAATTTAATTTGTTTTACGTCATACTGTTTTAATGTCCAGGTCTCACAGCCATATAGTAATAGACACCACACATAACACTTTAGTGTTCTCAATCTTATTTAGACTGATAGCTTGGGGTTACAGAGCATTTTACGCATATTCATGAAACCAGATCTTGTTGTTTCAAGTCTTCTAATTTCTTTTGAGTGGTCTAGTTGACTATTTAGCTCTCTGCTCAGGTATATGAAGCTTTGGAAACTCTGAAGGGTGATATGTTGTTGAGGATTTTTGTGGAATACCAAATTTTTTTTCTGTCCAAACCCAGCCTGTGACTTTCTTCTCATAATATGTTCATCAGTATTTTTAGTTGGTCTTCTGTTTCTGCTAATACTACGGCGTCATCGGCATATCTTATATTCGTAATGATGATTCCATTGACTCTGGCACCTTCAAGGCGATCTTCAAGAGAAGCTCTAATTATATGTTTGGCATATACATTAAATAATGGGGGGGGGGGGACAAAATGCACCCTTGACGCACTCCTCGTTCTATGTAGATGTACATGGTGTTTCCGTTCTCTGTTCGAACGCATTCTGTGTGATTACAGTATGTATTACTTATGATAGCTATGTCGTGTCCGTCCAACCCTACTTCTTTTAGCACCTCAATCAATTTTCTGTGTTTGATGCGGTCGAAGGCCTTTCTATAATCGACAAAGCACACATACAGCCGTTTTTTGAATCTCAAGATACCTTTTTTGCCATCAGTTTCAATCCCATAATTGCTTCTCTAGTGCCTGTACCCCTTTCTAAAACCATCCGTCTCCTCTCCATAATTTGTAATATTTCGTTGGTCATCCATGGTTTTCTTTCTGTATACTTTGGTCTGCTGCCTCCAAGACAGTATTTTTAATTTTCCCCCACATGTCTTCAATATTTTTTTTTATTGTCTTCTCCTTAGTGGGAGCTATTGTCTTAAACTGTAACTGCGTGTCTACCATGTCTTCATACTTCTGTTGCTGTCCTTGGTCAGCACTACTCCATGCTATTCTCTGACTGTGTTTAGCCTTGTCTACTCTTTTAAGTTTTACTCGGATAGTTGCAACTACATGATTGTGGTCTGAATTTATGTCACAGCTTGGGTACGTTTTTACATTTAGAATACCATTACGGAACCTTTTGTTAATTGTAATGTATTCGATTTGGTTCCTCACAATATTTCCTTCTCAATCTTGAGGAGACCTCCACGTATTAGACGTCTTTTAGGTAATTTAAACCATGTGTTAAGAACCACCAGGTTGTTCTCTTTGCAAAATTCAACAAAACGTGTACCTCGTTCGTTCCTAAACCATATGGGCCGATGATAGATTCTACTTTTTCTGTTCCTACTTTGGCATTCCAATCTCCCATAAATATGTTGATGTCGTCTGATTTTATGTGTTTTTTGATCTTTTCAATATCGGAATAGAAAATCTCAAGATCTTCGTCTGGGCTGTCTGCTGTCGGTGCGTATATTTGTATTATATTGATGTCGAATGGTTGTGCATTTAATTTGATAATCATTAATCTGTCGCTGACTGGTAGAAAACTGTTCGTGCGTTGTTTCATGGATGCTGTTACCAACACTCCTACACCTGACTGGGCATCCTCATCTTTGCCTGCATAATAAAAACGGTTGCCATGTACTATATCCACATACCCTTCTTTCCATCCCACCTAGAATTGATTCTATTTTCTCTAATTTTTCTAGTAACTTCGCCATATCAGGGAGTAGGCTAATAGGTTTGTAGGATGTTGTTGTAGGATGTAGGATCACAAAAGCGAAAAGTACCACATGCTTAAAACATCATTGTATATTTGTGTCAAACACCTCAGTCCCTTATTTTGGAATCAACATATGTATGTATCTTATGACTTGGTTAACGGTAACATGTTGAATAGGTACTTTCAGTTGATATGGGGTTTGCAGAAATGTTTTCACTTTATTTTCAATGTCGAAATTGTCAAAAAATTCACGTATTTTTTTAAATGCTTGGCAAAATTATTTGTTTTGTCGTCATTACTTTTTGCCCAGTGACTTTTATTAATCAGTGATGTGTATTTCCTGGTTCCAAAATATTTTTCCACCCAAAAAGTAACATTCAAAGAGAACTTCATCAAAGCAACTCTCGTTATTTTAATTTTTATTACTTTTTGTACAATAACATAATATACAGTCAAATTATTTTAAAATTTTAATCACTTTTCTTGTTGATGATAACAACAGTGATGAAAACCACTCTGTAACGCCACTCCTATTTTGTTTTGTATACTAGACTGTGATTAATGTGTACTAAGTCCTTGATGTAGATTTATTACCTCTTTGTCTTCATGCAAACCGCAGCTTAGATCCGAATTAGAAGATCGTTTAATTTTTTTAGGAAATTGTAATTATTCTTAAAAAAATTGTAGTTGATCATATCTTTATTTCCTAATCGACTTACTTAGAATCTGAAGTTATCATTGTGGTTTTATTTGTTTGTTAAGGCTCATTGAAAATATTTCAGTCTTAAAAGAATATAATAGAAACAAACTCTGGTTCTGACTACAATTTATGAATAGTCTAGTTAAGTCGTTTATTTGTTTTATGATCTCTAAAAGAGCTGTAATATCGTGGACTTTTAGATGTTATCTTCTTCTTCAACCGTTTTAGATCTTTTAGATATCTGTCTCTCAGTTCTCTCCAGTTTTCTCTATTCTAGACTAGCCGGTGTTTTTATTTAGTCCCACTATTCTATTTAAATCGTATCATTTTTGTTGCGGTCTTCCTACGTTTTTTCTTTCTCACCATCGTGATCTCTATCCAGTCTTCTTTCCACTCCAGACTTTCTGCCATATATTATCTGGCACAGTTACATTTTAGGAAACATCGCTCCATCGCTCTTCTAATTCCTTTATTCCATGAGCGTCAAGGTCTATCTGTTTTTCTTCTTCCAGGGGGCTTTCATCTAAGTTTTTGGGGTCAATGTTCGTCAGGCATTCTCAATAGGTGTCCAAACCATTTTAAACCTCTTCTTTCTATTCTGTCAATGACCGTTTTTGTAGCATTCATGTTATTTCTTATAGATTCGTTGCTCTTCCTTTCCAGCCTTGATTCAGCCACTTCTCAAATATTCCATTTTCTACTGCCAACAATCTTCTCTTCAGGTCTGCATTAATTGTCCATACTTCGGAGCCATAACAAAGAACTGATTCAACCATGGTTTGTCCTATTCTTTTTTTATGGCCAAGGTACCCAATTTTTCGTACTTTGATCAAATAGAGTAGTTCTCTCTCAGCATTTACCTTTCTTAAGACTTCCTCGGTTCTCACCCTATCTGTCCATGGTATGCGGAACATTCGTCGCAACGTCCACATTTCGAAGGCCTCCAACATCAATGTAAGGTACTCTTAACGTCCATGTTTCCATGCCGTACAACAATATGGACCTTACATAGCATTTAACCATCCTGTAGCGGAGATTAAAGGAAAGATTGCGGTTACATAGTAGCGGTTTAAATTCGATAAAAGCCACAATTTAAGTTTTGGAACTGTATCATACGCCTTTTCTAGGTCGGTGAAGGCTAGATGTACATCGGTACCAACCGCTATCCTTTTTTCTATTGGAGTATAAACAAGTTATCAGTGGAAGATCTACCAGGCGTAAATCCATTTTGGTCTTCGCTATCTTTTCAAACAATCAAGTAGGTAGGACACTTAATCCTCTGTAGCAGTTAGGATCTTTTCGATTACCCTTTTTAAAGATGGACACTTGGTGAGCGGTTTTCCATTCAGATGGTACTTTAATTTGTTGGCAGCATTGATTCATTAGAAAAGTTATTGGTTCTATTAGTAGTGGACCTCCTGCTTTAAGTAACTCTGCAGCTATATTGCCAGGTCCTAGAGGTCGCCCGTTTTTCATTTTAATTAACGCAGTACGGACCTCGTTGTTAATAGTATTAATGTTAGTATTTGTTTGTCTCTCCATACTGTATTTGTCTCCTATATATTCCAATCTGGACTGTTGGAGTAAATTTTTATAGTGATTTTTCCACTTATCTATAGGAATTAAGTTGCTTAAGGAGTTATGGGTGTTTTTCTTTAGATTAGTGAGAGTTCTCCATGCTTCCATAGTCTGAGAACCACCAATTAAATTTTTAACTTGGACACATTTTTGTTCCCAGAAAGTGTTAGCCATTTCTTATATATTTTGTTTTTTTCATGTATCATTTTTTTTACGTTTCATCCATGATGGTTCGTGGTGTTTTTTGTCGTTGTTCTCTGTTCCTAATACTTCATAAGCAATTTTTTTATTATCGTTTTGAGGTTGTTGTTCTACAACCATATTTCTTTCCATCTCATTTAGTTCCTTTTCTAATCTAGATTGAAAAAGATGTTTAATACTTGGTTGGGATAAAAGGTGCAATTTATATCTCTCCGTTTTTGCACTGTGTTTCTGTCACTTTCGGTATTCTGTTTGTAGTATTGTTTAAAGGAGCACAAAAGATTAGCTATAAGAAAGTAGTGATCTGTTCCACAGTTAGGTCCTCTTTGTACTCTGCAGTCTTGGCACTTAAATTTTGATTTGTCTCTCATTATTATATAGTCTATGATCGACTTCTGTTGGAATGAAGGTCCTTCCCAAGTGTATTTATGAATATCTTTATGTTGGAATTGGGTATTCATTATTTTTAAAACAAAAAGTTGATAGAACTCAATTAAGCTGTCCCCTGAACCATTTTTAAACTATTTCTCCATGCCGTCCCACCACGTCATCGTCTATTTGAGAACCTACTCTGGAATTTAGGTCTCCTACCAATATTATTTCTTGATGACTTTTTATTTTATCACAAATGTTTGATAACTCTTCATAAAAGGAATCTTTAACTTGTTGATTTGAATCGTCTGTTGGAGTATAGACTCCAACAACTATTGTTTCGATGCCGTACAATGTGACAGTTGTGAGAATTCTTTCAGAGATGTATCAAGGACTACTGAAGCAATAAAACATGTAGATGTATTTTTCCTTCGATTTATTTATAGTGAACTTATAGGGCTGATTCAACATTGATAATTATCGTTTAACACAAAACACCGGTTCTACAAACGCATTTTTCACTTACACACCACGCACTTATCGGGGTGCCGAAGCCCGTTTTTACTTGCCGAGAGGCAATTTAGCACTGTTCTTGTCCTAAGCTCAGTCCTTTAAGGCGGGGTGAAGAGAGAGTATGAAAGAGAGGGTGGCAAACACATTAACACGAGAGGTGACGATCTGAGCGCATAAGCGCATAAAATAACTAAATATGATTATACAATATTATAAACAGGTTGTTTTTACATCACCTTTCCCCCTTTCTCCGCTGCTATATAACGCACATTTATTGTACGCCATATATATTCGGTGGTTACGCGACATATATGTCTTTGAGGACGTGAGAGTCGGATTTACTGGCAGAGTCGAGTTCTGTTTCCAGAACCCTCAACCCTTTCGATGGGAAACGGGTGGGCAATTCTCAGAGTTTTATTGCAATATAAGAGTCGACATCTCATATTACCTCTGAGGTCCATAATTAGCTTTAAACCACCATATTTTGTATCTTAACAAAAATAATCAAATGCATGCAAGAAAATTAATGTCATTCAAGAAATATGGAGGAAGAAAGGTATATTTATAGATAAAAAAATAAATAGCTGTACTTATTGAGACAAAACAGTTTGTTTTAATGAAGCTATTAATATTCGTAAAAGATAAGATCGATTACATTATTAATTAATTACAATTATTATTAAACCCATTCAAATGGTATGCCGTGAAATGTCGCGGCTTGAGGTTGCATGCGGTACCACCATGGAGCCTTATGACCGACGGCATTGTTATTAACTCTAATCACATACTAAAACATAATCTCGGTTCGCTGATAACCAACTCTTACTATAATATGCTAATCGTGTGAACGTCATTTTGCTGGTTAATTCCTTTAAGATTGATATATCAGTTGCGTTTTCAGTTTTTCTGTGTTAGTACCTGAGCGTGGGCGTGTGGCGTGGAAAACTATTTTCCTGCTCGTCGTGCGTTTTGTTTTTTATTCAGATGCGTTTTAATTGATGTGGTTATTATTATTGTAATTTATTGGATGCGACAAGTCTGTGTCGTGTGATCAGTGTTTATAATGTAGTGATTTCGTTGGGCTTATATTATGAGGTGTTAAGTGGAAAATAGTTGAGGTTGACTGGTAGTTGTTTTATTATTCTAAGTAAACAAATTACTAAAATCTACTGTTTTTCTAAATTGATACAGATATTTATAATACTTATTTCGGTAATTGTCAGCATTCATCATTAAATATTACATTTTTTGTAATATTATTGTTCTGAAGCTATTTTCTTGTGGCATTTTAAAGTAATTACTATTTTAATGGGAATAAGCCACAATTTAAGATTAATGTAAGTTTATTGACGTATCAATTTACACTTCGGAAATCGTTCTCAAAATACAAACATTAATCAATTAAACAAATTTTGTTTTTTTGTTACTTGGTGAAAAATTCTTCTAATAATTTAATTTTATCTGACTCATTTATATTGACAATTCAGACATGCATTATACATTTTAAAGTAGACGACTTTATAATAATATTGTCAATATTGCCAAGTTGCGTTCCTGGGACGACTTTATTGTAAGATAGTTCATTCGATTACATGAAATCAACTTTAACTTGAAAATATCCGTCAGTAAAAAATTATAGCATGTAATTCGTCTTTAAACAGACAACCATATACCATGATGACAGTAAAATTCTCCTGTTAGTGATTCCATAGTAAATCATGAGGAAAAACCAGGAAAAATCCTCATAATACTATCTCATTATGGTAAGTATTTAGTCTTACATTTAGTTTACTCTCAATTAACACCAAATTCTGATTTTATATGTTTGTTATTGAAAAAACATAAATGATGTATCCTCGATATGTTACTGACTTACTAATACTGATATTTTACTTTTATTACCTTCCTCTTTTAATAAGGTTAACCAGATCCTACTACATTCTGCCGAAGAATTTGCGACACAATTTGTCTCATTTTTTTGCCGCTTCTTTAATTTTTCTCTATTTACCATCCGTTTCTTTTAGGACTATACATGGATCATTCCATTGAACCCTATGTTCATTATCGCATGCGTGATTACTTATTTGAGATCTATCAAATTCTCTAGTTTTTAAGATTGATGTTGACCTATTCTAAAATTTAATGGGCTTAATGTTTTACCTAAATAAAACTGATCGCATTCACAAGGTATTTTATAAATACAATTCTTTGTCCTTTCTTGTTCATTGTTAGGTTTAGTTTTAGACAAAATAGATCTCAATGTGTTTGATGTTTTAAATGTTGTTGAATTTATTTCCTATCCTTCTAAGTTTTTCTGATATTCCTTTTATGTACGGTATTGTTATTTTCTTCGTATTATTCCTTGTGTATGCTGTAGGATCTCGTTCTAAGTTGTTCTGTTCTATTCGGTCGATTGTTGAAAATTCCTTATTTATAAACGATAAAAGATAATTGTTTTTTAATAAAATAGATGTTAACAAATGTTTCTCCTCCAAGAATGAATTTTCGTTAGTACAAGCAATTTTGGCTCGTTCGTATAAGGATTTAATGATTTCTTTTTTAATATTAATATTGTGATTTGATTTGAAATTTAAATATCTGTTGGTGTGTGTTGGTTTTCTATATACCTGAGTCTTATACCCAGTATCGTTCTTACAGATTAAAACATCCAGGAATGACAGTAGCGCACCTAGAATTTCCCTCTGGGGGGGTTTGGTTGAGCACCGAAATTTTTTTTATGAGTCTCTTTAAGGACTCCATTTTGTGTCCTTAAAATTTGCCAGTAACATTGTCAGGATAGGGTCCTGGGGGAGTTTAACCCCCAACCTTCCCCTCCGGGTGCGCCACTGAGGAATGGTAGTATGTTGTTATATTCCTTTTCCATGGTAAATGTTATTGTCTCTTCTTTATCGTTTATATCATTCGGGAATGTGTCCAACTCTGATCTATGAGGCCATATTGATCCATTGCCATCATCTACATATTTCCACCAACAAATTTTGTTTAGAAATAATATTTATTTCAAAATCTTCCATAGATATATCGCCCAATAATGGAGATAAACTAGAGCCCAGTGCTAGACCAAAATTTTTTTTATAGAATTCATTCATTCTGCATATAATCATACAATAAAATCGTCCTAGGAACGCAACTAAGCAATATTGGCAATATCATATTAAAGTCGTCTACTTTAAAATGTATATTGTATGTCTCAATTGTCAATATAAATGAGTCATATAAAATTAAATTATTAGAAGAACTTTTCACCACGTAACAAAAAACAAAATTGGTTAGGTAATAATATTTGTTAATAATATTTGTATTTTGAAAACGATTTCCGAAGTGGAAATTGAAACGTCAATAAACTTACTGTAACCTTCAATTGTGGCTTATTTCCATTAAAATAGCAATTAGTTTTTGTAATAATAGTAATACTATTAATCATTTTTTCTCAATGAAGCATATAACAACCGAATATATAATTTATCACCAGCTCTACGGACTATGTTACAGCTAGTTCTAATTACTTCAGTCATGTATATTTGTGTCCAGTTCCCTCCAAATTCTATTTATGCATATAAAGTTAGTTTCTTTTATATTTTTTCCTTTCCATTGATTTTTTTGGTTTCCTAAGAGCATGTCCATAATCGATCTGCACTGTCTTCTTAATATTGTCGCACTAGATTTTTGTTCTAGTCACAAGTACATAAACATCGCTGTGGCTGTAACATCAAAAATTTGTATCTTTTCAGTTTAAATAAAAAACTAGATGGCCAAAACAGATAGAAAAATAGCTTTGCCCTCTAATAGAAAACGAGGTAGACCAAGACAGTCATAGAGAGAAGATATCGAAGATGCAATGACCGCTAGACCGACAGAAATCGCTAGAAATTAGGATATGAGAAACAAAAGTAAGAACGATATCCAGCTTAAAAAAAATCAAGAAGGACGCTGGAATAACATAATCATTTATAATCACTTCACATCTGCTAATGTGTATACCGGGTGGTGAATCGTCAAACGGGCCATAGGAAACTCAATGAGAAATTTTAAATTGTTGAATTGCTGCTTCCCTAATTATTTTAGATCAAAAGTCATAAAAAACTATTTGTAGAGGACTAAAATCTGAATTAAAAACAAATGTTAAAACCGTTCTACGAATCAAATGTACTTCAAAATTTTGCAAAAATATAATAGATTTTTCAGACCACCCCTAAAAGTTAGGCCACACGTAACACAAGAATACATAACGTGCGTGTTTTATCATATTGATGTCACATGTTTGACAATTTGAATTGTCATTTTTTGTATTTTATGATTAAATTATAAACAATGAATTTTACTAAATACTACTACTACTGAACAATATTACTTTGTGAACAAATAAATTATATTGTTTACAAATCGATCAATATAATAAAATGTACTCAGTTGACGAAAAATCGCATAATGTTGTATTCAGGCAATAGCGCGAACCTTTTCCTGTCACTACCGGATCTTTATTTAACGTTTTAACGATATTCTAATACACTAAAATTTAATTCCATGTTAAGTTATACAACAATTCAATGAATTCCGATATACTGTTACTGTGATCTTTATTCCTAATAATAATATATGATAATTTCTAAACATAAAACTATAACAAATGTTATAATAAAACATGAATACAGCATTTTTATTATTGCTCTTTTCTCCTGAGTACATTTTTTAATCAACTTAATTTTTCTTTTAAATAATAAATCACAAAATTTTGGCCATTTAAATCATACATAAATATAATACAGGGTGAGTCATGAGGAACTTTACATACTTCTACCATATGTAGAGTCCCTCAGGGAGCATATCATGTGGCCACTAAAAAAGGTCAACTACTCTTCTTTATTAATTAACAGGGTGATTTGTGTAATTGACCATTTATTTCATTTTACTGTAGTGTTTATACGGCTCATTTGATTTTTTTAATTTTTGCATGATACAGTACACTACTATCAAGCATTCGACTGGTATTAGCTAAACTAAAAAATTCCAGGACTGGCTTTGGAAAAATTAATTTAGGGATTCGTATTAAATATTACACCCTGTATATACTTTTTTTTAAAATGCAATAAGTGATTATCAAACTACATAAATAGCCAATGAAAACGACATATGCGACAATGTTGTCGCACTTTTATTAAATTTTTATTGAAAGATCAAATCTTACCAAAAAATAACAACCGTAATAAAGTATCAAATTATAAGGTATTAATTTAAACAAATGTTATAAATTTCAAACATTTTAATTAAAATGAGTTCCTACAACATAATCTAATACGTAGAAAATTAACATCTATACTGTCACTTTGTATTATCTCTACGATAGAATCAATTGTTTTTCAATTTTAAATTTTTACTCATAGATCGTATTGGGGCATTATTTTCGATAAATAATAAATTAAATTGATTAAAAAGTCAAACCTCTTGTATGTGTTAGTTTTTGTTGATTGTAAATGATTAAAATTTTATGTCAAATAATAATACATTGCATCAACTGTACTAAATAAAAATAAATCTAAAAAAGTTTAAAATGAAGGTTGGCGTTGACCGTTTGACGTTTCTTGATATTTTATACCCATTGTTATTATTGTCATTATCAATTGTTATTTATGTGTACAAGAATACATATTTCTTCTGTCATATCTACGTTAAGTACATTGTGTTAGTTTTGGTAGAGCTTTTGTTACTTTCGTTCAAAATGCCACATCAGTTTTTCGGCCACAGAATATGCAGACATAATATTTGTTTATGGATTCTGTAGATGGGAATGGTAGGGCTGCTAGTAGAGAATATCGCAGGAGATTTCCTAATCGTCGAACTCCCAGTCATCCAACATTTGGGTCAGTTTTTAATTATTTGCGAGAAAATTGCACTTTTTCTAGTGGAACAACAGAGCGACATGTAAATGAAGCGCAGGAAGATGACATTATGGACGCCGTTACTATGAACCCTACAATAATCACTAGACAAGTAAGTCGAGAACTCAATGTTACTCAATCAAAAGTAAGTAGAGTCTTACAAAAAAATAATCTATACCCATATCACATTCAAATGGTTCAGCGACTACATGCTGGAGATGAGATCGAAAGGTTGGAATTTTGTAGATGGATTAACAATAATCGACCAACGCTATACAGGACACTATTTACAGATGAAGTCCAATTTACCAGAGACGTGATAAATAATTCACGAAATTCACATGTGTAGGCAGAAGAAAATCCCCATGCTATTCGAGAACGTCGTTATCAGTTAAGGTTTTCGGTTAACGTGTGGCTTGGTGTCATAAATAACCAATTGGTAGGTCCTCACTTTTTTTATGGTCCTTTAACAAGGCAGGTCTATTTGAACTTTCTACAAAATATTTTGCCGAATTTGTTTGCCAACGCGAACGTTGCTATACGAGGGATGCATTTTCAGCATGATGGGGCACCCCCACACTTTTTACTGGCAGTGAAACAACTCCTCAATAATGTTTATGGCAACAGGTGGATAGGACGTGCAGGTCCTATTTCGTGGCCTTCAAGATCCCCTGATTTCAATCCCGTTGATTACCATATTTGGGGACGATTGAAGCAACTAGTTTACGCAGTGAATATTAATAACAGACAACAATTAATTGACAGAATTATACATTGTTGTAATACTATTAGAAACAATCCTCAGAGTATCCGTAATTCAATACGTCAATTAACAATTCGGCAACAAAAATGTGTACAGGCTGCAGGGTTCCATTTCGAAAATCTATTTTGAATTATTTTTATGTTGTTACCATTATTGTATCTTTTCCAGTTCTAATTTATGGGTTTATCATAACTATGTACATATTTTTAGTTTTTTTTTAATTGTTCTTCGTTATTGTTAGTAGATATTGTTTTTGTTGTGCAGTGACTCAGTTTATCATTTCAATTAAAATGTTTAAAATGTATAACCTTTGTTTAAATTAATTACCTTATAATTTGATACTTCATTATGGTTGTTCTATTTTTGGTAAGATTTGATCGTTCACTAAAAATTTAATAAAAGTGCGACAACATTGTCGCATATGTCGTTTTCATTAGCTATTTATGTAGTTTGAAAATAACTTATTGCCTTTTAAAAAAATATATATACAGGGTGTAATATTTAATACGAATCCCTAAATTAATTTTTCCAAAGCCAGACCTGGAATTTTTTAGTTTAGCTAATACCAGTCGAATGCTTGATAGTAGTGTATTGTATCACGCAAAAATTTAAAAAATCAAATGAGCCGTATAAACACTACAGTAAAATGAAATAAATGGTCAATTACACAAATCACCCTGTTAATTAATAAAGAAGAGGAGTTGACAGTTTTTAGTGGCCACATGATATGCTCCCTGAGGGACTCTACATATGGTAGAAGTATGTAAAGTTCCTCATGACTCACCCTGTATAGTTGATTTAAATATTGTCAAATATTAGAAACGTCAATATGACAAAACGCAACACGTAATACACATTTTTTTCACGGCGTCTGGCCTGACTTTTAGGGGGTGGCCTGAAAAAATATATTAATATTTTAGCAAAATTTTGGAATACGTTTAAGTCGTAGAACAATTTTAAACAATTGTTTTCGATACATATTTGAGTCCTCTACAAATAGTTTCCCATGACTTTTGGTGTAAAATAATTAGGGAAGCAGGAATTCAACAATTTAGAATTTTCCATTGAGTTTCCTATGGCCCGTTTGACGATTCACCACCCTGTATACAGAATAGGAGAAGATAATTGTTTAAATTTAATTTTTTATATAAAAAATTACTTCGTAACCGATGAGTCATTTTCTTGTATTATTCTTATATCGATATCGATAAAAAAGTATACTTCATTAGAACTTGATTCCCTTTGTTGTAACTATAAACGAACATGATTTTAACACACAATATTACGTGATTAATGACTATATTTAAGCATCATTATTCAAAATCGTCATGGATTTTAACGTGTGACTGATTCACAAAATTACAAACAATAAAAAAATTAGAAAACAATAGATTTTGTTGTCGCTGAAGTGAATTACAAAAAGAAACACGTTTAGTATGACTTCATCACTTGGGTTAATTTATATCTGGCATTAAAACGATTTTTTTTTGTAGTATATCCACTCATCTATTGTGGAAGTTTTATAACATTCGAATAGCGAGATGATTAACTCTCATGTGCGTAAGCAAAGAATTTAGGTTTTGGGGTATTTGTTTATATTTTTTTTGCTTAGTTCTTTTGACATTTACTACTGTTTAGAACTTCTTCGGCCCTTTTTATCTTGCCGTTCTCCATTTTATAGTTATATTCTTTCCATTGACTGTCTACTTCATCTCTAAATGATATTTGAGATTTTTCTGTCGGACTTCTACTATCGGATTTTTATATCTGAGTCCGTTTTTCTATCTCCAATGCATAATTTTGTTGTTGTTCTTCTTCTTCCCCAGCTTTTCTCTTTTCAGTGGACGCTGTTCCTTACTTTTCGTCGCCACTCATTTCTGTCCATCATGTCTTTTTCACCTAAAATATTCTCTCTAAAATCTTCTACCACACAGTCCCTCCCCATCTACCCATCGGTTTTCTTTATCTTTTCTTCCATCAACTTGTAAACCCTATTCTTTATCCCACATAGTTTTCATTTCTACGTCTGACATGACCAAACCATTGCAGTCTTTGTTCTTGAATCTTTTTTTAGACTGTAGGCTCTTTCCCTAATCAAGTCGTTCCTGATCCTGTTCCTTCTAGTCTTACCCAACATCTACCTTAACGTTTTCATTTAAGCTAGCTCCATATTATTTTCCTGAATCTGCTTTATAGGCCACACTTCATCACCGCCGTATGCCAACACAGGTCTCACCACACTCTTTTATATCTTTTCTTTCAGCATTTCCCGATTTTTCGTTCATTAAGTACCCCACTCATTCGTTTCCAGTTAAACCAACGAGCCTGTATCCTGTGAGCAATTTCTCAAACTAGTGTCCCATTTTTTCGTTATGTAGGAGCCAAGATATTTAAATTCTTCTACACTTCCTAGTTTTTCTCCAAGCAATTATATGTCCCCAACCATTCTTATACCTCCTAACTACATGTGTTTCCGTTTTCGACCTGCTAATCTTAAGTTCTCCCTTTTCAATAGTCCTTCTCCAACCCTCCAGCTTCTCCTCCAACAATCTTTGCTCTGCTCTATTAACACGATATTATCAGCAAAGAGCATTGACCCCCTCGCTTACTTTCTTTGTCAGTACATCCATAACAATATTAAGGGAGGGACAGTGAAGAGCCTTGCTGCAAACCAACCGTCACCAGGAAACTTTCAGTCAAACCGACATAAATCCTTACGTTGGTGTACGTTTTCTCGTACATATCTTTCTTTGTTCTTCATTTAGCAACTTTCTGAAGTACTCATACCATCTTTGCTTTATTTTAACATCGGTTCTTAAAACTCTACCATCCGCACTCATAATCTGCCGCACTTGGGTCAAGTCCTTTGATGATTTGTCCCTTGCTTTAGCAATTATGTATAACGTTTTCATCCCCTTGGGTGTTTCTAACTCTTCATACAGCTGTGCAGACCATCTTTCCTTAGCAGTAGCTTCAGCGCACGCTTTGCTACCTTGTATATATCCTTATTTCCTCTCTTTTAGACCTGCCATACCTCTTTCTAGCCTCTTTCTTCTCTCTAACTTTCTGTTGCACTTCATAGTTCCACCACCAAGTTCCTTTGTGTTTAGGAGACCTTTACTGTTGGCTCCCATCAGTCATTTACCGTATTTTTTTCCTTAAGCTCTTCCAGCACTCTACTCTTAAAGACCCTTGCCAAATCCTTATACTTTAACTCCCAACACTTTAGATTCTGATGTTCTATTTGATTTCTTTTCATCCTTACCTTTGTGTGTTGAATATCTACACACCCACACTTTATCACTTTGCAGTTGATAACCTCTTTTAGCGGACTTCTTCTACACAGCACAAGATCTATCTGACTTTCCCTTCTCCCGCTACTATAGGTGACATACTGCTCTTCAGTCTTCATAAGGAATGTATCAATGACAGCCAAATACCAAGCCACTGCGAAGTCGATAGCACTATTTTCTTGCTCCGTGAACTCTTTCTATTCCCGCTTTTTCTTTACCAATATGTCCATTTAAAGACTTTTTGTCTACAGGAATCTAGAGCATCTCACAATCCAGGACACTCCAAAATTCTTCCTTTTCCTGTTCTTTGCACCCTACCTGTGGGGCGTAGTCACATTTGATGTTCACGTTGGTATTGCCTGTATTTAGTTGAGCACTCATTATTTGATCACTTCTTCTGGTGACCCTTACAACATGTTCCTTCCATTCGTTGTTCAAAATAATACCTACTCCGTTTCTGTCGTGACTGTTTAAACTCATAAAAGATTTATTAATAATATTTATTAGTAATTTTGTTAATTACTGAATACTAGTCCCGTCAGGTTAAATATTTTACAAGTGTATGCCCCCACTAGCGATAAACCAGAAGAAGAGCTAGAGCAATTTTATGAATTGTTGATAAATTCACTTAAACTACTTAAAAAAGAAGATATAACTATCATTATGGGTGACTTCAATGCGAAAATTGGTAAAGGAAAAAGCGGAGAATTCATAGGTGATTTTGGTCTAGGGCAGAGAAATGAAAGGGGAGAAAGATTAAAACTGTTTGTAGAGAAAGAAGAATTTGCAATACTAAATACATTCTTCAAACTACCACCAAGACGCTTGTATACCTGGGTCTCCCCGCAAGATCAACCAGGACACGTAATACGGAATCAAATTGACTACATAATGGTGAACAAAAGATTTCGTAATGGATGCCTATCAGCTAAGAGTTACCCCGGTGCGGACGTATCATCAGATCATGTTCCGGTTGTTGGTAAATTTAGGTTTAGATTCAAGAAGGTCACAAAAAAGAATAGTAACAAAAAGTGCGATATGAGAAGACTAAAAGATAACAAAACAAAAGAAACAGTCGCACAGATTCTTTCAGAAAAGCTAAGTAATATGGAGCAAACATATAATGCCGAAGAATCACTCCAAAATATATGTGAAACATTTAACAAGATCAGAGAAGAACATCTTACAGAAAAGAAAGATAAGAAAAAAAGTTGGATGAATGACAATATACTGCAACTTATGGAAGAAAGAAGAAAATCAAAGAACAACAAAATAATGTACAACAAGATTCAGAGACAAATAAGAACCGAAATACGAAAGGCCAAAGAAAATTGGTTAAAATCACAGTGTGAAGAGATAGAGCTGTTAGAACAAAAACATGATACGTTTAACATGCATAAAAAGGTGAAACAAGCAGCTGGTCTTCAGAAATCCAACACAGCTAACAAACTGCGAGACCAACAGGGGAATATCATCACAGACAAAAATCAAGAAATCCGCATATGGACAAAATACATACAAGAACTCTTTGATGATACTAGATCCGAACAACCTCCATCTTACATATGTGATGACCACTTACCAATCACATCAGATGAAGTGCAAAAAGCCATATTACAACTAAAAGATGGCAAAGCTCCTGGACCTGACAATGCATATGCTGAGCTCATAAAACTATTTAACACCGACGGTATTCAACACCTAACAAAGGTATTTAATGATATATACTTAAGCGGAGTAATACCAAGAACATGGCTTAAGTCGACCTTTATTACTTTACCAAAGAAAACAAAATCCGTATCCTGCAGTGATTTCCGAACCATCAGCTTAATGAGTCATATTTTAAAATTATTTCTAAAAATCATACATCAAAGGATATATAGACTGTGCGAAGAAAAAATCAGCCGTACACAGTTTGGTTTTCGGAATGCAGTGGGTACGAGAGAGGCTCTCTTTAGTATACAAGTGCTATTCCAACGATGTAGAGACGTGAACTGCGACATTTATGCGTGCTTCATTGACTACCATAAAGCGTTCGATACAGTAAAGCACGACAAGCTGATGGAGATACTAACCAATATTGGAATAAACACTTGTGATTTAAGAATTGTCAGCAATCTGTACTGGAATCAAACATCATCTATCCGGACAGAGGCAGGAGAATCCGACGACATCAAAATCAAACGTGGCGTCCGTCAGGGATGTATACTATCACCACTGCTGTTTAATATATACTCTGAGGAAATCTTTCAAGAAGCAGTGGGTGATGTTGAAGCCGGAATTCGAATCAACGGAGAATTAATCAATAACATTAGATACGCGGACGACACGGTAGTATTTGCTGACAGCTCTGAAGCCCTCCAGGAGTTAATGAACAGAATCACAGAGGTCAGTCAGAGATACGGACTTTCACTAAACACCAAGAAAACAAAATGCATGATGATCTCTAAGAAGGAACAGCAATTTGAACAAATCAGTGTAAACGGTCAACAAATAGAAAGAGTAAAAACATACACCTACCTTGGTACGAACGTCAATGAAAATTGGGACCATTCCATAGAAATCAAATGTAGAATAGAGAAAGCAAGATCTGCATTTCAAAAAATGGCCAAGTTATTCAAATGTCATGATTTATCAATGCCCATAAAAATCAGGTTACTACGATGTTATATCTTTCCTATACTGTTGTACGGAGTTGAGTCATGGACTCTCACAGACGCCACCTGCAAGAAAATTGAGGCTTTTGAAATGTGGCTTTATCGTCGCATCCTGAAGATATCGTACACCGACCACGTTACTAATGAGGGTGTTCTGTTGAGAATGAAAAAAGAAAAAGAGCTGTTAACCACAATAAAAACAGCTAAAATCGAATACCTCGGTCACATCATGAGGAACAGCGAAAGATATGGACTGCTGCAACTAATCTTGCAGGGAAAAGTAGAAGGAAAACGGGGACCAGGAAGGCGAAGGATTTCCTGGCTGAAAAATCTACGAACGTGGTTCAATACAACAACCACAAATCTTTTTAGAGCAGCAGTGTGTAAAGTGCAGATTGCTATGATGGTCGCCAACATCCGAAACGGATAGGCACTACAAGAAGAAGAATTTGTTAATAAATTTACAACATCTGATAATACAAATGTGGTATTCTTAGTTCCAACATATTGTTTAAAATATGCCCAAACAAGCTCATTTGAATTAAGATCCTGGTAATAAGTAGGCAACTTCAAAGGATTGTGACCATGTTGTTTCATATGGTAAGACGAGAGTTCCTTCAATATTATTTCTGTGCTTGACAATAAAGAAGAGAGATATTGGTTATAACTTTTTAAATACCCAGTATAACAGGTTACAACTTTATATTGTTGTAATAGCGAAGTGAATCAAATTTCAAATTTAGAATAAAATACAGGGTGTTTCGTTTAAAAATATATAACTTTATTCTGTCACGCCGCGCAGCTTGGAAATACTCTGTAAGATTGTAACTTATTTTAAAATTTGAAGTTTACAGCTACGTACAACTTTTATCTTCTTCCTAGAGTGTCGTCTCCCTACGGAGATTGGCAATCATAATGGCTCTTTTTATTTTAGAACTTACTTCTCTAAACAAATCAATTGGTCTGCATTGATACCAATCAAGTAGATTCTTTAACCATGAGTTCTACCTTCGACCAACAGATCTTCTTCCTTGAATCTTTCCCTGTCTCAAAATTTCATATTTTGGTCCCCTCATTACGTGTCCTAGGTATTCCAGTTTTCTGGTTTGTATAGTGGTGATTCGTTCTGTTTCTTTACCAACCCTGTCCAGTACTTCTTTATTTGTAATTCTATCGGTCCATGATATTTTCAATACTCTGCGGTATAACCAGAGTTCGAAGGTCTCGATTCTTTATAAATTACATTTTTTTAATGTCCAAGTCTCAGCTACATTTAATAATATTGAAAATATATAACAGCGAATGGTACGTAGTCTGATCTCCAAATTTAGATTTTTGCACGTTAGGAGTGGCTTAATTCGTATAAATACTGATCTGGCAATCTCTATTCGCCTGTTTATTTCTACATAACTTTTATACACAACTTTTTTTGTATCTTTTACTATAACAGATATACGGAGCTTCATCACACAAATAAATCACACTGTATATATAAACCATCTAGGAATATAATGAAGTAGTCAATTAGATTAATATAAAGATATTGGAGTAGGATAATTGCTATTTCAATGTATATTTTCCTTAAATTCTAAGTACAAGGCGCCAATGTACGTTTAATACCAAAGATGAAAGTGTTAAAGAAAGTTTCTCTCATGGTATATACTCAACAACCGATAATGATTTTTAAATGATCACTTATTTCACGGTAATTGGCCAATTTTCGTTAATTAATTGGAAAACTGTATCACACTACTTTTATTGAATACCGTCATCCTGCAACTATCATCATACTCAACAGGCGTGACTAAACAACTCGACGTTTTAAATATACCGCTTGACGAATCACAGTTTCATCAAAAAGGCTTTTAACATTTTTGTTTTTTTCTTATCAAACGCCGGATTTCAAGTGAACTAAGTGGAATGTGGTGTATATAGTGGTAATGTGTCTTGTGTATTGAAGAACAGTGTTTATAATGTATTACAACAGATTCCTAAAACCGCCAGTGCAGGCGAAATTGCAAGAACACGGGTTGACTAAAGTGGTTCGATATATGGACAAGAGCTGTTGTGACTTACATAAACGTACCAGGTATTTATTGATTATTAATATACCACTATTAAGGATTTCCACAATTTTCATTGCATTTCTCTTCTCTCAATCATTCCATACTTACATATTCTCCATCGTGAAGATTTCTTCTTTCTATTATCTGGTCCACTTCACCTCTAAACTAGTCTTAAAATCTTCCTATCTTTTTTCTTTCTCCGGACTCCAATCTTTAATGTTGTTTATCCAGCATCTTGTATCTTTTTTCTCTTTCTTGCATATGGAAAGGTACCCCGATGAATAAATTTTTTTTTGATTGAGCCTGTAGATAAGATAATTCTTCTTTGATCTTGTGAGTTGTATAAAGCTGTTTTATTCCAAGTAATGCGCTCATTGAATCTCTGCTAATAATAAGTTTGCTTGCATGGATAAAACCACATGTTTCATGGCATGGTGAATTGGCGTCAATGATCCAGTATATATGCAACAATTTGTAGGAATTTTTACGGTAGACTTGTGGAATGTTTTTGCAGATATAAGCCAGAATGTCCTTTATCACATTTATAAGCACCACTAAAAATTTGATGGGTTGTTGGGTATTTGGATATTACAGCATGATTTTTTATTTTTCGTTGCAAAAAAGTTTGCAGACTGGATTTTCGTTATTTTTACGGTAAAAAATAATAAAAAAAATTCCATACAACTATTTTTTTTTATTCTGGAAAAATGGAAGTGTTGTTTATGAACAACATTATGCAAATAAGGATATACTTAAAACAATATTTAGGAAAAATGAAAATTTTTAAACTTCGTTTTAGTGAAACAAAGTGCTACACCACACTTTTTGCACAACACATATGTATAGCTATAGCACTGAGGAAATTTGCACCTTGTTTGTTTTTTCGGACCATACAGGCCAATGGTGAATTCCATCCATTCGAACATCCTTTACTGACATAACCTGTGCTGGGCCTTTTCTCTTCTTTACTTGTAGCGCCTCCTCAGCTTCACTTACTAAAGGTCTTCCCGTTTTTGCAATGGTGAATCGCTCTCCTGTCCTGCATAATGCTTCTGCAAATTGTGTTTTAAACTGAGCGTGTATGAGTTTAGGCTTCGCGCCAGCTCTAGCAACGGTTAGATCTAGTAAATGGTAAAATATTCTAAAATATCATTTTTTGCTCCTTAGAATAATTCTATTCCGTCCCATATTGCTCTTCAATAAATCAACACCGCCCATATGATGATGGTTGGATTCTTGTACAAAATATGGACAAATTACTTCTTTTGTTCTCTTTTCTTTCTTGTTATATCTCTGGGCAGTAGTTTTAGAAACTTCGTAAGTGAAAGTCGATAGAAACATGACTAATTTGTTATCTTTCCACACTAAGCTACTTACTTCCACACCATCGCAAGTACCAACAAACTCTACACTAGTTCCTCTTTCTTGATTTTTCATAGCCTTTTCATCCGGAAGCGTACAATTTGGAATCCTATTCCTTCTTACGGTTCCTAAATTGTGAATATCTTAATAATTGTCAAAATAAAACCTGTGACTCTTACTCCTAGGAGTAATTCTAGCCAATCTCACCACAACATTTGCGGTTGCTCCGAGGTCGGGTTCAAAAGCAGGTCTCAATTTTTGATCATTCTCTTGTCCTGTATATAATTCTATACGATACGCATATCCAGAGCTTCACTATTAGCGGATTTTTTCTTGTTTTCTACATAATCACAAGTCTTACATGTATCATTACTAGGATTTTTAAATTTTATATCCAAGTTCTTTAAAAATCTTCGCATAAAATGAATATGATACAGGCATTGTTCTATTTGATGCATAAAAATTACACATGAGTTTAATATTTAGGTTTCTAGCTAGATAGACTACGCTAAAAACCGTGATTTGGCATATCAATTTTTGGCAAATAGCCACATATGTCATCTGCATGTAGGCCAGTAAATACAGGTGGCTTTATTTGACTTACAATAATATTTATTACCATTAGAAAGAGTGTTAGACTTAGAGTAGTTGATCCTTGTGGGCTCCGTGTTGAACTAATCCTCAGAAAGATATAAATCCATCGGTTCTAATTCGAAAAGTTCGTGTTGTTAAAAATTTTTAATAAATGACCACATATGTTTTTAACCATTTCACCCTTGAAGCGTTTTTATTATATGATGTCTCCATGTTGTATCAAAAGCTTTTCTTATGTCAAAAAATATAGCAATAAGGTTTTGATTGTGCAAAAAAGATTCATGTATAGCTGACTCAAGTGTTGCTAGACAGTCTGATAGTCCTAGACAACAGATAGTCCGTTGTGAATTATATTTTATTTGGTTATTTTGAGTGTAATGACTAAAATATCTTATAATTTTTCTCTTTGTTACAGCAAACAAGGTGCTAGCGGTGCGAATATCAACAATCAAGGTATACACCACCTCGACGCCAGTGTCAACCATCCAAATTTATCTAATGGTAACTTAGTGACTAGAGGGAAACCACCAACGACGAAGCCTTTGAACGGAACGAACCTATCCAGTTATAGGTGAGAATTTTTTAAGACCTAATAAATCTTTTTACATATACCAGTAAATAATGTTTATCGATATCGTCACGCCAAGTTCTTCGAGGTCATCCTCAATTTTTTTCTGTCTCTTGTAACGAAAACGTTACTATAACATTCCGTAAACATTTTTTAAATAAATTTTAAAATCTCAATCCTCTTAATGATTTTCTGAATCTTAAAATTTAAGTTGGTATGAAACAGCGACACCAAGCGTCCAAGTTTGAAATCATAGTTTAGCTAGCTCAAATAGAGTACCTGAAGCCGACTTCTGTTTGACTCCCAAAGGTAGGCTAAAAAACAGTTCTTTTAGAGTTCTTTCTTATACCTTACAGAGTAGGAAAAAAAAACACAAGGTTTATGAACCTTGAAAGGTTTTATAAATGTTACTTATGAATTGTGGGAGCAAAAAAAACTTAATGGTTTTATAGATAATTTGACCGTCGTATGGTTTGACAATTTAAATAGATTAATTATATCGACAATTTTAATGAAAAGCATATGATACGAATATATTTTATAATATAAAGAGCGATATAAGACAGAATATTTTAACGATACTCTTAATAGCAATTTTACCGATAGATAATTATGTTTTACGGCCGGGAAGTAAAATTAAAATACATATGATTTTAAATCAATTAACACTTTCTATTTAGATGTTGAATATTTCTTAATGACGGATGAAAAAAAGTTTAGATAAATATATCGAATTGAAACGTGACAATACAGGATCTCAAAATGGCTGATGACTTTTTTTATTTTCATTTTATTTATAACTTGGATACTTACGGCTCGCAGTGGCTATAAACCAAACAGGACACTCCAAACAAAAAGAACCCCAAACTAAAACTTCCTATTACTTCTTCATAAAAAAAACTGTTAAATTCCAAAAGCCACGCCACGTCTGGCCCCTACCTTGGACTCAAGTTTCTGCCACCAAAGTTCAAACAGAAGTGCGCTTCGGGTACTCTATTTGAACTAGGTAAACTATGATTTCAAACTTGGACGCTTGGTGTCGCTGTTTCATACCAACTTAAATTGTAAGATTCAGAAAATCATTAAGAGGATTGAGATTTTAAAATTTATTTAAAAAATGTTTACGGAATGTTATAGTAACGTTCTCGTTACACTCTGGCATCTAGTAGATTAATTTCATTTCTTACTTTTTGCACTTTTTTCCAAGGCCTTGTTTTTTTGTGATTATTTACTTCTCGTTTACGTACTTTACTTTACTGTACTTTACGTACAGCGAGCAAAAGTATGTGTTAAGGGACAGCTGTCAGAAGAAATTGACATTAGACGTGGAGTGAGACAGGGATGCGTATTGTCGCCAATTCTTTTAATGCCTACTCCGGAAGAGATCCTGAAAAAAGCTCTTGAAGGTAAAACAGCTGGAATAAAGGTAAATGGTTCCCATTAACAACATTAGATATCCGGACGATACTGTGATCTTAGCCGAAAATATTGAAGATCTTCAGAGACTGGTGACCAGAATAGCGGAGTATGGAAAAGAGTACGGTCTAACAATACGGTTACAAACGGAACCAAAGTCGAACAAGTGGACAAATATGCATATTTGGGAACAATGATTAACTTCACAAATGATTACATTCAGGAGATCAAAATCAGAATAGAAAAGACTAGAGCAAATTTCAACGAAATGGGAGGAGTGCTATGTACAAGGGATTTAAAATTGTAACTAAGAGTTAGGTTGGCGAGGTGCTATGTTTTTTCGACTTTGTTTTATTGAATGAAATCTTGGACCTTGAATGCGACATCAATGAAAAAACTAGAATCATTCGAGCTGTGGGTGTATAGGAGAATTTAGAAAATATTGTGAACAGAACACGTCACAAACAAAGGGGTTCTGAGAAGGATGAATAAAGAAATAGAGATATCTGGGACATATTACACGTGGAGAGAAATACACCTTGCTCCAACTGATTATGCAGAGAAAGATCCAAGGAAAAAGAAGCCTAGGGAGGCGTAGAATGTCATGGCTACGCAACATGGGAGAGTGGTACGAATGTACATCAAATGAACTTTTCAGAGCAGCCGTCTCAAAAGACCGAATAGCTATGATGATTGGAGACCTCCGTCGCGGAGGTGGAACTTGAAGAAGAAGAAGACTTCTCGTTTTACCTCCCATTATATTCTACTTTTGTAACGCTTTTTACTACAAATATGTATTTCTTTGTTAGTTATCGTTATTCTCTCAACCATTTCCTTGAGACAGAATATGTCGTTACATATTGTTCCAGAACTAAATTCACTTTGTTTTTCTTCCTAGGACATCTAATATTCTCGTCCATAAAATCTCTCAGTACTAGTCCATATAATCCACCCGATCTAGCAGTTCTAACAAGATTGATAAAGTAACGACAGACTAATGAAGCTAATATTATCAGCTAATCCGTAGAATAGTTGACCACACCTGATCAACTTATCTCATTTGCGACACGTAAAAAACGTTTTCATAAACATAAAATGATAGAAGAAATTACAGAAGAAAAAAAGACGACTGGACTGTTAAACAAGTGACAGATGACATTTGACACGTGGAACCATTTTTATCCCACGAAAATAGAATAATACGGTCGTCATGTTTATTAGTCTGCGAAAAATATATTTAGCGTACATACTATCAGGTCCATAAGTTTTTCCATGTTTTCTTTTTTCTAAATCTCCATTACTGTCATTTATTTTTATATGTTCCAATATTTGATTGTTACATTGAGTTTTGTCTCGACATATCATAATTTTACTATATTCTCTTCGGTATACAATAGCAGTATTTTACTAATATATGCCTCTAAGCCTGAAAAGTTATTTGTTATCACGAAATATATTAGTTTTGTCTAACACAGCAGCGGGGTATAGGTTAATAGCAATAATTATTGCAAAACTCAGATAGCGCTATTCCGAAAACAGAAAAACACGTTTTATGGCAAGCCGAAGAAGTATCGAGATAGCGTGGCCAATAAAAGTAAATATCAGTAATTACGAGCCATGACATGCCTAATTAGGTATATAACGTCGCCGTTAATCGTTATTTTAACTTTTAATCAATTTGTTTCGGTTTAAGGGGTCATTGCGAAGTGATATTTTGGCGAATAAATAATAAGGTATTAAAAATTCAGACAAACTCATAAGAAAATGTGGTTGTGACTATGTGTATGTATTTAAATATCAAAAATAGTGTTTCTATATCATTCGTAAACGTATAAATCGCGATGTATTGTAATATCTCCTGGAAATCCAACATATTGGCCGACAGATTAAAACACCTTCTTTGATCTGATTGACTTTTTTGTAGAATATTAGGTGGTCTTAAAGTTACCTTCTTTGAAATAAAAAGTAGGTTTTTCCAAAAAATTCTTTTACCTTATTCGATATAGTATATTCCTTTTAGCTCAATACAACGATTCCAACGGTTTGTGTTGACACCGCAGATAGGTAAACTCATCACCATCATTTTTACCTTAATTTACTTTTACAAGTTTTTATGATATCTGTATGACACACATTTCACAACTTCGTAATTGAAAATTTCGTTCCTACTGCTTCCTCTTCTAACTTTTCACGTAAGACGTCTTCAGCCTGCTTGTCATCCTAATGAGTGTACGGATTTTTTTTTGAACCTATTCTCTATCCTTCCATTGTTGGATATAGGTCTCCCCAGTTCTCTCCATCTTTCCCTATCTTGAGCTGTTCTCTGCCATTTGGGACCTCCTTGTTTCCTGATGTCATCTTTCCATCTCATCTGTGGTCTGTAATGTCATTACTGGAGTAATGTCATTACTGTTTTAAGGCTATGGGAAGCAAAAATCTGTAGGCTTAATTCCAGATACTCACAGGCGTTACTCACATTATGAGTTAAGCGGCTGTGATACTGCGACAACAGCAGCGTCTGACCCAGAGTGGGCGGCTGCAAACAGCGTCTGTTCCCAGAGTGGGCGGCTGAAACACACTTACCAACCCGTCTGGGCAGCGTGGTGAGTTCACGGCCAATCTACCCCCTCTTATGACAGATACACGTGTACGGATAGGTAGATGTAAACTCTGCAGTTTTATGTACACCATTGTTTAGTACTGTAGAAGCGTAGATACAAAAGTAAGGATATTGCGATAAGAATGGTAACAATGGTTGGAAAAATGGGAATGAAAGGATTCGCATGAATTTGTGGTAAATGTATATGGCTAGACTGGGATGCCCAAACAGTTAGAGGAAAAAGTGACTTATTACTTACGTAGTTCTCTACCATATAATCAGGCCGTTTTAATAAATGAAGCAGGTTAGAGATATCTGCATGAAATCGTTGACAAAACAATCGACAACTCGTTCTGGGTCCAAAAATGGCCAGCTAAATAAGTGGTGCAGCCACTTGCCGTTGGAATCTTCTCTCTTGTAAGTGGTTAAAAACCAAGCTTTTGGATTTTGCAAAACCAACTTTGAGTCAAGTGAAATAAACACCCAATTCGCTTTGCAGATGGCGGAACGGCAAATTTCAAAATCAGTCACAGGTCTTGATGGACTTAAAACGACACCAACTTCTCGACAACAAGTCGGAGCAACAAATTAATTGATTAACGACCACGACGTAGGTTTGTACGCGTTTGTCGGAAAGACACAATAAGAGACACCTAATGCCCATTTAATGATGGATAGATGGATGAAAGATATGGATGGAAAATAATTGCAAGAAAAAGCATATTAAACTGTACTATCCATGTAATATGCCTCTGCTTTCGACAAGTAACGTCCATATTACATTGTTGAATTATAAAAACTGACCCATTTATGGTTTCGTCAAAAGTCTAGGTTAAGTCAAAAAATATTCCGATCTTTATATAGCCTTACACCATATCTTCGCACAAGTCCACAAAAGGCAATTAGATTTTAGAGTCTTTCACAATTGAAATTTGAAAATTATTGATATCTATCATTTTTCGTCCGCAGTAGCTCAAAACGTAATCCATGAGCAGTGCACTATCCATGTTAAAGGAACAAGGGCAAATGAAGAGAACTTTTTCTTTTCGCATAGTTTTAGGTAGCTATCAATAGAATTTTGTAGGATTCCCAAATAAAAACCAATGAACTGCATTTGCATTTAATACATCGATTTTAGATTTATTATCTCAAATAAGGGGGGCTTGCAAGGTGTTTATGGTCTATACTTGCCACGGGAGGCAGCTGCAGGGATGAGTTTACCAATATCTCAGGCTCTATTTTAAAAGTCCAACTTTTATGGCATGTCTGGTTGATTATGAGAGAGCGTTTGATCGAGTACAGGACGCCAAGCTGATGCAAATACTAAAAGAAGCAGGAATTAACAACCAAGATCTGAAAATAATATCAAATTAAGATAATTCAATTGGATGCTAGGAGGGAAATCTAAACTATCCACCGGATAATTGATCTATTAACAAATATTAAGATCAGAAATGGACATTGGCTTGCAACTCTAGAGATGCGCTAACAAGAACATTGATGTAATCCGAGGATAGAACAAAGTGTTTGGGAATAGTTATGATCCTCCGACGTGATTGTACTCAAAATATTAATATTAGTACTGTCAGTAGGTTAGACTTTATAGGAACATATTAATGAATGCAATGATTTTGAACTAGTTCAAAAGACTATCTTTTAATAATGTAAGTTAGAAAAAAACTGCAAATTGGTCTATCTAATCAGATTGTAGTCATCTCTCTCTTCAGTCCCGACCCCCCTGGAGGGTGTGTAGTGGTGGTCATCGTGATGTCATATATTCTCCGTCTCCAAATATTCTATAAGTCTCTGTCTCTGGTCATTTCTTTTAACTCATGCATAGTGTCTTTTGTATATTCTTGTAATTTGGTCAATCCATCTTGTTGGGGATCTTCCTCGTGATCAACCTCATTTTTAGAGTTCGTGAAATTTAAAAGTCTGTTTATATATTGGCTATCTTTCCAACAACGACTTTTGTCTAAATTAGAAGACGATTTGGCACAGAAAACTTAAACTTAAATAAAAATAATGGATAGCAAATACAATGATGGAACAATTGAATTTTCCTTTAAGAAACGCCAAACCTAAAAATGAACAAAGAAACAAAACAAATAATAAAATAACGAAAGCAACCTTGCATAGAGATAAAGGAAAATCTAATGAACTTATACATTTATTGTTATTTGTAGTGTAAATTTTGAAGGAATTATAGTTGTTTTACAACACCTTTTTCCTCAAAATGAAAAAGGTCGATCACTTCGAATTCCTGTTTTTGTCAACCTCGTTCGTTCGCTATAAATGGAAAAAGCAATCAGCTGATTAATGGCAAATTTCATATTTATTAGTACTTATATTTATAATTAAATGGCCATGTAAGGCAGCTTTTCAAGGCGTCAAGACATTTTGCTGTGTGTATTTTTTTATTTTGCTATATTAAATGTAACTTCCGTTGTCTAAAGTTTAAATAGTCGTATGAATGTGCGAGAAATACAAAAAACTGAAAATATACTACGAAAAATATTAATAAAACAATAAAATTAAATAATATACGAGGATATATTGAAACATTCTTAGTCTACAATAGAAGCAAACAAAATTTGAAAGCCAGAGTATTTTATCATTCAACATACTCTCCTCGTAATTAGATACTGGTGTATAGACGCCTATACACCTTTCAAACAATATCTTGCTCTGTAAACCGGGATTCCATAGCTTACATGATATCTTTGTTGGAAGAAAATAAAGATATTTTTTACTGTTTTTCACTTGAAAGATATGATAGTTGGACGGAACCAAATCTGGTAAATAAGGTGGTGTTTTCAATAACTGAAACCCTAATTCACGAATTGTTGGCATAACAGCATCTGATTTATATGCAGTGACATTGTCTGTAAAAACCTATGTACAACTTGGTATGCATTTTTTCATCAAATTTTTTTCTCGTGGGATGGTTAGTAATGACGGATAATACTTAAAGTTCAAAAGACTGAAAGAAGAAGTAGTTTTCCTAGCTGATTTTCGAACACGAAATTTCTTAGCCCTTGGAGAACTAGAAGTGTCTTCATTCCATCGATGGCTGCTTTGTTTCTGGTCGTAGAAAGGTACCAACTTTCATCCATAGGTCGTGGTTTTATTTAGTTCAACATCTTGTAATCTTTTAGTTCAACATTTTTCTGTCCTGACCCGGTTGTCGTTTGCTATTTCTAATTCCGCGATATCTTTTCTAAATGTTTGACATAGCCATTGGGGTTGTTTTCGAGACTCTTTGCAATATACACTCTTCATTTTATAGCTCTTCAGATTTTCAGTTCATTAAAGTTGTTACTTGTAGTTACGATCAGCGTTGATGTCTGGACTGAGAATAACTCTTTTGCAATAGTGCAACTATGTTTTAATCTGTTATTTATTACGATATATTCTATTTGGCTGCGCGGATCTGTATTGTTTTAATTACTGAATCGTTTTCCTTAAATGCCGTGTTTATTTCAGGGGTTCGTTAGAAGATACTACCTTACGACATGTAATAGAAGATCAGGTGAGTTTTTAGAGAGATAAATTTTGTATAATTGTTTGGGTTTTATCGACGATCTAGTTGTTCCTTTAATCCCATAAATTTTTTCATCATCATCTTAGTCTATAGTTTTAGATAATATTTATTTAGTGAGAAAATTTTAAAAAATCTAACAACACTTATAATAATAATTCATTTTGCATACATTTTTTACAATAGGTAGCCTTTTTTATACATTTTTTGATTTGATGATTTGAAATTACAACTAAAGTTGTAATCTATATTATGATAGTTAATTTATATTTTAATCTAAATAATCTAGTTTTACCCAATTATAGTCATTCTGTAAATTAGATTGTCTTATTTTGACTGACATTGTGCTGTTTTAATAAATTATTTATTTTATTAGTCCATTCTTTCATGGGTTTTGCTCAGGATTTTAAAGAACCACTTCGATTGACATGGAATTTGAAATACGCATAGAAAACTTGTCGAGGAAAAAAGTTATCCTTCCAATATGCCACAGATAGCCATTTTCTGAGTAAATCATTTAGATAGCATAAAAAGGACATTATGTTAAGATAATATGTTAAAGAACTTAGTTTATAAAAGTTAATTGTATTTTTTACTATATTGTATATTTTATGATTTAATAAAGTCAATAGAACACAGGAATTTACAATTAAGTGATTCGGTTAATTTGAATAACACTGTTTCTGGTATTGAAATTAGAAATAATGGTGATGGTGATTCTTGATGGTGAAAATATTTAACCTTTAAATAACTCTCGAAACAGATTCAGTATTAAATTTATAGCAAAAAAATGTCATATATACTTTTCTCGATAGTTAACATTTTCTAGTTTATTCAGGATTGCAATTATTGATTTTCTATCTAAAAATGCATGTTTTGGATGCTTTTTAAAGATAACTCGAATTAGTACATTTTAACCAAAAAGTCATACCAATTAAAAAGAAACCTTTCAAAATAAATCAAACGGTTTTTTTTTAATTTTTATCGCGGCTATACAACCCGAGTTACAACTCGATGAAGTTAGGGTTTATTTGAATTAATCTGCAAACGAAACTTTTTTCATCAAATAACGTAAAAAGAAGAGATTTTCAAAACAAACGCCAAAAAGTGATTTGGATGGAAAACACCCAAGTTATTAAAAAAAGAAGAAATTACATTAATGACTTTTCCACAAAAATGAAAATTAATCTAATTCCACATACAATTAGCTTTATTTATGTATCAACAACGAGTACTATAATTTATGCAGTTTAAAATGCCTAGATTTGAAAAACTTCAATTTGGTATTAAATTAATTTTTGAAGCTTAATAAAATTTGTCCATTTTTTCAAAATTTCTCTGAAACTAACAGAGATGAATTTTGTTGCAGAAATATTTCATTTTTTATTTTTATACGATAAAAACAATTGAGATGTTGACGATTCAAGTTTGTACATAAGTGACAAGTTCTGTTTTTAAACGCTTTAAATCGCATGATTTAAAAAACAAATCCTTCAAAAATGTTCTTCAGATCTTATTGTCGTCAAAATTCCCTACAATATAAAGTCTATGTCAGTTAAATATCTTTAAAATTAAAGAAGTTATAGTAACAGAACTATTTATGTTTTCCTGTCAATTTTTTCGGAGCGTATAAATTTCTCCGATTAACTATTTCCTCTTCTACTTATTATAAGCAATTCCGCTTGTTCATTGGCGGATTAATACCTCTATGGAAGGTTGTAACTCCGTCTTTTGAGTTGTCATACGAAACATATTTTGCCGATTGGTGACTTATCTCTTGCTATTTTGATGACACCGATATCCTCAATTCTGCTTATTCCATTCCTTTTTTCCTTTTTTGCGTCCATTCATTTATACACTGAACGTTACATTTTCTTCCAATGTCTTCACTTCTCTTTCATATCTGATCTGATCTGTCAGCATATTTCCTGTAATTCTTCTCAATACACTCATCTCTGCTGTTTCCAGTACCTTTGCGTTGTGGCTGTGTCGAATCTTGTTTCTGAGGCTCATGTCATTATTGGTCTGGATTTATAAATTCTTGACTTCATCTCAGTGTTAATCTGTCTGTTTCGCCATATAGTGTTATTAAGACATCCTGCCAGTCTATTTGCTTTTTGTACTTGATCTCTCACTTCTTTGTCCAGGTCCCATAGCTGGACAGTATTTAATTTCCTTTACTTGCTCAATACCATGCCATCAATTTCTATTTTTCATCTGGTTGGTTCTTTGCTGACCACTATTGTTTAAGTTTTCTGAGATGAGATTGTCATACTAAATTCTGTTGCTTTTATGTTAAATCTGTGGACCAGTATTTGCAGACCATCTTCATATTGGGCTATCAATATTGCGTCGTGGTCTGCTTAACAGAGTATTTTTATTTCTTTGTTTCCCATTCTGTATCATCTTCCTTTGTTAACGCTTTTGATGATTTCATCCATGATTAAATTACAGAGCATTGGGCTTAATGGGTCCCCTTGTCTTATTCCGCTGCCTATTTCTATAGGTTCTGTAAGTTGTCCATCTATTCTGACTTCCATTTTCTGTTTTGGTAGATGTTTTCGATAGATTTTATAATATTTAATTTAATCTGCTGAACTTATCCTCTGTTTTATTAGTACTTTTAAAATTTTGGTTGTAAGTTTTAGGAAGTTTTGGAGCAGTATTTAACAAGTTTATACCTCTGTAGTTTTTTGGTTGTTTTTTATCTCCTTGTTTGTATTCCTCCTTCCGGTATTTTATCGTGTTTTATAATTTTGTTAATTAATGTTGTTAATTGTTCTGTCATTGCTGCTCCACAATATTTCAGTAATTCGTTCGGTATCCCGTCTTTACCTGCTGCTTTTTTATCCTTCCGCTTAAGTATTTAGGTTGTCAATCCATGTATATATGTGTTTTGGTTCTATTAGAACCATCTATTATGATTCCTTTTCCTCCGTTCTTTGACCTCTTATGAAGTGCCATATTTCCCTTTGCCGACCGTAAAAAGATGTTTCATTTCTTTCGAAAAGCTTTCCAGTGATCATTTTTTATTTTTCTTATAAGTGCATGTCTTTCGTTTCTAATTGTCTTGTAATTATGGTATGGCTCTTGTGTTTTGGTTGACATGTATTACAGGTAAGCTTTCTTTCTTTTCTTTGCATTTTTTCTTCACTTCTGTACAAAACCATGGAGTTCTTCGCTTTGGGAACGATTTATTTTTATTTTTATTTCTTTCACCAAGAACTTCCTTGGCCAAGGCTAATATATTAGACTTCATTTTTGCCCAGCTTTCTTCGACTCCATCACTTTCTGTGATATATGTGTTTCTCCTTTTTTTGGTTAGTCTTTTTTGGAATAGGCATTTTGTGGAGTCATCCTGTAAGCTTTCGACTTTTATCTTTGTGTATGTGTGTTTTCATTCGGAGCAGTAACTATTTCGGAGCAGTCAAATACTCACTTGGGCTTGGGAACAAAAATATTTACCCTACTGATTTTGAATGGATAAATTGCGAAGATTATTTGCAGCCAGTAAAAATGGTTAATAAGCCTGTATCAGAAGAACTGCTTGTAATGATATGGTGCAATTTATTGTACTGGGAATGAGGTACAACGTACAGCTGTAAAAAAGTTAAACTTTTCTGTAAAGCAGCCTGTGGAACTTGCAGACAGTTCCAAATTAACTTAAAATCAATCTTTTCGATTTCAGTGACTTTAATTTCGCCTGGTCAGGCGATATAATTTTTATAAATTCAGTTACTCTTCTTGCAGGCACTTCCAAATGTCATATAGACAGTTAGTAACTTCCATCAATGATCTTCTTCTCTAAAAGAGCCTTTTACACGTACTGTAGATTCTTTAAGAGCATAAATACTCGATCTGTGTATTATTTTATAATTATATCGGTCTACAATAAAACAACCGAACCAATTTTTCTACAAAGATGACCTGTAATATATAATAGATACATAGTTATATCGTGTCGAAATCATCGTCGAAGATTGTACATAAATTACTTTTATTACTCACACCATAACAGAACAGATTTCCTCACCGGAGCGGAGTCGCTGTTATAAGTATATGAGGATGAGGAATGCGGTGCCTAGTCATGCTAACCTGCTGACATACTAGGTTAACGTTAGTCTTAACGTATTAGTTTGGGAGCTGGTTGATAGCATCTGATATTTTTAAAGTATACCTAATTTCGCTCAAATCCATCGATGTTTCGAATTTTAATTTTTACTAGCCAAATATCAAAAAATTACTTAGAATATGATCTGCTGAAATATTGTTTTGAAATTTCCATTTCGGAAATTGTTCTCAAAATATAAATTGAATTAAAAAATGTTCGAAGTGGAAATCGAAACATAAACATAAAAATAAACTTATAAACTAAAATTCTGGTTTATTCCCAGTAAAGTCATCTACTAAAGAAACATTTTAATCTATTTTATTTCAAAGGCTATATGTTTATTGTTAAGAACTGTATTTTTGTTCCTATTTAATGATTGTATTAAGTTATTTTTATACATACGTATACTTGGTGGCCTTGAAACAAAATATTTTTGAGAAATACATAATGCAACAAATAGTATGTATGCTTCAACAAAACAAAAAAAAAGCCACAGAAATGCAAAAATTTCTATATATTTGCCTGGAAATTTACCTACATTGACTGGAACATTCTGTACATACTATGTACTGTCAACTAATCCTCCCCACAATCACCGAGGTGGGTTCGCAAGAGGTACCCACATCTCTAGAGGTTCTCTTTATCAGTGCTAGTCTGTATAGTGAAGCTAGTTCATCTGATGGTGTCATCCAGTGATAATATTTTGTATCCATCTCTTCTACGCTGCGATTTTAGCCCACTCTTAGGTGCAAATATATCAAAGGTCTTACACGAGAATCAGAATAGGAGTTTTTTTTTGAGAACATGATTCAGACCGATCAAAAACTAATTAGTTCAACATCAGCCACCAAAAGAGAAAGCTGAATATAAATAAATAAGATATAAGGAGAATTTATATAAGGACATAAGTAGCCATAAAGCGTAGACCAATATGTGGCCTGTTGTGAAATCAAAGAACTGCATCTATAAAATACCACGTGAATGTAACAATTTTTATGTGGGAGAAACCTGAAGACCACTAAGTATCAGGATAAACAAGCATGAAACATACATTAAAAACAGATACTTCCACAAATCACAGATATGCGAACATGCCTGGGACGATAGACACAGAGTACAATGGAAAGATTCATCGAGATTTCTATTATAATCAATTGTGGCTTAATCCCATCCCAAAAATAAAATTTAACTGATTTGCCTGATTCTTCTCTTTGATTTATTCAGTCTAGATCAGCGTTTTCTAAACTTATTTTTCCGTGGCCCGGATATTTTTGTGCTTATTCTTCGTGACCCACTAATTTTTTTTCATACCCTGGTTTGTGTGTACAAGAAAACATATTTAAATTAAATATTTATTGTAGTATATTAAATATGTAATTATATTTTATAATTATTCTTTATTAAAATACATTAATAAAGAATCATTAGCACAAACAAAAATGTATCTGTCTGTATCTGTAGAGTAGGGAGGGCGAGTTAAGTTTCACAGCACTTAGGCCACAATTGACCCATTATGCATCCTCCCAGGGAGCTGTCACCCTTAGCTCATTGTCCATCCTGCCATTTCTAGGAAGGTGGACAAGTCACCAGGAGACATCTCACTTATGTGGGCAGGTGTAGGCCAGGACTCGCCGAACGCGTACTCTCGTATTAACGATAAACTCTGGGAATTCACATAGGACATGCTCTACAGTTTCGTCTTCTCGTTCACACTTCCTACATAGAGGTGTGTCAACTAGCCCCAGTGTGTGGAGGTGTTTGCTTAGTTGACAATGACCAGTTAAAAAACCAACTGCCAAACGTAGATTTTTCCTGGTCATTCTCAAGTACTTCTTTGATGTTGACTCTTCAAGGTTACTTAGTGTTACCCTGGCAAGTTTACATGCTTTCCCTTCTTCCCATCTTTTTACGGTTTGCGTATGGGAGTGACATTTGACAATTTCCGCGATTGTTGTAGTTGACCAACCAAAAAGATCTCAAGGTCCTAAGAGTCTTAGGCCTGGCGCCTTCCTAGATAATTGATCAGCAATGCGGTTGCCTGTATTCCTATTGTGACCTTTAACCCACTTCAGGATGATGGTATTACCATCCGAAGCTTGAGTTAGTAACTCGTGACACTCCATTACTAAACCTGATGTGACACGTGATCTATTCAAGGTTAGTAGCGCTTGTCTGCTATCTGTGCAGATCATTATAGTTTTCCCTGCTAAACAAAATGTAATAAAACGAAATAAAAATCAAAACTTAAATGAGAAGCATGCAGTTGCTTTTGGTTAACTAAAAACTTCACGTTTGGAGGAAAAGATATTAATTTGAACGGTCTAGTTCGACTTCCAAACGGTTCCTATATTTATTTTTGAGGAAAACCACTGTTGAAAACCCTGTCTCACACTTATAGGTCGTAACAAAAGGAATTAGAAACTTTATCGCTTTTTCTGCTAAAACTCGGTACTCCTGACGGCAAGACAGCCAAAAATCTGTCAGTGGTGTGTTGTCAAATATGTCTTTGATTGCCCTATCACACGATAGTTCAATTACTGACTCAATATCTAAATCCGGAAGTCATGTCTTGGATTCTACGTCCATTGTAAATGGATTCCTTATCCTTTGCTTTGCTGCTGTAGATGGTGAGAAAATATTCCTTCAGATTTACCTCCAGTCCTAGCAGGTGTTACTTGAGTCTCTGATATCTCATTCGGTAATGAATTCACATTATACTCTTTTTGTATTTTTGTTAGCTTTGTAAAAGCTTTGTAATTTCCTGCTTCCGCGCGACGTATCCACAAATTATTGCAGCTTCCACCTTCTCTTGTACTTTAAATACAGTTACATTGCTACCTTATAATGTCATATTTAAATTGTTCAAGAAGTCAAAAATGTCACAAAGATAGGCTACCTTGATTAAACAATTGACATCATGAAAACCGCTTCGTCTGTTTTAGGTCTTAAATTCGATTTAAGATAATTTGTATTTGTTGTGAGCCGTACGTTTTAGTTGTATTCACAAATTTAATGAATTACGATATAAACCTTACATTATGTCTTATAAATTTTCTTAATTACTGGCATGTGCCAGTAAATGTTACACTATTAAGTTTGAAATTTGCCCCTGACCAATTAAAGAGAGTACCAATTAAAAACTAAATAAACAAACATAATATCCTTATTAGATTCTATTAGTTTTTTTCCGAAATACTAAACAGCTCCCACACTATTCGAGCGATCATAAAGAATACCACCTTCAAGTACCAAGTTTACAGTATCAAGCAGTCGATTATTCTCAGCCGTACCCGATAGTGTCTCGTTGAATTGGTACTCTTCGAGAGAGCAAAGAACTAGTTCGCGAACGCACGACCGTAAATTCGGCAACTTTTTTTTTTCGTATCGTTTGATCTTCTTCAGTGCATGTTTTACGTAATCTGTGCTCTTTAACTTGAAGTTCTTGCGGTTGCAGGAAAAGGTAGTAGCTGGTATATAAAACAATTTTAATTAAAAATTATTACTTAGAAACGAATTATGACATTAGTTAACATTATAAAGTTATAGAATCGTTGCTAAATAATCAAAATGTTTATGCTTCTGATTTTAGACAATCGGTCTTATAGTTAATAAAGAATGTATTTTTCGTCATAAAGAATAGTTTTAAAAGCATTTAGATATTTAGTCTACAAAATATCTGAAGTGATTTAATTTTGTATTTGGGATTTGCTGACCGTGAATTTTCAATGAAATCTTTATATAAAATTCCTGGGTGTATCGTCTGTGATTGATAAAATATTTCAATATTTGCTTCGTCGTTTCAGCGAATGATATTTTCAATTAATTCTTTATGTTTTTTTTTTAATTTTATTTTATTTATCGTACATGTTACAGTGTTAAAAGAAAAACTACATAAAACTACAACATATGCTTTGTGTTCTGGTACAATCTGACCTATTAAATTTTAACATACACTCAGGTGCAAAAAATTCGATCCATGCCTCTTTTATAGAGAAGAAGACACATTTTTCGAGATGCTACTTATAGATTGGGCATATATTTAAGGAAGAATATTAAAAATGTAAATAAGAAACACAATTAGTGCAAAAAAATATTTATTGTGTTACACATGCAATATTCGAAAATTGAAAAAACCAAATGTAGCTTTGTTGATAAAAAACAGTACGTAGATAATAAAAAATTAAAGAACCTAAAAATCATAATTTTTTTAAACGTGTCTCTGCATTTCACAGGTGGCAAACACTTTTTGATACATTATCATCATTCTGACTTCACAACCCTGCTTGGATCCTAGCCTTCTCAATTTCTCTCCAATCGTCCCTATCCATCGCCTTCCTCCGCCAAGCACCTATTCCCATATTTCTCATGTCTTCATCGATGTTAAAGGAACCTTCTTCTGGGTCTTCCTATTCTTCTTTGGCTAATGAGTCTATCAAGAAGCGTTTTTCTAGCTGGGTCATTTTGATCCATGCGCATTACGTGACATCCACCTCAGACGTTCTATCTTAATATGTTTTACTATATCAGGTTCCTGGTATATTCTATAAAGTTCGAAGTTGTGTCGTCTTCTCCGCACTCAATTGTCATTCACTGCTCCATAGATTCGCCTTGGTACTTTTCTTTCGAAACATCTTAACATATAATAATAATAGTCTCCCGTTTTATACCGCACGCGGCTTTGGGAGTATAGCAGGGTAGTCTGCTATATCTAGGGCCTACGGTATACAAGGAAGGTAACATGGCCAGTGCTACGCTTCAACCGCCTATTATTACCCCTGGTTTTACCCAAGGTACTCATTTTATTCAGGCTGAGTCGACCTGGGGCCTATAGACATTTTAAAAATGCCTAGTTGTTCTTGCCGGCGGTAGGATTCGAACTCACGACCACCGGCATGCGAGGCAAGCACACTACCGCTTGCGCTACGCGGGCCCAACATCTTAACATGTTTTCATTATTTTTTGTTAGAGTCCAGGTTTAGGCCTGGGCGTATTATTGTTTTGTAGAGTTTATATTTCTCGATATAATTGTGGGTTTAAGGAGCAGATTGAGCCCAAAATAGCATCTGTTGGCCATGCAAATTCTACAATTTATCTCTGTGGTAGTATTATTTTCAGTGTTATAGAGCGTTCCCAGGTATACAATTTCGTTCACTGCTTTGATAACGTCGTTTTCATTAACAAGTGGTTGTAGGATTTGTGGTTGCTTGCACTGATTTATTATATATTGAACCAGTGGTTGTGATTTGTGACATACATATTAATTTTTCCAGAGCCAGATTGAACAGTATACAGGAGAGAGGGTCTCCCTGGCGCAGCCCGTTATTTGTTTTAAAAGTTAGACAGTTCCCCCTCAATTCGTACTGTACATTCAACTTTTTCAAAAGCTAGTTTTGTGAAATTCACCAACTAATTTGGTATTCGTAGCTTTTTCATTGCTTTGAACATTTTTCGTATATTCACAGAGTCGTAGGCTGCTTTGTAGTCTATAAATATGTGGTGAATGTCAATGTCATATCGCAGTGTTTTTTAAATTTGTTTCAGGGTTGCCATCTGATAAATTGTCGATTTACCACCTCTGAAACTAGCCTGGTATTTTCCTACCATCTGTTCTGTATATGATGCCATACAATATTTTATACGCTGCAATTAGAAGCGTAGTTCCTCTGGTTAGAGGTTTCAAAGATATCCCCTTTTTGGTGTATGGTGCAAAGTATTCCGATATTTCAATAATTGGGGAGGGATTTCTGTGTCCATATTTCTTTTATAAGCTTTTGTAATGCCGGTATTGTATCATGGCCACCTTCTTCTTAGTTCAGCTGGGAGATTTTCTATTCCGGGTGATTTGTTTCTGGCTATTTTTTTAACTGCATCTTTAACTTCAAGCATCGTTGGTGGTTCCTCTTCCCTCTCATCAGTTCCCCTTACCTTTTCTCTTTCGTTTTCTAGGTTTTTTTCTTCTTCCTCTATACAAAGTGCCTATTTAAAGTAATTCCGACTTCTACATTGTCTTGTGGTTACCTTGAATTATTTTTTTTATGTTAACTTTCTTATATAATGCTCTGAATTATTTCTCTCTGTTGAGGTTTTCTATATATCTAAGTACCTTATTTAAGTGCTTTGGTTTTTTTCTTTTGTGTATCCTCTTTTCTTCTCTTCTATTGGTCTAATAATTCTCTACAGTTGTTCTAGTTCGTCGGGTAAGGATCTTTCTGTAGACTTTTTTTTTCTTTTGTTGCATTCTTGTATTCATTGTTAAACCAATGATTTTTAGGGATACAAATTTCTGTTCCTATTTGCTGTTGATGTTTTCCGAGTATCGTTCTGCAATTATCGCACCTCTCAGCTTTTGCACATTCCGTTTTTTTTCTTTCCATTTTATTTTCTTTACTGGTGTTTGAAATTCTAGCCCTCGAGGTTGAGATCACTAGACAATGATCTGAGTCATGTTTGCGCCCCTAAGTTCTGCAGTTTATTACGTCTGTTCCATGCCTTGAATCAATTAAGAAGTGATCAATCTGACTCGTTGTTCTTCCATCAGGAGAAGTCCAGGTTACCTTGTGTATGTTCTTGTGTTCAAAATAGGTGCTAGCGACTGTTTTATTTAGTGCTGCTGCTAAGTTTATCAGTCGTAATCCATTATGGCTACTTTAGGCTATGTGTAGGCTATGCTTTCCTATCGTGGGCATGAAAACTCGCTATCGTCCTATTCTTGCATTCATGTCACCTAATGCAATCTTAATATCATTTCCGGGACATCTCCTGTATGCTAGCTCTAGGTCTTTGAAGAACTGTTCTTTAGTTTCCTCTGGTTTGTCATCAGTTGGGGCATCTGCATTGATCAAACTATAATTAAAGAATTTCCCTTTTAAGCGAAAATAGCATATTCTTTGACTGTAGGCTTTAAAGTCAATATTAAGGCTATTTGTTCTTTCTTCTTCTTCTTCTTCAGCCTGTGTTCGTCCACTGCTGGACATAGGCCTCTTCCATTTGCTTCCATCGATTTCTACTTTTGGCAATTCTCATCCACTGCCTGCCCGCGACTTGTTTGATATCGTCTGTCCACCTCTTCTGCGGTCTGCCTACTCCTCGCCTGTTCTCTCTTGGTCTCCAGTTTGTTAATCTTTGTGTCCATTTTTCCATTTCTCGGGCAACGTGTCCGACCCATTGCCACTTGAGCCTTGCAATACGTTCTGAGACATCAGTAATTTTTGTTCTTTCACGAATGACGTTATTTCGAATCCTGTCTCTCAAACTAATCCCTAGCATGGCCCTCTCCATTGCTCTTTGGGTTGTACTGAGCTGCTCTAAGGTTTTCTTTGTGAAGGCCATGGTCTCCAGTCCATATGTAGTTACAGGCAAGATACATTTGTCATAAACTCTACGTTTTAGACACATTGGTATATCTTTATTCTTCAAAATAAAGCTTAATTTGCCGAAAGCTCCCCAAGACAGTTGTATGCGTCTTTTTATTTCGGCGATTTGATTTTCTTTGCCGATTTTAATGGTATGTCCAAGATATATATATATATATATATATATATATATATATATATATATATATATATATATATATATATATATATAGTGGTTTACATTTTCAAGACTGACGTTGTCAATAACAAGATTAGTTTGAATTACTCATTATTTTTGTTTTCTTAAGGTTCATTTTGAGACCTATTTTATTTGACTACTGGTTTAATTCCTTCAACATTTGCTCCAGTTCCTTGATATCTGTACTAAATAATACTATGTCATCCGCAAACCTCAAATGACTCAAACGTACACCATCAATGTTTAGACCTTTTTCCTCCCAGTCAAGCTGTTTGAATACATTTTCCAATGCTAAGGTAAAAAGCTTTGGTGAAATAGTATCACCTTGTCTAATACCTTTATCAAGGCGCATTTTTTCAGTTTTTTCGTCTTCATTGATTTTGATGTGGAATGTGGCCTGTTCATAAATGTTTTTAATGAGTGTAGTGTACCGTGAGTCTATTCGAGCATCCTTCAGAGCTGACAAAAAGGACCAAGTCTCAATACTATCGAAAGCCTTGTGAAAGTCGATAAATGCCATATGTAAAGGTACATTATATTCTGTGGTTTTTTCTACTAGTGTTCTGATGGTTTGTAAGTGATCATTAGCACCAAACCCTTTTCTAAATCCCGCCTGTTCAACCGGTTGATTGTTGGTTGAAAAACCAAGTTTTTGTGTTATGCGGTTGGTTATTATTCTTGTTAACAATTTGTATAAGTGTGACAACAAACTTATAGGTCTGTAGTTTTCAATATTAGTAGTGTCTCCTTTCTTGTGTAAAAGTATTATTTCGGCGTTTTCCCATAGGCTGGGTATTCTTTTTTCTGTTAGACACTTATTCAGTTAGATTTCCACAACTTCTACAACGATGTTGCCGCCCATTTTTAACATTTTAGACGTTATACGATCCTCGCCAGGAGCTTTTTTTGTTTTTCATTTGCTGTAAGGCATGTCTAATTTCCGAAGAGGTTATTTTAGGGAGGGTTTCCGAGCCGACGTTTAGAATTGTTCTGTGGTCTGTTTCGTTTTTCTGTTTTTCTGTTCTTTGGTTTACAATAAATCCCACCCCATCCATGTGATGGCTTTCATTGCAGCTATAATATACGGAATGGGTTCTCTATTCCGGGTCTTGTCAAGAGTGCCAGTTCCCGTCCACCCCATTTCCTGCAGTGGTAAGACATTTACTTTGTACGTGTTTTTTGGATACATTAACTGACTCTAAAACATATGGTATGATCTGTTTACTAAACCTAGTCCCAATTGTCTAGTAAATTTAGTAATCATTAATTTTTTACTACAATTTTTGACTTACTATATAACTAAGAACCCATGCTCATACCCAATATTAATTGTACCTTAAAGTGAACACATATATTTTATCAACAAAATAAATGTGCATCAAATAAAACAATGGTTCAACTGGTTATTTTCAAAACTTTTTTAGTCGTTTATATGTGAGTGATTACAAATACAAAGTTTTTAATCAAAATTAATAAATATAAACTGCTATTATTCTTGATCAGTCTTGTTCCAGAAAAAATATAAATTTACATTTTTTTAGTGATTCAATCAAAAATGGAAGTATCTTAAAATACCACAAATATATCTGAATCATTATTGTCTTTATAATTCTTTATCTTTATAGGAGCGAATATGTAAACGAAGTAGTTATTCCTAAAACAGATTTTTAAATATTAACATAACTGTTTGTACTTCCGGTTGCCTAAATATAGTCACAAAAATTAAGTATCACTGACCGCAGATTAAATACGTTTGTAGGTAGACTTCATTATATTTGAATACAATATAATAAAATAAAGATTATCCATCTAAACAAGAAACTTTGGAACACTTGCTAATTTGTTTATTAAATCAAAACGATGAAAGGAGATAATAACACGGAAAATAATACCCACGAGAACTTACATAACTTCAAAGGTTAGGAATTTAATCTATGGAACTCATTTTTTCAAGTGAAATATTTTTATAGTAAAGTTATAAAACCTTCTTCTTTTATTGTTTTCTATAGACATAAATACCTTTTGATCCTTCGGGGGTTTCCTCAGTTTCGACGATTGTCTGACCATCGTTTTCTTGGTCTTGTTATATATCGTCTTCCATTAGATGATTTATTCTATTCTTTCTTCTTTTTATGTGTTGGTGCCACTCAGTCTTCCTGTTCTTGATTTGGCCGTTTTTTTCTTTGATTTTGGACATGTGCCTTACATCTTCGTTTCGTACTAGTTTTTGATGTTTTATTTGTTATTCTACGAAGTATTTTCTTTTCTGTTGATTCCTATAGTTTCAGCACTGTATGCCATTACTGGTCTGGCTAGGTTTTATATATTTTGGTTTTCACTTCAGTGGATAAACCTATTTCTTCAAATAGAGTTTCCCAAAGAGCCAAATATTCTATTTGCTCTGTTAGCCTTATATACTTAGAAGTGCAATTGGGCGGTAATTTTTTTTTGGTGAATAGTTAGTTTTCCCTGGTTTTAAAATGGCAACGATTTTTACAATTTTTTGTTGATAAGCAACATTTCCCGTCTGAAGAATGTCGGAGAACAAATTTGCAAGCCATTGCCTAGTCAATCTGTCTCTTTGCTTTAGAAACTCATCATGAATGCTATCAAAACCCGTTTTCATTTCATTAAGAGGTTAAAAAATACTACGGTAACAAAATGCTAAGCAGAACTAGAAGACAAAAATAGTCCAAAAACTGATTATAGAGACATCCTAGACAGTCAATACCATTGGAAAGACTCAATCACAAAAGTACTAAATGCAGCAAAGATCATCGGCAAAAAATAAAAAGTCGGGATGGTACAATTAAGAATGTAAATGGGCCATAAAAAATGGCCCATTTTCCCATTTGGGAATGAAAAAAGGGAAAGAAACATATTTAGTTACATATTAACTTGTACATAACTTAATGTACAGAATTAAGAAAGTCAACGAAACAAGCTTGCAAAGTAAGCCATCTTTATAATTTCGGTATAATATTTTAGGTAAATAGTCAATACAATCAGCAAGTTCAATAATGTAGAAATAATAATAAGCAAAATACAATAGTTACATACAAAACTGGTGAATGAGTTTATAATATAAATATACTAAAATCAATGAAATAAGTAAAGTTCATTAAATCGCCTGTTTGGTTAGCGTTTTAAGTTCTGATTTCCTTAAAAAATAATCAGTGCGAGAAGTAAATGCAATTTTCATGTTGTTACAATCCTTTAAGAAACCATAATAGTTCTAATGCAGTTTTCTACTATTTCCACTCTAAACTTTACTGAGATACTACAAATGCCTGTCCGACTTGAATTGACGGTTGAATAAACTAAGAAAATAGGCGATAAAATTCAAGCAAGCGTGATCACAACTACTTAGTAGCAGAATTCTCAGCAAAAAACAAAAAAAATCGTACTGTACAATTGGAATATATGGATTAAAGGGTGAAATTTGAACGATAACAGCAGTAAATCACGTGAACAAAATGTGTTATCATAAAATTAGAAGTATGCGTCTGAGTAAATTGTGGGACAGTTATAAAGGACACAGGAACGCTAAAAGTTTGCTAAACTCCTGTCTTAATCCATTCGCATCTAGAAATATTCTATCACAATAATATATCTGAATAAGATATGTATTATATCATTAAGGCCATGTCCGACAGATAAGGATACCCGATCTTTTCAAAGTGTTTTCTAGGGTCCCCTCATTTTCCTTATATGCTGCTCCTTTATATTGTTCTGAAGCTATTTTTTGTGACATCTTGTAGTAATTACTGTTTTAATGAGAATACGCCACAATTAAAGTTTAAAATAAGTTTATTGTTATTAATGTTAATGTTGAATGAATATGGATGTCACAGTCACAACTTTATTGTTATCTTCAACTACATAAGGCACTAAGCATGATCTGATTAGATCGAAAACGTTATGCTACTGTATAAATTTTGACGACACTTTTTAAAAGTTTGAACTATATTTTTTTATACCTAAATACAATTGTGAAGTGTTTTACCTTCTGTATGTTTTTTTAATACAATATAGAACTTCTCCAAGAACAATTAATAAGAGAACTATACCAACAACGTCTAGACCAAAAATTAATAGAATTTAGATACGGCAACATCGAATGACGGCAATGATACGGCAACATCGAATACGGCCATAAATGAAGAAATATACGAGCGTATAAAGGCGAGTATAAAACAAGCAGCATTCGAAGTCCTTGGAGAAAAAGAACATGAAACAAATAAACAGTACTATTATGAAATAAATGAACCAACAAAAAGAATAATTGAAGGAAAAAAGCAACTATACAGAAAATGGCTGACTGCAAATAACGATGAAGTTTATAAAGAATATAGAGAAAAGGATAGAGAAGTTAAAAAACAAATAATACAACAAAAGAATGAAGAATAGGAAAGAACCTGCTTAAATATTAAAACATACATAGGAGGTACAAGAACTTCGGAGTCATGGAAAGTACTGAGACGATTTAAACAAAACTCAAAAGAAAAAATTAAATTGGGAAATATACAGGACAAAGAATGGAAGGAAGACTCTTACAAGGAACTGTTAACAGAACAAAGACCACAATCCATTGGAAAATAAAACAGGCGAAGACCAAGCAGATCTCCACAACAAGAAATAATAATAACAGATAGGGAAATGAGAACGGCCATAAAAGCAATCAAAAATAAGAAATCACCGGGACCTGGAGGCATCTCACCTGAGCTTATAAAATACGGCTCAAAAAAATTACACTGGATGATACAATGGATATTTCTTCTTCTTCAAATTCCGCTTGGAAGATTGGAAATCATTCTGGCAATTATAATTTTGTTGGTTACGCGCCTGAATAGTTCAATCGAACTGCATCCAAACCATTCACGGAGATTGCGTAGCCACGAGATTTTACGTCTTCCTACGCTTCTTCTGCATTTGATTTTATCCTGAATTATATTCCTTAATAGTTCGTATTTTTCACCTGTCATGTGTGCCCCAAGTAATTCCAATTTCCTGATTTTTATGGAATTTAAAACCGCATTGTTTTCCTAGTTGTTCGAGAACTTGCTCGTTTTTCTTTTGTGATCCATCCATGATATTTTCATAATACGTCGGTAACACCACATTGCAAATGCTTCCTGGTTTTTAGTGTTGGATTTTTTAAGTGTCCAAGCTTCAACCCCATACAAAATGGTAGAAAAAATGTAACATCGAAGCATTCTTATCCGAAGCGATATATTGATATCGCGATTACAAACAGTTTTCTCATTCTATTAAAAGTTGACCGTGCAATTTCAATGCGGCATCTTATTTCTTTTGTGTGATCAGTAACTTCTGTGATCCATGCTCCAAGGTATTTGTACGAAGAGATTTGTTCAATTTCTGTATTATCTAGTACTAGCTTAACTTTGATATTTTGTGCTTTTGTAAATACCATGAAGCTGGTTTTTTATATGGATATTTCAGAAAGCGATAAATGGAGAACAGCTCCCAAATGAATGGACGGAGGCATATATGACATCTATATTTAAGAAAGGAGATAGAAAACGATGCGAAAACTACAGATGATTAAACGTAATATCATCAATAGGAAGATTATATAGGAAGATACTGCGAGAAAAGATAGAGCAAGCGATAAAAGGCAAAATCGGGGAGGATCAGGTTGGCTTCACGGCATAAAGATCATGCATAGACCACATATACACACTGAAACAACTGTTGGAAAAGAATAAAGCAAAAAATAGACATATACATTTGGCATTTATGCGGGATTTGTCCATTAAAGCGGGAACAAGAATCACAGAAGATTTCACCACAACAAAAGGGCTCCTGCAGGGTTGTTCCACATTTCCAACCTTATTAAAAATATACTTGGAGAGAAAGCCTTGACTACATGGAGAAGAAAATGCGAAGGCATGGGACTACCGGTACGGAACGAATACCTATACAGTATTGGAAGATTCAAAACGGAACATACGAATTATTAATACAATTATTAAGATCCCCTGACCTGCAATTACCCAGTGTAAATTTCAATATAACGTCGCGATGTCTTATAATTAATTCATTTGTTCGACTGGACTCCTTCTCCAGTCGATATTTTTCGACTGCTGCGCACGTGCGCACCTTAATAATACGACTAATAGTTGATTGTGTCGGTATTGGCCTATCTTCATACGCACAAGTAAATAAATTTATAATATCACGGTACGAGTTGCCCCCATAATACCATTTTAAAATTTGTACTTTTTCTTTGTTTGTATACATGGTTTATGGTTAGAAACACTACTTTTATTTCAGCTTATGGCGTTATAATGAGAAGCAAAGCAAAGGGCATGTATTTGTTTTGCTCGGCCAGTGATGTTCCTTGGGACTGTTGCCAAATCGATAGATACCTTCGGCAAAAATCTGTAGATTTTGATGTATCATATACATCCTTTTAAATTTTAAATTATCAACAATATTTGGAATAATAAATATATTAAACTATACACTAACCAATTCAAATAATATCTAATGAACACAAAAAAATTGTTATTAATAAAACATTGTTATTATCTGCACAAAAACACAGAAAATCAGTGGACGATAGACAACAGTGTCGACGTACACCTGTCGAATACGCTACTAGAAATCGCCAAGGAGTAGCAATCCAGTCGAACAAATGAATTAATTATAAGACATCGCGACGTTATATTGAAATTTACACTGGGTAATTGCAGGTCAGGGGATCTTAATAATTGTATTAATAATTCGTATGTTCCGTTTTGAATCTTCCAATACTGTATACGTTAAGCTTTGCAGACGATCAAGTAGTGATTGCGCAAGACCAAAACGACCAAAAAGACATAGAAGATCTACAGATTGATGATAACGTAACAATCAAAGGAAAGGATAAATTTAAAAACTTGGGGTTTATAAGCACGAAAAATGCAGCAACAGAGGAAGAAATTACGCAAAGATTAGGACAAACAAGAACAGCAATTCAACAACGTAACTCGTTATGGTGGGATAGACACCTAAATATGTAGACAAAAAAACACAGATTTATAAAACATTAGTGTGAAGTGTTATGACATTTAATATGGGGCTAAAAATTGGATTATAAACAAGAAAAACAGTAGTAAGATAGTAGCAACGGAGATGGAATGCCTGCGAAGAGGCTGCAGAGTAACAAGAATGGGTAGGAGAAGTAATGACGAAGTAAAGCAAAGAACATCAATGGAAACAGGCATACTAACATATATAGAACAAAGAAGACTAAAGTGGTATGGACATGTAAGAAGAACTAGCGACAGCAGATGGATAAAGAGAATAACCGAATGGAGCCCCATAGGAAGGAGGAAAAGAGGACGACAACGAAGATCCGGGAGGAACGAAGTAGACGACTCCGTGAGTAAGAGAGGCCTAAACGATGGAGAATGGGACAACAGAGAGAGATGGAAACGGTTGAGCGAGGGAAGGCAGGGAATACTGTAGAATCCCTGAATATATTTATATAGACTTTTTATTTCTTGAAATTATTTTTCTAAATAGTACTCTCTTCGAGTTATGGGCGATTTAAGGATAAAATGAGGTCAAAAGTTGTCAGTTTCAAAAAGTCTCTGTGACTTTATGACTCTACCTCATTTTGCTCGTCAGGGATAAGTGTCTATAGTAATTTCATACTAGCACAGTACACACGTGGCAATAGCTTTAAATGAGATAAATTGAATACATTTTCTAAAACACTATACACACTTCATGCAGGTTTAGAAACTATCTCGCCATCCGCCGCTTACCATAGCCAATTTCTTGTTAATAATCTACTTCCTTTCTTTTCATGTACATGCACCGAGAATTTTTATTAATAACTAAATCAACAACCTCTTTGAATTAACATATCGCATGCTCTACTTCCACTGATAATCATAGCAGAATGACGTTATTAATCTGCAATCATTATTTAAATGACAAATTTCCAATTAGGTATTCATTCAAGTTACTTCTATTTATGGCCGATTGGCAAAGTGAATGAACCTATATGTGAAGAATACAATAGTGTGTGTGAGTACATAATAATGTGAGTACATTAAGGTTCTATTCACACTAGCATTCAAAAGAATATATTCAAAAGATTTAAAATAAAATCTCAATTGTAGATTTGTGTATGTTATATCATTACAAATATCATTTTTATTCTAATTTATTTTAATTTAATGATATGAGCACTCTATATTGATCGAAACTCTAAAAGATATTGGCTTGGACGGCAGAGATGTTCGAATAATTGCAAATTTATATTGGAATCAAACATCAGTTTTAATAGATGGTGTGGAATCACAGGCTCTCAATATTAAAAGAGGAGTACGGCAGGGATGCCTCTTGTCACCGCTGCTTTTCAACGTTTACTCCGAAAGAATTTTCAGAAAAGCACTTTCTGAAACACAAGAAGCAATACTTGTGAACGGCGAAGTCATCAATAATTTGCGTAATGCGAACAATACAGTACTCCTAGCTTCTAGTCAAGAAGATCTGCAAACACTACTTGATAGTGTCAAAAGTGCTTACGGCAAAAACATTAAAAATTAGATGGATCAATGGAGTGATAAAAAACGAGTGACCATTAGGGACTAATATATTAAAATAAATGAATTTGTGTCTCCAACTGATGTCAAAATGAAAGGGCATAAGTTAAGGTGGTTAAGGCATATCCAACGAAGATGTGATAACAAGAATAATAAGTTACAAGCTTATGGAAGTAGTAGCAAAGGAAGACCAAGTAGCAAAAGAAGACATATTGGGGGATACATAGGCAAGGCAAGACAATATTTGTAAAGAGGATTACTACTGGTATGACAAAATATCAAATTATGAAGAAATGTAATTAAAGAAGTCGACCTTCACAGGATTTAAGGCAAAACTTAAGGAAAATGAAGACTATTATTTATTTAAATTGTATTTTATTTATTTACTCTACATAAAACTTGCGTTTCTAAAATTTATATTAAGTTTATTTAAGAAAAAAATGTTTCCTTATATAAAACGTAGAAATCAACATCAAAATTATTATTTCTCTATATTAAATGACACCAAATACTATAATTGTTCGGCATTGAAAGATACTATATCTCATAAAGTGTGAAATAATGTAACAACAACCTTTAAATTCTCACAGCATTTGTTATCGTGGGAATCATTTAATTTAATAACAGCTTCGACAATATTAGAATGCATAATTATTAATTCATGTTCATAATTCACGTAATTCGTAATGTTTAATGTATATACGCCCACCATAATAACCACCTTTACTTCAAATCAAATTATATGTCAATTTCAACCACGACTTTGCAAAGAAAGGGGAAATATTTGTCAATAGTCCATTTACGGCAAACTACAAACTAGTAAATTATTTTCTGATATTCTGATGAGAGGCATGATACTATGACTAAGAAGATAAGATATTGCGCATAAGTCGTGACGTCATTGGAGAGTTGCACGAAATGTCAGTTTTTTGTATGTATCAATAAATAATCTTTAATAAATAGTTTGGAGATATCCTTAAACTGAATGATGCATTCTGAATCCACAGAATGCATACAAATCCAATTTAACTTTAACAAGAGTTCAAATTCTACTCTCCAATGACGGCATGCGCGAACACGACCGATTTTGTGCTATGGGAAGATCCTATCTTGTTAGTAATAGTATCATGATGAGAGGTGATAATCTATTAGTTGATTTAAAAAGCAACTGTACGGATATTATCTACTGGATTTAATGGGAATAATACACAATAAAAACAACGTATTTTCTATTAAAATTGTGGTTAGTCCCATTAAATCTAGTAGATAATATTAAAATACTATAAGAAAGTACTTTCATTACTGTAAATGCAGATAACGTAGAGCCTCAACCATATGTCCCTACACGAAATAAAATATTGGTACATCCGAACTTTAGAACGGGAGTTTCCAAATGGTTCCCAGTAAATAATCCAATTACATCGGCATTTTGCTGTATAATTTAATACTTTTAAGTATGTTTTCTTCAATATAAGTAAATGGGCGGCAGGGCTATGAGAAGAAAACATATCATTTTCCCATGTAAATCTCCATAAGAAATTCTAAGGTCCATTCTGGTCATTTTTGACGCTTTTTATGGTGGAGACACGACGGCTTATCGGATCGTGACGTGTGAGGTATCGTTGGAAAGGGGAGGGAGTAACGAATACGTTAACACAAAAAACAAAGACGGCGGCGTATAGCCAAAAGGACACTAAGCTTGTAACGTCTAAACGGCAACAACGTACAACAACGTGCAAGGTTTCGAGGGAAATGGGAGGTGGTAACGAATAAGTTATGACAAAAATAAAATGCAGAGACTTTGTCAAAAGGGCACTATATTGTATCTATATTACTACGTGTAACACGGTAAATAAAAGAGGAGGGGATATTGACTACGTTAACACAAAAAACAAAGTCAAAGACATTGCCAAAACGGTACTATATCGTATCTCCGTTTCTATTGGTCCGATCTTGCGAATGAGGGCTCGTTGGAAAGAGGAGGAGATATCGAATGTTATCACAAAAACAAAGACAAAGACATTGTCAAAACGGCACTATATCGGATTTTCGTTGCTATTGATCGGATTTTAGCATAACAGACATTGAAGAAAAGGAGAGTAGTCACTGTCAAAACGGCGCTATATCATATCTTTGTTGCTATTGGACCTATTTTGACGTTTGAAGGGGATTGGATTTCGTCTATTACAATTCATCATCTCGTCATACAAATCGCCACCTGTCGGCTACATCCTTTAACTATGCCCAAATCATCTAGTAACTGCCATCATAAAACGACACTCCTTAAGCCTATCGCTTCTTTTCCCCTCTCTCTCTCTCTCTCTCTCTCACTCTTCCTCTCTGATAGAGAGAGAGAGCGAGAGAGAGAGAGCGAGAGAGAGAGAGATGACAATATGTTTGATATGGTCTTTCTACTTCGTCTGCGGTTTGCCCATTTCTCTAGTTTTCTCCTGTTCTGCCTTGGTCTCCAGTTTGTTATTCTCTGCGTCCACTTTTTAGGGTTAGCTCGAAGGTTATCAGTTTTCAATTATAACATGCCCGATCTATTTCCACTTGAGCCTGCCTATACGTTCCACGACATCAGTAATTTTTATTCTGTCACGAATGTCTCTCAAACTGATTCCGAGCATTGCTCTCTCCATTACTCTTTGAGTTATATTTGGCTTTTCTAATTTTTTTTCCAAATGCCTAAAAATGGTACTAAGTCCGTACGTAGTTATTGGTAAGATCACTTGACATAAAGTCTACGCTTTATAGACATTGTTAATCTTTGTTCTTCAAAATATAGCGTAACTTGCCGAAAGCTACCCAAGATAATTGTATGTATGTATATGTATTAGCATACATAATAATTGAAATTATACAAATTCATGAAAATCGTACTTACTTGCATCGTACAGTTTAATGATATTTTCTCAAATGGACGTTCGTTATTACTTTTCTTTAATTGATAATTTATTCGTCGAAGAAAGTATTAACTGTAAACAGTCTGAAGTATCTGGAGTATGTCATTTATTCCTATAAATTATTTTACGTTTTTAATTAATTGTTTTAAGTTGTTGCGAACTACCAATATATTTCGGATTATGCTAATACGAATTGTACAGTTTGAATCTATCAAAAAAGAAAGTGGTTAATGATTTAACAAGTTATAAACATTTTTGGTTTTACAACTGTTGAATAATAGATGTATTTTTTATCAGTTCTTGTTATAGTTCAACATCCTTCTTAATAAATAATGATTTGTCCAAATAAATGGCGTGAATTTATTCAAAAAATGTGATGGTCTCTTATCAAATTGAATTTTAACCTTTCAGGGATAAGGTGACATGATGGTACACAAAATGTAACGTCGGACTAGTAGTCCGCAAATCTAGAAAAGGTAGAAAAAACAAATATTTGCATCCCATAAATCAACTCTATTGTAGAGCGCTTTAAAATACTTTTCAAAAATAACAAAAGAAGTCAAATTATAATTATAGTACAGTAAAAGAAAAATATTAAATGTAAAATAGGAAACTAAATACTACATACTTTCCCAAATAACTATTTTCTTATGTTCTCCGTTAATTCTTACCAGTTATCTTACTTCTTCGTTTCTACCTTGCATTTTTAAAAATTTGTTTTGTATTTTTTCGCAGATCTTAGCTCATCATTCTTTGTTCTGTTCCGAATCTTTCCGAACCATAAACATCGCCACTACCTCTCTCTTGCCTACTCTGGCATTACATTCGGCGTTAATTATTTTAAAAAAATCCACAAGGAAAACAATTCCTGTAGCTGGCTGTATACCACGTATCACAAAAGAGAGGTTAATCTTCGTAAATGGGTTTATTTATTTAAAAAACCTTAAAAGGGCTACATCAAAAAAACAAACGTTTTCAACAAAAATTGCCTAAAATAAGTATAAACCATTTAGTTAAAGCAAACGTGGGAAACCATTGCATTAAAGCAAAAACCACGTTTGCTTTAACTAAATGGTTTATACTTATTTTAGGCAATTTTAAACCTGATGATGGACTGTTTAGTCCGAAAATGTTTGTTTTTTTGATGTAGCCCTTTTAAGGGTTTTTAAATAAATATACCCATTTACGAAGATTAACCTCTTTTTTTTTAATTATTTTAATTTCTTTTGTTTGAATTGTGACCACAATTTTTATTTATTTTTTATTATTATGATTTCACAGTTTATTCCGTACGTATTCATTTTTAAACGTACTACTGTAGAAATATCTTATAATCCACTTCAGTTTTGTTAAACGTGATTTGAAGAGGTAAAAGTTAAGACACCATAAAGTTAAATGGCGTTACCATTGTTGTTGTGTAGTTTATATATACAATGAATACTCACCTGAGTTTTGTGTGTCAAATAATCCACATCATACATGTTTTTAAATGAAATGAAATGTCTCGCCTAAAGCCGTTATGTGCACATTGTCTTGTTGAAATTATCCATTTTTGTAAGTGGTTTTCCGTGTAAGTTTCAGAGTGGCAGTGTTGGTTGTGGCACCGACAATAGACATTATTTCTTTAACCGACTTTGGTATAAATGGCGTCAAGAGAGTCGTTAAATGTTAAGAATATAAGTAGTTGTAGTTCTTGCTTACATACACTTACACACTCTTGAATTGGAAATGAAAACAGTAGCTTGCGTGTAGATTACATTTCATTAATATAATATGTACTCATACTTCAGAATATGTTTTTGCAGATAACTCATAGTTCGCAAAAAATATATATGACACACATTAATATTACACTTTTTACAATCAAATTAATAATTTTTAAAATAAGTCAACCTCAAGTCAGATTTAGCAGATATATGATAGATTAATTTTAAATTACATAGATTGCAAAATATTAAAGTAGGTATTAGTAAAAGGGCAGCACGGCTTCGATCTCAAAACAGGTCATTTTCCCATGTAAATCTCCATAAGAAATTCTAAGGTTCATTCTGTTCATTTTTGGCTCATATTGTGGTGGATGCGCGACTGCCCATCGGATCGTAACGTAATTCTTTTGTTATTAAACAGTTTGATACCTGTTCGAGACCTAATGGAGACCTATTCGAGATCTAATTAAAACCTGTTCGAGACCTGTTAGAGACCTGTTCGAGACCTGTTCAAGACTTGTTCGAGATCTGATCTAAAGCTTCTTCTTCTTCCTACTTTATAAATAGGTTTAATGCCTGTTTTACTTCGGTTTTTTGCCTCAATTGACGTTGTCTGACCATCTTTTCCTCGGTCGTCCCAATGATTTTCTTCCATTTGGCAATTTGTCTCTTGCTATTCGTACTATTCTATTTTCTGTCATTCTTTCGATGTGTTGATTCCATTCCACTTTTCTTCTTTTGGTCCACGCGTTTATTTCCTCTATACCACATCTCGCTGTACCTACTTACCAATTTTGATGTTAGGTAAATTGTTAGAGGAAGGCAATAATTTTGTCAGGTTTCCTACGAAGGGTAATCTTTTGTATTTAAAATCTTGGGAAGCATTATGATTAGCCATTGGATAGAAATGCCAAAATACCGCACATAAAATATGTAATGTTCAGAATGCACTTAAAGAAATGAAGAATTAAATGAAAAGAATGAAGAACAATAGGACGCCCAAGAAATTAGACTTAATGGAGGATGCCTTAATAACACTATATGGCGGAACATACACATTAACACTGAGATGAAGTCAAGAATTTCTAAAGCCGGTGTAAGACCAATAATGACATGTGCCTCAGAAACAAGACCCGACACAGCGAAAAGACAAAGGCTACTGGAAACGGTAGAGATAAGAGTACTGAGAAGAATTACAGGGAATACGCTGTGAGATCGAAAGGGAAGTGAAGAGAAGAAGATATAACGTACATTGTAAAAAGGAATGGACACAAAATAGAAAAAAAGAATGGAATAACTACATAAGCAGAATGGAGGAGACCCGTATCGTCAAACTATCAAGAGATGAGAGTAATTAATCGACATAGGAAGTATCGGACGACCGTGCAATGGATGGAGTGACAACCTTCCATAGAGGTAGTTATCCGCCAATGAACAAAAAAAATTGCTTATAAAGAGGAGGAAGAAGAAGAAGAAATGAGTACTGTAAATGTTTACTCTTTCAGAATAACCAATATTTCTTATAAGATATATCAAAATCAGATTTAAAACAAATTTGTGCCAAATTCCGTCTCGTTTCACGCAGTAAAATTTAACTGTTTGGAGAAAATTATTCGTCAAATATTGTATGTGACTGTAACTGTCTCTAACACAATCTATTTATATAAATCATTATCACTCTTTTTTTAAGGCGTAACGGACACATTTGGTCGTTAAATGTACAGTTTGACTAAAACCAAACAGTAACACGAAAATAAATATTTAGCTACCTGGAATTTCATCTGGTTTGCGTTGGATGAACAAATATTTATAAAAATTACTAATATGTTAGATTAACATTAAGCTGACTATATTTGGTAAATCGTTGAATATTGTTGTGCGATGATGTAATGAAGATATTATAAATATTATAATAATTTATGGAAAATAATATGAAGATTCATGCGATATCAGTTGACACAGTACCACAGTATATGAATATTTTGTGATGCGTTCAAAGAAATACATGGAGTTATTTTGTGCACTCGAAAATACTAATATTAGATTATATTTATTATTAACATTAGACATATTAATATTAGAGGTGTAATATGCATCTCCGCGATCTAGTGTCGGAGCTTAAATTCTTTTAAAGACGATATTATTTAGTATACGAAAATGATTTTCAGTATTAGTAGTTTTAAATAGAATGAGATGAAACACCTTTAATCATCGTTGTCTTTGCCTATGTGCAATAATTCACATCTAGCAAGAGCTTGCTATTGCTTCAATGTATTAAAAGCCAACATATGACGTAGAAGAACAATTCGTCAACCTCTAGTGTTTTCGTCAGACACTCGAGCTGAATACAAAATCAAAACACGCCAGGCCAACCAATATCTCCTAGTTTTTTCGCACTTCCACTGGTTAGCGTACAAAGGTGTCATCTACTTTGATGGCCCTGAACGAAAAGCCCCAATAATATCGTTTTCCGCAAATCGCCAGGAAATTTTGACATTCCTGTCAAAATTTCTTGAAGAAAAAGTCAGGACTTCCTTACTGTAAGGAAATGTCATTTCCTTACTGTAAGGAAATGATATTTCCGTACAGTTGTTAGTGTTCTACATAAAGTTTGACAATTCAACCTCAATACGTTTCCATAGTAACCCAAGTAATTTTATTAGGAATTTCAAAGCACCATTTATTTGGGAATAAAATTATCGCGTTTTTTTTTAAATTAATCAATATCTGTCGAATTTTAAACGATTTGCGGAAAAATAGTATGTTTACCTCGTAGGAAAAGCCACATTCCTGGACTCTGTGTTGCTAAGTCTCGGCTTGCGCCTCGACTTAGCAATCTTCACAGTCGTCCAGGAATGTTAAGCTTTTCCTACCCGGTAAACAATGTACTATTTCTGTGTTTTACGCTATATGAAATGTGCTAAAATTCACATTTTCTAGCAAAACACAATATGTTTTTATTATTGTTTCGATTGTTGCTGAAGAATTGTTCATTTTCAATCTAAATATAACTACCAAAGAAAGAGTATTGGGAAGAGTAAAATTGTTGTCCAATTGGGTAATTATTAGGTTTGTTTCCAAACCGTTTGGAACGGTTGAAAATTTGGCAGCCAATACGAACAACGTTTTATATCACATCGGATGAATTCTTAATTCTGCCGAATGTTTGGGTATTTTACATGTGCTATTATTTTATTTTTTATAAGTTGTCATTGTTTTTTGAAAGGTAAAATGGAAGATAACAACAATGAAGGTAACAATATTAAACGGAAAAAATGTTATTGATTTTGTAGAAATATTGGAGCAGTATTTGATTTTCAATAATGATGAATCAAAACTTATTTGGACCAAAGAAAATACAAAAATATTACTAGATTCTTATAAACTAATTAGAAAAAAAGTAGGAACTATGCATGTTAGAAATTAAAAAAAAAATGTGGGAAGTGATTTGTTATGATATCAAAGCAAAGTGTAGAATAAATGTAACACCTGCTAATTGCGAAAATAGATGGAGAGTTTTATTAAGAAACTACAAAAATTTGTAGATGATAGTAAGAGAACTGGAATAGGTTGTAAATCATTTGATCATGCCAAAGAAATACATGATATTAGGTGAAAAGAAAAACATTTGCCCCAAAATTCTGTTATTAGCGCAAACAATACAACACCTTACCGACGTAGTTGAAAGTGACATTTCTGATCCAAATAATAGTTTGTCCAATACTGCAGCTAATTTTCATTCAACTGAACTTTTATCTCCCATCATTAGGGCTTTTACCAGTTCTGTACCAGATACAAAATCAAGAACAAGATGTGCACAAAAGAAAATTGGTTCCTATAAGACGAATTATAAGGACTAAAACTAGTAAGGCTTTATAAAATATGAGACATGACATGATAAAAAAATATTTCAAGACAAACGAATTAAGTTGGAAACAGATTAAACACAAGAGCTGTTGGAAATAGAAAAAGAAAAGTTGGAAATTCAAAAGACCAGAAATATTTTCTTAAAAGAAAAAAATTATTAAAAGATCAAAATAAGCATACGAGAGAAAGAAATGAGTTACTAAAAGCTGTTATAACAGAGAACCAAACCATCTCTGACCCAATTATTATTGAATCATAGAATGAAGCTTAGTTTAAGTTGATTTTAAAAGATTAGAAGTTTTGTTATTTATAAAGCATATGTTCTTTTATTTAAATAGTTACCAGATTTTAGCAGGAGGAATTGCAAATAAACACATTTTCATTTATTAGCATTTATTTTATTATTAAGAATCAGTAGTTAATGAGTAAATTAATAGAACACGTTATGACTCATTATAAAGGTAGGTGATTTGCAACGATCTCTATCATATCTTGTTTCAAAAGAAACAAGAAACAGAGCAACATAATGATCTAGTGAGAAAGGAGATAATAATGTAGTCACAATACAAAAAATACCAAAATCTCAATGCTACGTATTTTTTTTTAAGATAATACTTTATTTTGAACAGACATGAGAAAACACCCTGTAATCTTGAGCTACTATTATACGCATTATTAAGCAATACGACCACTTTCGCAAAACCAACGGTAATGACCCACTATACGCAATTTCAACAAATCTTGTCTATCAAAAATATTAAAAATCGAAGACAGCCATATTTTTACAAACTCACATTCATGTCAGTTGATTGTCTGAGTAGTTAACAACAATAACAGTAAACGAGTGTTCTTCGTATTAGACATCTGACATGCAGTTCTTCATTCGTGGTATCTTCGATGATCATAAAGGTCACGGTCACACACTTCACCATTATTGTTGTACTTGTGTTATTTAGAATTTATTTATTAACGAATATGAATAATTACGTAATGTGATTGAAGTAGGTGTCGTTTATGGCAAGACTTGTCGGTACTTTTATCATTTTTGCGTTTTTACATAATTGGTTGTTTACAGTAGAGTAACTTATTTTTCAGCTAGAGGTCAGATGAAAAACAAGCCATTGTAGCATGTAAGAAGTATTACCGTCGTCTAAAAATAAATATACAAACACAATAAATACCAAAATCGTTAGAAACCAATATCTTTAGAAATTGTTATAAAACCTTAGAAATGGGTTTTTATAAAAGATTTACAAATTCCAGCAAGAGCTTTGCTACGGCTTTGATGAATTGAGACGCCGAATATATAAAAATAAACTGTATTTCTGTATGCCCTACGTCTTTAGACATTCCGGTGTCCTGCCGTTTCCACTTCTATAGTGTAAGCTGCAAAAAGCGCCACCTATTTTGGTAGCCTTAAACGAAAACGACTATCGTATTCTGTTCTTTTGAACTGTAAGAAATGTGTAAAAAATTGACAAATTTCAACAAAAGCTTTGCTACGGCTTTGACGAATTTAGATGCCCAATATGTTCAAAAAAAAATAGCACTATCCCAGTATACGTAAATTCAACACACAACATATAATATTACTGACCACACATAACATTCCGTCATTCGTTGTCTTAGTTTTAAGATAAACTTATCACATTAGAATGGTCTCATTTTGTTGAATGTTGCTCTCTCCATTTCAATTCTTCTTTTAATCATAGAGTCTGGTTCTAGGTCTTGCATCATAATGCTTCCCAGGCATTTAAATTTTTTAACGTTTTCTATTTGTGGTCCATTGACTTATAGCCTTCAAACTTATAAGCCAAACTTTACTGGAACCAAACAGCCATTATTAGTACAAACAATAGAGAATCGAAGCCAATCAGTATTAAACGAGGTGAAAGACAGGGTTGTAAACTCTCTTCCACCCTCGTTAATGTATATTCTGAGAATATATTTAGTAAAGCTTCTTATTCTTAAGATAATTCTCTTCTTCTTTTTATGTAGACATGACTCTGTTTTTCAACGTGCCTCAAGTTTCACAAAACATAGATATGCAGGTTTATTGCAATCTAATGATTTCTTTTGCACTAGAGAAACACATAGTAAGGCTATAAAGATCAAAAAGGAAGCCTACTTATGTCTCTACCGGTAATACCAAAGTGGTATCACGTTTCATGAACGGTAACACGTTTGGTGTGCGGGTTATTGAGCCACAGTGGTGCGCAGTACTCCACAATGGGGTACACGAGTAGCAGTGCTGAGCATCTAAGTGTAACCGCTTAAGAACCCGCACGTGGTACTGCAAAGCAGAATAATATTTCGTGTTTTGAGTTTTGTAGTCGTCTTCGTAAGATGTTCTTTAAAGTAAGAAAGTAAGTAAGTAACCAGATCATTTTGCTCAGTGGTCCCCAATTTTTTATGGCACGTAACAAGTATATGCATATAAGCGAAAGCATATCCGAACCTCTTTGATGTGATTTTTGGCTGCTGGGGGTGATGTCTGCTATGTGAGGTGAGGTCAACACCGATCCTTGTAGATTCTCAACGGTAAAATTGAAGGAAAGAAATGGATAGAGTGGAAGAAACTTTCCCAGTTGACAAATTTGCGAAAATGGACAACAGGTTTAACAAGAGACAAATTGCTACACCCTAGCCCAATACCCAGATCGAGAATCCAAATCATTTTTGGTTCACGTCGAGAAAAAAGGAAAGAACTAAACATACTAGTTGGCTAGTTGGACGAAACTCCACCCTGTCGAATCATAATAAGCTGCTACTTTACAAAGAAATATTGAAGCCTACTTTGGGGATGTGCTAAAACAAGCAATATATCAATAATCTAGAAACTTCCGAAAAAAGGTACTAAAAAACATTGTAGGATGTTCATTGTTACGTGAAAAAGAGTGGCCTCCACAAAGGTCTAGAAGTGGAAACTGTGGCTAAAATAATCAAGGAAGTCACGAACAACGGCGCCATAGTCATGTAAACATCAAGTCCATCCAGCTCCTTGATATTACTTAGCCAACTAAAAGACTGGAGATGACAAAGTGATTTAAATTAGTTAAAGTAATAGTGAAAAAATGCAGAGATGTGGCCACAAATGGCAATTGTGGTTTTGGAAACTGCTGCGCGAAAGATTTCTGCGGGTGAGCGGTCAAACCGTCTCCTTAGGTCTTTCAGCCATGAGTTAGTATCATTAACGAATAGAAAAACTTTACAAAAGCAAAGTTGAGAAAAGGGATGCCCTCATTATAAAGAATTTTTATTGGATGCAAAAAGTACAAGTAGAGTAGCATACTCTGCAATAGACGATATTCGTATACAGCGATGAGTTCGGCAGGGTTGTGTAATAACACACCTGCTATTCAATCTATATTGTGATGACATATTTAAGAAAAGATCTAGCAGATGTCGGCGTTAAGATCAATGGAGTGTCATAAACTACAATTAAATATGCAGACGATACGGTCATTTTGTCTGACATTATAGAAGAACTTTAAAAGCTTTTAAATAGTAATAATTCGATAGGAGAAGTATCTGGGTTGAACATAAACGTAGCTAAAACTACTTTACTTTACTTAATCCCATTTGTACCTTTCGGTTTTGGGACGTTTATAATACGATTCATTAAATTACAATATTTTACAATCTTCTAAGGTGTCCTAGCTATTAACGAACTTTCTTCATTCTTTCCTATTGGATGCCATCTGTGTTGCTTCCTGCTACATCTCCTGATTTCATCTCTGCTGTCTGAATTCTGCTCTCATGTCTTTTGCTTAATATACAATTTTCTGCTCCATAAGTCACTGTAGGTCTATATATTGTTTTGCATATTGTCATACACAATAGGGGAACAATCTTTAATAAATCAACGCAGATTATGGCTTACGCTGACGATCTGGATTTGATCGCACGTACTACACGAGGACTTAAAGAGATGACTTCCACCTTCTTGACAGCCGCACAAAATATGGGCCTTAAAATAAACGAGGAAAAAACCAAAATGTTAGCATCTATTCCAAATAACAGAGATAGAGCTAGAAACGCCGAACAAAACTTCAATATAGACCAATATAATTTTGAGGTAGTAAATAAGTTTACATATTTTGTTCTCTCATAACGAACGATAATGACACATCTGAAGAAGTTAAACGGAGGGTACTGCTAGCAAACAAATGTTATTTTGGACTAAGCAAGCAGATAAAAAACAGAAATTTAAGCCAGAAAACCAAACTAATAATATATCGAACACTCATCCTACCAGTGCTGACATATGGTCAGAAACATGGACCATCTCCAAAATAGACGCAAATCTGCTGCTCGTCTTCGAAAGGAAGATACTAAGAAGAATAATGGGCGCATTCTGTGAGAATGGTATTTGGAGAAGGCGATATAATTTCGAATTGTACGAGAAGTATAAAAAAATAGTAAATGGTAGAGATGTAATATCCTTCATAAAAATAGGTAGGCTTAGATGGGCTGGACATGTGTCAAGAGCAAATGAAAATTACCCACCCAGACGAACTCTATTATCGGTCCCAGTGGGAAATAGAAGTAGAGGCAGACCACGACTGAGATGGAGGGACGGTGTGGACGAGGACGCAAGGAAAATCGGCGCGGCAAATTGGCAACGGTTGGCGATGAACAGAAACGACTGGCGAAATAGACTGGGGAAGGTCAAGGCTCAACTAGAGCTGTAGCACCACTGATGATGATGATATTGTCATTTTGGTCTTTGTTGATATTTCTTTGTTATTAAGGAATCCTCTATTTAGTGTTTTTAATAGTTTTCCTGTGTTTTCCATTCTGTTGTTAAGGTCGTCCTCGATGTCTCCTTTGTTGTTGATTACTGTTCCTAAGTATTTGTATGAATTTGTCTGTAGTATTTTTTGTTGGTCTATTATTACTTCTATTTGATCTTCCGTCCTTTGTTTCCTTGATATTTGCATTATCTGAGTCTTCTGTTTGTTTACGTTTAAGTTGTATTTGCTTGCTTCTAGATAAACTAAAACTAAATTCATGATATTTAGTCGAACAAGATATAACATCACTCTACGACAACTACCATATCTACATCGATTCTGTCCATTTCCAATAATGCATTATTCAGTCATTTCCATAGACAGTGAGCTCCTGACATTCAATGCAGTTATCTTTTAGCATATCTTTAAGCGTAAAGGAAGCTTTTATAATCTTCTATTCGTCTTCCGTTGCCGAATCCATGGCGACCGATTGTTATGATCAGTAATGCTACTTCTTTACATGTTTACCATGATAGTTTGCCCTAAATGTAATCTATGAATCTTTAATGCAGTGATTCCCTGGTAACTTGTACTTCCTTACATCGTTCACCATTTATTTAACTTGTTATTGCAATTTTAAAATATTTACTTTTTGTTGGACACCACGTACAAGTCTTTAAAGTATGTATAGGTTTAAAACTGTATGTTACTTTAATTCTAATTTCAACAAAAAACCTTCCACAAACTCGTATTACTTTACATCTTTTTTATGATCTACGTTCTAATTTTTCCAGTAGATTGATTTTGACATCGAGACTTTTTTGGTATGTTGTCGAACGTCTCGAACGAAGTTTTTTTTTTCGGAGACAGTAGTGGGCGCTTAAGAACGTTTTAATGATGGTGCAGGTGCCGATAGATGTAAACAAATTGAATTGATGTTTTAATTATTTATTTAAATGGATGACGATTATGAAATCTCACCTACTAATAAATAATGAAATAAGCGATTTTAGCGCCACGATTTCGTAAAATATATTGATTATTACGATATATAATTTTCCAAATTTATATATTTTTGTTTATTTCAACCTACACTGTATTGTTTATTTACAAAAAAAGGAGGCGAGCTAGAATCAAGCAAGTCTAGGACATAACTTTGCTGGATGCAACGCTTAGGTACTAGAAAATTATGCTATACTTTTAATGCTTCAGTTTACATAATATTGCACTAGCGAAATGTTGTTCTTTCAGCTAGTATAGATGTTGCATTGTGGTTGGTTTATATAGTAGGGTTTTCTCCTTTAGTCGAATCCCTAATTTGTCTTGATTATATAGACATTTTGGCTTCGATTCTTCTGGTGGTTGTACCGGGTGGTCCAATAAGCCGATCTCTCGGCTATATATCAGAAACTATTCATGTTATAACTTTAGGAGAAAAAATTCCTTAGTAAAAGTGGCCAAGAGAAATCGCTGGAAATAACTTTCAAGATTCTGGATTAACCGCTAGGGGCGTAACCTGCGAAGAAAATTTTGAAAACCAGTTTTTTGGGAAATATGTCCAATTATACCAAGTGTTAAATAAGTAAACTAGAAAGGGGCATAAATTCTGCACAAAGCTGTTTAAGTACTTTTTTTTAATTTTTTCAAATAAAGGGTGGGGGAGAGTGGGAAAGTATTTGTGGATAAATACCTATAACTTTGGTTTGGATCAACCGATTTTAATGAAATTAGTAGCATTAGAAAGAGTGTGGATGAATTAATTCACATCTACTATAAAATACTTGCATTTAGTTTTCATAGTCGTAGGTAGAGGGGACTTTCAAATAAAAAAAATTAAAATTTGTTTTCTTCAAAATTTTTAATGGAAACACCTATTTATTGTAAATTATAATGGAACTGGATTAAATTCGTAACAAAATGGAGCAAACCGCATGTTAATAGCTTTTGTTGAACTCGAGATATGAATAAAAACTCATAAACATAAGTAAGTATAGTATTGACACACCCTGTATTATAAATTACATTAAAAAATAAGTCAGTAGGTATTTTCAAATTTTTTTATAGCAGAAGAATCTTAATGTTGATACCTATTTTGTAAAAAATAGTTTTTTCGAAACTAAGTAGGCTACGACAATGAATTTGACGGGGAGTTATATTGTTTATTTATTGACAGCAGTCAAAACATTGTTAAGAAGTGCTATATTATAATTCGAATTAAAGATTGCACTTTTTTCAATAGATATTAATATTGGTAATATTAGTAATTAATTATCAGTACAAATCATTCGTGATGAGTATATCAAATTGTATGATATGATTGGAGTTTATTTCGAATGTCACCAAAATGCCGCCATTGCCTCACGTATATATTTTGTAAGATATCCTGACAGGAGACATTATGGCAAAGAAGTATTTGAAAGAAAAGCAAAAAGATTAAGAGAAACTGGTAGTTTTTCTCGTCCTTGTTTTAAACGACGTAGTAGAGTTATGACCGAAGATAATTCAATCAATGTTCTTGCTTTAATTCAACAGAATCCACATATAAGTAGTCCGAAATCTCTACTTCTTTGCCACAATATCTCCTGCCAGGATATCTTACAGAATATATACGTGAGGCAATAGCGCCATTTTGGTGATATTCGAAATAAACTCCAATCATATCATACAATTTGATATACTCATCACGAATTATTAGTACTGATAATTAATTACTAATATTACCAATATTAATATCTATTGAAAAAAATGGAATTTTCAATTCGAATTATAATACATATAACACTTCTTAACAATATTTTGACTGCTGTCAATAAATAAACAATATGAACTCCCTGTCAAATTCATTGTCGTAGCCTACTTAGTTTCGAAAAAACAATTTTTAATCATATGAAATAACAATGGTTAAACTAGGTATCAACATTAAGAGTTTTCTGCTATAAAAATTTTGAAAGTACCTACTGACTTATTTTTTAATTTATTTTATAATACAGGGTGTGTCAATACTATACTTACTTATGTTTATGCGTTTTTATTCATATCTCGAGTTCTATAAAAGCTATTAACATGCGGTTTGCACCATTTTGTTACGAATTTAATCCAGTTCCATTATAATTTACAATAAATAGGTGTTTCCATTAAAAATTTTGAAGAAAAACAAATTTTAATTTTTTCTATTCGAAAGTACCCTCTACCTACGACAATTAAAACTAAATGCAATTATTTTATAGTAGATGTAAATTAACTCATCCATACTCTTTCTAATGACACTAATTTTGTTAAAATCGGTTGATCCAAACCAAAGTTATAGGTATTTATCTACAAATACTTTCCCACTCTCCCCCACCCTTTATTTAAAAAAATAAAAAAAAGTACTTGAACAACTTTGTGCAGAATTTATGCCTCTTTCTAGTTTACTTATTTAACACTTTTCTTCGAAGCTAGGGGCGTAATCTGCGAAGAAAATTAAAAATTTTCTTCGCAGATTACGCCCCCTAGCGGTTAATCCAGAATCTTGAAAGTTATTTCCAGCGATTTCTCTTGGCCACTTTTACTAAGGAATTTTTTCTCCTGAAGTTATAACATGAATAGTTTCTGATATATATAGCCGAGAGATCGCTTATTGGACCACCCGGTACATAAGGTTAAAGCTAAATTTGTCCCCATGGTGCATAGTGGAATATAACAGAACGTTTTTGTTTTTTTTTGTTTATATGTCACTAGTGTTCCTTTTACATGCCGCGCAAGATCGAGAACGATATCGGCAAATTGTCATGGAAGCTATCCACGCCTAAAACTTGGGCACGGTACTCAAAGAAGAAGAAGTGTTCCTTTTGAACGAAACCCAAATGTTCTAGAGCCAATAGGTCGTCCTTGATTGTTAGAGAAATATGCAGGAATTTCTTTTCTATTTATTTTTATTATTCTTAAGAGAGTTAAACCGTTTTCCTTCAAGCTTATACCAAGATCAACGCTGGTATACCATTTGTCGGTGGTAACATTTCTCTTAGATCCGTAGAGATTTTGACAGGCTCGTTCCACTACTGCATTGATACCAGTGTCTAGATAGTATGGACCACACACTTGGTTTTTGCCAACGTATACTTCCATGTTACTGGTATAAAATAAGTTCGCATCAGACAGTGCAAATATCGTTATACAGCATCTATTGGGTTTGCTTTGTATGTACTGGCAGAATGAGCACCGTGCTCTAAAAGCCTCTAACTTTTCGCCAACGAAAAGTATTTCGTATTGCGAATGAGAGAAACTTTTTTTTCTGATTTTCGTTCCACTTGGTAATAAGATCTTTTATTGGCGCTAATTTATCTAAACTAACTTTATCATGCCTTGTATTGATATCATTCGCATGTAACTTGGTAAATTTCTTAATCTCGTGATGTTCTTTGTTAGTCGGCAAACCTCTATACCAGTGTCGTCTGTTTTCCAACTGTCTGTTGTATTAAGTGACTTGCCTTTCTTACACCTGCAAGATATAAGATACCTCAAAGGGCACGAATTTCATCAATGTTTGTTGGGTATATATCTCGATCGCGACTGACTGCTTTTCTGTTTCTATTTTTGTATTGGTCCCATGAACAATGATTTGCAACATATCAGTATCAAATAGATTGTTCCATATATCTAAAATATCGGTTTTTTGTCTGACACATTGTTTTGAACCCGGAAGCTGCAGAACAATGTTTTCACTTCGAGTTCTGACGTTCTTAGGGGCAATATGCTTAGCCCATTTTGTTTTAAACTTTGAGGTATACAAGCAACTATCGAACACGGTGATTAATTAATCTTGCCCAAGTACTTCGATCAATAGATCATCTTCAGGGGCATTTCGTCAATTGTGGCCTATCCGACATAGTAGAATGTCATAAATGTAAAATTTGGACATAACAATACAAAATACAATACACTAAGACAAACAAACACTTTAAAATTTATATGAGAAGCTACATATTGTATAGAAGCCGGAGACAGAATCTCTGAATCCGGCTTCTATTTGTTTTATTATCTTTGCTCAAAAATATGGACCAATGGCAAAATCTGTCTCATCTGCTCAGTTGAAGGGTTGAATGACTTTTTACCAGAGTTTAAAGTCTTAATATTAATAAATAAACAGGTAAGGAATTTTAAAAAATGGCTATATCGATTATAAATTAATTATCAATAATAAAATTGTCCTAGAACAACTTTTTTAATTCGTGAAAAATCACCAGCTAAACGAATTTCAAAACAGAATTATAAAATATTTATTCCTATCAAATTTATTATTATATTATTATTAATGAAAGACCATAAATTAATATGACAATTTTTCAGTGGCAATTTTTGAGGTGTGTATTACATTTCTTTTTACACATCTTGCAAATAAAGTCTAAATGAAAAAAAAAACAATTAGGCCTTGTAGAGACCTCTAATTAAACGATAAAAACCACATTTTTGAAATTGTAAAAATTAATTTTTTAATAAACAAAGCGAACGCTAATAACTTTATAAAACTAATTAATATTTTTTCACCAATTTTTGTGTACATTAAAATAAATTATATATAAAATTTTCAAGAAAAAAAGTAAAAACTTCTATCGGGACAACATTTTCGTGGTATCTAAAAAACTCATTTTTGACAATTTTGAGGTTCTACTCAATGTTTAACACATTAGCTGCCATCATAAGAGTGTTAGGTAAGTTTCCCAGGTGCCAAAGTGAAAAATGCTTACAAAACAATATTTATTCATACAAATGTTTAATAATACAAACGATAGTACACAGTGCCACTAGTATCACCGGTGATCGTGAAAAGCTTTTTAGAGAAACATGTCACACAGTAAAATTTTTTTGCAAACATTACAAAATGTAGAAACAAGTTTGGGTTTCTTTTGAACTTCTTTGCTGCCTTTTGTTGCAACTGTTTTAGTGTAACATTGGTTACAACGTTTTCTCTTCTTTCTATTGTTTGTGGTTTTGGCGTCAACTGTAACTAGCATAATGCTTCACAGTAGTAATAGGTTCAGGCATCGGACTGTAGTTGACTAAACTAAAGATTAGCATTTCCCGAAATGAGATAACTTGCTATTTTGGTGTGTTGAAGAAATTATATATTATTAAACTATTGCTGACAGCTTTATCCAATAAAACTTCAATTGCAACTTTATGGTACCAGCGAACAGTTTTACTCAGAGGTGAGAAATAGCTTGCGAGTTGATCTGAGACGTCAACACCATCTTTTCCTTTGTTGAAGTATATAATTGCTTCAAGTTTAATTATAGCTACACCATGTTCCTTTCCATCCCTAACGATGTTCCTTTCCAATTATCTCTTCTTTTTAGTATATCTTCTGGAATATATTTTCTGTTTTTACGGGTTGTCCCTAATAAGTGACCATTAGCATCTAATAATTGTTTTGCTAATTGGACCGTTATAATAATTCTGAAAGTTAAATACGCACAAGTAACACAGGTGATCCTAATGGCACAATTGTAATCTGTTCGCCGTGATCCTTGTGGCACCTAATGTGTTAAACAATGATCCCGTAAAATTAAACAGATACTGTCATGAAAAAATCCTAGGGGAAAATTTCTTTTCATCTAAAACTTTGATTTTTGTAAAAAAACATCTTGTAATCTAAAATTTTGATTTGATTTGAAACCTAATGCAATACATTTATTTTTATTTCGACTGATCTTAGTTAGGAATCACACATTCAAGAAACAAAACTCGTGAACAGAAAGTTATAAAGGCCGCGAACATTAATCTTAATAGATTCGATATGTAAGTAAGAAATATCTTTGTTTTTCATTATCAATAAAATACGCTGGTACTCATACCTACAGGCTCTTTGTTTACTTCCTACCAAGAACATTCGATCTATATTGTATCACCTTGAAATACTTGTAACCGCTCGAAGCGTACATTGTCATTAACATAAATACTTGTCTTGCTCTCGATGAAACTTTTGTTTTCCTTAACTGATTCTGGTACGCGAACGCATTGATTAATCGCTTCGAGAAAATAGAAAATGTTTTACGGGTGGAATGTGAAAATAAGACGATGTAGTATTTAATTGTAAATGCTGAATTTTCATTTATTTATATTAATTCAACGAATTGTAAGTACGTGTGATTCGTGGATCTTATTAAAGCATTTCATAGAATAATACAGGTAAGTCTGTATATACGTGTCAAAAGCATCACACATTTAAAGTAGACATATATACATTATATGTAAATAATAGCGGTACATAAATAACAGATAAAAGGTAACTATAAAATTACGCAAAACAAATTATTTATTGGCCAAAAATTGTCGACGTCAAGCACAATTGGAATAGTACTGGGCATAAAGGAAAAACCAGAAGATGTTCTGTAGTTTGCTCTTCTTCACAGGCGCATAGCATAAGCAAATAGCAGAAAATATTATAGATCTACAAAGTATTTTAGATAAGGTTGTTGCAGCGAGTGAAAAATTTGGTCTGTCACTAAACATAAAGAAAACAACATGGTTATATCCAAGAAAAATATTAGATGCATCAATCTATACGTAAATAATAAGACAATAAAATGAGTTCAGAATTATAGCTATTTAGGGGCAAACATTGAAACACACGATTATACCAAGGAATTAGAGTTAGAATAGAAAGCTAATAGGCAAAAGAAAATCTTAGAAAACGAGTAGTTATGTATTTTCTGTTCTTTTGTATAGTGTGGAGACATGGGCTTTAAATAAACAATGTCTCAATCAATTGGAAGCATTTGAAATGTGGACATATCGAAGAATGCTGAAAATCTCCTGGACAGACAGAATAACCAATGAAGAAGTACTAAGAAGGATACAGCAGGAGATACTGGATTCCATCAAAATAAGAAAACTACAATATCTGGGTCATGTAACACGTGGTAACAGAATGAATTCCTAAAAGCAGTAATGCAGGAAAGATTCATGAAAGCGCAGCATAGGTAAAAGAAGAATGTCCTGGCTGAGAAACCTCGAGAAAATGGTGGATGCAGCTCAACTAAACTCTTTTGGGCTGTAGTGTCAAAAGTTAGAATAGCAGTGATGATTGCCACCCTTCGTCGTGGAGATGGCATGTAAAGAAGAAAGACAGGCGCATAGGGCCGAATCACAAGAGAAGCCCCATTTTATCCGGTTGGCTCTGGATCTTGTCACCACAGCACCAAGTCTATTGAGCGCTTTCCACCCTTCTTTGTGTCCAGGTGGGAGCTTCTCGGAGGGCATCCCGTTGTCTCGTTGTCAGCTCTCCACAAGCTGAGTTTATTGATTATACCATTATGAGTGGTATACATAAAACTTTTCCCGGATTTAAGCCGTTCGCTGGCGGGATTTGGTAGCCGTGGGAAGGTGTGCATACGCAAGTTTCATTTAGAGCTTTATCTACTTCGGCATGTCATGAGCTGTACCATACTGGGCTTACTGGGCAAGCATATTCCGCTGCGGAATAACATAGGACCATAGCACTAGTTTTCAGTCTCTGCGGTTGCCTCCCCAAGAAGTACCTGCTACTTTCCGTATTATGTTGTTTCTGGTAGCAACTTTCTGTTTTTTACTATGTCATTGTCTCTTATAAGTTTGTAAGGGTTCGGTTCAGGATTGCGCCTAAATATTTTGTTATCTGGCAATGTTCTAAGAGTGTCTTAGTGTCCAAAGGTGTAGATTTGAATTTTGGTTGGATTTGGTAGCATTTTTAGCGTGATTCAACCCATTTTTTGATATTACATCTGTTTTTGTATAACCATTTTGTGTGTTTGGCAGTTTTTCGATATTTGGTTAGGCGAATTTAAACGACACGTATCGTGATTGGGTCAATTTTTGCTTTAAACGATGTTTTATGCGTGCAAGAATAAACTGAAAGAGCGAAATAAGACAAGACCGAACATGTTCAGTTCAGAACAAGTTCAGATTTAAGGTTGCTCATTAAGGAGCAGAAACAACACTAAGTTGTCACTTCTTGAATGATGAAAACTTTTTGAAACGCGTTATCAATGTTGTCGAGACATAAGTTTAGGACTACGACGTCAAAACGTCCATTGTCACAATACAAGTCAAAAAACTCTCAGACGCACAGTGGGTTAGCTAATTTTGAAACCAGGACATAGGCATTAAAATTAATACAAAAACCCACAAAAGTATGTCTTGATAGGTTTATTCAAAATGGCAAATCAAATATATCAGAAAAAAATATATAAAATTGACGGATTTGTGTGAAATTTTGGATATAATGGGTTTTGACGTCACTGATTATCAATTAAGATGTTACAAATTACACCAGTTACATCAATTAGATGATGATGAATTACAAAATTCAAAATTACAGATATAAAAATAAAAGTTGAAGGGATTCGTGTGAAATTTTGAATGGGTTTTGTCGTCACAGATTACAAATAATAAGAGGTTAGAAGGTCAAAATGGCGGATCAGGAAACAAAACTTTAGCTAATTTGTGTAAAAAGTTGGATATATAGTATTACGAAAAAACTGATTAGGCATTAAAGTTGCTGGTGCTGGTTTTTGAGCCTTCTTAATAGCCTTCTGGTATTTAGCTGCTCGCTCTGGAGAACTCAATGTGATCGCATTCAATAAAGTGGATCACTTATCACAGTAATATAAAACATGTAGTGTCCAAATTAATGATAATACGAACTCAGCCTCTATTTACCTCGAATATAATTAATCCTTTCAAACAATTTTTATTGGTAACGTCAAATTTGTTGCGTTTCCACACCTTGGAAAACGATGGTCCACTGAAATGGCGCAAATTTTAGCAAAGTATTTCTTCTGGTCTCATTAGTTACATAATTTCATACATAAGCTACATAAGCTTTCAGAAACGCTATTTAGCGAAGTGGAGTGATGTCGAGAAATTTTGGAGTCATGATTTATATAAAAAAAGGGTTCTTGCTGAGTATGTGAAGATTGTGAGAGACATGTATGAGGGAGCAACAACTCGTATTAGGACAGGTGTAAGAGAGATTGACAAATTTTATCTAAAAGTAGGATTGCATCAGAGGTTAGTGTTCAGTCCTTATGCACTCTCATTAGTGTTGAACACAAACTGGAACAGTGTAGATAAGTTAATAAGGAAAAAGTTTTAAAACTTAGTAGGACAAAAACAGTATTGGGAATGTTCATTTGAAGATGGAGTTAATTACGATTACAAATAAAATGAAAACTTTAGATGGTAAAATGACTGAGAAAAGTAACAGATTGAAGTAGAACAGATACTAGAATCGGTATATCAGAGTAATGGGGAACTAGATGGATGTGCAACAGATTTGGCGCGAGATAGGTGGGGTGAAAGGAAGCGAGTTGCGTTTTTTTTTAATGGAAATACTCCAATGAAACTGAAAAAAAAATCTATTAAACTGCCATAAGACCAGACATAATGTAACAAACTGAACTTTGGATAGTTAAAAAGAAAGAGGAACAATGAATTCATGTGGTAGAAATAAGAACGCTTAGATCGATGGCTGAAGTGACAAAAAAGGATAAAATTAAGAATTAGTCTGTTAGGGAAGTCAACAATAGGTTGGCAACCAATTGTATAAATACGAAGAATTGCTGATGTGCAAGAGTAGGAAAGAAAGAAGAGGACCTCGATGGAGACGCTTAGGCAGGACATGTCGGAAAGGGGATTGATATTACTGTAAGTAAGCCGATTCTTTAGGCAAAGAGGGAATGATGAATCATAATATATTTAAAATCTACCATCAATAATTCTTTTTAAATAATATCCGTCTTACTATTTGCATTTTGATTTATTTTTATCTATGATCTAAAGTATGTTATTTGTTTAAGAAATATTCGTATTAATAAAGATACCTACGCGATTTTTTGTGGAATCTAAAAAAACATGTTATTGGTTGCGTCATTTTAGTTTATTGCGATTGACACTTTTAATCATTTAATGGATATGCAATTAACTACAATAATTATCTTTTCGCTAATTAAATATATGTTCTTTTAATGTTTGCTAACAATAGCAAACGTAACTCAAGATTCTATTGATATCTTGAGCATTACTTAAGAATTCCCATTGAAATAAATATTAACACGTAAAGTGCCATGGGGGACAAACTTGTCCTCCATTTGCATATATTGTTTTCTATGTATGTAGCCGTGGGGGACACATGCTGTCCGACAGGTCAGTTCACACTTCTAGCCGCGTCTCACTGCGTTGTTAGACAGATCCGTTGAAGATAGTAAGCGATAGAGAATGTATTGACAATATGGACCATAATTGGTTTGGGTCTAGGAATTTTATTATAAGTTTGAAGAAGATTTTCTACAATTAAAAAAATTAAATATTTTATTTTTTGTGTTTGAGTGTTTTGTTTGTCTTCATTGGAGAACCATCTCTAAATGAAGTAAAATGTACGTTTAAAAATTTTTAAATCTTCCTATCTACGAATATGAACATTATTTTTTGCAGAGTTTGTGTGTTCTTTGTTTGTTTTTTGTTAAGTTAGTTTTAAACAATGAGTAAAGTTTGCAGTACATATATAATAACATCGAAATATACTACATATTGAGTTAGAACTGATGAAGCTTTAGAAATATAAAGCGAAACGTCTTCGATAAACTTATGAAGTAGTCGACTTCTTTTTTTTTATTTGCCAACCTTAATGACCGATTAAACCTCTGAATTCACTAGTTGAATACTTTATAAATATAAATTGACGATTGTAGTCTTTACAATTTGTATATTAAATATATATAAATGTTTACAGATAAAAAAAAATTCATGCTTGATATTGTATTCATACCTTATTTTTTATATATAAAAACACAATTGTTACTTAATTTCACAAAAATAGTCAACCAAACTGAAATATTTCAAAGAATTTTATTATATTCGCCTTTTTTTTCGAAGGCATGTTTTCAATATTAAAATCTAATTCATTTATTGATCCATCTACACCTTCAGGATCATCTTCAATGTCGTTAATTACGTTCCAATTATCGCAAGTTTCTTGCGTGCATTCTGCGTACTAGTTGGTACAATATAACCCCAATTTTCTACATCTTGCAAGTTAACCTTTGACATCCCGTTTTACAAAAACAAGTTATTGATTTCAAAAAGTCTCAGAAATGAGTTGATCCAATGATCTCACTGGGAGTAACTCATCCATAGATAACTTTCAACCCCAATCAGTTGAATTTATTTCTGTTGTGCGGTATTTGGTCTAAAAAGTAATTATTTAAACAACAAATAAGTATATAATTTTTTTAAATCGTCATTTTGAAGCTTTTTGCATGTTTTAAAAGATGGTTACATCAATAAACCTTTAAAGCCTTATGTTTTTAATAATACAATAGTATCGAGGCTTTTTGACTGTCATCAACAGGCTACATTTATGCCTTATTACCCTGGTCTATATCTGATTACCCTTACATAGTTTGGCCACAGTATAAAGAGGTTCCGAGAAATATCAGTGGAACGAACACATTAGTAGCATATGTGAAAACAATATGTGAAAATTCATATAGTTCCCACTCTCAAGACCTTTTCTAATCTGGAATGACCCCGTAATATTTTAAAATAATATTTCAGTTTTCTAAGAAACATTACATCATTCCAGACCGTTTAAGTCAATAAGAACAATGACAAATACATCATGTCGACACACAAAAACATAAAAATGATTATGAATAATTGATGAAATTTTCTGACTTTCGCTCCCTATTATCTGGGAATTAATAAATTAAACAAATAAATAAACAATGACAGAAATTACACTGTACATAAAACCGCCTACTCCTACTAGTGAAGAGATGAATCATCGTCTTGCTGGTAGCCACGAACCTCAATGTCAGTGAGTTCTTTGTATTTTACCTATAAGGTCATACTTACAGACACAGAATCTTAATACCGATTTGAGAAAGTCATTTAATTCTGAGAAACGAGGATTCCAATGCAAGATTTTTAAAAGGGATATTGAAATATACTGCATGTCCAACTTAATGCATTGCTTTTGTACAGTGGCGCATCCAGAATTTGTCTGAGGAGGGGTTTTGAAACTTTTTTATGCTACCTCCATTTTGATTTCCACGTCCTCGTCTATCAACACTTCAAACCTTGCATCTGAATTGATAACTAAATATTCTGTTTTCTTCATGCTGACTTGTAACCCCTATTTTACATATTCTTTGTATAGATGTTTTATCATAAATTCTAGATCATAAGAATCTTGAGCTAGGACGACTTAGTCATCCGAAAAGTTCAGAGAGAACAGTATGTCATTTCCTAAGGGACTCCCATTCCCTGTCAGTGGTTTTTCCGATTTTGGAGGGTTGCCTCAATATATAAATTCAGTAAGGGTGATATACTGCATACCTACTTGTTTTAGTCCTTTAGTTACGATTATTGGCTCTGATAGTCTATTTCCGATTTTTTAGGTAGGTATGTGTAGTTAGGAGGGGCGTATTGATAAATCAATAAAAAACCAACTAAAAATTTATGCTAGTATTTGTTGAACGTATTTATTGTGATTCTCTAAAATGAAAACGTTGTTAACAGCAGTTACAAAAGGTTTTCAAAACCTTTATTAATTGCTGACTACTACTACCTATAGATCAAAAATGAGCACCGTTCTCGACCACGCGTCGGCTATCAAGCGTCTCGACGCGCTTTTCACCGAAACCAAACTCGAACCGGTTCAGAAACCGGTTCCCAAGCCGGTTCCGGAGATACACGTCGAAGTCGATTCGAAGCACAACGCGAAATGTGAAGTACACGGCAAAAACGGTCGTAGAGACTCCTTCGGAAGTGTGTTACACATCACCAACCGAAGAGATTCCTTGGGAAACGTTATCAGCAGAACGACGGAGCCGGACTTTTTTGGACTTGGACCGAGAAGAGAATCGATGCCTGCTTTGAACAACAACGGATATTCCAGGTAAGACCAGATGTAAATAGTAACCAGACCACATTTGCTGTTATAATAAAACTCTGGATAAAATTAATACTTTGTCTTTGCATCTGTGGAATCTTCTTCTTTAAGTGCCATCTCCACGACGAAAGTTGGCAATCATCATGGCTATTCTGACCTTCGAGGCAGCTGCTCTGAACAATTGCCTTGAGCTGCAACCAAACCACTCTCTCAGGTTCGCTTCTCTTATTTTCCTTCCTATTTGATTATGCAGCTGTTGACACTTAGTTATTTGATACTCTTTTGTGGAATCTAAGAAAATTATTTTCTTGAAGATTTTTCATGTTACTTTTTTATCATTACATATGTATATCCTATAAGTATTTATTATTCCTAGTTTTGTACTAATAACAATGTTTCGAAGCTATTATCTTATCTCTTGGCCTGGCTTAAAAAAATTACCACTACGTCTTCTATTCAGATATTACAATCAAAAGACTGATATTTTTTTGTACACACTTATGACAAGTCGAAAGAAAATGCAAAAAAGTATTTTTGAAGTGTGTATATTTTAGGCAATTCCTAGCTGAGCGCTTTCGGCTTTACAAAGCCATCATCAGAGCTATGCTACAATAAAATGTTCTTATAAGTACTAATTGGTAATGATTATAATTTTTAACTTACGTCAATTTTTTAAATACCACTACAAAGGAGAGATCTCATTTCCTTAAATTTCAAATTATGATTTTTTTAGGTGTTGAAATTCTTAAAACATATAAAAAACATATAAAAAGCCGACACTGGACTTCACAAACACGTTAAAAAATTGAAAAAATTTTTGTCATGGTACGGGTGTAAGAACCCGACCATTGATTGATGTGAGGACGTAGACAGAATAGAACTAATGAAATCAAATGTCGGTCCTTTTAAACGATTTTTCAAAAGTGACAGTTGACAAATGTCATATATAGGAAATAGAGATTGTTTTTTAAATTCTTACAAAATTATTTAGTAGTTTGGAATTACTAATAGTCATCAAAGACTTTCTAAAAATTTAAGTTTTTAAATTAAATTTTATGTGTTCATCACATCATACAGAATGACATTAGTTTGTAAATTCACTCAAGTCATTGCTCAAGGTCAATGTATGTTCAATCTGACAGCCATCCTTAAGAAACAAGGGCTCAAATTGTTCAACAACAATATAAAGAAGAAACATGGTATTAATGTTACGTTATCTGATACTTAAGTGTATTGAGAATTGTATCTCTTGATGGAAAATTGTAAGAAATTTGCATAAAAAATTTTTTTAAGAATGTATTTTCATGTTTCAATTAAGAATAACTGTCAAATGAATTACAAAATGTTGTAAATTTCTAATAAAGTTTAAAATTTGTTTAAAAATATAAAAGTATGAAAAATATATAATAAGATTGCATGAGGTCACCCTTCTTCCTCTAAAGTCTCCCATAATAATTTAAAAAGAGGTTTATAGTTGCAATTGAGGTTGATTTGTGTGTTTAAGCAACAATCAGGGTTTAGTTTCATTTCTTTGGTTATCTCTAGATCTTCCAAGAGATTCATGAGTCTAAAGTTTTTATTGGGAATGTTGTGTAAAATTTTACTGTTTTCAGAAGGAGAAAAGGAATGATTATTAAATTTAATGTGATATCCAAAGTTTGATTTTTCTGGGTTATTGAGGTGTTCTTTGATTCTTTGATTCAGAGTTCTCATTGTTCTACCTACATAAGTCATATTACAGTCACCACAGGACAGCTTGTAAATACCACTTCTGTTTAGTTTGTCAACTTTGTCTTTGGTCTTGCTGAAGATGGACTTGATGTTATATTTGGTTTTAAAAGAGATGTTTAAGTCACTAATTTTATTAACAAGTACTCTTGAAATTTTTTCTGAAATTGGTCCTAAGTAAGTTAAGGATCTATATATGGAAGTAGTGTTGGATTTTTTATCAACATTAAAAGCTTGGTTTTAGTCTCTTTTTGAGTATAGATTTTCTAATGACTTTATCAACAGTAGTAGAAGGAAAACCATTGTTGTTTGCTATCTGTTTAATGATGGAGATTTCTTTATTGTAATTTTCTTGAGACATAGGGATATTAAGAAGTCTGTGGACATAACATTGAATAGCTGCCATCTTGTGTTGAAAAGGGTGATTTGATGATGTTGGTATCATATGGTCAGTTTGAGTAGGTTTTCTGAATATTGAAAATTCTAGTGTAGGCAAAGAAGAAGAGGAGGAAGTATCTTTTTGATAGTTAGGTCTAAAAAGTTGATAATGTTGTTGCTTTCTACTTCTAAGGTAAAATTAATTGCAGGATGTAGATTATTAATTATTGACAAAATATTGTGAGGTTCTGACGTGGGCCTTCTATAAAGGCTAAAATGTCATCCACATATCTGTACCATAGGAGTATGGTATAAGATCTAATGATCTATAATCTATAGATCTATGATCTAAGAAGGGTGACCTCATGCAATCTTATTATATATTTTTCATACTTTCATATTTTTAAACAAATTTTAAACTTTATTAGAAATTTACAACATTTTGTAATTCATTTGACAGTTATTCTTAATTGAAACATGAAAATACATTCTTAAAAAAATTTTTTATGCAAATTTCTTACAATTTTCCATCAAGAGATACAATTCTCATACACTTAAGTATCAGATAACGTAACATTAATACCATGTTTCTTCTTTATATTGTTGTTGAACAATTTGAGCCCTTGTTTCTTAAGGATGGCTGTCAGATTGAACATACATTGACCTGAACAATGACTTGAGTGAATTTACAAACTAATGTCATTCTGTATGATGTGATGAACACATAAAATTTAATTTAAAAACTTAATTTTAGAAAGTCTTTGATGACTATTAGTAATTCCAAACTACTAAATAATTTTGTAAGAATTTAAAAAACAATCTCTATTTCCTATATATGACATTTGTCAACTGTCCACTTTTGAAAAATCGTTTAAAAGGACCGACATTTGATTTCATTAGTGCTATTCTGTCTACGTCCTCACATCAATCAATGGTCGGGTTCTTACACCCGTACCATGACAAAAATTTTTTCAATTTTTTAACGTGTTTGTGAAGTCCAGTGTCGGCTTTTTATATGTTTTTTATATGTTTTAAGAATTTCAACACCTAAAAAATCATAATTTTGAAATTTAAGGAAATGAGATCTCTCCTTTGTATTGGTATTTAAAAAATTGACGTAAGTTAAAAATTATAATTTATAGTACCAATTAGTACTTATAAGAACATTTTATTGTAGCATAGCTCTGATGATGGCTTTGTAAAGCCGAAAGCGCTCAGCTAGGAATTGCCTAAAATATACACACTTCAAAAATACTTTTTTCATTTTCTTTCGACTATTCAGATATTGTTCGAATAATAATTTCAGTTTCTCTTTCATCTTTTCGGTCTTTTTAGCAGTGTATAATATACATATTATCTTTGTGTAATGACTGCATATTTTTTTCTCCCATTTATGATTTTCTTTTGTTTTTCATTTCTAGTTTAACGATGATTGATGAGCAAAACACTTGTTCCTCACTTTATTATTGATGAATTAAGACACATTACGTATCGGATTAGCAACGTCTAAGTGTCCCCTAGTGCCCCCAGGGCATTAACGTATCTTACTTTCCCAAAGAAACACGCTGCATTAGTTTTAACATATTTTTCTTAATTTGAACTTATAGTTTATAGGTCTTCGTATCTGTCATATAATAGGGATCATAAAAAGTACATTCCCAGATTTTTATCTACCATTTTTGGCCAGGTTCATCACATAAAAATAATAATTTTAACAATGTATTATTTAAAAGAATGTGTTACTTTGGTTCAGATATTTATTAAACAGCTTTTACTATATTTATATTGTCTGTGGTCTGGTCTTTCTACTTAACACCTTAGCAAAAGATCTGATCCGTTTAATTTTCTTCGAAGACGCGGATCCCTGGTGATTCCTCACAATCCACCCAAAAAAGACATGGAACATCCCAGTCATTTCGCGTCTACTCTAAGAAAGGATCCGATAGGCTCATCGGGATCATTGCGCAAAGATTCTCTCTCGCACCGCTCCATGTCCGCCATCAACAACAAAAATCTCCTACAAGTGCCTAATTCGATGAGAAGAAACTCTAGGAATTACTCGACGGACTCCCTTGACGGTAGGAGGAACTCTTGGGATCCCGGCAGGAGAGGAAGTTCTGGAAGTTCTTGCGGATACGAGGAACCAATTTGGGAGGAACATAGAAAGGTTAGATAAGTTTTTGATAACTGTATTATAATCCTTAGCCTTTCTTAAAAATTAACTATTTTTTGCTCAGCATCTATCTTATTTTCGTTGATTAGAACCGGAAACTTCCTAATTAACTTGTAATAAATGTTTATAACCTTAAAATTACAGTGCTTTTTTAAACCTCTTTTAGAATATTTAATATAAACTTTTTAATTGTTAAATGATTTAGTTTGGTAAAATAAGCCTTTTTCTTCAATGTGGTGATTTCAGAATTCGTGTAGACCTAATATTTTATTTATAATAAAGTTGTAGATCAAATCAGGTTGCTCTGAACAATTACCTACCTCTCCTACCCTCTATTTTTCCTTGAATTATGAGTCTCAAGATGTTGTATCTTTCACCTCTCATCACATGTCCGAGATATTGTAATTTCCTTCTTTTATTGTATTTTCCATTTCCCTCCCTCTGCCTATTCTCCTAACACTTCTGTATTCGTGACTCTATCTAGCCATGGAATCCTTAGCAATCTTCTAAATGTCCTCATTTCAAACGCGGTAATTCAACCATAACACTAAGACTTATAATTCATCGACATCGGTGTCATTGTTGACCATTATGTCACAGATTTATCAAAAACTCATGGTAAATTTTAGGTACCTAGTTAAGTCACTGTTGAAGATTTGAATATTTAGCTTACTTAATGAGAGGCGTTTTGTCAATCGGTACTGGCAAAATATCTGGCAGAAGGGCAGTGTTTTTGCCAGCTCGAATGGGTTTCATAGATAGCTCTCTAAACTCTTCTATGATATCTCCAGCTGTTTTATTATAAAAGAGGGTTAAAGGGTTGTCCTGTTGAAAATGTAACCATTGCATGCACTGTATTCCACTTACGTTCTTCTGTAAGTATGGAGTAAACTCTGAAAGTCTATCTTGTAAGGAACTTTCTACTTGAGGAAGTTATCCATCCAATGTTGAGGTACATAAAGGTTCTTTTTGGTTCTTATTTTTCTCTGTTATTTATCTCCCTTTTTCTGTCTGAGCTAAAGCGTTTTCTTGTGCCGAACCATGATTTATTTTTATTTGAAATTTGGTAAATTTATCAGATGTCTGTACTTGGCCTTACAGAAATCACAATAAAGTTTGTATAACCCGACAAGCGAGAGCTGGCGGGTTGCGCGTAGAACAAATTGAAAAAAGGAAGGGATTGCTCCTTTCTATTGCAGTCGGCTAAGAGTTCACATGTTGTAATTAGTGCTACTTTCTGACAGTGTTGTCAAGTATTTACGTTTTTATTTGGAGTGGCCCTATATTATAAATTATTATTTATATTTCACCCGCCAGCTCTCACTTGTCGGATTATACATTATTTTTAAATTACACTATTGAGGAAGATTGTGTACCTAGGAAACTTAATAATAATAATCAATTAATATGCTCTTTTATGATTTCAATTACCCTTTCAGAAATTTTATTTGGGGGTGATTTCTTTCATATATATATATATATAATATATATATATATATATATATATATATATATATATATATATATATATGATATAAGAAAATTAACAGGAACAACGTGGTCTCGAATAGCACAAGATAGAAAAATATGAACGCAAATGAGCGCAAATTACAAGAACAACGCATAACTAAGACATCGTCGAATACTAATAAGAACATAGAATAACATTGAAATAAGGGAGGCTGCACCGTAATTGGAAACGGTCGATAAAGCTGCACATGATGATGATGATGATGATGATATATATATATATATATATATATATATATATATATATATATATATATATATATATAAACTAAAGTTTTATTTTGAGGATGCAGTCATTTAAGTAGGGCAGGATAAGTAAAACTCTTTGTTCTTAAATCAAGCTTTCGCAAAATTTATTTGCTTCATCAGGATATGCTAAAATATGTTATGGTAAATACAATGAAATTAGAATTAAGAAAAACATTGTATAAAACTATATACAAACTTACAACATGAGGTTAAACCATTAAATTATTAAATTCACAAAACATTATTAATTTTTCCTAAATTATATTTTTATGCAAGTACAATATTTTAATTTTGAATATATTATGACATTGATTAATAATGATGTTTGATATATGTCAGAAAGACATATATATCAAACTTATATATATATATATAATATATAATATATTATATATATAATATATATTTGATAATGTCTTTCTGACATGTATCAAACATCATTATTAATCAATGTCATAATATATTCAAAATTAAAATATTGTACTTGCATAAAAATATAATTTAGGAAAAATTAATAATGTTTTGTGAATTTAATAATTTAATGGTTTAACCTCATGTTGTAAGTTTTTATATAGTTTTATACAATGTTTTTCTTAATACTAATTTCATTGTATTTACCATAACATATTTTAGCATATCCTGATGAAGCAAATAAATTTTGCGAAAGCTTGATTTAAGAACAAAGAGTTTTACTTATCCTGTCCTACTTAAATGACTGCATCCTCAAAATAAAACTTTAGTTTACATAACGTGTCAGTCAATAATACCATATATATATATATAGTATTATATATATATATATATATATATATAATATATATATATATATATATATATATATATATAATAACGGATTGATTACGGCTGTCGTCGCTTCTCCGCCCCCAATTTCCATCTTTTTCTGTCATATGCAGTTCCCTCTTCTAAGTCTCTTTCCGCCATTGCTTCATCAATATCGTTTCGCCAACTTCTCCGTGGCCGTCCTCTCTTTCTTCTTTCAGGAGGGATCCATTCCAGTACTCTTCTAGGCCATATATACTCTGGCATTCTTTTAACATGTCCGTTTTAACATGATTTCTTTCATCTTTTGTATATTCATGACACGCCTGAGGAGACTTTTTTTTGCTTTCAACTACATTTCGTAAACGTTTGTTGGAGACGTCAAGAGTTTTCATTATAAACTGTTTACATACTCTACAACTTTCCAGATTAAAAACACATGACTCCTCTTTGTTTCTAATTGCATTTGGTTTTCTTCTTTTTATAGGCTTAGTTTGTATGGATCAATTTAGGAGAGCTGTTTGAGAGATTCCAATGCCCAATGCTCAATGCTCTTAAAAAATTGAAAGTCTTTGTTCTTGTGAAATAATATTGGTACATTTATTCAAACAATGGTGATTTTGAAGTTCTCGTAACTTTTAAGCTTTATAAGTATTATGTTTTTTGTCCATGTAAGCTTCACCAGAAGTTCTTGTTATTTTACCCTGTTTTTTTTTTCACTTATCTGACCTCCGAATCCTTTTCTTGCCAGTCAGCTTTTGCGGTGGAAACGCTTTAGCAGGTATTACTGGCTTCGTATTCCGCAAATAAACAAAAGTATTACTTTGGAGCTATACCACTACCCATCCAAATTGATATCAAACTCAACTAACAGTCTGACACAGTGGAACAGGAGTGCAAGTTCACTTGTATCTCTTCGCTTCCAAGCCATACTCATAGTTGACTTGGAGACTACGTAACTTATCGCTAGAAAGCAGCATCTGTTAGACTGATCGCTTAAATCTCTTTTCCTCTAAATAGAGTGAAAGATTTCCTGTTCAGCTGTGCAGGTTTCTCAATATTAAAAAAATGTCACTTATGTCACTTATACCCATTTACTTTTATGTCTGATATTATAGTTTAAACTGACTTGATTCTAAACATTTATAATAGCGCAAACTAAATAATGTATCATGCTCTTTATCATCCGTTAACTTTAAGAAGAGGGAATCTTTAAATTATTAATGGATTTATTTTTTATGATTCAAATTTGGCCCACATTCAGTTATGATTACTTGAGAAACCATTTATTCTTATTACATTTAACAATTATTATACTCGTTATAATTACGAAGTTTTTAACCCAATTCTTTGTTCTTTAACCGTACCAGATTAACGAATTTTCGCTTCCCAGCCGACATTACTTAATACAGAGGTCACTGTAATGTTAACATGTAACAATGAATGTATTTAGACGTTTATGTAATAGAACAATATTAAAATAATACCTCATTCATCATAAGATTATATCTTATGTTGAAGAGTCACGCCGCTCAATCACGAAAATAAATATTTAGATCAGGTAATCGTGCCTTTTCAATTAGCTTATTATGTAACAACTGCAGTGAGAAATAAACTGTGAAATAGACTAAATAAACTGGAATAGTAAAATGTTAGTTGTACACCGGCGCGTTCGCCATAATTTTAACATGTCCATATAATATATAATGTACCTATATAATAATGTTATATTATACTAACAAATATTACTTATGTTTTTTCCTTAATTTTTAAATTGTTATCTATTGAAACAGTTCTTTGTTCAAAAGTTAAATTGTTTATTTATTATAATAATGAAAGTTTAAAGAGAATTAAAATTTTAAGTTTTTATTTTAAAACTGCAAGTGCTCCGTTTTTCGCGCCGGTGGGTGTATATAATCACATGGTTTGAGAAGCCATCTTAGCAAACCCAACTTCATTTAGAAGATCGAGACCTATACTTTAAGATGGTTATAACAGTTTCTGGAAGAAATATTAAATTACGATGCTACATAACCTCAAAAACGACCAAAAACCATAGACATAATACAAACCAGAAACCGCTTTTTTGTACTTTAGGCTAAGATATGTGAGAAAAACTGAAACCAATTTGGCAATGTGAAGTTCAGATTCGAATTCACTGGATAAAACACCTTCTGAAAAATACATTTTGAACTTTGGGTCAGAATATTGGTCAAATTTTGATCATGCTCATATGGTTTGAAGGATTTTTAAAAACTAAGATATTTTAAAATGCAATATCTCAGCGAAAAACAAGATATCTGAATAAATTCAATATTATTTAAGATTCTTTCAGATTAAGATTAAGGGCTTAGGATTCCCTTTCGTGTTCCAACTCATTTTTTTACTTGGATGTCCAGCACAAGCAACTTATGTTGGTGATTATGACGCTATGACTCATTATTTCCTTACGGTTCTTACATTCATATAGATCTTCTTGTTGAGTATGATGTTCAAATATGTAAACACGCATGGGGTATTGAACATAGGGTTCAATGGAATGATATAGTCCTAAAAGAAACGGATGGTAAAAAAGAGAAAAATCAAAGAAGCGGCTCTAATTATGCTAATGAGACCAATTGTGTTGCAAATTCCTCGACAGAATATAGTAGAATCTGGTTACTAATATTGAAAGAGCAAGTTATTAAAAAGAAAATACCAGTATTAATAAGTCAGTAAACATATAGAGGATACATCATTTTTATTTTTTAACTAACAAACATATAAAATCAGAATTCCGGTGTTTATTGAAGGTAAACTAAATGCACGGCCAAATACTTATTATGTCGGGATGTAAGGTTTTTTTCCTGGCTTTTCCCTCATAATTTACTATGGAATCACTAACAGGAGAATTTTACTGTCATTATGGCGTGTGTTTGTCTTTTTAAAGGCGAATTACATGCTATGATTTTTCTGGCAGATATTTTCAAGTTAAAGTAGATTTCATGTAATCGATATGAACTATCTTATAAGTAAAGTCATCTCAGGAGCGCAACTCAATAATATTGGCAATATCATTTTAAAGTCGTCTACTTTAAAATGTATAATGCATGTCTGAATTGTCAATATAAATAAGTCAGATAAAATTAAATTATTAGAATGAATTTTTCACTAAGTAACAAAAAAAAAACAAAATTTGTTTAATTTACTAATGTTTTATTTTGAGAACGATTTCCGAAGTGGAAATTGAAACGCGCAATAAATGTACTTTAATCTTTAATTATGGCTTCTTCTTCTTTAGATGCAAATCCACTAATGGATGTTAGCGATCACATTTTCCCATTAACTCTCTATTTCTTGCAAATATGTATCAGAGATTGTATGTCGTTGATCCCTGTCCATTGCCTTATGTTTCGGAGCCAGGACATTTTCTTGGCGTCCCATTCCTCTTTTGCCTTCAATTTTACCCTCAATTTATAAGTTGGAGGAACTGGTATTTTTCATTTCGCATGATGTGACCTAGATACGCTGTCTTTCCTTTTCTTGATGGTTTCGAAAAGTTGGGCGTTCTTGGTTTATTCTTTTAAGGACATCTATATTTGTGATTTTCGCTGTCCATGGTATTTTTAGGATACGGCGAGTAAAGCCACATTTCGAAAGCTTCCAATCTGTTTATATCCCTCGTTTTGAGTGTCCAGCCCTCTACGCCATATAGCAGCACTGACCATACGTAGCACTTAGTAAACCTTAGTCTCAGTTGAAGATCGAACTCAGAACAAGTCAGTACCTTCTTGAATTTTACGAAAGCTTGTCGAGCTTGCTCAATGCGACATTTTACTTCCCTGTCCGATGCCCTAGTCTTCAAAAAGCCACGATCCCAGGTATTTAAATTTACTCACTCTTTCTATGGATTTACCTATTCAGTGTTATGGTGGAGTTTTCAAATGCATCCAAGTTTCTGGAGATGATCATGAATTTGGTCTTTTTGGTATTAATCTCTAGTCCCATTCGCTCACTGTATTCTCCGATTATAGTGACAAGTTGTTGAAGATCGACTATGTTGTCACAAATTAAGACACCATCATCAGCATATCGTATGTTGTTGATCAATACTCCATTCACCTTGATTCCCATCTCTGCATCTTCCAAAGACTCTTGAAATATGGCTTCTGAATAAATGTTAAATAAAAGAGGGGAAAGCACACATCCCTGTCGAACGCCTCTTCTTATATGTATGGGCTTAGATATAGAATTGTCTATTTTTAGCTGTGCCGTTTGATGCCAGTACAAGTTTTCAATGCATCTTATGTCTTTTTGGTCTATATCAACTTTCTTGAGAATCTGCATCAACTTGTGGTGTTGGACACGATCAAACGCTTTTTTGTAATCTAAAAAGCATAGGAACACATCCTTCCTCTGATCGTAACAATTTTGGACCAGTACCTGTGTTGCTACTATTGCTTCTCGTGTTCCTAACCTTGCCTAAACCCGAACTGGGAATCATTGATGTCCCATTCACATTTTTTGTATAATCTTTGATGTAGTATTTTTAAGAATATCTTTAAAGTGTGACTCATCAGGCTAATGAGTCTGTGATCCTCACATCTTTTTGCATTGACTTTCTTGGGCAGGGGAATAAAGGTAGAGCGTAGCCACTGTTGAGGATAGCAGCCAGTTTCATAAATTAAATTAAATATTTTGTGTAGTGCTGAAATTCCCTTTCATCTAGTAATTTGAGTATTTCTGACGGGATCTCATCTGTCCAGGTGCCTTATTGTTTTTTGAATTTAATATTGCAATAAATAAAATATTGCAATAAATTGCAATAAATAAATAAAATTATGGCTTATTCCCATTTAAATATGAATTAAAAATATATATTTAAACAAAGGAATAGTTAACATTTGTATAAATATAAATATTAAGGTACATATGCGTACTTACAAAAATACATTAGTTTTAATATAGTATGTGACACAACTATGAGTACATGGTATTAATTACAGTAAATTTCAAGAAATGTTGTAGTTTGTAATTAAAGTATATTTATACATTTATTGTTCATTACTATTGTCCGTTAATCAGTTCTTCATAAAATTGTGTTGTTTTGTTATCAATCCATTGTTTAATTTCATAATTATATCTGTTTTTTATCATTTTTAATTTGTTTTAAATTCTCTGGTAGACAATTGTATAATTTGGGGCCCTATGTAACCGTCATACTCTGGATTATTCCTTGAATAATCCCAGATAATAATAATGAATAATTAAAATTGGATTGTTCCTTGAATTATCTAGTTTGATGGGCATAGTTTTTAAAGTTTAATATTATCTTTTTCTCATGTATTATGTATAAGGGCCTTTGTAACAAAATAATTTACGTACAGTTAAAAATTGACTTGTCATTATATAACAAGTCGCTAGAATAATCTTAAATTTTTTCCAGAAATAATTCCAATTAGCCACTTCTGAATCATTTCTATAGAATGTATAAGTGCATAATAAAGAATTCTAAAATGAGTTATTCCTAAAAATTGTTTTAAAAATCTGAATCTTGATAGTAGCCCTCTTAATTTAACTTCTATATTATTTGCTTGAGAATTCCATCGTAAATGTTTGTCAATTATTATACCTGAGATATTTAATCTCGTATGTATATGGAATTTGGAATATGGAAATTTGAAACCAATTTCTGAATTCTAGCAAAGTCTGATTTCAGCTTTTTGTTTTAAACTACTCCATGTATTTGCATTATAGAAATGCTGTGTCATCTGCAAAGCTTATTATCTTACCTGAAATATTCAGTCTGAATTGATCATTAATATAGATATTGAAGAGAACTGGACCTAAGGCTGTTCCCTGCGGGACTCCATAGGATATAATTCTTCCCTTACTAATTTCTCCATCTATGTAAACATGTTGTTGTCTGTTTAGGATTAAAATATATCTTTCTAGGATATTATATGCAAGCGCCCTAATACCATATTTTTTAAGTTTCTTCTTCTTAGAGTGCCATATCCCTACGGAACGTCGGCGACTACCATGCTTATAATATTGTTATTACTGATCTCGGTCTTGCGCTACGTGTAGCAATTGGTCCGCTGTCAATACCTGTCCACCTGCCGCAAATTTCTCAACCAAGAGAGTTTCTTCCGTCCTATCCATTTCTTTCCTTCGATTTTACCATTGAGAATTAGCCCGAAGGAACTCATATCTTGGTCCTCTGATTATATGTCCAAGATATTCTAGTTTACGCCTCTTAATAATATTTAATTAGAGTTCGTTGATGTCCCATTCTTCGAAGAACTTCTTCGTTTCTGGTTCTGCTAGTCCAATGAAATTTTTTTAGAATCCTTCGATCACAACCACTATCTCAAACGCCTCGATTTTATTCATGATATCGGCGTTTAAAGTCACAAGTTTCACATCCATACAAAAGTACAGACCACACGTAACCATCTTGTAAACTTTTCACGGATTTCCAAATTTAATGAGTTATTGGATAATAGAGGCTTGAATTTTTGAAATGAGTTTCTTGCCTGTTCAATTTTACATCGAATTTTAGTTAGCAATATTTTATACGAAACAGTCGTCAGATTGCCTTTGAGAAATCTATAAATTTATAGAGGAGCTAGTCTTGTAATTATCAAAAGTTTTGTAGATGTTAGCTGTTAGAGCACCAAATTGCATCTTCAGTGGATTTTCTCTTCTTGAAATCCATACTGACAATTCAAATTACTATAAGTCTTATCTTAATCATTTTTTCTATTATTTTGTTCTATGCTTGAGATTATAGTTTATTTTTATGAATCGAGAGAGTAATTAGCATAATTTTAACTGGTACCTCATCGACCACTCCATGGGCGTGCTCAAGATTAATTGAAAAATTACTTTGAATAATTGTAAAAATAATATGAATTATTTCAGTGTTATAAAGTGTTATGTGTATGTAAACATAAAGTGACCTCTTTTATCACAACACATATATTAGAACTGACTGGTCCTACATAAAAAGGGTTTTCAAAAAATTCACACTTTTTTTTAATTTTTAAAAATTACAACAGAGAAAAAGAGTTTTTTTATTTTTATGAACGATGAGAGTAATTAGCACTAATTTTAACTGGTACGCCTCCGACCACATCCATGGGACGTGCTCAAGATTAATTGAAAAATTACTTTGAATAATTGTAAAAAAATAAATGAATTATTTCAGTGTTATAAAGTGTTATGTGTATGTAAACAAAAGTGACCTCTTTTATCACACACTATATTAGAACTGACTGGTCTACATAAAAAGGGTTTTAAAAAATTCACATTTTTTTAATTTTTAAAAATTACAAACAGAGAAAAAGAGTTTTTAAAACCGTCTAAGGTATGTTAAATAGATGAATAAAAATATTAATATAAAACTTCCAGCTACTTGTTAACAAATCCAAATCAGATTCAGAAGATAACTTTCAGAACCAAGATTTATAATAACTGGCTCGATCATTTTATCAGTAATATTGTCCAGCTTCCCACATTTTTTTCCTCTTCTTTAATAGTGTGATTTACTGCCTTTTCCCAGTTTTCAGGTTTTACATTATTTCTACGGCCTCCAAAAACAACTGTTTAACATCATGAATTTTAAAGTGGTATTTTTTCATTGAAACTTCACTCTTTATCTGTGCCAATACCAGTTCAATCGGGTTTAATTCACAATGATATGGTGGGGATCTAATTACTGTCATTCCACGATTTTGGCAATTTCATCAATTTCGTATTTTTAAATTTTTCTTTATAAAGGGCACACAACGAATAAAGTTCCTTTCTTATAGATCCGGGATGGTACGTATATTTTTGAACTCAGCCAATTCTGCAAGTCTTTTTTTAACCACTTGGTTGTGGGCAGTCTTTCTATAAGTCTGGAGTGATAACTTGCATTATCCATTACTATTACACAGTTTTTAGGAAGAAGATCTATCATTTGTTCGAACCATTCTTGAAAGACATCAGCGTTCATGTCTTCATGGTAGTCACCGGTACGAGTTGATTCCAAAAGTTAATAAACCACCTTCAACAAAACCGTACTGAACTGCCAATGTGTACTATTATCAGCCTGCGTCCCTTTCCTGATGGTGGGTTTAAACCAGTAGATAAGTTATTTATAAAAGCGTGCCTTTGACTTGTAACAGTTTCATCCTGCCAAAATTTATTTGGTGTATGACCCCTCGTTGATCCATGTTTCATCAAGATAAAATATTTTTCTTTTTTGGTTTCTCATTTCCTTTATGGTTCTTAGACAAATGTCTTCTCCATATGACAATATCGCTTCTTTCTAATAAAATAGACTTTCTGGGATTCTTTTTCCAGCGGAAGCCTATTTCTTTTAAAAGTTTCCATAACGTACTTCGACTCATTTCTGGGTCATCCTTATCATCTCGAACTGAGACAAGAACTTTATCCAATGTTGGAAATTCTTGTCTAAAGAAGAATTCATGCACTTTCGTCGAAGTCCTTCTTTAAAATGATATTCTATTTGAAATTTTGGTTTCCCTGGAGCATTTACGTGGCATTTGAAAACTACCACATTTCTCTTTCTTTAATAACTCTGTAAATCGCTAGATTTCCCAACACCAAGTGTACTGCTAACTAACTCAACGGTCTCATCATCACTTTCACATAAATGTTTGTCTGTAAATGATTTAAAACAATTAAATATTAATGTTTCTCTCATTAACTGTTAAAGGACCGCAAATCTTTTCGGCGTTTACACGCCACTTCCAAATTTTCCATAACACTAGTATACACAATAAACTGCACCTTGCAACTGAAGTACCTACTTTTAGTGAACTGTTAAGAATTTTGGAATACGCCACTTGGACCTTCCTACAAAATGGAAAAACCCACTATCACATTTTCTGTGGAATAAGTTTAGAAGGTAATTATTCTAGTCAATTACTGTCGTAGATTCCTGGAATTAAAGAATTAAATGTTTGATTGTTGAAAACCTCTTACTTCGTGGAATGCACTCATTTCAGATAAAATAAAACGTTTTATTTTATCTAAAAGAATTAAACTTTATTTTGCAAATAGGTAGGTACTTATTTAAACTTTTATTGGTTATATATAACCAATAAAATAAACATCTTACATTTCTTGCAAATTCATTAGTACCTGTTAACCTCCATCACTCCGACACTGGCAACCTTATTTAGGGATTAGTTAACCCTCACAACTATTCTATTCTATTCTGCTCCAACCTTATACCTGGTGGTCATACTCAATTTAAAATTGTTTTCCTATATACTTCTGTAAACTTGTTGACAAATATCTGTTTTTCTATTGAGTCACCCGTATCAACAGTTTAGGGATTTGCATACATACATTTATTGTTTTATTACTCTCTCATACATAAAAATACACTTTAGGGTATAATAGTCTATAATTCTGACATATATTTCTTCGCCAGATTTGAATAGTGTTTTATTAGTTCTAGTTTTTAAAATATCTGGAAAAATGCCTAAATGTGTTTATTGTGTTTGTTAAGAGTTTTGAAATCTGTTATGTAATTTATTTTTCAGTTTTAAGATCCTAATATTATCATGTCCTGGTGATATTTTATTTTTTAAAGATTTTATTATTTCTTCAGCCACATTGTCAGTCATTGGAAATAGGTACATATTTTCTACTTTTAAAATTTCAAGAAAATCAATGCATATTAATGGAATTCGGATTTAAAAAACTTGGTACACTGCACTATAAAGCTTTTATTGATTTTAATTAACAATAACTGTACGTTGTATAAATGAACTAATAAAATAATTTCTAAATTTTTCCACATAAAAAGTTCATTCCAATGTTTTTTATTTTGATTACGAAATAGAACGTAACAGATGACTTGAGTAATTATTTGGATTTATCGTCTATTTATTGCAATAATTTCTCGAAAGCACCATATCGTGTAAATATATTTAAATTTATAAATAAAATATTTGACCTGTCACGGTAACTTTCGCTTATTATATTAGATTGCTTTATTTTTCACGAACCATATGCTACCGTTACTTTCATTTTAGTCAATAGATATCTCTTAAGATGTTCTAAGTGGTTATGTCTTATTAAGGATTTAGATATTATCATTATAGGAATGCGTCGGGTAAAAGGTAGTAAAAAGCATGTACAGTAAGTAGCCGGACGCTGTAATAAAAAGTGAGTGAAAATCACTGCTTGGCTTACGATCAGGCTCTTACCAGTAATATCATTTTATATTCAGGTTAATAGGTAGATAGATAAAGGTCCATATTACTAAGCATCGAGTGCGATAAATCGTTGAACGCACCAGGAAATTGATGATGAATTCCTGCTTCAAATGATTCTAAATTTTTATTTTTAGATGGTGATATTTTGCTACATTAACATTTGTTCTATATTTTACATACAATAAAGTATGGAAGCTGTAACTCAAAAAGTATGGGCCAATGTAACAAATTACAACAGAGCGCCAATGTACCAAAAAAAACAATGAACTAAAGAAGGTTGTCTTCGTGCACCACTAAGGGTCAACTATAAAATGTACCTTGATACACTAAAAAAACTACTAATCTTCACAAAGAAAGAGATTAGATCAGTACAGTGTGAGTCATAACTATTGGGACATAGACTGAAGGACAGGTTATTTGGACCAAAATATGGCTATTGGGCCAAATATGACCTTGATAAAATATTGCTGAGAAAAAGATACAGGGTGTTAAAGTTAATTTTTGTTTTTCGTTTTTTGCTAATAGTTTCCCTGTTTATTTATAAATTGCTATCAATAATTGGCACAGAGGCATAATCTTAGACAAGAAATAGTATTTTATTTACCAATTTTACGTTTTGTTCATAGAGGGCGCCACGTGGATCATTCCTAATGATCAAATTGAGTCCTAAAACTTTTTCTGTATGAAAACTTTTTAGTAATTTTTGAAACATATAATGTAAAACATTATTTTTATGTAAAATTGGTACTCTTGTTTAAACCATGATAATTTCCAACCGTTTTCGATAAAACGCAGTCGAACTGCTTAAGAGTCTTAAAAAAGCATTTCAAATATTTTTTCCATTTATGAAACAGTATAGCTTTGGATTGTCAGATTAATTGTTGTTGGTAATAATGTCATTTGTTCAGAGTAAATTATTTTTGATATGACAGTGTAGTGTAATTTTTTATACTTTTTTTTAAATTGAAATGCCTCGTCACAATCATTTTACTAATGAAGAAATGCAAAATATGATTTGCGTAGACGCACAAGAACAATTTTTTGCGGACGCTTGGCAGCCAGAAGGTATGGAATGTTATACGCAAAACAGAAGGCAACCAGATCACAAAACTTTTGCAAGATTATATCATAGTTTAGGTGAGAAACTGGGTCATTTCACACTAAAAATCGGAGTGGTCTACCGAAACAAATCACTCCTAATCAAGAAGATGAACTTTTGGTTCGAGTAGATGAAAATCCTGAAATAAGTTCACGACATCTATCAGCAGCAACAGGAGGTAAGTCAGTCGTCTATTGTTTAGAATTCTAAAAAAAAGAGAACCTCCATCCTTATCACTTCATTCCTTGTTCAAAATTTACTTCCAACAGATCTTCCACGACGGTTTACAGTTTTGCCACGTATTCTGAATAAAACATCGCAATGACAGACACTTTATTAAGAATATTATGTTCACCGACGAAACAACTTTTACCAGACGATGGGGTTTTTAATTGGCAGAAATAGTCCATTATTAGAAGAACGAAGAAAACCCGCATGCTATTAAAGCTAGACATTTTCAGCATGAGTTAAATTGACTTAATTGGTGTGTAATTATAGGCGACCAACCACTAGGGCCTTATGTTCTTCCTCACAAATTTTAAATGGAGATTCTTACTTATTCTTTTTGTAAAATACTCTTAGTGATATTTTAGATGATCTGTCAGTGGATGTAAGAAGAAAAATGTGGTTTTATGCAGGATGGAGCGCCACCTCTATTTTTCATTAGCTGTTAGAAATCATCTTAATGACGTATTTCCTCACGATGGTATTGGCAGAGGCAGTAGAGTTTTTCAATGGCCACCAAGAAGTCCTGAGTACAACCCGCTAGATTTTTATTTTTGGGGACATATGATAGTCCTTATGCCACCACTTAGGTACAGTTAACCTAGTTATATACAAAAATGTGCAATATACTTCTTGATGTTCCTATCCGTTACAAATGTTGGCGTAATCATGGCAATATTTATCTTATCTGCTAACAGCGCGGAAAAGCTGCACCAGATGTTGTATTGAACCAGATTCTGAGTAACCAAGATGTTCTACTTCTTCCTGGTCTTCGTTTTCCAAATATTTTTCCCTGAGGATAGCTTAAATTAGGGCAATATCTGGATTCATTTTCCATAGTATGTCCGAAGAATTGTAACTTTCGAGATTTGATGGTGGTCAGTTACCCTCTCGATTCTTATTCCTATTCTTCTGAGGACCTCATCATTTGTGAGTCGGTCAGTCCACGGGATCTTAAGTATTCTTCGACATAGCCACATCTCAAATGCTTCCAGTTTTCTGCACATATCTTCGTTCAAGGTCCACGATTTCAACACCAGAAAAAGGACAGAGAAGGACGTAGCATCGCAGCGTTCTTACTTTTGTATCACAGAGGGAGGTTGTGACTTTTGAAGAAGGCACCCATCCGATTGAAGGTGGATCTAGCTTTTCCGAAACGTACTCTAATCTCCTGGTTGTTGCTCCATTCTTATTTATTATTGTGCCGAGGTAGTTGTAGTACGTACGTACGTAAGTCTCTCTAGTACTAAGAGTATTTGTGAAACCCGAACTGGTGGGGGAAATTTGACTTTCACACAGCTTGTAGATTCTCTTATGAATTATCTTTAGGAACACACTTTTAGAGGATGACTTATGAGTGCTTATAGAATGGTAAATCCCTTCGCATTTTTTTGGCTCCTGGTTTTTTTTGGAATGTGCTATATAAACTCAGATTTCAGCCATTCTGTTGGTATTTTTCCAGAGTTATATATGTTGTTGAATATCTTTGTTATTATTGCTATTGATTCGTTGTCCATTAGTTTTGAGTAGTTCTGCTATTTATTAATTATGCGTAGTCAGAACTATGAAAATGTCAGGAAGACATTATTAGAGCAGAATAACATCAGCTATGTGCTTAAAAAAGAGAAGTGTTTGGTTTTTAATATTTGGAAAATAGCCCAGTCTTACTTTTTCTTGGGAGCAGAATCTTTGGTGAACTTGCGGCTGCTTTGGCGGTCTTTGGCTTAGGTGCCTCTAGTTTTTTCGTAGGACCTAAGTTTATTTGATTGCTTTGCTTTGGTTGGTGTTTTTACTTTGGCCAATCTTAGGTGCTGGTTTCTGTTCAACTTTGTTCGCCTTGACCTTCTTTTCCGTCTGTCTTTTGATACGGCTTTTTTTAAGCTTAGTCACTTACTTAACCTTGACAGATTATCGATATATCGATATCGATGAACATCATTATGGAAATTCAAATTCGGATAAATGTACTGAAAGTACATGTTCTAGTCTAGTCCCAAAAATCATTGTGACTTTTTTTCGTTATCATATTTTAGTTACTCATTACAGGAATATATATTTTAGATCTGCCATTGCCTTGCTGTCACAAGAACAGATGATATAGTAAATTGTAACACTAATTTGATCAGTTTTGTAAGTATTTAGTTACGCTTATTTACCACACAACTTTATCTATTTTAGGTTCAACGGAAAACTACTTTACAGTATTGCAATATTGCATATATTAAGTAATATCCAAAAGTCATTAAAGATTAAAAGAAATGTTTGACATTCTTGTGAAAGGTACCCATTTTGTTGTTAAACGAACCAACGAAAGTGAATCGCTATCGTAAATAATCTTGACAGCGCTTGATAACGGACTCGCTAAAACACAAAACGTTACTTTGCTCGAAGTGGCCGTGTGAGTGAGTGAGTTCCAGTTAATGGATTCTCATTTGTTTGAAATGTTGATCGTCTACTAACCCATTTCTGAAAATTACTCGAATGTGACTAACTGGAACCAGTATATTTATAATTAGCGAATATTACAAAAATGTCGAGAAGCAAATAATGTACACTGTGCTAGGTCAGTTTTTTAGGAATACAAATTATAGATGTTTGGGTACCTTCTAGCTTTATTAACGTAAATTATATGAGCGTAATTCTTAAATTTTCATTACAAAATGACCTACGATTTACAATGTGTATATTGTACAGTATATCTGATGGATCTTTGCACATTGTCGTATTAAAGGAAATAAACCAAACATAATGTGAGCCACACTTACGTCGAGTCATAAGAATTAAAAAATGTCTATATTACAACCAATTTTTGGAAACCTACAGGTTGTTCAATAACATCTACACTAAATACATATTTAAACCATAGTAATCAGAAATGAAAGTGTTTTCATTGCACATAAGAAAACATATAGGTTATGATCTAAAAGACTGAATAGAAATCTACCTCAGGGCTCCATCATCTTGATCATTTTGTTTATTTAATGTTAAATATGGTTTTCAGAATTAATTATGACTGTTTTTACTAGTGTTGATGGGATTGATAGATTCAAGATCGTAGAGCTTTGAGCCTAGTAACGGATATTCAGCTTTTGAGCTATGGTCATACACAAGGGTCTTGAAGATACCATGGACGACAAAGTCACCAATGAAGAAGTACTAAGATGAACACAACATGCGAAGTACTAAGCTGCAGTACTTGGGCCATATAATGAGAAATCAAGGCAGATACGAGCTACTTCAATGCATTTTACAAGGTAAAATTGAAGGAAAAGGGCCCCAGGACAAAGAAGAATATCCTGTCTTGCTAACCTGAGAGCATGGTATAGAATAGACCTCAACACAGCTATTTCGTATAGCAACCCAACAAAGTCATCATAGCCAGAATGACTTTAGCCAACGTTCGGAACGGACAGGCACCCTAAGAAGAGACACGGATATTATTCATAATAAATAACTAAATCTGTAATAATAACATAATAAAACTAGATGCAGGTTACACATGTTATCAAACTAAATTGAAAAAAATCTACATACAAAGATTAATACAACAAAACTCAATAGAGAAACCTATGCATAAAAAAATTTAACAATAGAAAATACTTTCCAGCTGGATACAAAAAAATCTATATTTTATAATCTATTTAAGGGTCGAATACAATCATAAATTTAAGATTTTTTCCTGTCAGAATCTGAGCTGATCATAATAAAACCCTTAAAAATATTTCATATCACAACTTTTATCCCAACCTAATTAATTTTATCTTATGGGAAAGTAATATGTACAGGGTTACGCAATTGAAACTGTTACCTAAAATAGGTTGGTCTGAAACGACCATAATTTTTTGTGTGAAATTATTTTTTATTGATTCAATGACAAAAATGTGTGAAAATAATCAAAAATTTCAGAATCCACGATGTGAAATGTGCGATAAATTGTCTATTTGCTTATGTTTTGATCTCGATAAATATTAATAATATCTCGTTTCGACATTCGCCCAACCTATATTATAAACACCCTCGACGAATATCAATTTTGTAAGACATTTTGCAGAGCACAAACCAAATATTCTGCTTTGTTTATTAAATGTCAATAACTGATGACATTTCAATTCCATGGCCTCTCTTTGTTAAATGCATTTTGCTTCTCAATCAGACCAGGTGAAATTTTTCCCAAAACTTTAGGACCATACGTTATTCTATTTTCTGCCATTCTTTCGATGTGTTGATTAAATTCCACTTTTCTTCCTTTGTGTTCCACGCGTTTCTTTCCTCTATACCACATCTCGCCGTATTTCCTCACTTCTTACTCTGTATCTTAGAGTTTGGTTTGTTGTATTTTTCGTAATGACTTTTCCGCTGTGTACGTCATTATCAGTCTTATTGTTGTGATTTATATATCCTAACACTGAATTTAACTGAGGTAACTACTTAATAATAATAAAGTTAATTGAAATCTGCTTCTATTTCAGAGGCGTGAAAAAGATTGAACAGGATAGTGAGATAAAAAATTGAAATATTTTTATCATTATAGTTTATATATTAGACAAACTATTCTGGAAAAGACAATTTTCTACACCCCACAATTTTCTTTTTTTAAGAGGAAAATGATAACTGTGGACATTTCAAAATAGAGGACGATTTGGACCAGTGTTTACAATGATGTACCCATTCTGTGGCCTAATTCTTGTATATTTTTTAAATTTTTCTGTCCTGAAGTGGCGTGGACGCGACAAGTGAGATGACGTTAGTAATCTTATTTGCGAATTTCATTTTTACATAGAACGTGTTGTGATTTTAACAATAACAATCTATAAAGTAACTGGCGTAAAGACCAATTTCCAAAGCCATAAAACTCCTGATTTTTTGTTATCTTATTTAGATTTAATATTTTCAATATGTTTACCTTGGGTGATTCAGAGTTATAGGCGCATTATGGAAATTCTTAATGTTTAGTTGAAAGGAGCCCCTAAGCTAATCGTTTGTAAGAATTTAATAGACAGTTTTTATAGTAAGATACATTTCTCTTAAAAACCACATATTGCACTAATACGGTTAGATTATTTACAGCAATAAATAACTTTCTTTTATCCAAATTAAAAACGTAGTAATTAGCGTTTTGTTGAGAACATTGCGAGAATCCACCATCAGCTTCTTGAGATGCGGCGTCGAAAAGTCTTTATAAATAACGAATAATGTGTGAGAGAAATTTATAATGATTTACATCGTTAGCGCTGGTTTACATTATTTGTTAACACAGTTGATAATGCCGTAGAGAAATTTCTTTGTAAATTCCCTTTTTAAACAATCAACATCTTCGTTATTTTGAGAGTAAAAGTAGCTATGGATAGCTTGAGGTTTAATTTGTGTAGTATAACTAATCTACAAAATTGATTAATAAGCCTAATTCTTAGAAGCAAGGTTTGGGCTTGGTTTGATCATGATTTGTTTTTTTTTTCTTGTCATGATCTGTACCCGTAGAAAATTTGCAAAAAAAATGTAGCTGAAAATTTTTACAAAATGTTTATAGCACTTTGTATAGAATGAATCATTCTCTCAGAAACAACGTTTAAGACGACTAGCAATTGAGGCGGTGGGTAGAATAAAGGCCTATAGACCTAGGGCCCTTCTTCCGGAGAGCAGAATTGAACTCTTTATGTTGTTCTCTGCCAGTCTACCTCTATTTTAAAGCAATGGCTAGTTGAAAGCTATTTTAGATAAGGCGGTGTCAAAAGATGCCAAAAAGAAAATTGTTCAGAAAGACCATTGGAAAGAATACGTGGCAAAATCTAAGAGACAGAAAGGACAAGAGTATGTGTCAAAATTTTTAGGTAAGGTATTTTCTGTTGTCCGTAAGTGTTGTGTAGAAAAACGTTTTGCAAAAATAACTTCGCAAGACCAAAAGCGTTTATTTGACTCTGAAAAGAACAAGACACTCTTCTTGCAGGTTGTATGGCATTTCTGCAGATCAGCGGTCGAACCATCTCCTCAGGTCTTTCAGCCACGAGTTCTGGCGTGTTTCTACTGATCTTTTGCCCTGTACTTTTCCTTCCAGTATAACTTGAAGCAATTCATATCTTTCGCTCCTCAACACATGACCCAAGTATTGCATTTTCCTATCTTTGATTATTCTTAGTAAGTACCTCAACATTAGTAACTATGTGTACCCATGGAATTCTCAACATTTGTCTGTATATATTATAATGATTTTATTAGTCCTAATTTATTGTCTTTATTCTAATTTATTAAAACTCACGATAATTTATCAAAAGTCTTTATTTTATATTAATTTATTTTACACTTAATAATTACAAATAATTCTATTTGCATTCGATACAATTTTAACCCGATATCCGCAATCTTCTTTTTGACTAACCCTCCTCAATGAGAATCGCCGTTATTTATTTGAAACGCCGTTATCTGGAAGGAATCTGGCATGAAGTAGACGGAAGTTGACCTGAATAGTCTCGAACTGGTTTTTTATAGCGGCCTGTTTCCAGAAAGATCGAGTAGTAGTTGGACCGCTTTCATAACGAAGGGGGACCCATAGCTGTCAGGTAGGTTTTTTCACAGCCCTACAGTAAGACAGAAAAAACGTAACATCTGATTATTCGGATTCTAAGCTGCAGACTAAGGTCTGATCTTGTAAAAAATGTTTTCATCCTCATGAATGTTTTCCTTGCTTGTCCGATTCTTGATAGGATTTCTTTTTTTTTTTATTACACTGACTATTGATATTTACTCGCAAATATTTTATGGAATTTACCTACTCTATTATTTGACCCTTGGCATACACATGTACGTTTATTGGTGTCTTTGAAAATACTAAAATTTAGTTTGGAAACATTTAGATGTAAACCGAACATTTCGCTGTGGTGAACTACATATTTTGTAGTTATTGTGCCTTGCTTGCTATTAAGACGGTATCATCAGCATATCTGATGTTGTCTATGCTGATTCCGTTAATCCTAATTCCGCCGTGGACCTTTAAACTGTCTGTTAAACGACACATCGCACATCCAATTATTTTTGATTCAATTCACATCAATGAATATATCCGCTGAGTAGCGTACACCAACCCATATCATCTTCTGTTCAAAATTATCAAATAACAGAGTATGTATATATTTATCAAATGAAAAACTAACTGAGGATTTTATAAACAAAAATGAAAAAATTCAAATAATCCAATAACTCTTCCAAGCTCGTAGACATAATTTAGCCCAGTCAGCAATTAGTAATTGTCCAATGTCTTGTCCTTCAATCCCACATTCATCCTCAATTTCTGCATTAAAGTCCTAATCATCTGCATTAAAATAACATGGATTAAATCTTCTGTTACCTATAACATTTCTATGAATAGGCACAGCAACACCACAATTCCACCATATTTTAAGTTTCAGACGACAAACATACATATCTTCACTAAATAACCAGCCCTTACCTGATTCTTTTCTTATCACACATGAGGAAACGATATACAGAATTTACCTATCATTAGATAACCAAGCTTGCCAAACATGTAAGCAAACCAACCACTTAACTAAAAATTGACCAATGTCTACTGCGATTGCAACAGATAATTCAACATCAAATAATCCAGTTCCAAATATAGACCCACTTGAAAATACAACTAATTTATCAACTCAAAAACCCAGACAAACACTAAACAACAACAATCAAAAGAAGAAAGCACATAACAAGAAACCCAACCACAAACTACCCAACAAGAAAAACCACACATACAGCCAACCAAAGTAGATTCACAAACAACAAACGACCCAAAAATAGATAAATAAGACAAGCATGTAAACGCAAAACACAAAACAAACGCACAATCTCCCAAATCTCTCCACCAGCTACTACATCTTCAAAGGAACCTACTTTTATTACACAAACAAATAAAGAGAAGAAATTAATATCAAATCAAAATGTCAAACCACAAAAAAACACAAGAGAAATGCTAAGATACTGTAAAACTTTATTTGAGAACAAACTAAACTACAAACTACCTTATAGACTTTTTTGAAAACTGAAATATTTTGACGTCTAGAATCTACAACTTAGAGGTTGGGCATTCTTAATGAATAACCCTTGTTACAGGTTTTATTTGTGGCACCAATAACCTAAGCACAAAATTATTTTTTTAACTTAGTGTCTTTCATTATCTTTACCACCTTTAATAGTATCCTGAAACATCCCTAGCACGAGGACATTATATGGTGATCCTGCCAAGCCATGTAGGATATTACAACGCGATCTTCTGATTGTTGTAAGATGAAGCTGAATATTTCTGCTGGTCTTTGATACTGTAAACAATGATTTCCACGAACAAAGTTTTATATCTGCCATAAGTGTCTTAGTAATGAGATTTCGTAGGCATCTTGCACTCGTTCAACTATAACAATCAAATAACCATTATATAACGATCTGTTTTCGATTAACTGCACTCGTTTCGTATTAAACTAGTGAAATTTTAATAAACTTTTGATTACTTCGCAATTTTACTTAAAAGATTTCATCTCCCATCTTTCATGCAAACCGTCGTAAAATCATAGAAAATTTCTTTTTCCCAACCGAAGGTGGGGTGATATTCTCGTTCAAAAAACTAGGTTAAAGCCTACCAACCGTCGGTGATAGTTGTGGTGTTTGCAAACGTTGAACGGACTTCGTCGCGGACTGATGAACTTTCGATACTCTAGTTCGCGCTTTTGTTTTTCTTCGCGTGAGTGTGGAACCTTCAGTGTTTTGACTCTCGCGCTTCTTCGAGATCGGTGACGTGATTGTTGAAGTTTTTGTGTTATGCAAGGATTTAAGAATGAAGGAATAGGTACCCTGGAACCTTACGATTAGTGAACAATAGGCCACTAAAAATATTATTAGCGGGAAACTTTTACAAATGAAGAATAGGTTTGAGATTGGTTTTAATAGTATATAAGTCTTCCGTTCAGTATTAAAAATGGATAAGTCAGTTAATAATATTTACCACTCATCATCAAATGTCATATATAGCTCGCATTGGAGCAAGGACAACACCTTACATTATTTTATTTTCAAAATATATTGATCGTTTTTTTTTCTTTTTCCAATATCTTCAGTTAGTAAGATAACTTTTTGCTGTTAAAGCCGAGTGCTTTATAACGCAAAGCCTGCTATGAATGAATGAATTAATAACATTTTTTATGATGTATGGAAATATTTTTGCGGCTTAATTATATATTATTTATATTGACTATTATTTAATTAATTGTTTGATAATCGAAAACTGCTGACAACTAAATATTCGAACATTTCTTGCTTTTCTTCAGGTTTCTTAAATTTTATCAGCCTGACGCAAAGAAGGCTTTAACATCAAACATAGGAGTAGGTAGTACGTTATCAACAATAATTGTCACGCGTCATTTGAGTATGAATACTTAACAACCCTTAGTTTTATCACCAGTAAAATATAATAATGACACGTGGAAAATCTACTGATCTAAAAGTTCGAGAAATTATTATTTATTAGTACCATAAAGGGAAAACAAGGGTGTAGTTTCCAGTGAATTAACTGTAGCAACAACTACTGTGTTTAATACTACTACTACTTCCAATCCAGTCGCCACTTAGTCCAGTTGTTCCATAGGTCTTCTTTATGACCCTCTCTCTCTCAGTTCTTTATTTATTCCGTCGCTCCAATTTCTCGGTTTACCTCGTTTTCGCTTTCCTTCTGGTTGCCATTTTAATATTTTCTTTTGGTATTCGTTGTTCATCCATTCTTTGGATGTGTTCGAACCAGATAAGCTGTTTTGTTGTTAGGTCATCTGTGATTGTTCATTTGATTCCCATTATTTCTCTAATGCGTTCGTTGGTAATCCTTTCTCTTCTAGATCTTACTGCAGCTCTTCTCCAAAAATCCATTTCCGTCGCTTTCAGCGTTGCAGTGTTTTTTCTTTCGTGCCATGCCTCACAGCATAAAGTGATACTTTTTACTATGTTCTCATATATCTCTTTTTATTTTCTTTGCTGATGGATTGGTCAGTACTTAAACAATTCTCCGGGTATATCCCCGGTCGGAGTGCTTTGTTCCTTTTCAGCTGTTTACATAAATTGTTTAATTTGCTCTGTGGTTAATCTTATTGTCGAGCCGAACTATTGAAATTCTATCTTGGTTTTGATTTCTATGTTCTTGAAATTCGACTCTATTCTCTACCAAAAGTTTTTTTGAAATACTCTTCCCAGTCTTTAGCTTTTATGCTTTGTATTACTTCTTTTTTCTTTTCTTTTTTTAATTTTTTATTTTCTAGCTTTCTGTGCTTCTGGTTCCTCCTATATAAGTATTTATTCGTTGGCAGTTTCTTTTCCAAGACTCGTTCTTAGAGATTTTCTGTGTTTAATATAATTAAGAAAGATGGTGAAACGGTTATTATTGATATTGGCGGTAAAAGCTCAGGTCGTCCAAAAGCTGTTTCTCAAAGGAGTGTAAGGCATTTAATTAGAATATGTAAGTCGGGAAGAAGAAATACACTACGAGAACTAACTGCTAGGTGAATAGAGAAACTGGATGAATGTTTTCAGAGAATGCTGTCGCAAATATATCCATAAAAGTGGTTAGTTTTTATAAGGTATGTTTGATAGGTTCTTCTTTGCGATATAAATTTTATATTTTTTGATTTATTCGAAGTAGGCCAAAGAAAAACCATTTTTGACGTAAACTCAAAAAGAAATCGTTACATTTGGGCTAAATCAAATCATATCGAGACATGTTAATTCGAAATAAAAATAAATAAACTTTCGTGGACCAAACATAACTGGGGACGAAGACGAAAGCAAATTTGATGTCTGTCTGGGAGATTATTGAAAGCGTGTGATTCGGGAAAAAACAGAAGCAACCAATAAGGATTGTCTCAAAATGACTTAAGTCAGGACTTAGTTAAGTCTACTCAGGGCATCATGGTGTGAGGTTGTATGTCGGCCAAAGAGTTGGGAACTTTACTTTTTATTGAAGGCATAGTAAACGCAGCCAAATATCATGATATCCTTGAATATTCATTTCTACCAAGTGCGGCAAAGTATTATCCATCCGGAAATGTTATCTTTCAGCAGGACGGGGCCTCATGCCATACGGCTAAATCTACCAAAAAATAGATGGAAGAACATGATATTAAAGTTTTGTCTCACTCTTTTAGTAGTCCGGATCTCAATCCAATAGAACACTTTGGCACGAAATGAAACAACGCCTAAGAAATAACCCTCAGCGTACTTTGCCACAACTTACGTGCTAAATTGCAAGAAATGTGGAATAGTTTCACTCCTGAATCCTGTGAAGGCTGTTATTTAAGCTAAGGGCGATGCTGACGTTACACCTTATTAATTTTATTTTAATTTGTTAAAAATTTCTTGTTCCAATATTTACTTGTCAGTATTTTTTGGTTATCAAACAATTAATTAAATAGTAATCAACATAAAACATATATACGAAGACGGTTGCGTTTCGATTTAATTTGAGTCTCTTACCATTCTCTAACACGTGTTTCTGGGTCTACCCGTCATCAGAAGGAGTTTGTAAGAAGACTCAAACCAAATCAAACGCACCGACTAGTAGGGTATGTGTTTAATTATATATAAAACATATAATTAAACTTTAAAATAATTCCATACATCATAAAAAATGTTGTAAATAAATGGAAAACTAACACTGCGTATACCAGTACAAAGCGGAGTCAGACAGGTTCAGCGGGTGACTCGTTAAGCCCTATAATATAATAATGGACAAAATAATATAAGCAGTACGTAAAGGTCATGGCTACAGAATGGGGAACAAAGAATGTTGTGCAGACGACGCCGCATTAATGTCCGAGACAGAAAACGAGCTTCAAAGATTAAACACATATCTTCAATACAACAGCTAAGAAATACAATAATATATGATAATATCGGCAGAAAACACCAAATGTATGACAACATTCAAAAACAAGAATCTATAAAGCAGCAATTAGACCTACATTAACATACACGGCGGAGAGACAAGACCTGACACATCTAAAACGAGACGACTGGTAGAAACAACAGAGATGAAAATTACTCCGACGAATATCAGGGAGAAGTCTATTGAATAGGGAGAGAAGCGAAAACATAAGAAGAGTATGAATATACAGGGTGGTGAATCGTCAAACGGGCCATAGGAAACTCAATGAGAAATTCTAAATTGTTGAATTCCTGCTTCCCTAATTATTTTACACCAAAAGTCATAGGAAACTATTTGTAGAGGACTCAAATATGTATCGAAAACAATTTTTTAAAATTGTTCTACGACTTAAACGTATTCCAAAATTTTGCTAAAATATAATACATTTTTCAGGCTACCCTTAAAAGTCAGACCAGACGCCGTGAAAAGAATGTGTATTACGTTTTGCGTTTTGTCATATTGACATTTCTAACATTTGACAATATTTAAATCAACTATCATATTTGTCTATGATTTAAATGGCCAAATTCTGTGATTTATTTAAAAGAGAAAAATTAAGTTGATTAAAAAATGTACTCAGTTAAGGAGAAAAGAGCAATAATAAAAATGTTTTATTCATGTTTTATTATAACATTTGTTATAGTTTTATGTTTAGAAATTATCATATATTATTATTAGGAATAAAGATCACAGTGACAGTATATTGGAATTCATTGAATTGTTGTATATACTTAACTTAACAGGGAATTAAATTTTAGTGTATTAGAATATCTTACGTTAAATAAAGATCGGTAGTGACAGGAAAAAGTTCGCGCTATTGCCTGAATACAACATTATGCGATTTTTCGTCAACTGAGTATATTTCATTATATTGATCGATCTGTAAACAATATAATTTATTGTTCACAAAGTAATATTGTTCAGTAGTAGTAGTATTTAGTAAAATTCATTGTTTATAATTTAATCATAAAATAAAAAAAATTGACAATTCAAATTGTCAAACATCTGACATCAATATGATAAAACACACACGTTATAGTATATTCTGTATTACGTGTGGCCTAACTTTTAGGGGTGGTCTGAAAAATCTATTATATTTTTGCAAAATTTTGAAGTACATTTGATTCGTAGAACGGTTTTAACATTTGTTTTTTAATTTAGATTTAGTCCTCTACAAATAGTTTTTTATGAATTTTGATCTAAAATAATTAGGGAAGCAGTAATTTCACAATGTAAAATTTCCCATTGAGTTTCCTATGGCCCGTTTGACGATTCACCACCCGGTAGAAGACATAAATAAGATGGGTGACAAAACTAAAACAGGAGTGGAACAAACACATCAGTAGAATGGCAGAGGATAGAATAGTACGAATAGCACGAGATAGCTTTGAATAAGTTACCAAATGGACGAAGAAGTATTGGCAGACCAAGAAAAAGATGGTGCCACAATTTAAACAATTTAGGAGGCTAATATTATAGAAGAAACAGGCTTTAAAGCCTACATACAAGAAGGCTGTATTATTTTCCCATCAATTTCATAACTTAATAATTGGATTTCTTTGTTCCCCATTCTGTAGCCATGACTGTTAAGTACTGCTTGTATTATTTCGTCCATTATTATAATAAAGGGAAGTGGGCTTAACGAGTTTTTGACGTTATAGATAATTCTTTTGTTTTCGATTGTTTTGCGCTTTTCCTGATAGTTTTTGTTTATCTTTATATTTAATATTGTACCTCACATTTACCTCTAGCTATCCTTTCTATTAACTATTGTTATCCTTGTATGGACCTGTCCTGATCTCTTGTTTTTTTCTGAAGCATTTTTAATTTTATATTATTTTTTACGATATCACTATTATATTATACCCTTATATCTACATATTTCGTGTATTACTTTCAAAATATACAAGTCAGGGTACCTATAATTTTGTTCCTAAACCAGATGCAGTCACAAGATGTAACGATTTGGTTTAACACCCTTTAAAATTACTTCATTAATTATATCTAATATGGGCGATCTCCTTCTGAAGCAAAGGCCGCCCCAAATACACCGCCCTCCTCAGTGGCAAAGCACTGAGATGCTCGTCAGAAAACCGAACAACTCCTACTTCAAAGACTACAACAAACTGGGAAAGGATCTCTTCGTACACCATCAGAGGCCCCAACTTTTACCAGTAAAAGATCCACCGCCTTTAGCTAGATGGCGGGAACCCACCTACTGGCCACCTCCTGTTTATAACACTCCTAAAAGTAAAGATCAGTACCTACTGGCACCATATTACAGAAATGTGATGCCTCCTCCACCGATGATGATGATTGATCCGAGAATACGGAATGATTGTGGTCCTTGTCACTGCAGATCAAAATCTATGGAGGACGTCCGAACAGAAGTGGTGGAAATTAGGGATGCTACTTGGACGGGAAATGGCCATTCGAATGGGAAGGGAAAGCATATGTTGAAAAATAGCGTCTACATCAACAACAGAAGATCGACAGATAACTTGTTAATGGATAATTTATCATCAAGAGGACGACGAGTTGGAAGATTGCAGGTTGGAAACATTTTACTTTTATTTTATTTCAGTTTTAAAATAGATTTAGTAGATCTTCAAACAGAAATTTGAAAATTGTCGGCAATCAAACGAATGATCTTTTTTCCTTGAAAATTTGTATGTATTCGTCGATGGTACAAAGCAGACGCAATTTCATTCAAGCCCTTTCTGTGCTCATATTCCGTCCATGTACAACAAAACGTGTTTTTTAGTCACTTTTGTCTTTTGAGCAACCGACAGCGAATGTAAAATTGTAAAGAGGTAAATTTTTTTCGCAATCAAAACAAAATGTTATTAGATCCTATTTTTCTTTCACCAAATCAAAAACGGCTTGCGCCCAAAGTTTGTGATCTTGTTTTGTGGCAATTAGAGTAGACCTTGTACCAATATATGTTTAATTTTTTATTCTTAAACTTAGTTGAATACAAGTAGATCAAGCATCTGTGGCAGAATGACCAAATCCTAGATTAAATTTGGTGCTGAAAATCTGCCAAAAAAATGTACGTCTGTCTTTTTCGTTGTCATAATTATTGTACATTCTAATAAGTCTGTTATGCTTAATTCAGAACTTAGGTACTGTGAAAAGAGGAACTTCTACAGTAATGTGATACGTAACATTTAAATGTTTTTATATAAGCAATTACAGCTGATCGCTTGTCTTTATATTTACTAGATTTACGATCTCCTCCCTGTTTTCTGCTGCAATAGTACTTGGCAAATTGGAATCAGAGTACAGTGGAATCTCGATTATCCGTCAGGGTACCGGTCCAAGGGTATGACGAATAATCAAAAAGACGGTTAACAAAACATAAAAAAAATTCATAGTATAACTCTCAAATATTATCTGTGTGTTTTATTTGACAATATAAGAGGGATTTATAAGGGGTTCCTACAGCTGTCACAGTCTCCTTCTCTCAACCAGTTTTTCCATTCATCTTTGTCCTCCCATTCTCCGTCTTCCAATTCTCTTCTTTCCATGGCTTCATCTACCTCATCTCTGAAAGATCTTCTTAGTCTGCCTCTTTTCCGTTTTCCTATGGGTCACCACTCTGTTATTTTTGCCGGTTTGGGTCTGTTCGTCTGATATGTCCGTACCACGTTAATCTTTTTTCTTCAATATAATTTAAGGTGTCTTTCTTTATCTCCATTCGTCTTTTGACTTCGTAGTTAGTTATTTTGTCCATTCTGGAAACTCTGCAGCTTCTTCTCCAGTAGTCTATTTCCACTGTTGGAATCAATTTGATTTCAATTATTCCGAAATATTCGTTTGTTTTATTGTTACTTCACATTTTTCAAAAGCTGAATTTCTTACTAGACGTAGAATCATCAAATCTATGTTGTTTGCTTCTTCTTACCGAGAATACCACTTGATGAATTGTATGTCTGATGCAGCTCTTCTAGCTTCTTTACGTAAATATATGTGAGTTGTAATAGCATCATCAACATCGCCACTATCAAAGTATCTGTCAGCTTCTGAATCAGTTTCGTCCGCCTCTGTCGCCATTTCATCGATTTCATCATCTGTCAGCAATCGATAGCCGTTTGTCTCCTTATCACAAATTAACCATTCGTTTATCTCATCTTTAGGCAACGAAAACAAATCAGTTGATTTAGCCATAACTTCATTTAAGGGGAGCGTTTTCGTCTTAAGTTGATTCAGACGATAATTGATTTCACGCTCTTTTCAGCGTTACTTTTGAAACATCAGCCCAAGCATCCACAGCATTGTCAATTGCTTATTTTAAATTGTATGCTTTCCAGTATTCTAGCAAAGAATATTACTCTTCCATATCTAGGTTTTGAATAAATTTTTTCTGTATCTTCTTTTGAATGTTTTAATGACAGAATGATCCAATGGCTGTATCAATGATGTATTCGCAGACAGAAAAGAGTACGTGATATTTTTATCGTCACTCCGCAGCATATTGGCTTTAGGATGGGCAGGTACATTGTCTAAAATGAGAATCGTGTTTGGTGGAAAATTTTTTGCAAACAAAATGAATTGATGACTAAATTTTTACTTATGTTGTCAATATAACTTATGTATGGACCCTGACGGTTAACAGAGGTGACGGTTAATAGAGAGACGGATAATCGAGGTTCCCCTGTACCTTCATTGGTGCTGATAAAATATTTAGTTTGAAATTGCTTTTTCGTTTCATACACCAATGGCATTAATATTGTTCTGAAGCTATTTTCTTGTGGCATTTTAAATTAATTACTATTTAACTGGGAATAAGCCACAATTAAAGATAAAAATACGTTTATTGACGTTTCAATTCCCACTTCGGAAATCGTTAAATAGTAATTAACCAATGGCATTCTTTAGTTATTTTGTTTCAGTCCTTTACTGTCGTTACATAGGTGTTTTCTGTCGACTATTTGATCTTCTTAAAGAACACAATTTATTACACATTTTGCTTCGTTTAATTATTTTAATTTGCATGAAAATAAAGTTTTGCTTACAATAACTGAATGTCGACTAAAAGAAGTAGAACAACTGCGGTTTAAAAGCAATGCGTTTGTTGTCGATATAGATAAATAACCGGCTGCAATTAGTGTAGTTGTAAACGTTGAAGAGAATGCTTTGTAAAAGTGCTGGTAGATATACTCCCATTAAATTTTTATTTTAATAACACTTTTTAAAAGAGTGGAAAGTACGTTATAAAAACTTGTTAATAATAAATAGAGATAAATTCCACAGATTTACGTACGAACAAATAAAAACAGCTAATAAAAATTAAGATAAATATCATTGGTAACTATTGCACAAAATCAAGAATTCGCTGAAACAATTTAAAACTAGAAAGTCACCCAGTTGTGAATAGGGAATGCAAAAGTAAATTTTGCATCGATGAAAATATCATTCATTTTTATTTTACCATCAAATAAAATATCTCTGAATCACACTAGACAAAAAATTAACCTTTACAGCACGCATCGAAGACATTTTACAAAAAGGTAAGGGATTAAATTTCTTAAAAAGTATTATAAGGACATGGTGGGGGTCGGATCCCCAAACATCCTTGACTTTTTATAAATCATATATTAGATTCATTATAGATTATGGTAGCTTTCTATATGGCTGTGCAAATAATACATTACTCAAAAAATTACTTTACAAAACAAAGCTTTGCGACTCTGCGTTGGTGCAATGAAATCCACTACAATTGAACCATTAGAGTAGAAACTATGGACAATTACTAATAGAAAAAATGATAATCAAGTATAAGGTCAAAAATTCACCACTTACAAAATCTCCACCCCTAATATTCAAGACCTTACAGGATCATACTGGACAAACACAAATTCACCTCCATTATGTGAAGGATTTAGAAACACAGGACGCTGGATCAGCGTCCCTAAATAAAAGAACCGACATCGACAACTTGAGCCAGATATATCACTCTCTCTTATGGATTAACTTCTTTTAATGTAGGTACTAGGAACCAAATCTATCTAAAAATAACAGGTTTTACAAAAAAATCTTAAATTTTATAACAATTACAAAACTTATCTTAACGGTGAGGTGGAGTCACTGAGACTCTGATTTCTAATTTGAACGTGGTCACAGTACCCTAGCTGAATACCAATAACTACTAACAGTGACTTAAAGGTACATGAGCGCGAGCAAAATTTAAGATCACCAGAAAAAACCTACAACTTCTAAAGTACGAGGAGTCAGTAGATGTTGCGCCGGTTGGGGCTGGGAAAATTTTTACCGACCGTGGGAAAAAGCGGCATCCTTTGATGTTTGAATTTTACCGACCGTGGGAAAAAGCGGCATCCTTTGATGTTTGCACCTGTTCAGGTGTTCGAGTGACGTCACGCTCACTGACAAGTCGAGTCATTTCGTCTTCTTCTTTTCGTCAGCTGATCTGTTTTTCGTCCCATACAACCTTCTTTTATTTACTAATTGAACGTCCACTGCCTGACAGGAGAACCCAATATTTTATATAATGCTACATATAAGCTTGCATTCTTTCGTCTAGTACTCGACGCATATTTTTCGCCCAGTACTCTACATAGGTCTACGATTCTTTCCTCCAATGCTGTACATAGGTCTACAATTATTAGATAGACCATGATAACACCCTGTTTGCAATTATTATTCGCCTTTTTATTTCCTCAGATGTGTATTGGGGTTAACCGATGTCCCTAGATGTATGAACTTTTTGACTTCTTCGAAGTTTTGGTCATTGATGATTAAATCTGCGTCAACATTTCCAGCTCTTGTGTTTGTGTTAGTCGCCATGAATTTGGTTTTATTTTGATTTATATATGCATATTGCATGTAATAAAGGCATATTTGGTTACTTTTTAAGTGCATGTTGCATGCAAATTTTAACCATCTTTTAGAGCATATAATCCAGTCTCTAATTATGACCAATGAACATAAGACTCCCGAAAAACGTGCATAATTTTACACAATTAATGTATGTTGTCTAACCCGAAGATATTATCTCTCACAAGACAAAAAATCAAAGTTACAGATTTACAGCACTTAATTTTAAGTAGGTATAGGGTTTTCCCAATAAGGACATCCTGTTCTTGAAATGTCATAGCGGCCATTTTAAAAATGTGAACTGTCACTTGTTGACGTTTGTATTTAGTATACTCTAACAAATTACCATGGCAAGATATACGATTGAACAACGGTTGGAAATTATCCTAAAATGTTATGCTAATAATCGTTCTTTTGTGAATACCTATCATACATTACGTGAAAGTCATGGACCAAATGATCGTCCTGATGTGCGTGTAATTCGTCGAATAGTGGAAAAGTTTGAACGTGACTTTACTCTGCCCGATACGAAACCACCAACTAGACGCTGAAATGCAATAACTCAGGACAATATTGCTGCTGTAAGAGCCAGTGTAGCGGACAATGCAAATGTGTCCGTAAATCGTCGTTCTCAAGAACTTGGACTCACCAGAATGACAACTTGACGAATTCTGAGAAAAGATTTAGACCTAAACCCTTACAAGATTGTTTTGACTTAAGAACTGAAGCCACTTGACCATTATAAGCGCCGTTTGTTCGCTGATTGGGCTCTAGACAAACTGGAAAATGATGGCGATTTTTTCAAATAAATAATCTTTTCAGATCAATCTCATTTTTGGTTAAACGGCTTTGTGAATAAAGAAAATTGTCGTTTTTGTAGTGAAAATAATCCACGTGAGATTCTTGAGAAGCCTTTGCATCCAGAAACAGTCACTGTCTGGTGTAATTTATGACATGGTGACATCATCGGATCTTATTTTTCGAACATTGTGTAACAGTCAACGATGAAAGGTATCGAACGATGATAACGGATTTTTTGTGGTCTCAGTTGGATGAAATGTATTTGGATGGCATGTTTTTTCAACAAGACGGTGCCACATGTCACGCTACTGCCCCAACCATTGATTTATTGAAGGAAAATTTCCGGAAACATTGATTTCTCTTGATGCCAGAGATCCCAGGAGAATTCAGCAACTTGGAGCAGATGCTTGACCTCCAATAAGCTGCGATTTAACACCGTTGGATTATTTTTTATGAGGCTATGTTAAGTCATTGGTCTATGTGAACAAACCACAATCTATTAAAGACTTGAAGAGGAACATAGAGCACACCATTCGTGAGATTAATGCGGATATTTTGCATAAAGTGTTTTATGCATAAAGTGTTTTGCGTAAAGATTGTTGCTCATAATTTTCTAATTATTAATAAGTTACACCTCTTAAAGACAAGTTCGTTTTATTGGTTTAACGTTTTATCAAATAATATTTCACATTTACTCACACATCTACAAAAAACAATACATTCAGCAGCTATTGGTTAGTGGTATAACCAGTAAAACACAGTTGTATCCAATATTATTCATTTACCAATAAAAATGTAAGAACTTAAAACTGTTTACTGATAAGACGAGTGAAAAAACTTGTCCCTAATTTATTTGACTAATAGCAAGTTTTGGGCGTTATAGATTTGTAATTATTGGTTACGATTTGACGAATCACATTGACATTTACTTAATTTGGAATCATTTTCTATTAAATAGGAAGCAATCTTAATGTTTTATTGTTAAATACGTGCCTTTTGCTAAACTGTGGATATAAGTTTAGAAAAAAAAACGTTAATCGGATATTGAAAAAGTTATTCTATAGGTTAAAAATTATATTTATTTTTAATTGTTTAAAAATTCCCTAGGCTCTCCTATTCAACGGATTTCAATAATTCGAATTTTATTTGAAAGCTTGAATGCCTTTCTTCAAGTATTTAAGTAAAGCTTTTTTGTTGGTTGTACATAATTTTTTTAACCATTTAGATGGCAAAAGTATTTTGCGAAATCTAGTTGATCGTTTGTGCTGAATTTTTGTGCAGTGTTTTTTTACATTTAAAAAATTTTTGGGTACATTGTAGAGGTTCTATGTGGCTTTTAAATACCTAAAAAAGATTATTGAAAAAACATTAATTTTTGACACTTTTTTTTAATGGTTTTTACTAATTCTACAACAATCGAACAAATTTCGATCGTGTCGAACGCTTTATAAAAATCTAGGAAAGTCAGGACAAGAGGATTGTTGTATTTTATAGATTTTTCAATGCGTGTCTACAGTATGGAGGTGGTCATTGGTATCATAATTTATACGGAATCCTGCCTGCTCTCTCGGATGGTAGAAATCTAATTTTTTCCCCAATCTTGATGTCACTAACCTAGTGAAGAGCTTGTTTATGTGGTTCAACATCTACATACATAATAGGTCTACAATTTTCTAGGTCCGTTCTATCTCCCTTTTTATACAAAAGGATGGTTATGGCATTGTTCCATTCTTTGGGCACCTCTCTTTGCTGCAAACATAAATTAAACAGTTGACTTAATTTATTTAGCCTCCATTTACGATAGCTTTTATTACAATTCCATCCTCTCCTGGGGCTTTGTTACTTTTCATTTTTCTTAACGCTTGTCGAATCCCATCTACCTTTATCTCTTTCATTAGTTCGGAACCTTGATTCATGATCTTCTTTGAGATACAGTAAAAGCTCCGTTAACCGAAATAATTGGGGGAAAGCCGTTTCGGATAACAAGAATTTTCTTTTAAAAATAACATTGTTTTTTATAGTATTCTTGGTCAAAGTATTGGTATTAAAAAATACTATGAGGTGATTTCGTAATGTTTTCTAATAACTAAATACAGAATAAAGTAATAAAATTAATTAAAATGAACAAATTTAACATGCTTTTTTAAAGAAATTTTCTATTTTCTTCTGCGTTTTCTTTTGACAACGATGTTTTGCAGCTATAGATCTTCATCGTTCATCAGAACGTCGTGAGTTTGCCTCATTCGATCGTTCGACGAAACGTAAAGCAATCTGAAAAGGACAAAACTTTTTACAATGACAACAAAAATTAAGAACGTAGTCGTATCCCTAAATAATTAGGCCTAATGTATAAAATTTTCATACTTAAGGCATTGAAAATCTCGTCGGCGGTCTCATGCTGCCTGTTGTCTGTTGGGTCGTCATCTTCATCGTCTGATACGCTCAGGTTATCTGAATGAAAAACCATATCAATCGGCTGCTAACCACTCACGTATCTCTTCTGGGTTAATTTCGTCACATCCAGCAATATTTTTTATTAAAGGTTTAATTTCTTCTGTCATTTCTGTACCATTTTCTTCTTAAGGATCGTCAATCAAAATCCCATCAAAAAGTTAGTTCCAGCATTTTTCCAAAGTTGAAGATTTGATCTTGGCGCAGAACTCAGCACTACTATAAACAACATGTTTCATTGTTGAAGATTTGAGAATTTCGGAAACACTTTTGGATTCATTCGTCTCCTGTAATAACAGATGTCTTAAGAATGCTCCTCTTTTATGTCTCTTCACTGTCTGTATTACTCCCTGGTCCAACAGCTGATTTAAGCTCGTGACTTTCGGTGGCAAAAATCTGACAATTATCATTATTGTGTAGATTTTGAGGGTGGGTTGGCGCAATGTTAACAAGCAACAATGCTTTGAAGGGAAGGTTTTTTTTATTTTAAAGATGATTTGACACTTACGACGAATTCATTTTCGAATCATTTTGAAAATAAAGTGATCGACATCCATGAGCTTTTTGGCTTCTATAAAAAACTGGAAGGGCTTTTTCTCAAATATCTTTTAGAGCTCTTGGTTTTTTGATTTCCCAACACACATAGGCATCAATCGGTGAGTGAAATTAATGGAATTGTTTACGTTTTGCGATAAAAATTTACTTTTTATTGACGAAATTATTGAGACTGTCAGCCGTTTCGATTAAGCGATATTTTGGTTAAAAAAGTTTCGGTTAAGGGAGGTTTTACTGCAGCTGTTTGTATTCGTGTTTGATCTTCTCGTCTACTTTCAGATAATTCCTCGTAAAACTCTTCGACGACCTGTATTAACTGGTATCAACATGCATTTTGCTTGTTTTTTGATTTATGAATTCCGCATTTCCCATTCGACAACTTCCGACGTAGAACTTTTAGGCTTTTTAGACCTGTTTTTTTAGAACACCAGACATTTACACGTACCAGACAATGTACTTTCGATGTGAAACACTCTGTATAATAAGCGTTTATTTCTACTTTTGTCAGAAACGAAATCGTTTTTTTCGTACAATGGAATAATTAAAATTATATAAAACTCACTTAATGAACCTTGTTATTAGGCAAAATTAAATTGCATCGTTATTTCTTCAGAATCGATTGTTTATTCCATTGATAATTCGATATCCGTTAACGCTTCATTTAAAAAGAAATTCTTTAATTTTACCTCGCTTTCTCGAGAGAATGTTTCCTTTTTAAATATATCTATATAAAAGATAAGATGTCCTGATTTTTCACTTTTTACATTTTACTTTAATGGTCGGCATTATTCTTTTCCTTTCCCGGCTATAATTATTATGATCGATGCAAATAGCTTTAAATTAGTAAACTGGTGTTAATAACAGACGTTGTCAAACCACTTTTTGTTTAATGCACACGGCGATTCATTAAAAATGGAACAGAAAACCGCAAAAGATCCTTGTTCGTTTCCAATAAATCAGCACTACCTGTAATTTAAATATTATTCTCATGCACAGCAATAGTATTCAATTAATTCCTTCGTTATTTTTACATTAGAGGGAAAATCTTTGTACGTTTTTGATAAATTGGGGGTAATACTTATGCTTATTATTTTTACAATGACTTTTTCTTAAAAACATTACAAAATTATGGAATTGTATGGAATGTATGCGTTTTGGTTTTAAATAGAGGGTGAGCATATTTGTCTTTATTTTAGTATTTTCCTTGAACCTACCTTCTCATATGTCAAATAACGAGTTTTCTTTGTCCTTCAACAAAGGACTAGGTAACGCCCTTTATTTTTTAGTACCAAAAATTAAAGTTTATTATACAATTCATTTAGGCCAAGGTTTATTCATATAGGCCAATATCGCTGTCGTGCACAATGTGCAAATTAATGGAGAAAATAGTAAACAAAAGATTGGTCTGGTTTTTGAAAAAAAAAATAGAGTTATTTCACCGGCACAATCCGGTTTTAGATCTCATCGTTCTACATCAGATAATTTGGTAATTTTACAATCACATATTTCTGATTTCTCTATGGTCTGTAAACAAGATTTATTAGCAGCCTTTTTGATGTCGAAGAAGCCTTTGACACTGTTCAAAAATCTGTAATACTCCAAAATCTTCAACAATGTTGACTTGGTGGAAACATATACTACTTTGTGCAGAATTTTTTAGAGTATAGGACTTTTAAACGGAAAGCTTTTATCTACTTGTATTCAACATAATGGAGTACCACAACTTTCTATTATAAGCACAACTTTGTTCAGTTGGCATTTTATCATATAAGCACAAATATTCATCTCCCAGTTAAATACGCATTATATGCTGATGATCTTGTACTCTTTTGCAGAGGAAAGAATATCGAAACAACCTGTCGACTAATGCAAACAGCGATTGATAATATAGAAAGGTGGTCGAGGCATATTGAGCTTTCTTTTTCATCTCAAAAAAAACTGAAACATGAAATTTAGCAGAAAAACAACAAAAGATAATCAAACTTTGACATATAACGGAGTATTACTAGATATTATTGATCATCATAAAGTCTTAGGACTTACCTTCGACTCCAGACTTACTTGGAATACACACATACAGGAAACGATAGGCAACTGCTTAAAAAATATTAATATCCTAAAAAGTCTAGCACATTTCAAATGGGGAGTTGACGAGGAGGTATTGCTTACAGGTTACAGATCCAATATTCCCTCCAAAATGGACTATGGTAGTTTTGTCCATATGTCTGCCTCCAAGTCACATCTGAAAGCTCTGGACTCCGTACACAATACGGGTCTTAGGATCTGCTTAGGTGCCTTCAGATCTAGCCCAGCTCAAAGCATGTACTGTGAAGCTAACGGAGCTAACCAGTTACCCCTCTGGTTAAGGAGACAGCATCTTCTTTTGTCATATGCAGCTAGCTTATCAGCCAATCCACAAAATCCAGTCTACCAACTACCTATTCAACCAAATATTCTCATTCATCAATCTCAGACCACTAGAGCTGTTTCATATCTCTACACATCCTCCGTGGCATAAGCAACTTCCGAATGTCAATACCTCCTTTGCTCTTTCAATAAACATGATACTGCTAAAGCTATAGTTAAACAATCGTTCCTAGACATACTTAATAGAAATCAGTTTCATAAAGTTCTTTATACAGATGCCTCTAAAAATTATGTAGCATGGGTAGTGCTGTTGTTTTCTCTTTCAGTACTACAAAACTAATCAGACTTCCTGCCGTTTATAGTGTATACACTGGAGAACTATATGGTATCGTCGAGGCTTTTTGTATGTTAGAACCAACTGACCGCAATGTAGCGATTTGCACAGACTCCTTATCATCAATACAAGCAATTAAAAACATGTTCTGTACGGACCATGGAATAATTGTCACCATTATCTGGGTAACTTCACATGTAGGCCTTGCAGGAAATGAGGCTGCAGATGTAGCCGCAAAAGAAGCTTCTGCTTTGGGTATACCTATATCAAATATCCAGCTGCATAATGATATTAAAAAAATATTAAAAAAGCGTATATATGACAAATGGCAAGCTAACTGGAACACAACTTCGGGTCACTTCACGATATACAACCAGTTATACCTTCCTTAGAGCTACCACCTATGCCCAGAAGATCGAAGGTTATTCTAAGAAGATTGAGAATTAGACACACTCGGCTTACACATAAATTATCTGTTAAACTTGACACTAGACAAATTTCTAATATTATAGGACAAACTGTTTATATTGCAAACAATGAATGCGAAAATGAACGTCTAAAAAGTTATTCGATTGTACAGGTATGGTGTAACTCCCTCTTGAATGATTTTATGGTAAAAACATAAAGCATGAAGCCGACGATTTTTTCATATTTAGCCACTTGACTAGGTGAAGACATGAAACTTGCAGACTTATCCTTTGAAATTCCTGATGACAAAAATTAAACGCAAACAAGAATTTTGCAATTTCTGTATTCTCCATGAATCAAATTCAGTGAGACACGTATTGTAAAGCACGTCACAATAATTTAATTTTGATCAAACCCGAGCATTACATAATAATGACTTGCTGGCTCTACTGGTAAACCTTAAATCTTCGTCGAACCAAACCCCTAGGCTTTTAATCTTTTTGCTAAAGATTAAATTTTCGTTTCCTAAGATAATGCAATTGGCATAATTCTCTAAAAATATTTTCCTATGGAGATTCCTCCCACATATGATACTCTGCATTTTTGATGTATTCAATTTTAAACAATGATTTTGAGAAAAATCTGCGGATGAAGAAAGTTATGATTTATTGCATTTACCGCTTGATCACACTCATTTGGATAAAATGACATATAGAGTCTGCGTAATAATGCTGTGAATAGGACAAAAACACAGAGGGAAAATTAGATGTGTATATAGAGAATAAAATTGGATCTAATATAGATCCTTGAGGCGCATCAGCATTGAGATCTAGAAATGAAGAAATATTTTGATTCAAGATCAAGAAGTTTTACTGCTTGACATCTATTAGAAAGATAGGATTTTATTAGATCAACTGCTCTCGCTTCTAGACCAATATATTTTAAATTAGAGAATAACTAATTATGGTTAATTGTATCAAAAGCTTTTGAGTAGTCTATAAGAAATAGAATTGATATTTTATAATATAGACATTATTGATGGGTACTTAAAGATAGAATGTGCAGCTGTGTTTGTGTGTAGTGTAGTGTGTTTGGGAAATATTATTAATGTTTGGGAAAAAATTAATATAATCACACACAGGCAAAATTAATTATAGGGGAAGATGAAGTACTGCATACTTGACGTAGTAACAGCTACACCAAGTAAGTACAGCATAACCAAAAATTTCCAGGGAGGTTTTTATTAGAAAAATGAAACGCTTCAGTCTTGGCGTTCACCATAATCTCCAGGCATTGCCGGGCCTTGATGATGATGATTATGGTTATCGCGCCATATTACGTCAGTGCCTTAATTTAGTTGAATTTTTTTTGACAATTTTTTTTAATTTTTATTTTCTTCTGCTAACAATTTACAGGACAATCCTTGTACTATTTGTATAACATCGTGTACATATAAAGTCGATCGATATATTTCCTTTTTTCATATGTAGTTGTTAACAAAATATATCATTTAAAATACCAGCATGGGTAAATAAATATCACAACAATGTAAACTAAACCCACAATTATACTGATTTAATTATAGCTAATAAATCAAATTGGAATGACTGCATTATACAAAGATACAGTTTTTTGATCGGAGTTAATAGAATAAGACGAGGCTTTCTTGGTTTGCTCTAGTTAACCATTATGTTATAATTACGTTTTGCTCTGATCTGTGAAAACGCTAACAGTTGGCAAAGGAGCGCTTCAATTTCTGTGTGAAAAACGCGTAAATATCGTTGAATTATTTATAAACTTATACAGAGTGTATCGGAAATATCATTATTGACTTTTCAATTTATGAATATTAACTCTTTTTAAGTAAAATTTGGAATAATGTACATAAATAAAACCATTTAAGTGGATCAAAAGCAGTTAAAACAATAATTCTTTCATGTTTTGTTTCTTATATATACACTGACCGGCAAAAAAATGATCACCCTATAAATTTCCGAAAATAAAATTTTTTTGGAAGTTTTATGCACTGTTTCATATTCTGAAACATATATCAAACAATAAAAATTTCGAGTGAACAAAATTGTGTAATATCGGGTATTATGCCCTAAGACATCAATAACTGTTTGCATACGATTTGGAAGGAAAAGGAACAAATTTTGAATAAAAACTTGAGGAATACGTTTATATTCTTCACGAAGCATGTTTTGAAGTTCTGCAAGACTTTCTGGCTGGCCTGGTTGACTTATAATCCTACGATGAAGTTCATCCCAAAGATGTTGGATGATATTCAGATCAGGGCTGCAGGCTGGCCGTTCTAGGGTCCTAATTTCAACTTCCCGAGTAATAAGTCAGGATTCTTGCAGTATGCGGCCGTACATTATCATGCATAAAGACGAAATTGTCCCCAATAATAGAACCAAATGGAACTACCGCTTTTACCAAAACATTCTCTATATACCAATAAGCATTCAGGGGGCTATTAATGAAAATAAGTTTATTTCGAGCTTCAAATGAGATTGCAGCCCAAACCATGACACTCCACCGCCAAACTTTCTTTTCTGGGACATACAAGCTTGGATATATCTTTCATTTCTCCCTCTCCAAATACTCTCTCGGCCATCGTCAGACTTCAACCAGAACCACGATTCATCTTCTTCTTCTTCAGATGCAAATCCACTAATGGATGTTAGCGATCACATTTTCCATTAACTCTCTATTTCTTGCAATATGTATCAGAGATTGTATGTCGTTAATCCCTGTCCATTGCCTTATGTTTCGGAGCCAGGACATTTTCTTGCGTCCCATTCCTCTCTTGCCTTCAATTTTACCCTCGATTATAAGTTGGAGGAACTGGTATTTTTCATTTCGCATGATGTGACCTAGATACGCCGTTTTCCTTTTCTTGATGGTTTCGAAAAGTTGGCGTTCTTGGTTTATTCTTTTAAGGACATCTATATTTGTGATTTTCGCTGTCCATGGTATTTTTAGGATACGGCGATAAAGCCACATTTCGAAAGCTTCCAATCTGTTTATATCCCTCGTTTTGAGTGTCCAGCCCTCTACGCCATATAGCAGCACTGACCATACGTAGCACTTAGTAAACCTTAGTCTCAGTTGAAGATCGAACTCAGAACAAGTCAGTACCTTCTTGAATTTTACGAAAGCTTGTCGAGCTTGCTCAATGCGACATTTTACTTCCCTGTCCGATGCCCAGTCTTCAAAAAGCCACGATCCCAGGTATTTAAATTTACTCACTCTTTCTATGGATTTACTATTCAGTGTTATGGTGGAGTTTTCAAATGCATCCAAGTTTCTGGAGATAATCATGAATTTGGTCTTTTTGGTATTAATCTCTAGTCCATTCGCTCACTGTATTCTCCGATTATAGTGACAAGTTGTTGAAGATCGACTATATTGTCACAAATTAAGACACCATCATCAGCATATCGTATGTTGTTGATCAATACTCCATTCACCTTGATTCCCATCTCTGCATCCTCCAAAGACTCTTGAAATATGGCTTCTGAATAAATATTAAATAAAAGAGGGGAAAGCACACATCCCTGTCGAACGCCTCTTCTTATATGTATGGGCTTAGATATAGAATTGTCTATTTTTAGCTGTGCCGTTTGATGCCAGTACAAGTTTTCAATGCATCTTATGTCTTTTTGGTCTATATTAACTTTCTTGAGAATCACAGTACACGATTCATCAGTAAAGAGAATTCAGCTCCAATTCTGTACATCCTAGTGTTGAGCTGTCGTGAAAAAATTAATCGATTTCTACAATGTCTGGGTTGTAATTCGGGAACAATAGCCGACCTTCTTGCCACTAGCCCTCTTTTATTAAAGCGTCTTTTAACCGTTCTCTTACTTATATTCCCATTTCGAATCTCCTGCAGACGGTTTCTTGCAGCAAGTGCAGTGAAATGGCGATTTCTTAAAAGTTCCTTCTTCTTAACGTACCCTATCAAGTCCCCTTGACGTTGACGATTAACATGGCGAAACTGTCTCTGTCTCGAGCTATTCTAAAGAGTTGCTCAGCTTTCCTTATTCCTGTCCACTCCCTGATATTCTTCAACCAACAGGCCTGCTTTCTACCAATTCCTCTGCGTCCTTCGATTTTACCCATCATAATAAGTTGAAGAATATTATATCGGTCTCCCCCTTACTACGTGTCCAAAATAGGCCATCTTTCTACATTTGATGTTATCAAGCAGCTCACGAGCAGCATTTGCTCTCTCAAGGACTGCCACATTTGTCAGCATAGCCGTCCATGAAATTTTTAATATACGTCTTTGCAGCCACATTTCAAAGGCCTCCAGACGATTAATGGTGGATATTTTTAATGTCCATGCTTCGACACCGTATAAGGGGACTGACCAAATGTAGCATTTAACCATGCGCTTTCGAAGTTGAAGTTGCAAGTTATCATTACAGAAGAATGACCTCATTTTTAAAAATATCATGCGGGCTATCTCGATTAAAAGTTCCATCACAATAAAACGATCATCTCTTTGCGAGGTAATTCTTGTACGACCAGAGTGCATAAAACTTCCAATGAATTCATTTCTGTTGTTTGTAAGACGTTTCTATACTGGTCCTGCAGTTCTTTTAATATCGTCGCTCCAACGCATTTGCGGTATTCCTCGTGGTCTTTTGGCTTCATATGGCCGCCAATTCCCGATTTCTTTATTCCATCGGCCATCCTTAAGACGTTCGTTATGTCCAGCCCATTTCCATTGGCTGCCTGTTCGACAGCATCTTTTTCTTTTGTTGTAATACGAATGTCTTCATTGGTTTTATGGTCTTTGAGTGAGATACCCAACATCTGCCGTTCCATAGCTCTCTGAGTTTTTCTGATCTTCCCCATGAACGTCATTGTCACATCTATGATATATACACACAAAACCTAATCGTTGACCGCCCCTAAGAAGTGATTTTGGACTAGAGAGCAGTCTCATTGCTACATTATTCCCCTTATCTATTCACTATCTGTTCTGATGCACACATCTCATTCGCTAGACTCGAATTCACAACATTCTCCACCATTTTCACATAATATCCATCGATGCTCCACATCTATTAACATTCGTTTGTAGCTACTTCATCTAACCAAACCCGTAAGCACTCTTACATATCCCATCACGTTTTAAGTCAAGGAAAATATGTCTTCAAGTAGGATTGCAACTTTTGCATAAAATTAATTAAATAAAAAGTTCAATAAAGTTATCTCCAAAAAAACTGAGATTCGGTATAATTGATATAACAATAAAAGATGAAAGCTAAAATTAAATTAATTTCATTTCAATTCATCTGTCTCTGGAACTAATAATTAATTTTATAATAATATCTAAGAAATGGAAGTGAAAGTGAAATAAATTTTATTGAGTATTAATAAGACCAATTATAGTCATCGAGCATTAAGGAAATATATAATAATTCTAGAAATGAAATTATTATAATGCGACGACATAACATCAATTTAAATAATATAAATAAAATTTATAGTTCTCGGATATTGTGTGTATGTGACATACGCCACAAGAAAGTTTATATTAAGAAATCGAAGTCGGTAGAATTGACTGTCATCTGTTTTTAAGTATGACGCTAATAATCAACCAATGTAATGTATTTTAATGAAATAGAAAAGAAAAAAGATTTTAATGAATGCTATAAAAAATGCTTTAAATTGAACAGAAGGATGATCAAATGTATGGATGAATATTCTGAATAAACTGTAGAATTTTCAAAAAATCATTGTATTATTTATTTGTCCTATGGTTTATAATTACAAATATACAATTATGATAACTAGATATCCTCGTCCTCAGCCCTGATCCCTCATAGTGATGTGGTGACACCATCAAATTTGTAGGCCTTTTAAAATTCCCATTAGAATTCCATTCTTCTTTGTTCTGTTCTCACTTCTAAAAAACCTGCCACTATATTATTTCGTCTAATCTGGACTCCAATTTGAAGTTAACCACCTACTCGCTCCTGTCTATAACTAAAGTACAGATCGCCGCGAGTGGATGCACCGTTAGTGGAATTATCCATTACTGGAATTATCCTCTACAACTAACTCTCTACAAGCAAGCAAGCAATTTACTTAAACCCAACCTGTGAGACATGTTCACCCCTAAGAATTATGTTCGGGTGTAACAATCCATTGGAGCAAGGTGTATTAACTCAAGAAGTAAAACAGGAGTCAATCTACCCCGCTCCAATGTTCCAGACCATCCCTTTTCCCCTACAGCACTCTGATGCGCGATAGGGGCACAACTATCAGCCAAATGCTCTTCATGGGTTCCCTAACCGATTCAAATTCAGGACAGTTAAATAAAGTTTTATTTCTGAGCCTTCAGAAGTATTGTGGACTGTATTCTTTTTATAAAAAATATTTATTTTAATTTTGACACTTTTATTATAATGCTTTTATCCGGCTAGAAGGACCACATGAATAAAGTTTTATTTCTGAGCCTTCAGAAGTATTGTGGACTGTATTCTTTTTATAAAAAATATTTATTTTAATTTTGACACTTTTATTATAATGCTTTTATAAAAACGGAAAATTAACAAAACAAAAATGTCTTAGTTCTGTTCGACAGCATCGCGTGGTGTGTTCGTTGCCGCTTGGTCGATGCATGCGTAAAAGGCGCCTGGTTTCCGCACAGGGACAGCTCTTGCACTCTTGACCGCTGAACAACAGTGTTTGTCGTTTTATTCCTGTTTACGAGACTTGGTGCTCAAGGGGTTGGGTCCTACTTGCCTGGGTTTAAATTTGATAATTATCAATTTACCTGGGCCTACACTGTACTTTTGGGCGTTTGTCTACGATTTTATAGAGCTACGAACTATCCGTTTTATGTGTTGTATTGTTTTTTAATATTTTCTCTTCGGTAATTTTTATTTTATCTCTGGTATTTTTATTGGTTTTCTCTCTGGTTTTATTTAATTTTATTCCTCTATCTGTCGTTTAGGTCTTTTGAGCTTCCATAGCTGGAAAGCGTCGTACCTCATGATCTCTCGCATTATGTGACTTGGATGGTTCTCTAGTTCCGCGAACTTTGTCCTCGCCTTTTCTTTCATAATTTAATCACTCTAATCAGTCACTCTAATTGGCTGTAGTTCTGTGAATAGGAATCTTTCTGCAAAATATCTCGATACGTTGGCTGCTTCTCTTCTTCTTCTGGTTCATATCCGTTTCGGATGTTGGAAATCATATTGGCAATCATAACCTTGCTCGCTGCGGCTCGAAACAGCTCCGTTGATGTTTTCTTAAACCATGTTCTTAAATTCAACAGCCATGATATTCTCCTTCTACCTACTTCTCTTAGGAAGGTGTTATGTGCTGCTTGTATTTTCTTTTTTGTTGTATTGCATATATGTCTCCATGCGAAAGATGCATATGTTAGTATAGGAAGAATTATGCTATTTATTAATCTTATTTTTGTTTTCAATCACAGTCTGATTTTTCTTCTTGCTAGTCCTTTTATTGACGCTTTTGCTATGTTGGCTTTTTGTATTGTGGCATCTACGTGTTTATTAAAGTTTAAGCCTTTATCCATGATTATTCCTATATATTTTGCCCCTCATTTGCACTCGATGGGGTTGTTTTGCACTGTTACCTGTTCCTCTGGTTGTTGGTATCAATATCTACGTTTTTGTGTTTGGCCGCTATCGCTATGTAATTGGCATATAGACTTAATAAAGTTCCTGGTGTGCTAGGTACATCGGCTATGTATATTGTGTATAGCAGAGGTGACAAGACAGCTCTTTGTAGTACTCCAACCTCCAAGTTCACGAGTTCGGACAGGACTTATATACTCTGAAACTACGGTTGCTCAAATACCAAGAGATTATTCTCGTCATTGAGTCGCTGTAACCGTATTATCTCATTTTACAAATTAATCCTTTATGCCAAACTCTGCCAAAAGCTTTGTTTACGTCTAGGAAGGCAGCTCCTGTATTTTACTTATCGTTAAATCCAGCTGCTATGTACTCTGTTAATCTGAGTACTTGTAGCTCGCTGGAGTGCTCTGATCTGAAGCCGAATTGTACTTCTAGTATACTGTCCAGTATGTCTGTTTCGGCTTGGAGTCTGCTGAGTATGACTCCCTCTACAATCTTACTGATTGCAGGTAGTAAGCTTATTTGCCTGTAATTTTGCGGGAATGTGCTGTATTTTCCTGGTTGGTAACTTTATGGCATGGGCATCTTTCCATTGTTTGGGAATTATGAAGTCGATGTCCTCATCTGGGTGGTAATTTAGTATACACTCTCTCGAGAGAGTATTCCTCATCACCTGTGCGTTTTCCTCAGTGGTGTATACAATTCCATTTTTACCGTGTAATGAAGGAAGTAATTTTCTATCCTTTGTGATTATTCTTTTTAGCCTTTAAATATTTTGCATATTTGGGCCTTGTTCTTCCACGTCTCGAATGTGATTTTCCCAGCTTTCACTACAGTGTTGTTCTAGTGGTTTTTTGATCTTTCTGTTTAGTCTACTCTATTTTTGTCCACCTGGTTCCTTGTCCTTCTTGCTGTCTGCTTTGCTCTGTTCTTTTTCCTTATCAAATCTTTTATTTCTTGTGGTATGTCTTTGAATCTTCCCGTGTGTATCTATACTTCCTCTTCTGTAGTGCTGTTGCTGAGTACTTGCTGGATGATGTTTTCTAACTCTAGGACTGTATCCTCTATGTCTTGTGGGTTTTCTATCACTGGGACTATATTTATTCCAGTGCTCGCCACTCTTTTGAAGTTTGTCCACTTTGCTTTCTTTTTGACTCTTTTAATTGTGCTTTCTTCCTCCCATAACTAACTCTCTCATAATGGCGTTCTGTTCATATACTGAATATCTCGAGAATCTTCTTGATCAGTCCATCTCTATTCTTTGTTCTCGAAGCAAAGGGCCACTACCGCTGACGCCGGCAATAGTAAATGCTAGAGTCATCTTTCTGAGAATTGTGACTATTCTGGAGTTATCCTTTTGAGAATTGTTGTTCCAACGTAATCCGTTGGAGGTACGTTATGTCGTTACCATACTCTTAGCATAGAAATTGAGGATAACTCAGTGATCAATAGATCGACCAATGTTAGGAATATCTTAGAGACACAGAACAAAAAACTCGAACATTAAAAACAGAACAAAAGTCATTATGTGATAGAACGAATTGATTGTCGTAACTGCAGATGGGAAGGCCATGTACTCAGGCAGAACATCGGTAGGTGGAAAATTAAGTGATAAAATAAAAATTACTTGTAACAAATATACTTTTCAGAAGACTCCTTCTAAGATTCATGTATGATATTCGGAAAATAGTTAAAAATAAACTGGGCGAAAGTTATCGACCACATAAAAGCATAAAAAGCTGGAAGAAGCATATATCCAGCAATGGTTTGAGGTGTGTTACAAAAAGTAGCATAAACATTCCAGAATATACTTTTCTCCCAAAGTATTAACGCTTACCTTAGAGTACATATATAAAAATTTAATATATCTACACATATACATAATAGTAATTGTTGAAATTATATCATAGTACATTAAAATATTAAAGGAACAACACGTCGATCCATAGAACGTAGCAGTATAATTTTTTTTCTAATATGTTTATATTATTTTTAGCCTGTACCTCATACTCCTCCTCACGGTTCCCCAAGACAAGACCAAGACAACGGCATTGAAAGCCAGAGGCCTAAATTCGTTGCCGTGACCACATTGGAAGACGTCCAAGCTGTAAGATGTGCCGAATTCCATCCGGGAGGACAACTGTACGCCGTGGGTTCCAATTCGAAAACCCTAAGAATATGTGCACATCCGAAACTTTTAGACGTCAGGTCAGTTTACCCACTTATGTTAGTTAATAGAAAAATGTATATTGTTTACAATTTCGAATAGATGTCCTTTATAAATCATCTACCAAACTTCTCTTTATTGTTTATCTTATCTTTACCTATTCAATTCAAGATAATTTTTAGAGTGTATCTAAAATTTTATGGTTGGTTTTTCCGCTTTAAAATTGGAAAAAAGTAGCTTTTTTAAAGTTTTTTCGAAAACGAAAACATGAAGTTTGCTCAAAATTGGTCAAAATACTTCTAGTTATCACATATACCTTCTCAAATTTTTTCAAATGTTTTGAATGTGTAGTTTGTCTTTTGGGGGTGCAGATCAACCGTAAGTTTTGGGATTTTAAGACTTCTTCATTTGTTTTCTCCCTCCAGTTGTTGCGTTTGTTTTTTATTTTTGTGGTAACCTACCATCTGCCTGATCATAATATGCACTTACAATATGTACATCTAATCAACGCATTCATTTTGATTGCTCCATCCATGAATCGCTCTGCAAATTTCAACTTCAACATAACTTATTTATTGATGAAACTCAGTAGTCAAATAGTTGACATAAGCTGAATTAATTTTACAGTTCACAAAACTGGTTTTGTGTTTCGTTATTCCTTTTTTTCGTCCTGTCTGACCTATGTATACTTTTGGGAATATTACCACAAATCTTCGTATATACTCCCGAGCTTTAGCTCATATCGTTTCTATCTTAATTTTTTATATATTATTCCCAAATAATTTCCTTAAAAAAGTATCAACACTATTTGTTAGCAGTTTAAAAAATAGGATTTAAAAGCAAATAATTATTTGCGTAAATACAAATAATAGTAATAATAATAAAAATATTATTGCCCAAAATGATAAGAAGGTTTTTTACTTTTGCATATAGTATAAAGACAAAAAATATATAGAAGTAAAGTGCTTCTTTATTGCTTTTCAAAATATGTCCCACCAAGATCGATACACTTTTGTATACGTTCAAACCAATTGATAAAACAGTTTTTCCAGTCTTTAGTTGAAACTTGCAAAATCGCTGCCTACCACGCATTGAATTCTTGATCTTTAGGAACGTGAAGAAGTCATTGGGACTTAGATCGGGGCTATATGGTGGTTGGTTTAACAATTCGATGTTTTGAAGCTCCAAAAACTCTATTGTCTTTTGACAAGTAGTATGAGTATGTGGCAGTATGAGCACTTGCATTGTTCTTATGTAGGATGATTCGCCGTTGAGTGTTGCTTTGTCGGAGTTTCACGATAACTTCTGTTAAACAAACGGTTTATATACCAATCAGAAATAACTGTTCTTCGATCGTTCTCATTTTTCGAAGAAAATTTTCAGAGAACGATTTCCGAAGTGGAAATTGAAACGTCAATAAACGTATTTTTATCTTTAATTGTGGCTTATTCCGTAAAGAAATTATAGCGGCGAAGGAGATCTGGATGACTACACTTTACGCCGAGGCTGAAAGCCTATATAAACTTGGCGACAGCTTCAATCTTCACAAGAAAATTAAGGAAATTGCTGGTGTCTTCAAGAAAAAAACAAGTCACTGGTATACATAATGACCAAAATGAATTAATAACGGACCCTAGCGTTATACTTAATACTTGGAAAATGTACACAGCCAATTTGTTCAATGATGACAGAACACAAAAACCACCACAACTGGGAGACCATTTGTATGGCCCAAGTATTTTGAAAGCTGAAATATACACGCTATCAAACTATTAAAAAGTAACAAAACCCCAGGACCAGATGATATGTACGCAGAAACAATCAAGTTACTTAATGAAGAAAACCTAGACATTATTGTCAAGCTCTTTAACGACATCTACGATACGGGCCAGATTCCAAAAGATTGGCTTCGATCTACATTTATTGCCCTACCAAAAACACCACGTGCGAACTTCTGCAAGGACCACCGACTAATAAGCCTAATGAGTCACTTTTTAAAACTTTTCCTGAGAATACTTCACACTAGATTGTTTAAGAAATGTGAAGAGGTCAGTGGATGGAGTCAGTTTGGTTTCAAAAATGGACTTGGCACGAGAGAAGCGATCTTTAGTATGCAAACATTGATACAGAATTGTTTAGATCAAAGAAAGGATGTTTTTATCTGTTTCATCGATTACGAGAAAGCATTCGATAATGTAAAACATGAATTGATAATAAAATACCTACAAGAGTTTGGATTGGATGCCAAGGATATAAGAATCATCGCCAATCTGTATTGGAATCAGACAGCAACAGTACGTCTTCAAAATTTCAACGAAACAGAAGATTTCTCCATTAAAAAAGGAGTAAGGCAAGGTTGTATACTGTCCCCAATGCTGTTCAATTTATACGTAGAAAAAGCCTTCGCAGAAGCAGTGGAAGACTCTAATAAGGGTATTAAAGTTAACGGCATATTTATTAATAACATCAGGTATGCCGATTGATACAGCCATAGTGGCAGATAACATCGAAGATCTTCAATGCCTTTTAAATGATCTAACTCTTGCAAGTGAAGCTCGGGCTTTGAAAATAAATATCAAGAAGACAAAATCAATGATTATAAGTAGAAATGATTACCCCAACGCAAAGATATATGTCTCTGGAGAAGAAATCGAACAAGTCAGGCAATTCAAATACTTGGGATGTTTGCTGAATGAGGGTTGGGACCCCGAGAATGAAATAAAGAGCAGAGTTGAACAAGCCAGAAATGCTTTTTTGAGGCTTCGTAAGTTTCTGACTGATCGCAAATTGGACTTCAACCTCCGATACAAAATGCTTAAGTGTTACGTGTGGCCTGTTCTCCTGTACGGAATGGAAGCATGGACGTTAAAGGCCAGTTCCATTAACAAACTTGAAGTTTTTGAAATGTGGTGCCTGCGTCGAATGCTCAGAATATCATGGACGGACAGGGTCAGAAATGAGGAAGTACTCAGAAGATCGGGCTTACAGGATAGGAAAACTTTTTAATTATGTAAAAAGTAAGAAGACTGCATACTTGGGGCACATTCTACGAGGAGAACGATACACTTTTCAGCAACTGATACTCGAAGGGAAAATAGAGGGTAGGAGAGGTCTCGGACGTAAAAAATGTCATGGCTGCGCAATATTCGACAATGGACAGGAATCTACAGCTATGAAATGCTTCGCAATGCTGCTAAAAACAGAATTATTTAAACCAGAATATTTAACATATCACCTGACAAGACGATGTACGGTGGACGCCTACGCAGAAATGCACGGCACCTTAAGAAGAAGAATTCCAGTTAAATAGTAATTAATGAGAGATTTTGACACACAATTTGCTACCATTTACTTTGACACACAATTTGCGACCATTTACTTTGACACACTTCGACAATGATCACTTTTGTTGGTTTTTTGAGCTTCCTTTGTTGTACCGTTCCGATTATTTTCGAAACCAACGGACGCGAACCAAGCTTTTTGCTCTTCTGTGAGCAAATGAGGGATCCTCATCTTTTGGATTGAATCCTTTGAAATGCCCAAAGATGCCTCTATCTCCCGGTATGTTACACGACGGTCCTTAATTAGCTGAAGAATCAATGTTTTGCTGTGTGACTGCTGTTTTGGGTAGACCTGGCCTGGATTCGTCGCTGAGACTGGAGCTACCACGTTGAAATTCGCAATACCAGCGGAAAATAGTTGACTGGTCACAGAAACTATTCAGCGAGACATTGCTGTTGGGATAATCCTTTCCTAAAATTGTAAAAAATTATTGCTCGAAAGTGTTCTCGGCTAAGATCCATTTTTCGACCGACTTGCTACTTTCAAAAAATCACTGTATCTACACGACTTATTGTATTGCAATGAAATTCTTAGTTTGTGACAATAAAAGATTGAGGTTATTTGTGTTGGAAGATTCTATTGGTGGCTCCCTCTAAGCGGCTATATGCAAAACTAAAAAGACAAACTTCGTACATATGCTATATAAGAAGTTGTAAAAAACGAATTAATGTATACAGAACTAGTTTTGTTGACGGTAATATACATAATGTTAACTATATTATTAATATAAAATATATTACCCCACTATTCTCCCATAGGATTGCACAATATCTCTTTACGTTACAGCTTTGCCAAGGGTTTGTTTTAAAAGAAATCGTTTTGTAATTTAAGGTATTAAAACTTAAAATGTTAAATTATTCTTTGTTCCAAAGGGCCGTTCGGAATCTTTTTTTTTAATTGGGGTAAAAATACAGTGACTATCAAAACGCTGTATTTTTCTGATTTTCCTGTGCAAAGTTTTCAGAAAAATGTGCTGGAGAAAGCCAAATCCGAAATAAACTGAAATTAAAAAAAAAAAACTTAAAAATATAGTATTCAAATATGTAATGCATTTTTCATTCTTCACTTAATTTCGTTATAGATTATTTTGTGAATGGATCTCTTATTTTATAAAAATTATGTTTTAGGGAAGACCACGAAACCTACCAGCCAACAGTGCTCTTCAAACGAACCAAACACCACAAAGGTTCCATCTACTGTCTAGCATGGTCTCCAATCGGCGACCTGATGGCTACCGGATCCAACGACAAGACAGTCAAACTGATGCGATTCAACGCCGATACCAACAATTTGGAAGGTGACGAAATCGAGCTAACCATGCACGATGGCACCATAAGAGATCTGTGTTTCTTAGAGGATCAATCCAATAAATCGAGTCTATTAATCAGCGGTGGTGCTGGAGATTGTAAGATTTATGTTACTGATTGTGCTACTGGAACCCCATTCCAGGCTCTTAGCGGACACACTGGTAAGTTCTGTTTTAAGATTTCTAAACATTTGTCTGGAATATGTTCTTTTAAGTTACAATTTTGAAAATCAGTTATTTTTATAGTACTTGCGAATAATTTTTAAGGTAACGAATTCTCATATTATTCTTTTGTAAACGTCTCTCTTACAATATATTATTGTTTTTAAAAGTCAATAATTACTTTCATGTTATCACGAATTTTATTTCTAGAGTCACATTCTAAATAGATATATTTCAGTTCTTGAAAATAACCCCCGTATAACACTTGAAATATTATTTTTCGCATAAATTGCGCTCAGAACCCCACAAAAGCCATTAAAAACCCTCAAAAACAAGGGTTTTGGGCAGTTTAAAGATATTTCGCCAATTTTTGAATGTCTAAAAGGTATCAGTTAATTCAAATTATATATAACCCATAAAAAACTTGATTTGATTTATTTGAAGTCTATAAAAGTCTATAAAAAATTAGACATATATTTTTTTATTAAATGCACAAATAAAAAAATAGACCTGCAGCCATCTCAAAAAAAAATGTTACCTTATGCTTTTTCGAAAAAAAAAAACTTTTTTAGGTTATGTACTTAACTTACGGGTCTATGTTGTGTAAAAGTCTCAACTGAGCCTGTGAATTTTTTGAAATTTTTAAATTGATTGCAACCCGCCAAAAGAAATAAAAAAAAATTAAAAATAACGTTTTTGAAGAAAATTAAATAAATTCTAGGGATGAGGGCATTTTGCCTTCCTTAACGGGGGCCTTTACAACTTTAAATACTGTAAGTTCTTGTATATTATCATTGTATGTAAAGATAGTTCAAACACTTCTGATCATGGAGCTGCGCGAAGGCGAAGTCAAAATTCACGTAAAGACCGAAAGGTTCTATTTTAAGTGGAATTATACAGCGCACAGTACAATGCGTTTCGCATGGAAGTGGGGACTAAACCAAATTTCGACTACTGCGCTGTGGTCAGGAATGGCACTATCTCTACCTTCTTGATTTTTATGCGAAAGACACTAAAAATATACTGATTATCTTGACATTTATTTTGCCTAGCTATATACATACCAATTTTATTTTTTCCAGGTCACATTTTATCCCTATACACATGGGGAGGTGCTATGTTTGTAAGTGGTTCTCATGACAAGACAGTCCGTTTTTGGGATCTCAGAACAAGAGGTTGTGTCAACGTTGTGACCCCAATTACGGTACCGGGTAGTAGACAAGGTGCACCGGTAAGTATATAAAATAATCGCATGAGTATTTTAAAGATAATGTGAGTGATGAGTTGATTTCTAAATAACAAAATTACAACACTTTGCTTGATGTGTGTCGTTATTCACTGACTTCAGAATTTGTAACTACGTTCACATAAAGATATAGATAACGATGATATTTAAAGGAACATCTAAATATATCTGGAATGACATAGACTGCATTTTAAAATATATCTTGATATGCCAAAAGACGGCATGAATATCTAACGGATTGACTGCTGAACGAAAACATTAAATACGAACAGACTATGATTTGTTAGACAGAGGAGAAAACGACTTGACAGGTGACGTTTGATAGGTAGAAACAACGATTTGACATTTGACATGTTAACCTAACGTTGCTTGTGACGACAAAGTTTACAGAAGATTTTTGGATGTATTGAGCGCTTCCAAATTTGAATGCGAAAAGCATTTCAAAAGCATCTACTGAAAATTATGAAGACTGTCGGAGATTTGATTCAAATTCTCGCTGTTCAAAATTTCTGAAATGGCGAAAATGACCACATTTTGCACTAAAGAGCAATAATTTACGAAGTCCATTTAAAAAATTGATCACTTAAAAATTTTATATATGTTTTAAATTAATCATCCATATTTTTTTAGGTTTCTACTCTTTGTGTGGATCCTTCTGGTCGACTTCTCGTTTCAGGACATGAAGACAGCTCCTGCGTATTATACGATATCAGAGGCGGAAGAAATGTGCAGTGTTTCAAGCCTCATTCCTCCGACGTCAGATCAATTAGATTTTCTCCATCGGCTTATTACCTGCTGTCTGCTGGGTACGACAACAAATTGGTGCTGACAGATTTACAAGGTACTATTTAGTCATGATTAGTATTAAAATCACAAATATTGTCCCTTCTATTAAGTATAACTAAAAACAAATGTTTGGAAACAAACGAAGAAATATAATTAGCTGGGTTATTCATATTTGGTTTGTTTGTTTGCTTTGAATCAAATGGGCTGAAAGGATTTTTTAATCCATAAAACATAGTATAAAGCTTCGCTTTAGTCTACTGTACATTTTCACCATAAAAACGACAAATCTAGTCGCGAAATAGCATCCGCAGTAAACTGTAATCAATCTACAGTAATTAGAGTCATTAAGAAGTATGCTGAATAAGAAAAATCCACAACAAATGCGTAGTGGCCGACCAAAGTTAACTTCTGTTCGGGATGACGCTGCATTAAGAAACACAAGTTTGGCAGGCAGAAGCCTTAATTCCACCCCAATTGACGAAGCTGTGGTCTGAATGTACAGGTGTAAGCGTGTGCACCTCTACTGTGAGAAAAAGACTGCTTAGTTTTTGGACTTAGAGGATGTACGGCACGGAAGAAACCTCTGCTTTCAGAAAAACAAAGATTGCACCGTTTGAAATGGGCCAAGGAAACATCGAATCTGGAGAACAGAGCAGTAGCAGAGTGTACTGTTTAGTGATGGATGCAGGGCCGGATTAAGGCACGGGCCAACTGGGCCGCGGCCCAGGGCGGCAAAATTTTGGGGCGGCGGATTTGAGAAAAAAAAAGTGTAATTATTTTTGATTGATTATAAAGCTTTATTATCGATTATCAAGACCAGTGAACCTGAGCATTAAATATTAAAAAACTATTTTATTGTTTATTATTTATTTATAACGCGACACTCTGCGCGGTGTAATGTGTCGCAGTACACTACGCTACGCCACTCTATCCAAGTGAGTCGAAGGGGCGAGGCGGCAGTCTGTATCGTACGCTACGCACGGGAAATTTAGTTGTGGGATCGTAGTAGTTGCTAGCATTGGCTGATGGCAGGCGTCTTGTCGCCTTGCCGCTTCCCTCCCCCCACCAACTCCATCACCGCCACGCGCCATTGTCATTCGGTTGTCTGGTCTCAACTCCACGTACTGCAGTCTGTCTAACTGTTTAGGTTTAACGTTTTTGTAATTTGTTTTGAGCGGAGTAACATTTTGAAATTGTAACTTGTGAGGTAAGAAATATTTATTTGTTTATAGTAATGGTAATGTAAGTTAATATAGATCTTACATCTAAAGGTTCAGATAAGTTTATGCAGCAGCAGTTAGCACTGGTGTAAGGAGTAGTGAGACGGTGAGAGCTGTGCTGTGTAGGCCGTAAGGCCGTAAGTTGTCAAATTTTGTGGCTATTTAATTTTGCATATTTCGCCATTTTACTTTGTGGTAGTAAGAGAAGCAATGTAATTCGGCATGTTGCCATACGTATAGGTTTCACAATGAGTTGAATAAGTAATGGAAGGAAATTCGCTTCCCTCATTTTTTCGCTTCATTTTTCCTGTCGTATCGTACTACAGTTTTGAATTATACAGATATTCTTTTTTTTACAGTCAGACCTTTACTTCCGATGTCATTGATGCTATAACAAGCAGCTGTACAAATGGATGGACGCAAACGGCTCAGTGGGTGGCAATACAAAAAAGTAGCCGAAGAGAAGAAAAAAAAATTGACAGAAGTTGTAAATAAAACTGCGAAGCTTGATACATTTTTTACAAGAAGTAACCTACCAGTGCCACCAGAACCAGTGCTTTTAGAAAGTGTCAAAGAATTTTGTGAAGTAGAACTAGAAGTATGTTCCATATTAACGCCTTCAGCTTCAACAGCTTCAGCATCAGTGCCTTCAGCTTTAACATCAACCCCTCCAGCTTCAGCATTAGCCCCTTCAGCTTCAACATCAACCCCTTTAGCTTCAGCATCAGCCCCTCCGGTTTCAACATCAACCCCTTCAGCTTCAGCATCAACCCCTTCAGCTTCACCCTCAACCCCTTCAGCATCAGCACCTTCAGCTTCGTCATGTGTTGATACTGACAAGATCAAACCAGCTATATCCGAATTAACTTTTGTTGTTGACGAGATTGAAGATCAATTAACAGTCTCTGAACCTGACTCTTCTGTCCATTTGAAACCAAATTATGATCCTGCTTTATGGATAGTGAATGAAGAGACGCGGGAATATTTTGTTAAAAATGGATGGAATCAAAATAAAGATTGCGATTTTAAAAAATCTGAAAGGCAATATCCAGACAGGAAAAGAGTGTTGGCTAAATGGCTATTCGACAGAAAACTTGCAAATGGCGAAATTGTAAATAGAGATTTCTTGATTTACTCACCAAGTTTAGGCTCTTTGTTCTGTGGTCCATGCAAATTGTTTAGTTCGACCTCTACTCAGTTTACTGAAAATGGGTTCAGTGATTGGAAACATGCATCAGCGAGAATAAAAGAGCATGAAAACTCGCACGTTCACTACAATAGTGTAATAGTATACAAACAAAGAGCAGAAGCAGCCGGGAGGATCGATAAGCTTCTACAAAACCAAGTGGAAGAAGAAATAAGGTATTGGAAGGCAGTTCTCCAGAGAGTGGTGGCCGTAATAAAAAAACTTGCCTCGCGTGGTCTTGCCTTTAGGGGGACTGACGAAAAATTTGGTTCTTTTTCAAATGGCAACTATATGATGTGCTTGGAGCTGATTGCCGAATTTGATCCATTTTTGAAAGCACACATTGAAAAATATGGGAAAGCGGGTAAAGGCAATCAGTCATACCTATCATCAACCATTTGTGAAGAACTCATCGAAATAATGGCAAAAACCGTTATTGATACAATTTTGAATGATGCTAAGAAAAGCAAGTACTATTCTATAATAGTAGATTCCACCCCTGATGTAACACACATTGATCAATTGTCTTTCATATTAAGGTATGTGAATGAATTGGGAATCCCTGAAGAACATTTTGTTGAATTTATGAAAAATCAAGGTCATACAGGTGAAGAACTAGTGAACTCAGTGCTTTCTTTCCTACAGTCGAAAGGATTGGACATACAAAACTGTAGGGGACAGTCCTATGACAACGCGTCAAATATGTCAGGAATGTACTCGGGGTTGCAGGCAAGACTTAAAGAAAAGAATCCCTTGATATTTTATGTGCCTTGTTCAGCGCATTCACTAAATTTAGTGGGATCAAGCGCAGCAGAATGCTGTTCTCTTGCAAAACATTTCTTTGATCTCTTGCAAGGATTGTACAATTTTTTCTCGTCTTCTACGCACAGGTGGAATCTTCTTCTGTCAAATTTCACGGCCACAGGAAAGGACAAGAACACGTCGTTGAAGTCTCTCAGTGTTACAAGATGGTCTGCAAGGGAAGAAGCTTGCAAAAGCCTTAATAAAGACTACAAACCCATGGTCAAGACGCTGATAGACATGACTTCAAGCAATCATGAAAACAAACAGACACAATCCAAAGCCAAAGGGTTGTTGCGAAAACTAATGTCTCTAGAAACATGTTTCATGGCAGCCCTTTGGGGAGATGTACTTCAAAAATTTAATTCAGTCAGTGAAAAGATCCAGGCTGAAAATATGACCGTGGACAGCGTTGTAATCCTGTACAACTCACTCACAGAGTATGTGATGAACATGAAAGACATGTTTACCCACTATAAGAAAGAGGGCGAAAAAAAACTGCAAATTGCGCAAGGTGAAATGAGACAGAACGATGAGCCAGAACTTCCACAAGAGACGCAGCCGCAGGTGCAGCAAGATTTTGATCGCCCAAAAAGAAAGGCGAAAAGAAAGAGGTTCTTTGATGAATCTTCAGAAGAAGATGAAGAAAGAACTTATGATGAGGATGATGACATTAGGGGAAATTGTCTTCAACAAAGTTATGACATCATCGTGGAAACACTTCAGTTTCAGTTAGACAAAAGGATCTCTGTGTACACAGACTTCGTTGCAAAGTTTTCATTTCTAACAAAATTAAAGACTCTAACTACCGAAGAAATTACTGCTAACGCGACGTCTTTGCAGAAAATCTATATTGAAGACATTGAAGAGTCAGAGTTTATATGCGAGTGCATCCATCTGAAAGGACTTCTGATCCGAGGAAACTACAAAGAAGCCGAAAAAGACTTTTCACTATCAAACTTGTACAGATTTTTGATAGAAAAAAATCTACAGGACTTGTTTCCCAACGTGGCTATTGGTTTGAAAATGTTTTTGACAACTCCTGCTACAAACTGTTCTGCTGAGAGATCGTTTTCGACCTTGAAAAGAGTAAAAAACTATCTGCGTTCAACAGTGACTCAAGAACGACTCGTCAGCCTGGCTGTTTTAGCCATAGAACATGAACTGACAACAAAACTCGATTTCAGTGCAGTTGTTGATGATTTTTCCAATGCACGTGCAAGAAAGAAGAAGTTTTAAGTTATATTTACTTTAACAAAGCTAATTTAGTGAGTAAGTTATTTGTTTGGATATGTGATTTGTATGCTCTGAACAGTTATATTTCGATGTTGTATATATTTGTTATTATCCTATATTCAATACAGAAATTATCATTTATTTTGCAGTCTTACTCTGTACACCTTTTACTAATTTTAGCCCCTTCCTAACTGTCCTGTTTTTGCCCATAAATCGACAGCAATGACCGATTATGGCTCAAAGCCTGCGGGCACATTCACAGGTGAGCCGTCGCCGAGTAACGAAGCCGAATTTTCACTTCACTCCAAATCAATCATTCTCAGCCAAAATAGTCATAAAACTATAAAAGAATTGTTGAGTTTGGGAATTACGAGCTGCATGATGTTTCACAAAATAATATCAACAACGATTTTATTTACTATTATTGTAATCTTAAGTAATGGAATATCACGGTTGTAGAAAATGGTTTCGTAATTAACGGAGTTTTGTCAAATAGTTTATTTTAATTAATAAAACGCAATTTTAGGACATAGTTTCTTGTTTTCATCATGAGAGGTACTAAAACCATTACAATATCAAGAGACAGTTGAGCGCTGGAAAATGTCCCAAAATGCGTTATTTTGCCTCTAAATTTCAATTTTTTTCGGGGGGGGGGGCCCGGACCCCCCCCCCCCCCGGTGTTGCACCCCCGCTAGGGCGGCAGGCAGACCTCTGGCCCATGGGCGGCAAAAGTGTTAATCCGGCACTGGATGGATGCACTTTCAATAATAATTATCATGCTGGAAATGCCTACGTCAGAAGATTTTCTGGTGAAGAATTTTCTCCAAAATGTGTTCTTCCCACAATTAAACATCTAAAATCCGTTATGATATGGGGTTGCATATCCGCTCGAGGAGTTGGTCACCTACACGTTGTCTCTGAGATGATGAATGCTACCAAATACATTGAGGTACTATAGAATAAGATGCTGCGTAGTGGAAAAGACCTGTTTGACGAAGAAAAATTTAATTTTCATGATGATAGTGTTTCTTGTCATAGAGCAAAATTGGTTAAAGCTTGGATGGAGAGTAATGAAATTGATAGGATAGACTGGCCAGCGCAATCCTCGGACCTCAATCCCATTGAGAATTTATGGCAAAGGATATCAAACGTCATTTCCAAAAGCAAACCCACAAATAAAACGAAATTAATTTACTCTGTCTATACTTTCTATAATAGTTTCCTATATAATATATGAGTGCTTTTTAAGTTCGCAAACAGCTTTTGTTTTAAATACTTTATTATGTCTATATATAATATACAAATAATGTAATTATATAGCCATTAAAAATTCAATCATATACTGTTGTGATTTGCTCAAACTGTACGTTTATAATATTTATTTTTTAACAAATTAATATGATATCTCAGGGCTCTTTACTTATTAAAAACAAAACGTGGCTTCAAAGTATTTTTTGCTAGTTGCCTTTGAGGAAAACAAAGGATAGACAATAGGGAAATAAAATTACAGCACAATTATGACTTACAAAGCAAATGTTATATTAAAAAAAAAAAACAATCAAATATTAAAAGTAAAAATTTTGAATAAACATAAATATACCATATACAATGATTAGAATAAAAATCTCAAACATCCATCAAATCATACATCCACCGTTATCAATACAAATTAATTAAGCTTATATGCAATTCTAAAATTTCTTAATTTTCGTGACTCCCGATAAATTATCATGTATTATAATTCTCAATAAAACCAACAAAAAAAAACGAATAACCCTAATTTAAATAGGTGGTCGTGATTGAAAGTCTTTGTTTCTAAAAATGACGAAACTAACCTTTTGTTCCCACAAGTGATGGCTTCACGTCTCTCTCCTTTGATTGTGCCTTGTCCACCTTGCTCGTATCTTTCAGTTTCTCCAGAATACTCCTGCTAAACTCCTCTGCTCCAAATCTTTACTACGTGAATAAACTACTCCTCTCCAGACACAAAGAATATCTCAACTAATCGACTTGGTCCAGTATAAAACTATACATCTGTTTATTACTTACAGCATGTCAGTTATTTTTCTGTCTGCTACCACAGTTGGAACTCTTTTCACCAAACACAAATACAACTTTTCACAATCTAGACTTTAATAAAAGAAAACTTGTCTAATTAGCAACGTCGTCTCCACAAAAAAAAACTATATTATACTCGTCCGATATTCAATTCACAATGTCTTCCTCTCTCTTGCAAAACTCTATCCAAAATCCTTTCATCTCCTTCCTCCTTTTCCTTGAACTAATCAGAACGTATCTCCATCCAAACAAATTTGACTTTCTTCAAAGAAAAAAGGCTAACTTTCTCCTATCCAATAATCCGTTGGTCATCTAATAAACACTTTTAAATTTCTAGAGAAAAAAGGATAATTACCTCTCACAAACTATTTACAAACCTACCATATTGTCTAATTCTTGGTAATCCATACAATAGAAAGTTTAAGGTATAACTGTTTACAAAAATGACTATTTAAAACTAAACTGTTAGAAAACCCAACATATTGTCTTCTTATTTTCTGGGAATGTCTTTGTACGTATAAAATTTACTTTCCGAAAAAAAAAAACACTTTCTACAACTAATGCTAAACAGTATCATATACAGGGTGTTTGCGATTTGTTTTGGTCGGTGATTTGATTTTTGTCTTAATATTTTCTATTTGATTTTTTAAATTTATGGAACCTTATAAATACATATTAAAATTAAGTATAATAATGTAATGGACCTACTTATTACAAATACTGCCAATACTTAACGTAATTTTTGTTTTAGGAGACCTCACTTTACCTTTACCTAGCGTCGTAGTGGCTCAACATCAAGACAAAGTAATCTCAGGCCGCTGGCATCCTGCAGAGTTCTCGTTCTTATCCACATCTGCCGATAAGACGGCGACCTTATGGGCTTTACCTCCAGTTTAATTTGTGTATTATTTAAATCCTTTGTTAATATTAAAAGTCTGAATTAACAAATACTCATTAAATTAATGGCACTCTAGCACATTAATATTTATTTTTATGAGTTGAAACGATATTGTTTTGGAGTTTGTTGTTAATAATTAAAAAAAAAAACGAGTTCAAAATTTTGTAAAGTAAATGAACGGGTATTTCAAATTACTGGCCCTCGATCAAAGACATTTTATACTTTTAGTTGGAAATATAAACAAAGCTTCTTTATTTTCTGATTCTTATTCAATAGTTCTAGTCTGGTTGGTTTTCCTAAATAACTGTTTTTCGCTTCAGTACTTTCTTTGTTGGTTTTTTATACAAGTATTAAAAATTTTTTGTATAGATCTTCATATATCTGCCTTATTTGGACATAACTCGCCTTTTTATACATTTTTAGTATCCATTGATGTGTTTCATTATCGTTTGGTAATCATTTTAACTTTACCTGTATTTTGTGATATGTATTTATAAAGGTATACAGTTTTTACATCTTTGTTTCATGATTTCTTCTTTTTTTTTTTGTTTTTGGAGCAACTCAAATATCAAATTTAATGCATCTTTTATGCTATTTGATTCGAATTTTTTAGAGTACCAAGTTTGACTGATATATACCTACATTTCCATAGGAACATGAAATATACACCACGAGAAAGAGAGAAGCAGTGGTGGACCTTTGCGAGAACACATATATTTAGAAATTTTCTGGATTGTTGCAAAGTTAGTAGCATTTCGCTATAGTAATATGGAATTACTTCGTGAAAAGGACAAGATGTCAGTTGTAGTAACTCTAATATTGAACGTTTCAAGATTCGAAAACCAATTGCCAAGGAAAATTCACTCATAGTTACTCAATTATTCAACGTACCCACTAATGAAACGTAAATCTGCTGAAATTACTCTGCTACGGTTCTCATATACCTAATTGTTAGCATCATTGGTCATTGTTACTGTTTTTGGTCTTGTGAGAATTGCTGTTACCTTGCTATCTTTTTGCTAGTCTTTTTGGTGTGTTTTGAAAGAAGTGCAAAGATCTCTTGTAGAAAGAATATGAGTATTTTCAAACAATATTGAATATCCAGTCATTGACAGTTTGCTGCCACTGTATTATGTGTCAAAAATATCTTTTATGATCTTTGATTCGGCTTTTAACCGAGTGATCAGTTTGGCCAATCTATCCGTGGCTACAGGAACGTATAATATATACGACAGGAAGAGAGGGGTTGGGATGAATACTTTAGAATATGAAAAAAATCTGAAATCTTTCTGGATGGTCGGAAAGTGATTCTAATGTCTTCTTTGCAGAAATTCCGGCTTCTTGTGCAATAAAATGACCGACGATTTGATCAATCAGCTACATAAGGAAAGTTGTAGTGGGATTTTAACGCATTACTGTGGCCAGTAGTCTATCCTGCTCTTAAAGAAGCCAGATTTAGTTACAGATCAATGTGCACATAGATTGTCCAAACAAGACATATCCGTCACTGGATAATTCATTTCAAATATCCCGTTCTTTTAAAAAAACAATTCTTTTATAGAAAAATATATGAAGGAATTGCAATTTGCTAAGCTTTAACTTTGTAATTTGCTTAATATTTATTTTAAAGAAATTTAACATGAACTAAAACAATTATTTCTAAACCGAGAATATCGAGGAAGAAAGGAAAGTGATAGAGGAAATAAAGAACAAGAAAATCCAACACTACTTGTGTTTGAGGAACTAGCATAGGTGCTGTTTTTGTAATATTTGATTTTGCGAGTACATAAGTGACACACGCTAATATTAGAAGTATCTGTAAGAGATATTTCTTATACATATTAGTACATTCAATATTATTTACTTCGTGTAGATGAACAAATTTATTTAAATGTGTAACAGTTGTTACCCTTTTGTGTGGCTTAGTTTATTTTGTTATTTATTGAACACTGATGTAGGACGTGAAGTCCAACGGGAACGTAGTATTGTTAGAATTTGAAAAGCAAACGTTAAATCGACAAAATATGTATATGTAGGTATTTAAAGAGAATATTTAAATAATGTGGATTTATTTTGTTAGTGTTGACCATAATTTTACTATAATATATACGTACATATATTTAATGCAATAACTGTATATATTTTCTTACTTATTTTTAAGCTTTTTGTAAAAGAGACTAAAATGACTATTGTATTCGATGTTTTTTTGCTTTTAATGTTAATTCAAAAAAATTTACTGTATGTTATAATCTACTTGAATGGTTACAGAATTTTAATAATAATAATATATTATAATAGTTGACTTTGTTTTTTTCTCCTTGTATTCCATTCAATTCAGAGGAATGAGTCTTCAAGAAAACATTTATCAAGATCCTTAAAAAGAAGATTGGAAGATATATTTTTCCGGACACTTATACTCCAGTCCTCAGAGACGAAAGTGCTAGCGAACCTCTAAAATTTATACGAACAAGTTAAATTTGGTGATAATGTCAAATTTTGGACCCCAGAAAATATGCAAAAAAATTTACCACTCCTAACCCTGACTTCCCCTAATCCCCCCCCACAACCGGGGATAAAAGTGCTAAACTTTTGGAGTCCCAAAATTGACGTTCTCAGCAAAACTCAGTTTGTTCGTATAATTTTTAGAGGTCAAATCTCTGACGAATGAACTACACTGGGTGCAAAATTAACCGGACACTCAGATTTTTCCTAAACATTGGCGTTTAAAAAAGTTTAAGATGTAAATGTAACTTCAAATGTCCCAATTGAGTATTTAATAATAAACAAACTTTAAGAGTCAAATTTATTACAACTCAAAAGTATTACTCAGAAAAAACAATAAACAATTAAAAAAATTTTTAAATCTGCAAAGTAACAAAAATTATTATTTTTAGATATAAATAATTCTTATGGAAAACGATATTTAGTAAAGTGTATTACCCCCACAAACCCTAAAGACGGTTCTCATTCGATCAGGCATACTTCGGATAAAGTCTGCTTGAGGGATTTACTGCCATTTGTCACGAACTGCTTGCTCCAAATCATGCATGCTTTAAAACTTACCGTGATTACGTCGAATACGTTGTCTTAGAATATCCCACGCATGCTCTATTGGATTTAAGTCTGCACTTCTTGGGGGTCACGGTAATAAGCGAATCCCAACTTTATCCAAGTAATACCGTGTTATTCTTGCGATTTGCGGACGAGTATTATCTTACATCAGACGAAAGTTTTCTCCAACAAATGGGGCAAATGCTACGTGATCTTCCAAATATTGCTGAATATACCGTTGATTATTCAAATTGCCCCCTTGAATTGTAACAAGTTCTGTATGAGCCTCTAGAGAAATACCTGTCCACACCATTGTACCAACTCCACAAAATTAAACTTTCTGAGTAAAACAACATTGGTAATAACGTTCACCAGCTCTTCTTCATATCTTATGTCTCCCATCTGATGAGTATCTGTTAAATCTTGATTCATCCATGAAAAGCACAGCACTCCAATAAACGTTGCCTCTAATGATCTGCTGTTCGAACGGTACAAATGGAAACGTGTTTCTATGGACATCATTTAATCGTTGAACAAGTACTGGTGCTGATAATATACGATCGCAAACTCTAGTAACTTAAAAAAGCGTTCTTCAACTTGACTTGTGGTTCTTCGTCTACCTTGACCTATTATATATCATATATACACCTATAAACAAGAAAAAAAAACGTTATTGCTAATAAGGCATAAAATACAATTCAAACAGATTAAACAAGTTTTGATATAAACACCAACAAAAAACTGAGTGTCCGGTTAATTTTGCTCTCCAGTATCTATGAAAAAATCATTAACACTAGTTTAGCTACACAATATTTAGAAGATATCAGCATCAATGAAATAAACAATAATGTGATCCAAGGATTTAAAAGAAACTGATTCAAAGAGATGCTGTTGCATTGCTACTGCACAAAACACCTTCCGCAGGAAAAAAGTGTTACGATTTTAAATGTTATGGCATATAGAACTGTAAATATTTTATGACTAATTCTTTTTTATTGATTCTCGTAATTTGTAGGTCAAAATCTACCTGAGACACGTTGGGTTCCCCTTCGCTATAACAGCGACGAATACGAGTTTTCTGGAACCGCTTCGATACCAGTTGTTAGATCATTGCCGCTCTGTCTACGAGAGCCTCGTAAATACAAGATGATTCTATGGAGTTCCACTATAATGTAGAAGGTCGCCGAACTTTCCAGATAGCGGAAGTTTTTGTATATAAACGACACATTTTTATTTGTTAACCAGTCAGTCATAAGAAGCTCGGGAACCGCGATTTTAAAATGTATCGAACGTAAATAAATTTGTACAGTTATTTAATAAATTAGTAATTAGCTATCGTGAGTTTTAATAAATTAGAATATAGACAATAAATTAGAATAAAGACAAATAAATTAGAACAATATAAATATACTACAGAAGAATACTTAAACGGCCCACAGGCGTGAAAAAGTTTCAAGCGTTTGGTTGTACAACTAGTTCCGTTTAAATTGTTCATTATGGCACCAACTCTTTTTAAAAAAGTAATAAATATTCAAGAACAAGGTGAAAAAGAAAAAAACTTTGGCTGGAGAACTTACATATCTATTCATATATGCATCTACTTATTGAACTACCCATTAGAAAACTCATATATTTTAAGAATGACTAAGGAATGGACAACCTACTGCTACGACTGTTGAGATAGTAGATGACATTGTTCTTCCGTGCTGTGTGATTCAAAATTTTGTAAGAAGAGTATCAAAGATAAGTTATATAACGGAAGCATCTTGTAGATTTAGAAGACACAAACAATGGCGTTGTTGTGGCGAGGGAATGTAGATAAACTACAAATTTATTAAATCTACAAGAAATTTTTTTTAAAAACGTTATAGGGCAAAAACAGTGAGAGATACTTTCTTTCAATTTATTTAAAAGAATTTCTTAAACTTGCATTACGTTTATGTTTATTGGAATACTCATTAGATTTAACATACCATAAATTTCCTAAAGAATCACTTTGTGACCAATAATTATTGAAAGATGGAACTCGATTGTACGCCATGATTAGTGTGACACTCAATACAACCATAATTTCATGTTCATCAGTAGGAATTCTTTTTTCTTGGTTTTGTTTCCAAATTTCTCTAAACGTAAGTTCATACAATGTGCAATATGTCGAATGAGGCTCCTGGGAAAGACTTTTTTAGTCAGATACTCTTTAAATGATAGGATTCTGTCGAGAATCACAGTAAGTAGTATAGCTAAGATAATATAATGAAAATTTACAGATTTGTATATAGTTTAAAATATTTTTAAAAATTAGTTTAAATTAGGCCATAGCCTTAGACCAGCCTCTATCTTTTATTAATATACTTGAACAGCATCTCTTTTCTTAGTTATATCAACACAATTCAAGGAACATTTTAATGAATTGATTGCCTCTAAAGTAAATTACGTGAGGAGGCTTGTAAACAAAGATACATGTTCGTGTCACAAAACCAATATAATAAATACTGATTAATGTTTTCCTATCGATCGATGTCTAGAGTTGTACAAAAGTAGATGGAAAACGTACCTATATATTTTTACAAAAGGAACGAATCATATTCATCTTAAATTTATTTATTTATCGTATGGCATACAATAAGAACACACAAAAAATCAATATAAAACGTTACATGAAGTATTACAAACGAACATCTAATGTATTATTAATATAATGTAAAACATTTTCGGTCGCATTCAGGAACTCATCGAAAACTCCAGGGAATCGCCTTCGGGGACATTCTTCAACAATGTGACGGACGGTCTGTCGTTGCGCACCACAGTCACACTCAGGAGTAAGGGCTTTTCCCCATCTATATAAGCTGTCAGCACATCTACCGCTGCTTGTTCTTATTCCGTTTAGCGTTGTCCATGTATTGCGGGTAAGTTCAAAGCCTGGCGATTTCTGATCGATACAGGCCATTTGATGTGCTTCCTGTGGTGAGTCGCTCTCCCATTGTGTTCTCCAAGCTTTGGTCAGGTTAAAATGTTCTTGATGTAAGGAGTTGGCTCTTAGCAATGGAGGATATCTGGAGCGCAGTCTGTTTATTTCGATATCAAGCTTATCTTGGTGTATGGGTAGTTGATGGTTAGCCTCATCTTAAAAATAAATAGGTACATTACACAGCTCAACAAAATGAAAAATTAAATTTTCTGGAACAAGCACAGAAAAACTGAAAACCGGAACATTCGATGGTCATCAACTAGCTTACTAAAGATCGAAAACTCACAGCAATAATAAACGAAGTTGAATTGAATGCTTGGTGTTCGTTTGTTAAAGTATCTTCTCCATAGTCACGTCTATTTCCAGAAAACTTAGGTGACGGCAGTGAAAAATAAGTAGAAAGATACAATTGGAATATTAAAATCATTTTAATTTGTTATCAAAGGAAATCAAGGAATTACCATAAAATTGTTTTGGACACCCACGTTCTAGAAAAGCGTAAAAAAGAAATCAATATATTTTGATGCATCATCTGGATGGTTAACTCGTTTTAAGCAACCCTATGGGATGAAGGAGGAATTTAACAATAAGTTAGAAGATGATACATCTTCCTTTCTTCAAATGATCTGAGCTACGAACAAATCTGTAACGTAGCATTGTAAAGACCTTAGAAATAAAAACAAAGACCGAGAAGTCCTGGATTTCGATTCGATAGTAATAAATAATCGTTTATAATTATTAAAGAAGGAAGCGCTTATTCATGCATTCGAGAATTGATGCGTTGTTGCATTGTGTATAAGAATGAATGAGAAATGGTTTTTTCCAAAATTTATAATTGAGCACTGATATAATGATGACTTTGTGAACATGAGTTTATCATTACCGATTTTTCAGTAGATCGATGTACTGTTTCAGTAGATTGAAGTTGAAATCAATAGATCTACTGAAAAATCAGTAGACCTGGTAACCCTGAACGTAGATTAAAAGGGGTTTGTCTAAAAATGTTGTCCAACTCGGATGCTAGCTTTTCCAAGTGAAGGTAAAACAGGAGACCAGATAATACCGGCAAAGAGCGCTGATATAATGATGACTTTTTAAACATGAGTTTATCATCACAGATTTTTCAGTAGATCGATATAATATTGTTCTGAAGCTATTTTCTTGTGGCATTTTAAATTAATTACTATTTAACTGGGAATAAGCCACAATTAAAGATAAAAATACGTTTATTGACGTTTCAATTTCCACTTCGGAAATCGTTCTCAAAATACAAACAGTAAATTAAACAAATTTTGTTTTTTTTTTGTTACATAGTGAAAAATTTCTTCTAATAATTTAATTTTATCTGACTCATTTATATTGACAATTCAGACATACATTATGCATTTTAAAGTAGACGACTTTAAAATGATATTGCCAATATTGTTGAGTTGCGCTCCTGGACGACTTTACTTATAAGATAGTTCATTCGATTACATGAAATCAACTTTAAACTTGACATAAATATTCTCCTCCAAGAACGAAAATTCGTTCTTGGAGGAGAAACATTTGTTAACATCTGTTTTTATTAAAAAATGATTATCCTTTATCGTTTATAAATAAGGAATTTTCAACAATCGATCGAATAGAACAGAACATTTTAGAACGAGATCCAACAGCATACACAAGGAATAATACGAGGAAAATAACAATACCGTACATAAAAGGATTATCAGAAAAACTTAAAAGGATAGGCAATAAATTCAACATTTCAACAACATTTAAAACAACAAACACGTTGAGATCTATTTTGTCCAAAACCAAACCTAACAATGAACAAGAAAGGACAAAGAATTGCATTTATAAAATACCTTGTGAATGCGATCAGTTTTATTAAGAAGAACCATCAAAGCCATTAAATGTTAGAATAAGTGAACATCAGTATTATATTAAAAATAGAGCATTTGATAGATCTCAAATATGTAAACACGCATGGGATAATGAACATAGGGTTCAATGGCATAATTTAAATGTAGTCCTAAAAGAGACGGATGATAAAAAAAGAAAAATCAAAGAAGCGGCTTTAATTATGCTAAATGAGGCCAATTGTGTCGCAAATTCCTCGCAGAATGTAGTAGGATCTGGTTACCAATATTGAAAGAGGAAGTTATTAATAAGAAAATACCAGTATTAGTAAGTCAGTAACATATAGAGGATACATCATTTATGTTTTTTAAATAACGAAACATATAAAATCAGAATTTTGTTTATTGAAGGTAATATAAATACACGAACAAATACTTACCATGTCGGATAGTATTATGAGGTTTTTTTTCCTGGTTTTTCCCTCATAATTTACTATGGAATCACTAATAGGAGAATTTTACTGTCATCATGTCATGTGTTTTGTCTTTTTAAAGACGAATTATATGCTATGATTTTTTCTGACGGATATTCTCAAGTTAAAGTTGATTTCATGTAATAAATAACTATCTTATAAGTAAAGTCGTCCCAGGAGCGCAACTCAACAATGTCGGCAATATCATTTTAAAGTCGTCTACTTTAAAATGCATAATGTATTTCTGAATTGTCAATATAAATGAGTCAGATAAAATTAAATTATTAGAAGAATTTTTCACTATGTAACAAAAAAAAAACACAATTTGTTTAATTTACTGTTTGTATTTTGAGAACGATTTCCGAAGTGGAAATTGAAACGTCAATAAAAGTGTTTATATCTTTAATTGTGGCTTATTCTCAGTTAAATAGTAATTAATGGATATAATATTTCAGTAGATCAGTAGATTTAAGTTGAAATCAATAGATCTACTGAAAAATCAGTACAGCTGGTAATCCTGAACGTAGATGAAAAGGGGTTCGTCTAAAAATGTCTTCCAACTTTTGCAAGTGGCTAGCTTTTGCAAGTGAAGGTAAAACAGGAGACCAGATAATACCGGCAAAGAGCGGATCACGATTACGTCCCACGGAAAAAATACCTGCTGATTAGTTTAACCAAAAGAAAGGTTGGATGGATAAAAAATATTTCAAAAGTGAGTTGAAGCTAGTATCAGAGATAAAAAAAAGTATAAAGACATAAAGATAAAAGAGGTGTGCTACAGGGATGTATATTGTTCGTATTATTATTTAATATATATTCAGAGGACGTTATGAACCTAACGCTAACTGACCCTTATAAATGGAGAACGAATGAACAACGTAAGATGCGCTGATTAAATTGTCATTTTTGCAGACGATTATTACCAACTTTTGGTCCGAATTGGATGACATTGACACCAATGACGGACGATTTTAACATGCCATATTATACATTCTACACGAGCGATTTGAGGGCACGGTCATCTCGCAGAGGTGTGATGTGAACTGGCCACCGAAATCATACGATTTGACCCGTTTAGACTTTTTCTAATATCAGAGAAGATTATTGGGAATGAAATATTAGATAACGATAATATCGAGGAAAGCTGGAAAAAACTGAATAATAACATAATTAATGCAGCAACAGGATCACTTGGAGAAAGGAAAGAAACGAACAGTAAAAGCACATGGTTTATAGAGGAAGTGGAGAAAATAAGAAAGCCATTTACAATACAGAACACAACAAACACAACAGTCATACAACCACTATAAATGAATTAAAAATGAAACGGCTACTTTAGTTACACAAATAAAAAGAGAAACACTATGGAACACAAAAAGAAATATGGAGAATGATCAGAACAAAGAAAAGAGATGAACGAACTAATAAAAATGAAACACATTCAGAAGGGAACATAGACAGAATACTTTTGTTTTCTATTTGCTAAAGGTGATGATAATGAACTACCAACACCAGAGGTACCAACAAACAAAGAAATAAATATGGAAGAGAAAGAGGTAAAGGAAATTTAAAAAATAGAAAATCTCCAGGAGAGGTCAGAATGCCGAACACACTCCTAAAGTACGGAGGACTAGATCTAACCAAATATCTGGTAGAAAATATCTACCAAAACAACACAATAAAAGTAAAAGTAGAAGAACTAACCGACCCTATTGAAGCTGGCGATGGGGTAAAACAGGGAGATTCCCTGAGTCATCTATTGTTCAACTGGAATATGGATGAAATAATAAAAAAAGTAAGAACTAAAAAAGGATACCAAATGGGAGAAAAACAACTTAATTTACAACACCAATTTAATATAACTGCCAGAAAATATAACATGTTAATTTCCCCAAAAAATACAAAATGCATGGTTATAACAGCAAATTTACTAAGATGTAAGTTGGAGGTAAAAGACAGCAAGTGATGGAGTTTAAATATCTAGGCATCACATTATCTAGCTACGGAAAACCATAAACAGAAATGGAAGATCAAGTGAATGGAGCAAACAGAGTCGCATGTTGCTTCAATGAAACAAAATAGAGAAATAAAGATATCGGGAAAGAAATGCAAGGCATGATTTACAGAATAGTCATCAGATCAATAATGCAATACGCGGTAGAAACACGAGCTAACACAGAGAGGAAAAAAAAGATGTTAAAACTTAAAACAGTTTAAAAAATTGATGGTAGAATAATATGGGACAGTTACAAGTACAGATATAAGACGTAGATGCAAGGTGGAGAATATCAAGAGCTTGGTAAGAAATAGAAGAGTAGAATGGAACGATCAAATAAGCCGAATGACAACAAACAGAGTAGTAGAGACGGCAAGAGATGGCTCTCCAATAGGAAGACGATCAGTAGTAAGACCACGAAAACGATGAAACGACAACTTACTGGAGGCACATTGCATAACAGGCAGATTCATGTCTACATAAAAGTAAAACAAAAATACTCTTACTTTTACTAAGATCTTCTTAAGTCTATGAGAATAATCCACAAACTACAGCAGCAAACTAATTCATGTTAGCAGTCTAATTCAGCTTAATTTATAAGCCAAAATCGTGAAAAATTGGACATTTCGGATGCGCACCAACAAGCGAAGCTGGAACGAACAATTGAAAGATGTTATATTCAATACAATTTGTTTTATTTAAATTTAACGAACGAAAGCGCTTAATTAAAAAACTATTAACGATAACTTAATTACTTATTAATTACCTAACCTTAATTAAAAAACTTGAGTCTCAGAGATTTTTTATCAGTATTTTTAAGTACGTAAAACCATTGATTATAAACCACTACCACTACTGGTAGTGGTTTATAATCAATGGTAAAACGCTTTATTTACTTTTTTTTCATCTAGCAGTGTAATTCTTTTCATCAATTTTTTTTGTGTGTAATTATTAAGAAATTGTAGTGATTGTATTCCTCCAAGATTTTTTATACATAATTTTTTGTTTCATTATATCATCATAACAAATTAAAGTACATCATTATGTAAGATCATTTGTACCTCTAATTTTTTTATAGTTGATCTTTACTCAGTTAGTTGATTAGTTAATATACGAATAATACACAACTACTTATACCATGACAAACTATTTATTGTAGTATATTTGCTAATTTACATAAAAAAAATTGTGTCTAACTAAATTATTGGTACATTTATACAACAGATAAAATTGGTATTATTAATTGAATCAGTGGGAAGAGAAAGCAGACATGTCACAAAACTCAAGTTAATAAGAAAAGAAGTAAATCAGTAAATAATAATAAATCAGTAAATAAGAAAAAACTTCCTCTATTGAAAACTATCCAGTATTTAACACAATTTTAATAATACCACTGTACAGAGCAATACATCACTGATAAATATTGATATACAATTTAATGAAGGCAACTATCAGACGATAGCATATAAATATTTAAGTCTTGGACATATCCGGTTTTTAGACAATATTACTATTTTAGGAGTATTTATTATGATATAAACAATACAACACAAAATACCAAGATAAAAAGGAATAGATCAAAGTTCTTCTGATTCATCTTTACCTTCTGCAGCTGACCGTGTAAATAAGGAATCACAAAATATCTTCTGGAACATCCTGGAATGTTCTAATCCAAGTAGGGTGCAAATTTCAATAATTGTTCTAATTTCGTTATCTTAATCGGAACTCTGACTTGAGAATAGGCTTAGTTTAACAGGTAGTGACTCTACTTTGGTGAGTGTAGAAAGATCAAATGTATGGTGAACGATTCCATCAATAAATTCATGAGCAACAATTTGAATTTTTGTCTGAGAGTTACAAGAAAAGTGCATGAACTTGCTGATAGAAAAAGAAACTTTTTGTTCTTTAGGAATATGCCTACCTAGTGATCCGTGTGATAAAACATTTCTTTTGTAATATCTAGTCCACCAGGACTTATAATCTTTGATAATACTATTATCATTCTCAATCAGATGGACAGTGAAACTTCAAGGCATGAACGAGTGACCACGAATAGGGTAGTACTGGTTCACCGTTTCACATCTTCTGAGGTCTGTTAAGGCTCTGGCGAACCTTAAAACTGTGTGGTTTTTGTTTTGACCTCCAGCTCTATCAGAGAAAATGTGAAAGTGTTTCACTTCCTCAGATACATATGTTTTAATATAATTCATTATGAACGAACACACCTCGTTAGGGCTTTTTTTTGCCTAATCCTTCGTGATATGCGTAGAAGTAGCTATTACCGGTTTTAAGATCGTGTATGTTAAATACACTGACTATAAGTTGAATTAGGTAAAATGTATCTCGGATAGGTGTTACTGGTAAAAATAGATTTTGCATACAGTCAATGCATATTCCTCCTACCGATGGATCCACTTTGGTAAAGGCCTTTAACCCATTCATTTTAGCAACTATACACTCTCTTAGGTTTCTCAGCCAGGAAATGCTTCGTCTTCCTATGGATCTTTTACCCTTGATTTCACCTTGCATTATGAGCCTTAATATCTCATATTTCGCACCTCTGGTAATGTGGCCTAAATATTCCAGCTTTCTTGTTTTGATGTGCTTTATGACATCGCAATCCTTGTGTAGCCTTCTTAATACTTCTGCATTTGTAACTCGTTGGGTCCATGGTATTTTCAAAATCCTTCTATAACACCACATCTCAAATGATTCCAACTTCTTTATATTATCCACGTTTAGTGTCCAGCTTTCCATTCCATACAACAAAGTCAAGAGCACGTAGCATCTTAAGGCTCTTATCCTCAGTTCCAGAGGAAGGTCTCGATTGACAAACACTGTTTTCATTTTTATAAATGCTGGTCTTGCAATTTCAAAGCGTGTCCTTATTTCTCTACGTTGGTCATTGTTTTCATTTACCCAGGTACCAGATATTTGTAGTTATTCACTCTTTCTTTTTGTTTTCCCTCGATATCTAACCTTCCTACTGTATGTTGCTTGGAAATAATCATGCACTTGGTTTTCTTAACGTTCATTTGTAGTCCATATTTGATACTGACTTCTTGCTGTAATCTATTTACTAAGCGTTGCAATGCTTCTAGACTGTCTGCAAAAACAGCGGTGTCGTCTGCGAATCTTATGTTGTTTAAGATTTTTCCATTTATTGATATACCCTGTTGTTCCTCTGATATTGCTTCCTTAAAAATAGCTTCGCTGTACAGATTGACTAATAATGGGGACAGCACGCAACCCAGTTTAACACCTCTTTTGATTTCTATTGTTTCTGTATCGACATTTTCGATTCTAACCTTTGCTTTTCGATTCCAGTACAGATTGACAATAAACCGTATATCTCGACTATCTACATTCTTTTCTTTTAACAGTTTTACGAGTTTCTGATATCGTACTCTATCAAAAGCCTTTTGATAATCTATAAAGCGGACATAGAGATCCTGGTTGGAGAACGTTAAAAGCGAACAGAGCCTCTCTCGTTCCTAGTCCTCCTCTGAATCCAAACTCGGTGTCATCTATATCTTCTTCTATTTTTTTTGTATTGTCTTCCATGTATTACTTTGAGAAATATTATAAGTGTGTGGCTTATTAAGGAATTTGTTCTGTACTGGGAGCATTGTGTCGCATGTACTGACTTTGGTAGTGTTACAAACGTGGACAGCAACCAATCTTGGGGTTTACTCCTGTTGTATATACTTTCTAAGTATATACAACTGATCTAAAAGTTTATGCAGTGTTTCTTCGTCAATACATTTAATTAGCTCAGTGGGTATCTGATCTGGGCCTAATGATTTTTCGGTCTTTGCATTTCTAATTGCCTGTTCTAATTCGCACATTCTTATTTTCGGTTCTGTTTGTTCCTGTGGTTCTTCTTGTATCATTCTATTATCGTCGAATAGTTTCATTATGTACCCTCTTAGCATTATCATTCAAATATTGGAAGTTTATTTTTAAATCTAGTTCTTCGCATTTGCTACTGGTGTCAATCTGAGGCCTACTGAAATGTAACTGATAGAAGTCGATCAAGTGTGCTAGTTTGACAGCAAATGACTCAATATGGGTCTTTATACTATTGACTATTTCTTCAGGTTTTGCATTAGCTGGTTTTTGTTTACCTCTCATGTCAACAGGTACTTGTCCTTTTTCTAAAAGTTCTATCAACCGACATACTCTGTGTTTCGTTCTAGCATGCAGACTTAAAAACGCAGATTTGCAAACAGAATAAACTCTTGTACTTGTTGTCACTCTGTATGAAAATTAGTATTCATGTGGTTTTCTCATGTTATCTCCAGTATTTTGTGTATGACGTCGTCGGGCAACTGTCAATATTTTAATAAGGGACTGAAGATAAGAGTTTTGAGGATTTTTGTTTCCTAATTCATAAAATTTTGTAAAAATCTCTTCTTTAAATTCACGAGAAACCGCAAGAAAGCATTTCTTCGTACATCTACAATGTAATAAGTCTAGTAAGAATTAAATATTTAACAAAATTTGAGGTTATAACCAACCTGAATGGTTCTCCAGTCGTTTTTCTTGGAATATGTAGTACGACTTTTATAATCAGTACAGATTGTCTTGCTTTTTTATTGATAACAACCTTCCAACACTCTGGATTTTTGGATCTGGATCAACCTTTTTTAATTTTTAATTCCAGATTATCATCTTGTACACCTTCCATAGTGACGAATGACAAATGTAATTTGGACTAATAGACATATGTTGTAGCTTTTGTAGAAAAAGTGGGCATGTCCAGGACTTATCTGGTTTTTCTACAATACCATAATTTCTAATACACATAAAAGCATTATTAGTATAAGGACATGTCCTGGTTCTCTACAAAACAGCGCGTCTTCATACTTATAATGGATTTCTGTCAAAATGTCAAAAATGCCTATTTATGGACATATCCGCTTTCTCTTCTCACCGATTCAATTAAGAAAAGGAAAAGCACATGTTGGGAGCTTGCCTGGTACGTTCAATGATATACTTATGTTATTATTTATTTATTATTTTGATAGATTTCAATAAAATAAAAAAAGTTTACATGTAGTATAACGGACACTCCTCGTCACGTAAATGGACTCTTCCAAATGTTTATTCTGACTGCGAACCACGAACCGCTTATCGTTTCAAAGCGCTTCTTCTGTGACGCTCGTCTCTGCATCTCTCTGTAGTATTAAAACGCCAGTATAGAAGCTTCGCTTGTGACGTTTAAATTAGCACAATAAAGCTAAAAATGGTCTGCCAATAATGTAATCATTCAATCTGTGAAATGTCAGACAATTAGAAGAGATAGAATAGATAAACTAGAAGAGATAGATAGAATATTGCTTCATATATTTTTAGGTTCTTATGACACATCTATTTCATTTTTAATCATGTATTGACACATTAAATAATGTTAAATAGAAATTTGTTGTTCCCAGACTCGATAGCCTTTTTATCTGTTCGGTCATAGCTTACCTGTGACTCACTATAATAGAATTATCCCAAAGCCTGTCATGTTTACAAACAAAGCATGTTTGTGTAAATGCAATCAAGCAGGGTGTGTATTTCATAATCGATAAAGAGGTTAACTACGCTGGATTTAAATGGCTATCAAATAGCAATTCACCATTTTTGAAGCCAATTACACAGGATTGGTTGTAAGGAGATTCTATAATATTAGAGCAATCATCACGAATTGTTTATTTGGTTATTTAAAAGAAAACACATAAGCTTAAATATAATAATAAAGCGGACCATACCTATGTTTACGATTTTTATTATATTTTGTTCTATAAAAATAATTATCGATTTCTTTATATCCAATGACCATCTAAAGCCTGTGGGTAACGATACGGTTTTTCACCTAGCCGGCAATAATCACAGTTCGGCTAAAAACTGGAGTTGCGTATTCTCTGCGGTGTGCGGTGTATTGTTGTATACAAAATATACAGAGTGATTAGTGTGAGGAAGTTCAGAAGATTTTCAGAACATTTCCAGTCTGCGGGCGTTTCATTCCGTTGCCAGATTTCGATTACTAATTTATGCATGTGTTTAAATATGGTGGTTGTCACCACCATATTTAAAAAGTTCGGCAGAAAGATTGTTCAAACCAGGGGCTTTGTTATTTTTCAGTTTTAAAATGGCTTCTCTAATTTCTTCTTCGGTGGGGGTGGCTCTTGAGCGTTTTCATCCATTTCAGGCAAAGTAATTTCTATTTAATCTTCTTCACGACTATCGCTAAGCAGTTCTTCAAAATGATTTGTCCACCTGTTTAGTATCTGTTTTTTGTCACTAATTATGGAACCATCTCTGTCTTTACATGCTGTTATTCTGGGTTTGAATTCTTCTCTGCAGCTGTTTATCTTCTGGTAGAATTTTCGCGAGTCTTTTCTATTGTGGTGGTTAACAATCTCGTTTAGAGCATTTCGTATGGCTTTCTTTTTCCTTCTAAACGTCCTTTTTTCTTCTCGTCCAAGATTTTTATAGTTTAAAGTTTTGATCTCGTTCTGCGCTGCTGAAGTCTCTTATCTCTCTTATGCTTCATTTTTCTGTTGGTTAATGGATCTACATTCTTTGTCAAACCAATCTTCGTTTATTTTAGCCTGGTTAGGTTTTAAAAAGCCCTTAGCCGCTGTATAGCTAGCTTCCTTGCATTTGGTCCAGTGCTCTTCTATACTTAAATTTTCGTCGATTCTTGGCAGCTCTTCATTTAAAATTTTCCTATAGTTATCCTTAGCGTCTTCAGATTTTAGCACATCAGTATTATATTTCGTAAATTTTGTGCTCTGGCCCTTCTTAGCGTTTGATATACGATCCCTGAATTTTGTTCTTACAAGGTAGTGATTAGAGTCTATATTAGCACCTCTACATGCTCTTACATGTAGTACGTCCGAGAAATGTCGACTATCAATTAGTACATGGTCAATTTGGTTGTTTGTTTGACCGTCTGGTGATTGCCATGTAGCTTTGTGGATATTTTTGTGAGAAAAACTTATACTTACTACCACCATTATCAATGATGCTGTGAGTTCAATCAGGCGTAAAAATTCTGACATTGTCTGTAAGTGCTTTCCAGTTTCTCATAAAATATGTCATTTTCCTCGTCTTCTTTATCTTCAGTGGGAGCATGGATATTGATAATGCTGTAATTAAAGAACCTGCCTTTAATTCGGATTCTACATATCCTTGTACTTATTGGATCGAAAGCTATGACTTCTAATTTCTTAATAACTTATATTGTTAATGTATAGAAATAAATTACTTTCCAAATTGTTCTTTATTTTTATGCAAAAAGGGATTACGTCAAAGTATTTTTTTTTTTAATTTTTTGACAATATATTTGTCAAAAAAAATTTGTTTTTCTTAATTTTTTGACAAAATTTTTAAACTCTCAATAGTAATATTTTGTAACCGTTTCAAATAGGTGGATGAAATTTACATGCAAAATATTAAATCATATTTATATAAGAGAATAAAAGTTTTTCAAAATCAAATATTAATCAATCAAGTTTTGTTACTTATGTCCTTTCTGTAAAAAGCAGTTAATACTTTATTTTCATCCTAACGTAAGTGTCAAAAATTACCTGAAAATAATAGTATTACTAATAAATTTAAATGCCGTTATACGTTTATTGTATAACGGAATTTACCGTAAATCCTAGGTAATCCGGCCTCGTCTTGTTCGGCGCCCCTTGTAATCCGACAACCGAATAACAATACCTATAATACAATGCACTTTAACTATGGCACATCTTGGTCAATTCATGATTTTACAGGTTGTAACTTGTTTGCAGCGCCGTGAGTTTTGCTCGAATGCTATTGTTTGATCGTGAATGTAATGGCTTACCTTTATATAACATTTTGATCGCAATGGCATCATAATTTCAAAAGAGTAACTCGCTACATTAATTACCTAAAAAAGTTAACACTCAAGAGCGCCGAACGTTCAGACGTGGAAGAAGCTTTGTAGTGATCTGTTCAGAAATAAAAACTATTGAAACGTACGTTTCTGAAAATAACGTCTTGTGGAATGTTTATATTATTTATTATATTTAAAATAAGGCATATGGATGTTTCTGGATTGATTTCTTATAAAATTTTGGAAATAATTTTCGGTTAAAAAAATTTTTGGCTAGCAAACTTTGTAGCTAGATAATTATAATCCGAACTTTTATTTAGGCGTGTATTTTAAAAGTTACCATTGAATAGGTTTGATTATTCTAACATGAGAAAAGTATCTAATGAAACATATAGAAATATTGATAAGTTCATATTATTCAAATTTTGTTTGGTATAATAATGTTAAAATATTATATCATGTACCCGAAAACAAAACTCGACAATAACGTTTTGGTTCATATCTGATAATTGGTACTTATCATGTCTAGATCAAATAATATGCACATTCTTTGGTAGAATATTTTGGTCCATATGTGGTAATTGGTACTTATCATAATTATATCAAATAATATGCAAATTATTTTGATAATTTTATGCTATGTCCCACAAGAAGGTCCTAGGCGAAGAAAAGAAAATAACTAAAAAAGACTGGATGACACCGGAAATAGTTGAGCTAATAACTGAAAAAAGAAAATACAAAAATAAAGATGAAAATAAATATAAAACCATCAAGAATAAAATCAAATATGAAATCAGAAAGGCTAAGGAGGAATGGATGAACAAAGAATGCCAGGAATTGGAAGAACTCAGCAACAAACATGACACCTCAAACTTACATAAAAAAATTAAAGAACTTACAGGCAACACCAGACAAAGAAGAACACTCATAACAAGAGATAATAATGGAGAAATACTTACTGAAGAGAGCAAAATAAAGGAAGTATGGGAACAATATATAATCCATCTTTTCTATGACGAGAGAGAAAATGAACAAGATATAGGTGAAGAAAAACAATACCTACAAATTTTACGTATGCCCTACAGAATGCAAAACAAGGAAAAGCACCGGGTCCTGATCAAATTCCAGTTGAACTGTTAAAAGCCTTAGATGACGGTAATATAAAGAGACTCACCCGAATGCTCAACCACATATATGTAGAGGGCAACATCCCGGAAGAATGGCTTAAATCGATATTTTTACCTCTACCAAAAAACAACAATCCCAAATCATGTAATGACTATAGATGATAAGCCTAATGTGCCACCCTTTAAAGATTCTTTTGAAAATTGTTCAAAACCGAATTTATAAGAAATGTGAGGAACAGATAGATGAAACTCAGTTTGGCTTCAGAGGAGGCATGGGTACAAGAGAGGCATTATTTGCGTTGACGGTACTCTTGCAGAAATGTCGGGAATATAACAAGAGTGCATATGTATGCTTCATAGACTTTAGGAAGGCCTTTGACCGAGTGCAGCATATGAAGTTAATAGATGAATTAAAAAACATCAATTTAGACAAAAAAAGACATTGAGTTTATTAAGGCTATATACTGGGAACCAGAAAGCAGTAGTAAAGGTGAACGATATAGAAACAAATAATATACCGATTGCGAGAGGGGTTAGGCAAGGATGCGTCTTGTCTCCGACGCTTTTCAACGTGTACTCACAGGTCATATTCAGAAAAGCCTTATGGAAAGAAAAGAGGGAATAAGAATTGGTGGAGAAATCATAAACACCATGAGATTTGCAGATGACACGGTAATTATGGCTGAGAGTATAGAAGATCTACAAACTTTACTAGATGCAATAAATAGTGAATGCATTCAAATGGGACTTGACATCAAAACAGATAATGACCAAATTTATGATACTATCAAGGAGTCCAATAAATAATGAACAACTAACTCTTGGTGGACAGCAAATAGAGAGAGTGACAAAATATAAATATCTGGGAGCTTACATCAACACAGAATTAGATCCAGACCAAGAGATCCGGGTACGAATAGAAATGGCAAGGGCAGCGTTCTTAAAATTCAAACAATTGTTCTGTGACAAAAATCTGAATATTGCGCTGAGACTGAGGTTTGTTGAATGTTACGTCTGGTCGCATTATTGTACGGGATAGAAACATGGACACTAAAAGCGCAAATAGTTAAAAAGATTGAAGCCTTTGAACTTTGGATATAACGGAGAATGTTGAGAATTCCATGGACTGCCAGGGTCACCAATGAGGAAGTGCTGAGAAGAATGGGTCGAGTCAAAAAATTGATGAGAACGATAAAAGTACGCAAGACTGCATACTTGGACATATACTAAGAAATAATAAATATAGTCCTTCTGCAGGTCATCATGCAGGGTAGAGTCGATGGCAAAAAGGGAATAGGTAGAAAGAGGAAGTCATGGCTGCGAAATATTCGAGACTGGACAAACATGACTGTAGACGAATTATTCCACGTTGCAAAAGACAGAGAAGCTTTTAAAAATGTAGTCGCCAACCTCCGTTAATGGGGACGGCATAGGAAGAAGAAGATGTCCCACTTAACATCTTTGATTCAAATAAATATTATATTTAAATAGCATTTTCTGTAAGTTTTTTTATGTATGTGGTAAATAACATGAATATATCAACTTTTCTCTTCCTTGTTTTGTACTTATCATAATAATTATTCATGAGCATTTGGTCGTATTCACGAAGGTGTCGATTGTATTGTGTTAGTGTCTATCGATGGCTATTTAGTTACACTTAGTAAGTCAGTATTAAAGTAAGTTTGTCTAAATCTTTCGAAGGCGAATGATGCAGTAAATGTTATCGAGTAATTTGGTAAACATGGCTTATAATACAAGTTCTCTTATTACAATATTTGAGATGTGTTTATTAGAAAATGAACAGTCCTTTTCTAATAATGTAAGTATATTAATGGTTAATTTTATTTGGTAAATAATTGCTCCATTTTTGTGTACCAGAATATATAAGAATGTATAAGAATACTTATATTAGTATTTAATGTATGATTTATAATAAATTTCATTTTTTTAGGTAAGCACAGATGTTACTAGCAACATTTTGGATGATTCGTTTCTCACTAGTGTCGAACTGACTGATGTTGAATCAGCTTCATATCTAGGCCCCTCTGGAAGTAAAGAAAACAATTTGCACGTTTTAAAACCAGCACCATCTTCAACAGTAAATCTTGAACAAAATACTCATCTGCTGAATGTATTAGCTTCTGAAGTAACTCCTGGTGATGATTTTAGTTCTGGATCTAGCGATTTGTGGGAACCATCAGATTCTGAACATGAACATGGAAAAGCGGATTCCGAAGACTTTCAAAACGAGTTGAGATGATCACAATCCTTTGGCGCAAATAACTGCAAAAAAAGAAAAAAGGGCCAGGGCCAACGCAACGGAAATTAAAAAAAGGTCGTTCTGATAAACAAAGAAAAGCGTGAGGCTTTCTTTGTTTATCAGAACTGCTAAAAATTTCGATACCTGTGTCCACAAACTGTAGAGCAAAATGCATGAAAAGATCTAAAGTAAATTTTTAGAGACTACAGACACTTGTCAACTAGGGATACACAGAAACGTCATTTGGCTAGTTTAATAACAGTGAAACCTAAAGAAAGAACACAGCGTGGTAACTCAGTCAAAAATAGGCAATTTACAGTTCTTTATAAGTTGGAGAATATGATAATATCTGTAAATGTTGCTTTTTGAAAGTATTTGGCGAAACCAGAGGTTTCTTAGATGACGTTGTTAAAAAAAGAAAGCATCTCTTACTTATATCTTAATTTCGATTTAAGAGGTATGCAGCCTTCAGGTAACAAGCGATCAGAAGCAGATATCTCATTTGCTCGAAGTTTTATTAATACATTTCCAAAATATGAAAGCCACTGCAGTAGAAGTTACACTTCAAAGCAGTATTTAGGAGTTAAAGTGTCATTAGAAGCCACCTAATGACACTTGCAAAACCTGTGATTTATTATTTCTGAAAATAAAGAAGCTGTGCCTAAAAGATTACAACGCCAACAACACCAGAATAAGGCTTCCTTTCATTATACAACAAAACAAGGCGACAATGATGAAAGTATGCGAAGCTTAGGAAAGCTTGTAGTAGTTGCATTTAATTTGCAAAAGTGTTTGGCTACACCTAATTTGACATCTAGTGTGGCTTTCTATAAAAGAAAGTTATGGACTTTCAATTTGACAATCCGCAATATCACCACAAAACGGACATCTTGTTATGTGTGGCACGAAGGTGTAGCTCAACGAGGAGCTGATGAGATCGCATCTTGCTTATTTCAGTTTACTAAAGACTTGCCAGAACAAGTAGAAAAACTAGTCCTCTATTCTGATACGTACCCAGGTCAAAACCGAAATATTATATTACTGATTAGGTTTTTAAAAGCACTTGAAGAAAAGGAAACTCTAAAATGAAATGAAATGCCTTATGAAACGCTACAATTTCAGTTCCACAGAACTGGGTATCAGTAATTAAAATGACAAGCCCTCTTTTTGACGTAAAATTTATAAAACAAACTGACTTTTTCGGATTTTCCAAACTTCTAACAACGCATTTTATAAAAAGAAATGTTGATCAAGATAAAATTCTTTTGTTTGGAACAGCGTATTTTGGCTACATTACAAAAAGGATAGTGATATAGGCTTCATATACACATTAGATTCCAATGATACGTTTCGTTCAATGTCCATGCTAAGAAAAGGCAGGTCAACTTCCATGTCTTATATTCAGATACTTCCAGCTTGTCATAATCCTCTACCCAAAGACAATTTGAAATATAAAGATATTCTCGACCCACTGCCCTTTATAGATCCAATATATCATGGATTTTACCATTCGCTTAAACACACTCAAACCAGTACCACACAATATACAAGCGACAGTGATGAAAATTTCGACGCGTAAGTTTTAATTTGGTACAAGTAAAGCCATATATTTCCACAGCACTGTTTTCCATTACAAAGAAATTGACCAATAATAGTTTCTCCTCTTTGACTGTTATCTCCATTAAAATACTTTTTAAGTCTCTATATTTTTGATACAAATATGGAATGTTCCATTATATCAAAAACAGAAAACAGTTCGATTTAAGAAACTTTCTCTAATGTTAAAATTGCCCTACTGAAAAACATGCATTTTGGAGTTAACACATGTCTCCTAAACACCACAGATATATATGATTTTTTAAAATTTTTATCGTTCTTGTTTTCTTGTCCCTTCGGAACTCCCTTATGTTCCGTTTCTGTGATATATTGAGGTTTGAAACTCTGGCAGTGTACACCCGAAAAAAGAGTGAGTTATTGTTTTACTGCGATCTACACTAAAAGCCGGTCCTGTTAACAAAGAGGAGTGTACACATTGTAAAGACAGCTCATTGCTGATGTACAGTACACCGAGCAGTATCATTATTATCATATTGACTCGCCATATGCCGGCTAAACACATTGCCATGAGAGCTTTTGCTCCGCTTTTATTTAAAATGTTAGTGCGAGACGGACGTCGCTAAGTTAAGCACGTGTATTACAGTCGGCTGGTGTTCGGCTTCATTCGTGCAGTGCCATCGACATCCAGTGAAATGCCTTTTGTTTGTGGGTTTTATAATCTCTGATAATAATGTGGTTGTTTGTTGGAGTAGAATCGCTATCGCCTTTTGGTGAGTAGATTGCTTTTCTCTCTGAATTCAAGGTACCTACTGAAAGTGTGTGTACCATTTTTATCCCAGTGGCGGGGTGTCTTACCGACTAGCCGGTTAGGTTAGGTCGTTGTGTGTATCTTTTGTTTGTTGACGGAATTTGATTGTGTCATCGTGCGCTGCCATGGCAACTGTGCACTGGGTCTTTTCTTTTTTAGCTGATTTATGCACATGAATAATTCTTTTTATATAATGTAAACGTGTCGCGACAATACGGCTGTAGAAACAGTGACGGTAATATCACAATAGTGTGTAGGTACCGTTACTGCAGATAATAATTGTTTAAAATATATAATTTTTAATTTACAGTGGGTGATCAAATTATTAGAGCCACCCCATAAAATTTTACTTTTTGTTTTAAATGGTATGGAATTGAACTATAAAACATATTTTTGTGCTTAATTATATTTTACTGTAATTAAGAATCTTATAAAGTTTACAAATATTAAAAAAGAAACAAGTAATTATATGAAAACACTTAAAATTATGCTTTAAGCCTAATACTTGGTATTGTCATCCTTTGCAGGAATGACTAGCTGTTACCTTTTTCGCATACTTTCTATGCATTTCTGGCAATCTTGTGGAATTGTTCCAGTCCTATGCCATACTTCTATTAAGCGCTCGATCAATTGACGCTTTGTAGTTATAATTTCATTAGAAATTTCTTATTCATGAGCTTTCAATGATTTTCTACTGGATTCAGATCTGTCAAGTTGCCAAAGCAGTTGTCTGGTTGTCAGCAAAGAATTTTGTAACAGTTTATGATAGACCACACCTTAATGTTTAGCAGGTGCTTTACTGTCCTTACAATACAATCAGCTTTATATTTTCCCCAGGTCTTCTCCTCACAAATTCAGCTCTATCCATGAGGATTGGTACGGTAGTTTCGTCCAAAAAATAAACCTGGAATATTATTATTATTTTAAAATTGTGGACAAATTGATCAGCGGTAAACTACATAAAAGAAAAACGATGTTAAGCAATGTTATTTACCTGATTCCAATCATCAATGGTACAATCTTTGTGATCTTTAGCCAACTGAAGCCTTTTTTCTTCATAGCTGGTGTGAGTAGCGGCTGTTTTTGCAGGGTGACAGGTTGAAAATCCCAGATTCTTTATTCGCCGATGAGCTGCCATTGGTGAAATACTGGTGCCAGGCTCATGTATCATTTTCGTTAAAATCCTTCAAGGATTTTTATTAGCCAAGACAATATCTCAAATTTTTCTTTCGTCTCGTGGTGTTGTTATTTTTTTTCGACCCCATTTTTGTTTGTGCTGTGGGGTTAAATCCAAATTTTCGTCAGATTTTTTCTTTATAAAGTCACCGTTGCCCTTAAAACTTTAGAAAATGATGCCTATTTTTCTGTTGGAGTGATTTTTGTTCAATAATAAAGTTTCTTTTCAATATTTTCTTTAGTGAGATGTCTTTGGCTTCTCCCATGATGTTCTGGTACCACTGGTGTAACAAACATGGAATGTTTGTTAAATTCATAAAAAATAGTATACGACTGTCAGAATATCACTAGAGAGCAATGGAAACTATTTCTTATAACTCTAAACACCAAGATTACAAAACAATATGCACACGAGTTGCAAGCTAAGTTGGACAGCACTGACAAACAATGGCATCTAAGTCACGAATTGCCACGCTTACTGTGTTGGCACTGTGGTCAGACTATTTATTGTGCTCTCATAAGGTGTTAGAAGATAATCAAATGGAAACAAACTCATTAATATATTATACAATTCACCTATATGACCTTTTTGTAAAAAAAATTAAATTTTACTAGATGGCTCTAATAATTTGATCACCCACTGTAGAAAGTAATAAAATATTGGGTAAAAAGTGCAAAAATAATGCAGAAATAGTTTTATTGATTCAATAATCAATAAATAAATATTTTATATATTGGTATAGAATGATACTAATAACATTTTATTATATACGATACCGAACGAGTTTTAATTTTCCATAATATGTATATTTCTTTCTAGCAAGTAGTAGATTTTTTCTTTTGTCGGTATAATATCGAATCGTCCAGAAAAACTGTAATTAGTAGGTTGTGGATTTTACATTTAAATGACGTTGGTGGTAATTTAGTCATTTCACAAATAATAAATGTCAGTGCATGACATAGACATTGTAAAAAGATTATGTTAAAATATTGCTGAACAATAAATTAGTTTTACTCCAGTCGAAACTTTACTGAGAAACGAAAATGCCACTGAACCTCTAAAAATTATAGGTACGAACAAGCTGAATTTTGCCGAGAATATTAATTTAAAAAAGACGCACAAAAGTTTACCATTTTTACCCCCGGGCTCCCCTTTAAAACCCCCCTCATAAGGAAGTAAAAATGCAAAAAATCGATTTACTTACCAATAATCTGTACATCGTAGAAAATAATGTTTTAAATAAAAAATGTAGCCAAGATAATTTTAAACAAAAATGTTAATTAAAACTTTTTGTGTAGAATGAACGGTTATCTCACAAACAACGCTTGAAGGGACCGTTGATTTTAAACGTCAGTTACGCGCACGAAATCAATGTTCAATAAAGCATCAGCTCGACGTTAAAAATACGATATCATTTGATTCAAGTGTCCTATCGACAAAAATCAAGACGCATTTTAACACTTTCAGTGAATTTGTCCCTCCAGGGGGACATTACGATAATTACTCCTGAAGTATCCGTCATTTTTTGAGGAGAAAATTATATTATTTATTTTACTTGCTTTATTTGTCATAGTTATAAGATTATTATTCGTAAAATTACCATTTTCATAATCTTCAGTAGTTTTTTGTAATGTCCCTCTGAAGGGACATTCTGTCTTGGTGAATAAAAATAATACAAAACTTTATTTACGCTATTAATCTTTATTCACATAAAAATAATAAAACAAACATTATTTTGAATGATATTTTGAGAAACAGTTCCTTCCCGTACCTACTAGAGCCTAACCTTAAAAACTTATAAAATAGCATGAAACTTACAGCATGAAACATTAGTTTTTACTTTCGACAACAAATGTGAGGCATTTAAAATATGTTTAAAAACGCTGGATTTAAATTTTCTCATATTAGTTGTCAAATGCCACATATTAGTTGCCAAAACTTGTCTGCCTCATATGTAATACTTATATCGATATAAAAAATTTATTAACATCCTTTGTAAGGTATATATTAATTATATATTAGTTATGTATTCCTTTTACAAAGGATTTTAATAAATTTTTTAATAGGGTGAAGTAAGGTATATTCGTGATATAAGTAAATTCGTGATAAATTTCTAATAATTCGTCACGATCTAGCCTATTGCCTTATAGCAGCAGTTTTGTTGCAGTCTCTAGCGGAAAGACTCGACAACCTTCCCCACCACTGCATGTCAAATTGCGAAGCTCTGTTGAACCGGGATAAAACTTATTTTTCAGTGTTATTCCTTGTGTTGACGAGAGAGCTTGAAATCTGAAGTGCATTCGTTGTTTTATTATTTATGGTGAATATTGCAAAGGTAAGTTTGTAAAAATTACGTATGATGTTGTTTATAAGTTGCTTAGTACCCCCGTTAAGTTATACAGGCAATTTTCGCCAACAGTTTTCTGAAATAGCTTAAGTTGTGAGGCGGTTTTCTTACGCATTTTAACGTTTGTTTGCGCGGGAAAATGTAACTAATTATTCGCGGTGTATTTACTCTAATTTTATTTGGATTTTTATCATAGATATAATAAATATGTGAACTATAAATATTAAATAATAAATATTATGAAGATTTTCTAACATCCAGGGTATCACGAACTTACCTGTGTCTTTTTTTTTAGAATTCAAAATGCATAAATATGCAAAGGAAAATATCGCCAATATGAGATCTCCGATTTATTAGAAGCCTCAAGACTTGTAAGAGTAGAGAAACTATCCATCTACAAGGCAAGTAAACAAAGTGGAATAGCCTGGAGTACACTGAAAGATTTTTTAAGTAAAAATGAAGATGACAATCACCAAGTTGCCAAACTAGGAAGGCCGTTTGCTCTTACTGCAGAAGTTGAAATTCAGTTGTTTAATTACATTATAAAAATGCAAGAATTGGGTTTTGGTTTGACGGTGCAGATGATAGAAAGATAGCCTTTCAACTTGCACAACGTACGGAGAGAGATCATTTCTTCAATAAAGAAAACGAGTCTGCTAGTAAATGGTGGTGGGCTCAGTATAAAAAGCGATTCAATCTAACACTGCGTGTTCCTGAAAATTTGGCTGCATACAGGGCATCAATGTCAAATAATGAAATACTGGTGGATTTTTATACAAAATTAGAAACATTAATGGTTAGACTTGGAGTTCAGAATAATTCCGTTCGTCTCTGGAATTGCGATGAAACCGTACTATCTTATGTGGTCAAACCAAGTAAAGTCGTTACCTCGGTTGGAAAACGTTATGTCTACAAAAGAGCATATGCAGATAGAGGCGAATCTCAAACCATGATGGGATGTATTTGTGCCAATGGAACATGGATTGCACCGTTGATAATTTTCAAAGGGGTTCGATGGAACGATAATTTAAAGAAAGATTGCCTACCAAATACACAAGTAAAACTTTCTCCAAAAGGATGGATCAAGAGTGAGATCTTTTTGGAATGGCTTCAATTTTTTATTGCCTCAATTCCCTCTGCCCGACCAGTAATTTTATTAATGGATTCCCATGCATCACACATCAATCCAGAAGTTATATCTCTTGCGCCTCACAATGGTGTTTATTTATTTACATTTCCAGCCCACACTAGCCATCTGTTACAGCCACTTGATGTAGGTGTTTATAAGTCATTAAAGGCTCATTGGGCCAAAAGCTTAAATGTTTATATGAAAGATAATGCAGAGAAGCCCAATAGAACCAATTTTCACACCATTCTAAATCCGACATACATTTCAAGTTTTTCCGCATCAAACATTACAAATGCGTTCAGAAAATCTGGGATATGTCCCTTTGATAGCAATGCCATTCCTAAGGAAGCTTTTGCACCTTCTCTACTCACTTCTAATGAGATACCTAATCAACGTGCAGGAGCTCCTACGCAACAAAAGCCATTTAGCAACATATTGTCTCTTCCAACAAAGCCAGTTGCTGCAAATCCGAATAGAAAGAAGCGCGATTCAAGAGCAAAGTGCCTTAATTCTGAAAGTGGTGTGCCTTCTTCAATAAGCGATACAGCATCTACGTCATCACCGTGTGTATTAGGCCTCAATCCTGAAAGTGTTATTCCTTCTTCACCAATTCATGCACCATCTACGTCATCATTCTGTGTTCTAGCCCCAACCAATAAAAAAGCGGTTTCTGAAGATAATGACTGGGATTGCGGAATGTGTGGTAATAGTTATTCACTAGATGTCAAAAGAAAAAATGGTGCCAAGTGGGTCCAGTGTTCCTACTGCCTGATTCCATATCATGTTATGTGCCAATCGTCTGATGCCGAAGAGGACGTTTTTATGTGCGACATGTGTGGAAACAATGAAGACACCATTAATGATTCTGAAGAAGATTAAGTTATTTGTCTACCACCTGTTTTTGTTTTTAATTAATTTAGCTTTGTTTTATTTTTTCAAAATATGGATTTACTTTTCTTGTAAAGAATTTTAAATTTTGTTTTTATTTGTTAAGAAATTACCTAATTTTACCTAATAAATGAATTTTTATTATTAAAAAAATTTTATGCACATAAATTGGATTGTCACGAATTTACCTTACCTCTATCACGAAATTGAATATCCATGTCACGAAATTACCTTACCTGAACAAAATTTAAAAAAATACATAAATTATTAAACTTTATAATATTTTACACAAAATAGTAACTTGCAGTTGTTACTGAATGATAAGTCTCCTTTTAGGTAATATTTTTACGGTATAAAATTAAAACCTTTAACCGCATTAATTAAATAACCTATAATTATCACGAATATACCTTACTTCACCCTATATGGTATACAGCCAACTACAGGAACGTAGAGTCCTTGTGGATTATATCGATATATTATTGTGTAATTAAATAACATAAAGGATAATAAATAAATAAAACGGTGGAGTTTTCTTCAAAAAGAAGCACTTGGTATAAAAGCCAGTTAATGTTTTTAATACAAAAAAGTAACAGTATCAAGAAAAAACACAGTAAAAGCGAAAGAAAAACTAACCCATCCAGTTGAGGCTGGCAATGGGATTACTCTGAGCCTTTAACCTGATCAACAATGAAATAATTTAAAAGTAAGAACGAAAAAAGGGTACCAAATGGGAGGAAAATAACTGAGAAAAAATAATCTGTTATGTGGCCGATGCAACACTAATCTCTTGAAGCAATGGATGATTTACAACATATGCTGAAAAACTTTATCATTCTCAATATCGGAGCTTCTCGCCCCGCTAGCAAGTTGTCAAAAGAAATAAAAGAGGAGAGCATTCGATTAAAATGAAAATCTATTGCTTTAGCAATAATACTCAGGCATGGAAAAGATGAAAAAAATCTTCGTGGTCTCTAGTACATATAAAAAAAGATTCATATATATGCAAAATATACTTGAAATTAAAAAAAGGATACCTAGTTCATTTTAACGCTTGTTTATTCATTAAAAATTTATTGTTTATTAAAAGGAAGCCAAAATATTTAAAGGTGCATCAATGTTTACCTAAAAAATTTTGTTTGTAACCCGACGATATATCTTTCATAAAAAAAGAATCATAGTTACAGCTTTTCTAGTACTTCATCTATAATAAAATTGTTTCTTATAATTATCCATAATTTTCTAATTATAAATAAGTTAAAGGTCTTGAAGGTAAGTTCGTTTTTATTGGTTTAACGTTTTATCAAATAATATTTCACATTTACTCACACACCTACAAAAAACAATACATTCAGCAGCTATTGGTTAGTGGTATAACCAGTAAAACACAGTTGTATCCAATATTATTCATTTACCAATAAAAATGTAAGAACTTAAAACTGTTTACTGATAAGACGAGTGAAAAACTTGTCCCAAATTTATTTGACTAATAGCAAGTTTTGGGCGTTATAGATTTGTAATTATTGGTTACGATTTGACGAATCACATTGACAGTTACTTAATTTGGACTCATTTTCTTTTAAATAAGACATTAGAAGTTTATCAACTTAGAGGGTCAATGTCATATTAACCCACTTGTGTACGAGTGGGTTAAAAATTATACGAGCACATGGTTTAGTGTACATTTTCTTTTGAAATAGGTATATTCAAAAATTCAAAAAACTGTTACTTTTTGACATATTTAGGTATATTTAAAAATCAATAACTAAAAATTTTAAACCTATTTAGTCTAATAAAGAAATAACTTAAACCTTATAAAACACACATTTTATTTCCAAAATTCTTTACCAGCAAAAACGACTGTGACCTAAACTTGAAACTTTTTTTTCCTAATTTTAGGTTAGATGTTTTCCACAACCGGTTGTAATATGCTTCAGAACAAATCGGCTCTTAGACAACTTGTAACTTTGCAAAACATCTAGTTTTACGCTTTTTACAATATTTGTAGTACCTATCCTATTTTGTTTGGTGAGGGATATGGATGCTCTGGATCTGGTATTATAATACCGTATATTTCGCGGCAATCTGGCGCACACCTCTAGGCAATGTCTCAGTTAAAATCCGTGCTGCAATGTTTGGTTTAACCAAGTCAAGTCCTAAATTTTTTTGAAAGATTTTTTTGTCTCTGCTACATGGCGCATCTGGATTTTTGTTCCTAATTATAACTAGCGTTAATTGCAACCACATTTACTACTACTACTACTTGTCGGTTTATAACGTTCTCCGCGGTTTTCCGACTTCTAATCGCCACTTCGTCCGGTTATTCCATTCTTCTATGACCCTCTCTCTCAGTTCTTTATTTATTCCTTCGCTCCAAATTTTTCTCGGCCTACCTCGTTTTCTCTTTCCTTCTGGATGCCATTTTAATATTTCTTTTGGTATTCGTTGTTCATCCATTCTTTATATTTGTCCGAACCAGATAAGTTGTTTTGTTGTTAGGTCATCTCTGATTGTTCGTTTGATTCCCATTATTTCTCTAATGCGTTCGTTGGTAATCCTTTCTCTTCTAGATCTTCCTGCGGTCTTCTCCAAAAATCCATTTCCGTCGCTTTCAGCGTTGCCAGTGTTCTTTCCTTCAGTGGCCATACCTCACAGCTGTATAAAGGGATACTGCAAAAACATTTAACAGTCATAAAAAGATACCATTGTCCATCTTGTAGTCGCTCTGGCTACATTATCCGTTGTAGCCATTCTATCTACCACATATAATTCACTTTTTGTTAGGTTGTAGAAAGCTAAACATGTAGTAGTTGTTATTTACGATCGACAATCCTCTGTGGATCTTGGCCTGCTCTAAGATTCGTCGCCATTCTGTTCGGTTTTTGGCAACATCTTGCCTCTTCTGATTTTTAATATTCGTAAGTCGGTTTCTACTCCATCTAACCACCTAATTCGCGGTCGGCCCTTTGCTTCTTTTTCCTACAGGTGTTCCTGTGGTTAGCTTTTTTGCAATGGTATTTTCTGGGCATTCGTATTAATGTGTCCAGCCCATCTAAGTCGCTGTGTTTTAATGAACGTTATGACATCTGGCTCATCCAAAGAGCTGATACAATTCAAAATTATATCTTCTGCGCCACTGCCCTTGGTCGTTTACAGCTCCAAATATTTTGCGGAGTATTTTACGCTCAAATATTCCCAAAAGTCTTTCATCTTTCTGCGTTAGAGTCCATGTTTCTGCTCCATATGTGAGGACCCGGCCTCAGCAATGTTTTGTATATAATAATTTAAGATTTTCTTTGAATGTTTTCTTTGAATGTTGAGTGGAAATGCTTGTGGAGTCCATAGTATGCCCTATTTGTAAGATTTATTCGTCTTTTGATTTCTTTGCTTGTTTTTATTGGTAGCAGTCAATAGCGACCCAAGGTATGTGAAGTGAAGTTGTCAACACGTCCAAAGGTATGACTTCCAAAGACTGTTTCTCGTTCCTCATTTGCTATCGGATCCTTTGCAACCAACATGTACTGGTTTTGTCTTCGTTGATGACTAGACCGACCTGTTTCGCCGCGTTTCCAATTCTAGGAGATATTGCTTAACATCTCGCTTGCTACGCCTTATTATATCAATGTCATCAGCATATGCTAAGACTTGTATCGATCTATTGTAAATAGTACCGCCATCCCTAAGCTAAACATGTAGTAGTTGTTATTTACGATTTCTATGGTTTGTTCATCTAACAAGGTTTGATACTGCCATTTTTCTTACTATTGCGTCCACTTTTTACTGAGTTTCGAAAGATGTTCCTTCAACGTAGAATACCTGCGGTCGCTAGTAGCGGCCTTTATATCAAGAAACATGAAGTCATCTTCAGACTCTCATCGATGTCAATTTCAGTAAACAGCAAATTTAAAAAATTTGAAATCATACATAGTTTAAAATTTGTTCTTTAAGAGCTCTCTCTCCACTGTTCCAGTCTTTGCTCTAGTTTTATTTTAGTTTTCTCTACTTATACCATAATACACATCATCAGGTTGTACTGCTGTTGTACGCTACACTATGCAGATGACCAAATTGTAATTGCACAGACAAAGAAGATCTTGATATATGACAAGGAAACTGATAGAGGAATACAGAAAATGGGGTCTGGAGGTAAACACCAAAAAAACACAATATCTATGTGTAGGCAGAGAAGAAACAGACCTGAACCTGGAACAGGAGACAATTACAAGCTGTAAGGAATATGTATATCTGGGAATAAAACTAACGAGCACAGGACGAACCGAAAGAAAATATTAAAGACAGAATAGTAAAGGGAAGACAGGTGATAGGAGCCCTGAATTCGGTACTGTGGCAAAAAAATATAAGAATAGAAAATAAAAACGAATTACAACACAATATTAAAACCAGTGTTAACTTATGGAGCTGAAGTTGGCAATTAACTAAGAAATACAAGGATAAATTACTAGCCCACTGAGATGGATTTTTGGAGAAGGTCAGCAAGAAGATCTAGATTAGAACACATAATAAAACGACGACACATAGACAACAAATGGAAATAGAAAGAACAATCATAGATGACATTGAAAGACAACAGCTAGTATGGTACGGGCACGTAAGACGAATGGAGGAAAGAAGAATCCCAAGAAAGTGTTAGAATGGACACAGAAAAACGAAAACGAGGAAGACCAGTAACCACATGGATGAAAGGCATCTCCAAGGCAATGTCGGAACGAAATTTGAGAGATGAACACTGCCATATAGAAAAGAGTGGCGATTAGGAACGGAAAGGCGTAGAACGCTATAAAACCGGTTTAATATATATACAGGTTGTTTGTTAACGACTAGTTATTTAGCTGGAACCGATGCCTTTATGTGCCCTCCAAAATACGGTGACGTTTCAGTTAAATTAGTAATTTAAAAATTTGGTGTCTGGTGTGTGCTGAGATGGAATCCGGTCCGTTAGGATTGGTAAGGCACTTTCTTGCATGATCCTCTAGCTTGGACAGTTTCATAGCATCATCACTTAAAGTTCTGTTGCACGAAAGGCACGTAGCCAGATCTTCAGATAATCAACGCTACACTTCTTACGTTTCTTTTTCTTCTCGGACATGTTGAGTTTTCTGTCAATATATATTTTAAATTATCATATTAATGGCTGTCCTGTACGCCAAACTGTAGACAAGAAGCGACCTGACTCACTTGCACTGAAGCATTTCGACGAGACCACTTTGGGAATCTATGCTCTACATATATGTGGAGCTATTTCTAACTTAGCTGGCCTTTGACTGTTTCCCCCCAATTCAAGATTAATTTCTTGGACAAACAGAAACGTCTGTAGCAAGTTTCAATACTATAGGACTTTTCCTTCTAGAGTTGCCACACTCAGATAGACAGATAAAAACATTATTTTAAGAAGTCTTGCCTTGATTCGCAGTAATTTTTTAGTGCCTAATATTTTCGAAGGCTAAATTCATAATCGTAACTCATAAATATTTTTTTGGTTGATGATAAATATAATTTTTAGACTGTTTTCAATACAGGTGACATTTATTTCTTATTTAATTTAATAATTCAAATTAGGTGTCTACAAATCCCAATTAAATGGAATGATTTATATGTTCTACATATAGATAAAAAAATGTAGAAAATAACCTGCTGCGACGCAGAATTTCTACAAAGTACTGATGTTAATTATATACCAATAGACCATGTTTAATTTCTTTTAAGACCTAATAAACTCTCGCAAGGCGACTGCTTTATTTATTTTTCCATAAATGTCAATGACATTTTTGTGATTTAAACTTTCATTTGAAAGAATAGTAGAGGTGTGCCTCAGCTGATGGCTAGCCTGCATTCGGCACGTGAAATTTATGGTAATTACAAACCAGTCCTGTGAATTCATTAGCTGATAGGTACTGTATAATATCGAGATCAAATGATTTATTGATATTCATGGCTAAAATGTATTATGCGATTATTGATGTCCCTGAAACTTCTCTGTTTAAATATATGCAATATAATGAAGTTTGAATAATTAAATAAAACTCTCTCGTCTGAAGTTTAGGTTTGTTTAACTTTTTTCTACGTAAGGAAACTTTTTTCTTTCCACAAAAGGATTTTAAAAGGAATTTAAAATAATATTTATCTAACGGTACATAATGACATGACTAAATAACTGGAAATGTTCATTTTATTAAAATATTTTAATCTTTAATATTAGTGACAGTAGATAGATTCTACTGATAGGTACTTCTTAATCCTGTTATTGTTGTAGCAGGTGACCGATTATAATCCCGTAATAAAAGGGTATTGTAAAAGTTTCTTGGGTGGGGTATGAATAGAATTGTCCTTTTGCTCTCAAAAATGAGAGTGAAAACTTGAAGCATCTTCAATCAAGCTTGTTTAATTTGTTAACTATTTTGATTTTACACTGCCGAAAATAACAAGGGTCGCTACTTGACATGGACAAAGTTTATTGTTCAGTTTATGGCAAAATTGTAAGAACTAAAATATTTAATACTTTTCTATATTTAATATGGTATTAAAAATATTTTAATGATTGCATAAACTAACATTAATAAAAACTTTCTGATCTACCTCAGCCACCTAGATAGATTAATGCTATCCTTCTCAGGAATCACCTCGTTCAGGTACAACAAAAGCTGGTCAAGATAAGAACGGTACAACGAAACAGTGTCCTTATTTGGAGTTGGCAAGCAACAGTGAAACCTTAGTTTTAAGTGACATGGAAACATCTGACGAAGAAAAAAGTAACATCGAGAGTACTTACAAAACAACCCTTAGTAGTAGAGCGCAAATTGTGACCGATAAAACCAATTCCTCCCGTCAGAAACCAAGCTTACCCAAAGTATCCCAAAAAGGATCTTTAAATAAGAACTGGTTCTTCAAGGCCTATAAGAGGACAGAGTAGCTGACATGCGATTATGCACCATTTGTCTTTGTTACTTACCTAAAGAGTGTGTTGAACTAACAAATAAAGACAAAATCCAATCTTTCATTTGTCCATATTGTGCGTGAATATTGTTTTAGGCAAAATAAATCTATTTTTTTAAATTTATGTTCATTTGAAAGTTCATATTACATCCGATACTTTGGCGATATTAGGAGGTTGTAAATATAGTTAACTGACAGTTTTTCGTAAACTGTTTGTAACTAAATGAGTAGTTTTTTAAATTATTAAATTATTTTCATATTTTCAACTACTTTTACTTAGTTGATTGAATATTCCATGTAGTAACATAATGTCTCATTGTGTCATTCAATATGTCTCATTATCAATCTAGAAAATTCTAGATATCACCTGTACCTACCTTACAATGTGTAATTATTAGTTCAGTTTAAACAGTTTCCCATAACCATTATTATAATAAAGAGTAATATGAAGAAACACTTTTGTCAATTAATCGTAATTATTACATAATAATTATAAATAAACAAAAAAACTACAACGCATTCATTAAAATAAGTGTAAACCATTATTACTAAATTTTGTCACCTAATACAAACGATTTATCAACAAATACGAATATTGTCACAAACAAAATCATATTTAAGAATCAGAATATTTGATGCCATGATTTAAGTTATTTCAATGTAAGGTCACTACCTTCAATTTTTAACTGCAAAAGTAAGTTGCCTCAGATAAACATGAAAGATGTCAAGGAAGTTTTTTCTCACCGTTCGATCCAATGATCTGTTTACACCATAGTTTGTTCTATGTGTACTAATTTTAAACGTCTGTGAATATTGGGATGTTTGGCTTAGCTGTCTATAGTGTTGCATAAAACCGGTCTTGGTCTTGCAGTCTTGGTCTTGATCTAGCGTTTTTGCAAGACCAAGACCACGACCGCCTAATTTTAGCAAGACCAAGACCAAGACACCTTGCAAGACTTAAGTAAGAACAAGACTAAGCCTGCGAGACTCTTGCGTCTTGCAGTTAGGATTGAGTGTCGTTTTAGCGAATATAGTAGTTCGGGTATATGCTTAAAGACTCTATAAGACGCACAAAAATATGTAATAAAAATTTGAAAAACTAGACTTATGCGCTTTACGAACAATACCATACACATACATACCGAATCAGAATATTCATTAAGAAATCACATTTGACACGTGCTCAGAGGTCATAATTACAATGTAAAAATAAAATATTTTGTATATTCTTTCCCAGCAGACGACTTCTTCGCTTTGGAACTAATTGTCCAGATTTTGATAAAACATGAAAAATTTATTATTATACTTATATTAAAATTATATTTAAATATTTATATATTTATTTAAATAAATAAAATTGCACCAAACTAGAGGCTTTATCTTTAATGGTAAAATACGAATGCATATTATTTAAAACTGAATTTTCTGTGTTGTCAGTTCGGCAATTAATTAATTAAATTTTTAAATTCCTTTTATCACAGATAGTGTAGTGAAAAGGTAACATAATATGTTTTGCGATTACTCGTATGTTGGTGTCATCAATGCCGACAAAAAATTATATTATTAAATAACGAAACCTATTGTTTATTATATAAAATATTGGAGCTATTGCATGATAGTCAAAATTCTGGTCAGCAAAATATTGTATCTCTTTTTAACAAAGGAGTTTGATATTTCAACGACTGCGGCTGGTTGTTATTATTTAGGCTGTTAATAAAGCCTTATTTTTTATCAGTAAATTTTTTAAAGCAGGTAGATACATTATGCTCATTGACTCTGAACCATATATATTTGGCTTAAACTATTGTACCGTTTTTAAATAAAACGAGCGGTTCGAATTTATATAAATATATTTATTTATAACTTTACAGTTCGGTATTCTCTTATCAACTAACTTAACTCCTAATTTCGTTACATATATATATATATATATATATATATATATATATATATATATATATATATATATACCAAAGTTACTATATTCTAGAACATTCCCACCTCTAATTCTAATTCAGTCAAATACCTGACGGATTGTTCTCTTGCGGTCGAAAGATCTATCGATGATTCTCGATGCCCGAGATGCTTCGAGATGCAACTGTTAGGCGGGCCACACTGAATGCATGTTCGTAACACTATTATTGCAGAATACCATCCTTATAATTCTCGGTTTGTTATTCGGTACTTGGGGTATTAGATAGTACAGTGGCGCACGCAGAATTTTTCTGTGAGGAGGAAATTTTTTTTATGCTAACTCCCTTTCGAGTCCTTAAAATTTGTGAGGAACAGTTTCGGAATAGTGCCCTGGGGTGGTTTAACCCCAAAAAACCCCTGGGTGCGCCACTGAAATAGTAACGAACGTAAAGTAACTATAAGTATACTATATTATATAGTATACTATGTATACTATATATTATAGTAGTAGTTACTTTTTCGACATCACTAAACTTCATTCCCAATTGAGCTTTTCTTCGAGTCTAATGTAATAATTATTGTTTTCCATCTAATCCTTGTTATTCTCGGTGTGACAAGTTTACAATTTAACATAATAGATAAAGATTCAAATAGTTCTAGTCGGAGTAGTGAAGTTTGAGCTGTAGATTTAAAAGACATAAAGCAAATTGCTTTGTGTAAATTGTGCCTACATAGAAAGGTTGAAATAAAAATGAAAAACAGAAACACGTTAGGATTAAGGAAGCATCTAATATCTTTTCATAAAAAGGAATTACAAATATTTCTTCCTGAAAATTCAAAATTCGGTGGATATATCACAAGCTTTCTAATAACCGCTGAAAAAAGTGGACATGTTAAAAAAATATACTTATTACCAATTACATATAATATTATGTACGTACTACTTTATTTGGGTAAATTAATGTATTTATTAAGTAGGTATCTCCTTAATTTAAAATTATTCTTTTGATTATCATTGCTTTTTTACGTATTCCTTATTTTTCAAGTTAGTATTTTATATAAAAGTAGAGCTAAGACTGTTAACAACATTTATTTTGCTTTAATAAGTGGATTATAGTTTGTTATCTGATCACCTAAAGAGTCTGTGTCCTTGATACTTGTGAATTTTTTGCCACATACCAATCTTTTTTAAGATTTCCATTTCATATATATTGGGGAGTCCATCAATTCCTGTCTAGAAAGATTGTTTTCTTTAAAATACAGTTTATGCCATTAATTTGGGTTTTCTGTGTTTTAACCATGTTTTAGCACATGTAAGCTTATGCAAACGCAAACGTTTATTAAGAAACAGATTGACTTCCGTAGGGAATAGTAGATAGCTGAGTTAGATAGAGCATAGGTACGGATCGCTTAGATCGTGGCTTCAAACCCCACCGGGTGTCAGTTGTTTAGACATTTATTAATTTGGTTGGTCTTTATTATGGCTATGTTAATTCAAGCTTAAAATGTACTTAGTCTGTTACGTTGTTCTAAGATCCAAAGTAAAATTGAATAAATAGCAATAGGCTAATGGGTAACTGCAAGACTTGCAAGACTCTTACTGCAAGACCAAGACCAAGACTAGGAGTGCAATACCAAGACCAAGACCAGGTGTATTGGTGCAAGACCAAGACCAAGACTGTCTAAGTCTTGTTTTGTTCTTGCATTTGGGCAACACTACCTGTCTAGAACCCTCCAAAATCTCAAGGCACTGAATAAAATTATTATGTAATTTAAAAGTGATGATTCTAGCAAACCTAGTTTTGATTTGAAAGGATTTTAAATAAAAAAATTTTTCTAGTTGTCTCGTTTTGGATGTGTCAGGTCTTGTCCCTCCGTGTATGTTAATATAAGTTTAATTGCTGCTTTATAGATTATTGTTTTTGTGCCTTGTCTTTTGGTTTTTGTTCTTCCAGATCGTGTCATAAAGAGATCCCGCCGCTTTACTAAGCTTTGTTTTCGTACTTCTTCAACTTCTCCGTAACTAGTTATATTTATTCCCAGATATCTAAACTTCGCTTCCTGTAATATTATTTTCCCATCAATTTCTATTTTACATCGTAGTGGGTGTTTCGATGTTGTCATATACATTCATACACATAAATCTCAAAGGCATCTATTCTTTTTTCTATTTCAGTGTCCATTGTCCAACTTACACAGCCCTACAGTCAGACAGAAAAAATGTAACATCTGATCATTCTGATTCTAAGCTGCAGACTAAGGTCTGATCTTGTAAAAAATGTTTTTAGGGATGGATTGCCGTTATTTCCGCCTGAAAAACTGTCATATTCTTAGATAGACTTACCGGGAAATGTATCCCTTGATTTGTTCCTACTATGCCGGCTCCCACCGATGTGTTTGAGCCATCCGTGTACCAGGTAGCAGCAGTTTGTATGGGTACACCTTCATTCCGATCTTCCCTGCCTAGTATCTTAATTGTGAACTTATTGTTAAAGCTATATCTCGTATATGTTGCATCAATAGGTTGCCCTATCACAATATCGGCTTTTAGCTCCCCGATTAGCTTTCTGTTGTCAGCCATATCTGCCAGCCTGCATCTGGCTTATATGTCGCTGACTATGTGACCAATACCAGAAGTGACAACAAACGAAAAAATAAACCACAACGATTTCGCCAGGTAGAAATCGTATGATTTCTCTTTTTGAAAAAATAAACATTGAGGAGGGAGAGCTAAAGAAAACATTAAAGAAATTAAAAAATAGAAAATCGTCGTTAGAGAGCAGAATACCGAAGGAACTCAGACAGTACGGAGGATCAGATCTGACTGTTCAGATCTGAAGACGTTTAGTGGAAAGACCGCGAAAACGATGGAAAGATAACTTACTGGAGGTACATTAACAAATAGACAGAATCATCTCTACATAAACAGAAGAAGAAGAAGTTTTCTAAATTTTTTGCGTTGGATAAGATAATCCGTTAATAAAGAACAAACAAGCAAACAAATAACATTCTGGGGCCATCCAATTCCTCGATAATAAAATTCACAGCTAATACGAAAGCTAAGAAAGGCCAAACCATCTGAACTGATGTAACATGGTGCAAACATGAGATGATAGTACAATGAACCAGTAAAAACTGAAGAGACACCTTTGGATGAAGACCAGGTTTTAATTGTTTAAAATTACTAAAAATTTGTTGCTGTGGCTTATAACCAGCGGATGATAACTTACGTAGGTGCTGTAGTCGTCGCCGTCGCAGTCGCGCCGCTTGTAAGCGTTTTTGAAAGTTTGTATGAAACGGTTTGAAGTGTATTTAAATTAGAGTGGCTTCCAATGTGTTAAAAAATTCTGGCTGAGGTTCAAAATAAATAAATAAATATTATATATGTATAACTGTATAACAAATACATACACTCTGAGTTTTCTTATCATTATTTCCGTTTCGCATACTATTCATTTTGATAAAAATACAATTGTACTGAAGCAAAACGTGACCAATTTAGCGATAAGTTATCTGCGTTCTCGAAATTTGTAAACTACTATTTAATACTGAAGAAAAATTATTAAATACCTTAAGAATGTATGAAATTGGTTAACCACTCTGTTTTCTTTTGCACACAGACACAACATACAGTGTGTTCCATTAATTTGGGACTGTTTTGGATTATTTGAATTTGAAATACGAGAGCGTCTCTACCGTTTGCATGGAACTCACTTTTTAGAAACATCTACCAGAGGCATAAGTTAATGTAATCAAACAATTATCAAGCTTATTATCGTTTGAAATTTTGAGACAATTTGAATATTTATCAAAACACTCTCTTGCGAAGATTTGTAATACGCGAATTAAAACCTTTTACAGGATGGAAAAAATGCTACAACATTCGTTCCAAAACTACCTCACTTTGATCTTTGTATCTTATGTTGTTGCAATAATATGTTTGGCATATTTGAATTAACAGTGATAATTTAAGAAATGAATGAAATAGAATAGATTATTTTAAAGAATATTAGATTTTATTCATCATCATCAATGGTGCTACAGCCCTATGAAAGAGCCTCGACCTTCCCAAGTCTATTACGCCAGGCAGTCCTATCCATTGCCAACCGTTGCCAGTTTGCTGCGCCTATCTTTCTACCATCCTCATCTGCACCATCCTTCCATCTGAGTTTTGGGCATTCGATTTTATTACAGTGAATTAAATGACCAGCGGCGGAACAAATAGTAAACCGTTAACTGCAAGAATAGAGTATGAAAGTAGCGGTGAAGAGAATTTTAGAAAGAAAAGCAGAGATGGGTATGAAGAAGAAGAACTATTCGGAAAGAGCAAAGCTACGAAGACGACACCAAATAAGAGCGCTAACCAATATGAGAGTATGTTGCAAATGATGATTGAAATTCTGTCAAGGCACGATGATATGATAAGCGAAATAAAAAAGCTTGAACCATTGTTAAGTGATAGGATTTAAGCAGCTGCTCCTTCAAAAGCCTCCAAACCCTTACGTGAGGAACATTTAGTTGAGCAGCCATTACCCTTGTACTTGTTCCAGGGACTTCTTTAATGGTTTCTAAAATGTCTTCATAAGTTGCATCCATTATTGGACGACCACTATTGCCAGTAACTTGCGGTTGAAATGTACCCGTTTCCCGTAAATGACTATCAATGGTCAGAAATAATCGTCGATCGGGTGTATTTCAATTGGGGTATTTTACTGCATAACGCCTTGCGGCTGCTGCACTATTTCCTTGATATTCACCTACGATATTTAATAATATCGTAGGTGAATGTCGATCGTATTTTATCGGTATATCGGTATAATCGGTATATTTGATATTTAGTAATATCAAAATTTTTAATATTAATCTTATTCTATTATTCTATTATATTATATATCTTATAATATTAATCTTATTCACACAATGTGTTAAACTAATGATGCCACAAAATTCATTTTATTTGAACGTACTCAAACGTTTGGGGGGATTCAGGGCTGCACACTCCCCTTTAAATTTTTCTGTGCGCTTAGATTTCGTTGTTTCTTTTGTATGAAAAATGCTTTCAGAACAAGAAAGTAACGTGTCAATTTTTATTACAAAATGTCAAGTAGCTTAGGAGGTAATGCAAAAAACAATTTTTATTTTGTAACTTTAAAAACACCCTGTATAAGTATACAAGCAAGTGATTATAATTATATGATCATGTAGGCTGTACATTACCGTTTTATAAACTATTATGTTCATTATCTATAAATATTAATATTTCTAAAGTAAATTTCAATTATTTTTTGTACATAATAATTAACTTGCCTTATTTTAATGTGACAGTTAAAAAATGAAGAGCGCAATAAATTTCCAGCAATATAATTGACGTAATAATAAAAAAATGCATAAAAATGTCTGTTTGCTTGATGCATGTCTTTCATTCTCATTAATTTTAAGGTCGGATAGTAATTAGTGAAAAGCAGTATCGTGTATATTATTGTTACGCAGTAACTTCAGTTTTTTTAAATGACAAATGGATAAACCATCATAGAAATTGGAAAAAATATTGGAAAAACGCGATCTTACAGATACTCTATTAGGGCCAAGTTATACAAGCGCTAATAAAGTCGCGTAATATAAAGAAGAATACAACAAATTAAGGACAGAATGTAAGAAACAAATAAGAAAAATTAAACGAACCTGGTTAAATGATAAGATAAATGAAATAGAAAAAGAAAACACAAATAGAAACACAAAAGCATTTTATAAGAAAATTAGCGAGCAGAAAAAAACCTTCAAAGGAAAGATAAAAGGCATAAAGGATAGAAATGGAAAAGTATCAGAAAATGACAAAGAGTTTAAAGAAATCTGGACTGATTATTTTAAAAAATTATTAATATTAAAGAATATTAATAAGAATATTAATAAGAAATTATATATTAAAGAATTATTAACAGTACAAGAGGACGAAGACTTAAATGAAAATGTGGAAGAAGAGACCACGATGATAGAAACCGAGCTAGAAAAACCAACGAGAGATGAAGTTGAGGAAATTATAAACAGTAGTCGCAACGGTAAAGCACCAGGTATAGACGGTATAAACATGGAACTAATAAAATATGGTGGAGATGAACTCAGAGAAAAAATATACTAATTAATAAAAGTCATATGGGACGAAGAAAAGATGCCAGAAGAATGGCACAAAGGACAAATTATCACAATCCATAAAAAAGGAGACCAACAAATGTGTAATAATTATAGAGGACTGACATTATTAAACACAGCGTATAAAATCATGTCAACCTTAATACAACGAAGACTGGCCAAAGCGACAACAAATATCATGGGACAGTATCAATGCAGATTTATTAGGGGAAAGTCAACAACAGATGCCATACATACGGTAAAGCAAATTATGGAGAAAGCTTATGGATATAAAATAGAAATTGAGCTGCTTTTTATAAACTTCCAACAAGCATTTGATTCAATAAACAGAGCGAAATTACTTACAGCTATGAGAGAAATTAGAATACACAACAAATTAAGACGATTAATAAAAATGACAATGAGCAAAACCGTAGTAACTGTAAAAACACAAGAAGGAGACACAGAAGAATTTGTTATAAATAAAGGTGTACGTCAAGGAGATTCATTATCTGCAACTCTGTTTAATCTTGCCCTGGAATATATAGTCAGAAAAATCAACAAAGGTACACTTAGAACGAGAGAGGGACAAATAATAGCATATGCCGACGATATTGTGATAATAACAAAGAACAGAAAAAAAATGGAAAGTATGTTAAAAGAATTGGTAGCAGAAGGGAAAGTAATGGGATTAGTAATAAATCAAGAAAAAACAAAAATAATGAGATTTGACAAAAAATATGAAAACAAAAAGGTTAGACTGGGAGAATATATATTTGAAGACGTAGAAAAGTTTAAGTATTTGGGAATATTATTAGCAAACAATGGAGAAAGGGAAACAGAAATTAAAGAAAGGATAATTACAGCAAATAAGACATACTATGCAAATAAAAAGCTTCTAAAAATAAATTACTGAGCAAAAAATCGAAAATGAAAATATATAAAACAATAATTCGACCGACTATGATGCATGCTGCCAAAACCCTTAGCATGACAAAAAAACAAGAGGAAGACCTTAGAATACTAGAAAGGAAAATACTAAGAGCAATATTAGGACCAATAAAAATTAATGAAAACCAATATAGACAAAGAACGAATCATGAACTACTAAACGAAATTAAAGAGGATATAGTTTGTAAAATAAAACAGCAAAGGACAAAATGGCTAGGACATATATGGAGATCAGGACCATCTACGACAATATTCTCAATATTGGAATGGACACCAGCTGGTAAACGAAGACGTGGAAGACCAAGATCTACATGGCTACAAGAAGTAACAAACGATCTCAACAGGGCGAGCGTACGACAATGGAGAGAAAAAACCAGAGATAAAAAACAGTGGAGAAAAATAACAAGAAAAATTAAATAAAGAAAATTAGGACTGATCTACCTCGTAAAATAGATCTAGAGAGCTTAAGCGGCGTAACCCCGTACGGGGTGTTTAGCCACAATATATATATAATAAAGTCGCGTAAGCAGCGTCGCGTAGGGATCATGGAGTAAATTATACTAACGAAATTGTCGTTGGTGGTGACATTGTCCCGTTGAGCCTTCGCTAATGCGACGCTGCTAACCTACTGATCCTTTAGAGCTGTTACAGTATGAAAGTTGCCAAAAGATTGCAATACCAAACGGTCCAGATGTGATCTACTTAGTTATAGTGAGCTGGAATTTTGTTTTTCTTCTGTTTCTTATTGCACCGTTTCCTTTCGAATGTTGGCGTTAGCAAAACATTACTACCTGACATATTAATATGTACGGTTTGAAAAGTTTTAGAATAGTCCAAAAGAATCAGCACTTAGCAATAAGCCTTTACAACTGGCACCAGTTATGTTATTAGTTATTTTTAAGATGTTACTAGTACAGCTTTTCACTCCAGAGATGCTTTTTGAAAAGATGCTGATTTTCTGGCAAAATTTTAAGTTTGTCTAAGGGATTTCGTAATTGCTGATTTATCATTTTTATCTAAAATTTTTGTGAAAGTAGGCAGTATGCTAATTAATGGCGTATTTCATTAAATCCTGTGGGATTATTAGTCTTTTTCACCTTACAATTCTATTTTAATAGACAAAAAAAATCGTAGGAGCATTAGTGTACACTTGAGTGCAAAACAATCGTCTCAGAAGCGATATTTGAGATTACACCTTCTGTTTTAATGTAAGAAGTATGAAAATAGCAAGATGTAATGTGCTCCAAAGAACTAGTTCCTTCTTAGGAACTAGATCCAAGGAACTAGTTCCTAGAAAGGAACTATGAAGCCCACCACTAATGTGCAAACAGTACCTTTATTATTGAACTTACAAAAACTGCTATTTCATTATTTGAAAGACGCATTATAAAAACAATATTCAATACGAACAGAGTTTCTCAAATATTCATCATTGGAACTATCCCAAGAAAGACGTAATGAACAGAGAAATCATCAATGACAAAATGATTTTTTTTGTTTCTCAGTATCTGATATTACCGCCCCTATTCCTAATTACACTTTCCAATCGATTTCGCATGGATTGGATGACTTTTCTAATAAATTCTTGAGGCATTGCTTTACATTCATCATTGAGCGCAGCTCTCAATTCCATTATGCTTCCATTCGTTTAAGCTTATCCGAAACATGTTCTATTGGATTTATGTCTGGAGTCAACGCAGGCCAATTTATTGTAGGTATACCGATTTCAGTAAGATAGGTGGTGGTGACTCATGCGGTATGACAACGTGCATTATCATGCAATAAAATAAAGGCATTACCAAAAAATCCCGCGTATGGAACCACATGTTCCTCCAAAATATCTCTGATGTAACGATCCGCCGTTAAACCTCCTCCACGTCCTCCACCAGGCACAAAAACCAGCTCGGTTTTCCCATCTATGGAAATGTCTGACCAAAACATACAAGAACCGCCTCTATATGACACAATTTCTCGTATACAAAATTTAGGGAGCAAATCGTTCCCCTGACCTTCCATAGACTCCATTGATAGTCGTCCCAATTCAGATGTTCGCGAGCAAATTCTAGTCGTTTTTGCTTCTGGGCTGCAGTTAGGTTGAGACCAGTAGCTGCTGTTTTTGGTGTCAGGTTAGCTGCTTTCAGTCTCCTTCTGACTGTCCAAACGATGGTAACCACACCTCGGACCTCTCCAAGCTCTTCTTTGAGATTAGCACCAGTCAAATGTCGATTTCTCAGAGATTTAGATACAAGAAATCGATCATCTCTCTCTGTTGTTATTCGTTTACGATCTCCGCCTTGTCGGCGGACATAATCACCAGTATCTTGGTACCGACGATACACTCGGGACACAGCAGATTGGCTTAAATTTAGTCGATTTGCCACGGCTCTCGGGCTCAGGTCTTCTCTCAATAATGCTACTGCTTGAGCTGCTTTGACGGATGTGGCATCCATTTATTATGAAGTTGCAAACTTAATTGACTGATGTATTAGAGGGTTAGTTAGGTAAAGAAATGTGTTGAGTGGGTGCGTGTCGATTTCAATGGGTCAAATTATGACCCCCTCTCTACGTGTTACATTATTTAGTTGTAATACGTCACCCGATTTACCAAAAATTAAAACTTTTTTCAAACTCAATAATGAGGTTAATAATTGCACACTAAATATTTTTAAATTTACACCTTTTTGGTTGAAACAGGAGACGTACTTTCGAGTCGATTTTTTTTGCACTCAAGTGTATTTTTGAGACGTTAAAAATAAGGTCCATTCTATACGCAAACAGAGAAAAAAAATTTAATATTACAGGACTAAAGTAAAGAACAAGTAAAACACGTGCCCAGTATTCCAATAACAATTATGTATGACCAGCATCACAAATCAGAACATCTGAAAAGCTAAAGAAATAAGATAAAAATTACAGACCATTTCAATAAAATTTAACCAAATATCCGGAACTGAGTTTAATAAGATTATTACCAAAAATATATCATTGTATGAATCAAACCGATTATCTCGTAAGGATATTCTTTTTTGCCGGGTTAGTGGTTTTCCGCGAAAAAAACGGTAAACAAAAATAGCCGCTTCTCTTTGCGTTTTGGAAACATAAAAACAACATTTTGTGGTTATTCATTTTAGATAAATAGTACAATGGATAAAAAATTTTGTTAAAAATGCATATCCGTTGATTATTATCCGTTAATACATTCTTGATGTATGTCCAAATTGCTTAGTGCTGTAAGAGAAGAATTATTTACTGTACAAACACTAATCGAACGATGTCAAGATGTCAATTGCGACGTATTTATATGTCTAGTTGCCTTCGAAAAAGCTTTTGACAAAGTACAACACAGAAGAATGGCAAAAATACTGCAGAACACAGAATAAGATGACCTAGATGACATAATACGAATAGATCAACAAATATTAAAAAAAAATACCTATAAATCGTAGAGTAAGACAAGAATGTGTGCTTTCCCATTTACTTTTTAATATGTATTCAGAAGAATTGTTTAAAGAAGCATTAGAAGACGTAAGTTAGGGCATATTTATTAACGGAGCACTTCTGAATACAACACGGCAGATACGAGCTACTCCAATGCATTTTGCAGGGTAAAAGTGAAGGAAAAAGAGCCCCAAGACGAAGAAGAATATCCTGGCTTGCTAACCTGAGAGCATGGTATAGAAAGACCTCAACACAGCTATTTCGTATAGCAGCCAACAAAGTCATCATAGCCAGAATGATCGCCAACGTTCGGAACGGACAGGTACCTTAAGAAGAAGAACTTCTGAATAATCTTAGATACGCAGATGACAGAGACTCCTTGCGGAAAGCAGAGAAGGACTATAGATCTTGGTTGATCGCATTATTCAATACTGCGAAAGTTTGGAATGGCACTGCATACAAATTAAACAAAAATCATGGTGGTAAGCAAGAACAAGATTGAGGAAGACAGTGTTTATGCTAAAGGAAAACTTTTAGACAGGGTGCACAGATATTAATACTTAGGTTGCGAACTAAATGAAGAATGGGGTAGAAGTATGGAAATAAAACGGCGTATTGAAATAGCTAGAAGTGCTTTTAATAATATGAAAGCAATATTATGCAATGGAAAACTCAACATTGAAATTAGAACTAGAGTATTGAGGTGGTACGTGTTCTCTGTCCTGTTGTATGGAGTTGAGGCCTGGACAATTACAGAGGCGACAGAGAAAAGACTGATTGACTTTGAAATATGGTGTTATCGAAGAATGTGGAAAATATCTTGGACACAACACATAACAAATGCGGAAACGCTACGAAGAATGAAAAAAGATAAAGAAATACTCAACACTATAAAGAAAAGAACACATACTAAGAAACGAGAAATACTAAATGATACGGCTGGTCATACAAGGGAAGGTGGAAGGCAAAAGAGGACCGGGGAGAAGACGCACGTCCTGGTTGAAGAATCTGAGACAATAAAGTGGGGAAAACGTCAATAGAACTTTTAAGAACGGCTGCAGATAGATAGCCAATGTCCTTAGAGATGGGGCACGTTAAGAAGAAGAAAGTATTGAAGAGTATATATACCTAGGGCACAGGATTAAACTGGGCAAACAGAATCAAATGGCAAATATCACTACAAGAATCCGAATGATTTGGGCAACTGTAGGAAGAAACAGAAACACTTCCGGGAGAGAAGCGGATCCTAATCCCTAAATCCTACCCACCAACCCAGACCTACCCAAATCCTTCCCTTCCCTCCTCAACCCGCACTGGACCAGCGTGAGGAGATAACGGTCCAAACCTTCAAGTCAATGTACAGGACAAAAAAGAAAAGGCCCCCAGTGCCCAGCACTTCCCAGAGTCTTGATCACGGCAGCGATCAAACAACTAACGGAAGGGGGGGTGCTAAGAATCCCTGGGTAAGACCCGGCTGCCACAAGATGACAATTTGGCTATGCTCCTACAATATTCGAACACTGACGGACGACAATAGATTCCCAGAAATAGAAAGTGAACTAAAGGATATAAAATGGGATATCCTTGGTATATGCGAGACTAGAAGAAAAAGTGATGAGTATATAATACTAAAAAATGGCACACATTTTATGCATAAAGGTGGCGAATACATTGGAGTGGGATTCTTGGTAAAACAAAGCCTCACACAGTGTATCGAAGAATTCAAGCCCATATCAGACAGAGTAGCATATCTCATCATCAGGATTAATAAAAGAACCACTCTGAAAGTGATCCAAGTGTACGCTCCGACCAAAAGCCACGACGATGAAGAAGTAGAAATATTTTATGATGAAATAAGAACAGCTATAGAAACAAATAAAGCAAATTACGAAATACTATTAGGAGATTTTAATGCTAAATTGGGCAAAAAAGAGGAAGATTATGAACATTTAATTGGTAACTATGGCTACGGGAAAAGAAACGATAGAGGAGAAATGCTTCTCAATTTCATGAATGAACATAACATGTACTCAATGAACTCCTTTTTTCAATAAAAAACCAGGCCGAAAATGGACATGGATGAGTCCCGATAAAAAGACAAAGAATGAAATAGATTATATCTTAACGAAGAATAGAAACCTAGTAGAAGACGTATCAGTATTAAATCAGTTTGACCTAGGAAGCGATCATAGACTAATAAGAACAAAACTAGTAATTAACAAAAAACTAGAAAGAAAAAGAATACATGAAAAAAGATACAAATGGACATCTGAAGAAATCAAAAATAGTGAATTTAATAAAAAGATAGTGCATGCATTAAATCAAGTTAGCATGCAGCAGATAAACTCCAATGATATTGATGATTTGAATAACCTTATTACCGAAACAGTGAATAAAAGCCTTCTGCAACTGAAAAAACCGAAAACAACATGCAATGAATTAGACAAAGAAATATTACAACAAATAGAAAGAAGGAAGATCTTAAATAAATCTAACAAAAGGGGAACCGACGAATCTAGAGAACTTAATAGGCAGATTAGAAAAGGAATCAGACAACAAAAAAGAAAAGAAAACGAAAAATTAATAACAACAACTATTGAAAAAAATAAGAGTATGAAATGTCTCAGACCGACACTAGGACGACGTCAGATGATATCATTAATAGGAAAAGACGAAAATGAAATCACAAGTAGAGAAAACATACTGACACGAATAGAAGAATTTTACACAGAACTTTACAGATCACATCAACAAGATGATGAGATGAGACCAGCACGGAAATTAATAAAAAATGTTGGATCAGAAATAATGCCAAAAGTAACAATTTCAGAGGTAACTACAGCATTGGAAAACATGAAGAGAAATAAAGCTGCAGGAGAAGATAGTATTACCACAGATATGATATTAGAAGGAGGTAAGGAACTAATTGCAATTGTAACTAAGCTTGTGGACAGTTGTTTACATCAGGGCAAAGTCCCTAAGAGCTGGAACAACTCTAAAGTAATCTTATTGCACAAGAAAGGTGATAGTCGAAAATTGGAAAACTACAGACCCATCAGCCTACTGTCACACCTGTTTAAAATACTCACCAAAGTCATAACTACTCGACTAACAAGGAAATTAGACGAATACCAACCATATGAACAGGCAGGTTTTAGAAAAGGCTATTCAACTTCCGATCACCTGTTACGGAACCTGTTAACCACAAAAATATTAATAGAAAAATGTAACGAATACAAGTTTCCAGTTTTCCTTGCATTTGTAGACTACGAAAAAGCTTTCGATACCATAGAACACACGGCCGTAATAAACGCAATGCAAAATTGTAGAATAGACAGCAGATATATTAACTTAATAAAAGAAACTATGAACCAAGCTACAGCTACATACTACCTAAATGAAAATGAACACACGAACCCTATACCATTAAACAGGGGAGTCAAACAGGGAGATACTTTATCACCCAAACTGTTCACCTTAGTTTTGGAGGACGTTTTTAAAAACCTAAATTGGAAATATAAGGGAATAAACATCAATGGCCGCTACCTCAGTAATCTACGATTTGCAGATGACATAATCCTGATAGCTACTGACCTACAAGAAATGCAAACCATGCTTGTAGAACTTCATACCGAATCTTCTAAAATAGGACTGAAAATGAATTTAAACAAAACAAAAGTCATGCACTCCGAAGACACCGTGACAATAATAAACGATAAAGTTATAGAAAAAGTTGAAGAATATATATACTTGGGACAAAAAATAATCCTAAATAGGGAAATTCAGACTGAAGAAATAAAAAGAAGAAGAAAGTTAGCTTGGGCAGCATTCGGTAAACTGAACTATATACTCAGAAATCAACAAATTCAATTACATCTTAGATCTAAAGTTTTTGATGCATGCATTATTCCGATATTAACTTATGCGGCACAAACATGGACAATCACAAAAAAGAATATAAATATACTTAGAGTCACTCAACACGCGATGGAAAGAGCACTGCTAGGTATATCACTTAAGGACAAGAAAACAAACACATGGATAAGACAGAAAACCAAAGTCACCGATGTGGTGCAAAAAGCATTAAAGCTGAAATGGGAATACGCTGGACATGTAGCTAGGAGCGATCTAAACAAATGGCACAGATCAATTTTAACCTGGAGATCATACCAACACAAAAGACCCAGAGGCAGACCTCCTATGAGATGGACAGATGATCTGAAAAGGACTGCCGGGAAAAATTGGCTACAAGTAGCGTACAATAAAAAACAATGGAAAGGAAGACTTGAAGAGGCTTATGTTCAGATGTGGACGTGAATGGCTAGACGAAGAAGAAAAAGAAGAAAGGAAGAAACAGTGTTATGTTGAAAAACAAATAAATCTAAAGAAAAGGGAAATCAAGAGTTGTATCTTAAAATTTATAACCAAATAGAATGGAGATCGTAATACTTACAAAGCTATCACCCAATAGATTAAGAACAACACAGAGGGCCATCGAACGAGCTCTGTTAGAAGTTTCTCTGCGAGAACCTATACGAAATGAGGACATGCGAAGTAATTGGAAGAAGAAAACTGAGAAGAAAATGGCATCAAAAGCATAAAACAGAGGAGAATAGAGAACTCATGGGGATACCTTTGTCTAGGAATGGATGAAGAAAAAGAAGTAGGTAAAATGTATCGAAATACCTGTGATACTGTTTAATTGTAGATTTTTACTATTGTGTAATGTCTTAAAAATAATAAAAGCTATTTTCGACAAATTTCGACAACTAGTGTATGCAAAATATTCAGCAACGTTTCACTTTTCTATGCACTGTACATATTTATAGTTAATTATTTTTAAATAGACTCAAATCAATTCTACGTAGCGATTTGTCAAACTATAATAAGAATTACGTAGAATATAAATATTTATAAGTTCGAATGCATAATGTCTGACACTGACCAGCTTTAACGATATAAATCTAACAGATTTACTTAAAAATACAATAAATCTGAATATATCGAACCTGGAAAGTAGTTTATGCTGACATTAATGGCTAGCTATTTATCTGGTACTGCTGTAACTGTAAATATCGGTATATATTTTTTTGCGAAAATTTGTTTAAAGCTAATATAACATCTGGACTAAAAAGGTTAATCTAGTTCCCTATTTTTCAAACAAATTACATGAACAATAAAAATTGCTAACAGGAAATACAAAATTGGTTATATATGACATATTTCACCGCAATGTATATTTTACGTAACTTTAACACATATACCGCTCAAGCAGACCTTTAGATTCGTAACACGATAATAATTTTTATCAATTATTTACGATTCTTAGATTTTTCTCCTCAATTTTGAAGACCTTTTCCGTTAAAACCCTGTTTTGCGTCTTTAACCGACCCTTTCTTTTATTGCTCATGTCTCTTTTCATCAATATTTTAGGTATAATTTCCACATTCTTCATTTTTAATTGGATAAAATATTTTAATATTACAATTTTCATTACTTCAGCTATTGTACGCTCGCTATTTATCTGGAGTTTTGCAGTTTTAACAAAGGCGTACAGAAAGCAGCTCCCCGAGCAGATAGGAAGAGTCAGAAGAAACAGAACAGTCTCTGCCGAGGCGTTAAGAGTTATCACCGGGTATATTCCGATGCACATGCTAGTAAAGGTAAGAGGAAGAATAGTCGACAGAAAAAATGAAGACAAACAGAACGTTTAAAAAAAAGAAGAAAGGGAGAGGTCCATAATGGTGTGGCAAGAGGAATGATACGGGATGAGAAGGGTGGCGCAGTGGACGAAGTCGTTGATTTCTAATCTGAGAAGATGGATGGATTGCGGGTGCCGGCGTTCGGATTATTTCCTGACGCAGATGCTTACAGGACATGGTTGCTTCAGGGCATAACTTTACAGATTTGGAAAGGCAGAAAATGACAAATGCCTGTATTGTGAATTATCGTATACTGTCTCACACACTCTATTGGTATGCGATAGGTGGATAGGTGAGAGGAGCCAGCTTGAGAGAAAGCTAGGAAGTAGAGTGTAATCAGTCACGGAACTGGTGGAGATGCTTAGGTCGTCAGATAGGTGGAGAGCAGTTCAGAGATATGTGAGGAGAACATTGGAAAGAACAAGAAAAAAGGCGACCCGAAGGGAGGCAGGGTGTCTAGGACCAAGCAAGAAGATAAGGCAGAATGGGAAGGAGCGAAATTGAACATGAACAGGCAGAAATATAGGGTACTCCCTGATAAGGAGTGATGGAGTGATAACGTTTCATAGAGGTATTAAGCCGCCAATGAACAAGCAGAATTGCTTATAAAGAGGAAGAAAAAGAAGAACTTATACTACGGATCTTTTCATGAATGCAGCAAAATTTTAAAATGCCGCATTGCTGGATTAGAACAGTTTAAAGAAGACAAGGGTTATAAAAGAGCCATTTATATACCCTATTATGAAATAAAATAGCTAACATCTTCATTAAATATTTATTTGTTATAATACAACTCATTATCTGCCACAACATAATTCTTGCACTGGCGTCTAAAATTGGTCTTTTTACTTGTATTTTGTCTACTGTTTCGGGGTATTTTTCATTGATAAAAAATCTTTCACATAAAAAAAATTAACATTTTTTTATATCGATTTTTCTAATTCATTACCTTATATATTTAAAGAGTTTTTATATAAGAAGAGACAAATCTTATTTTTGACTTTTTAAAGGTGAGTACTCTCTGGAATACTGGTTACAAGTCATCTTAAGAATTACCTAATTTATAAATTAAGTGAACTGATAGTCATTAGAAACACTTATTGCCAATTATGTGCGAATAAATTTTCAAAAAAAATATAGGGTTATGGGATGAATCTAAAGGGTTATGCTTTTGACAAAGTCCGACATAACAAAGTGCTAGAAATATTGGAAACAGATGGATTGGACGATAAAGATCTACGAATAATTACAAATCTATACTGGCATCAAGTGGCAAGAATAAAGGTTGAACAAGAACTGTCGGATGAAATAAATATAAAAAGAGGAGTGAGACAAGGCTGTATATTGTCGCCTTTACTTTTTAACTTATATTCGGAGGAAATATTTAAGGAAGCCTTAATGGAGACAACCGAAGGTATTATTGTGAATGGAGTAACCGTCAACAATATTAGATATGCCGACGATACCTTAGTCCTTGCCAATTGCGGAGAAGACCTTCAAAATCTAATGAACAAAATAAAACAGACTTGTGATCAGTATGGATTAAAACTCAACGTTAAGAAAACTAAATATATGATAGTTAGCAAACAAAATTATATACATGATGACGGTATAAAAGTCGGAGATGCCACACTGGACAGAGTAGAGAAACTCGTGTATCTCGGCAGTAATATCAATGAGAGCTGGGATCCAACCGCAGAAATTAAAAGCCGAATAGAACAAGCCCGAGCTGCCTTTGTAAAAATGAGAAACGTACTTTGCAGTCACGATCTTAGCATTGACCTTAGAGTTCGTATGATATCTTGCTACATTTTTCCTGTCCTGCTGTATGGAGTAGAAGCGTGGACCCTAACTGAGGCTATGCTTAAACGCTTGACAGCCTTTGAGATGTGGGTATACAGACGACTACTGAAAATAAGCTGGGTCGACAGAGTTAGAAATGAGGAGGTCCTTAGACGGCTGAACCAAACAACACAACTGGTCAATATAATAAAGAAACGAAAGCTGGAATACTTCCGTCATATTATGAGACACCCTGAAAAATATGATCTTTTACATCTGATCATTCAGAGAAAGATCCAAGGTAATCGTGGTCCTGGTAGAAGAAGAACATCATGGCTGAAAAATCTAAGGCAATGGTATGGAAAATCAAATTCATCGTTATTTAGAGCTGCTGTCAATAAAGTCACGATAGCGAATATGGTAGCCAACATGATATCCAACGATCGATAACGGTCATGGAACTAGAAGAAGAAGAAGATAAATCTAAAAAGATTTTGGTGACAACACCGATGAATGCAGAAATCACTAAAACCATTACCAGAAAAAAATCGAATAAAACAGGAATCAGTCAAATCAGTATATTTAGAACATTTAAAAAAATTCACGGCCAACCATATCACATTAAACTACATTGGAATTTGACAGAACAATATTATGATAAATGTTTAAATTTTTATTTATGGACTTATGATAAAGCTCTTGAAATTCCCGAGGAAAGGTCCTGATTTAAAGTATATACAGATGTACCTAGTTAACACATTAGTGATCAATAATCAGGCTTAAACTAAACATTGTCCGAAAAGCAAAAAAGATGAAAAACTGAGTCAACCCACGAAAACCCTTATAGAACTAAGGCGACAAATAAAAGGAGATAACACTGCAAGCAAAGAAGCGATAAATCAAATCAATAAGACGATCACAAAGGCAATAAGAAAAGACATAAGAAACTACAATGTAGAAAAAACAAAACAGGCAATAGAGAAAAATAAGAACATAAAAGTTTTGAAGAGGGGCGTACAAAAGGGAAAAATAGAAATTAACGAACTGAGAAACAGAACTGGAGAAGAAACAACGAACAGAGATGAAATATTAAGAATAGTCGAAGAGTTCTACACAGAGTTATATAGATCAAGAAAAAAATATAACAATACGGAACCTCCAATTACACTAAAAACTGGGGTATTAAACCAAGGATCAGATTTAATGCCCAATATAACAAAATCAGAAATCAAAGAAGCCCTGAAGAAAATGAAAAATAATCGAACCCCGGGTGAAGATGGAACAGTATCAGAAGCACTAAAAATTGGAGGGGATGTATTACTTGAAAAAAATTAACAACTTTTCAATATCTGCCTAAGATGCTAAAACTCTGAATACTAGTTAAGAGAATGGAAAGAAAATTAGAGACTTATCAACCAAGGGAACAGGCAGGATTCCGAAAAAGTTAAGGAACAAATGACCATATACAAAGTATAAAAACTCTAATAGAGAAAGCAGTGGAATACAATAAACCTCTAGTTCTAATATTTATCGATTTTCACAAAGCCTTTGACACAGTTGAGCTAAGCAAAATATTACAGGCGCTTAAAGAATGCAGGCTAGATTATAGATATACTAAATTATTATACAAAATATACCTGCAGGCACCAACCACTGTCAAATTACATACTAACAGTAATCGCATAAAAATAGAAGGGGGGTTAGACAAGGAGACCCAATGTCACCTAAACTTTTTAATACGGTGCTAGAAAATGCTTTTAAGAATTTGGATTGGATGACAAAGAGAATAAAAATAGATGGAGAATATCTAAACAACTTACGTTTCGCCGATGATATACTTATAATAGCTGAAGATCTAGGTATGGCAAGAGAGATGGTACAGGAACTCGTTGTGGCTACAGAAAATGTAGGTTTAAATATAAATATCTCGAAAACAAAAATCATAACCAATTTGGTGCCCAACCAGAACATCAGTATTGGTGGGAAAGAAATAGAACTCGTAGATAGATATAAATACCTGGGACATGAAATTATGATTGGCAGAGATAACCAGACTCATGAACTGAAGAGAAGAGTCGGCCTTGGCTGGGCAGCATTTGGAAAACTGAGAGAAACTTTTAAAAGTGAGCTGCCCACATGCCTAAAGAGAAAGGTATTTGATCAGTGCGTCCTCCCAGTCTTGACGTACGGAGCAGAAACACTTACCTTAACAAAAGCAGCAGCTACCAAACTGAGAGTCACGCAGAGAAGAATGGAGCGGTCCATGTTAGGAATAACTCTCCGACACAGAATAACAAACGAAGACATCAGGAGAAGAACCAGAGTGACTGACATCATCGAGAAGATAGCCAGACTAAAATGGAGATGGGCAGGACACATAGCCAGAATGACTAATGGGCGATGGACAAAGAGGTTATTGGAATGTAGGCCAAGGGAAGACAAGAGAAGCGTCGGTCGACCACCTACAAGATGGACTGACGGTTTAAGAAGAATCAATAAAAACTGGATAAGAGCGGCGCAAGATAGACGGGGTTGGAAACATAAGGAAGAGGCCTATGTTCAGCAGTGGACTCTTGAGGCTGGATGATGATGATGATCAATAATTATCATAATTGTAGACATAATTTTGTTTTAAAAATATTCAAGGAATGCCCGCATGCTCCTCTTTTAAAATGTTTCATTAAGCACTACATAGCGATAACAGAGATATTAAAAACTTTTGTTTTAATTAATACTATTCCTAAGCAATGATAACCCATTAAAAATAAATTTATTGGAAGATAAAAATTAAAGACACCGACTGAAAACCAGAATAAATATTTATGACCCGTTGACGATTTTATTGACTTATATAACAACAAATTACATTAATAAATAACAGAAACGAACAAATTGATCAAAGTAAATTATCTGACATCGTATCATTAGTACCAAACCAAAAATAGGCATAAATATTCTACATATCGCAGAGAAAAAGGTCAGACGACTCTTTATAACCGGTATGTTGCGATAAAAGTTTACCACTTGGAGATATTACGCAATTTGCAATCAATTTGCCATTGTAATAATGCTTTGATATATCTTTCGTAATTATTCGTGCGTATAATGAATCTGCTAAAACGTACATTTCAAACGTTTTAGGTAATAAATATAACAATGTTCGGCACATACATTAAGTGACAAAGAAAAAAATTGCAACCCTGGCGAATGGCGTTTTATATTAATATTCCTACTTGGTGTTACCCTTTTCTGTTCAAACACATCCTGAATATATGTTACTAATGATGGCTATATCTGGAGATATTTTGATACTTCGATTAATCTTTCTTGCTTAATGCAGTCGAAAACTTTTTGTAATCAACGTATCTTGAGTATAATCGTTCTTGACCCTTTAGGTATTTCTCCGCTATTAAAGTTAGGACTGCCTCTCGAGAGCATATTTCCTTTCTGAAGCTGTACTGGGAACGACTTAGATATTCTTATGCTTTGAATCCGATTAAATATTATTTTCTGCAGTCGTCCCGAAAATAAAACTTTCGATATGATTTATTAAATCAAAAGTACCATGCTACTGCTAAAACTGCTGAAACTGCTAAAGCCGCTGTTCATGAATTATTGCCGGTAAAATTCTTTAAGAAATAAAATTCACATGGCTTCACAGATTGAAAATGGCTGCAACCAAATTATTATCTCGAAAAATAGTAAAAGTAATGACACGTCTATCACTAATTTCAATACTCAACCCCCTCTGTGGCTCAGTGGTAAGAGCGCCTACCTTTAAACCTAAAGGTCGTGAGTTCGAATCCCACCTGGATAGAAATTTTCGTTTATTAAAAAAATTAATAAATGAAAATAATTTCTATCCTTGTGTGATCGGTACTCACCAGAGGGACCGCAGACGTTCGGATACAATTAGCGTCTCTTAGCAAAGATAATGACGTCGACTTTGCTAAGTATCAAGACAATTACTCTACACACACAAACACAGACACACACACTACATTAATAAACTTATCTTGATTGAGACTGGCTGAATGACAAGTGTCCAAGCCAAAACACACAAAAAAAAAATTTCAATACTGCCACTACTGTTAATATTCCTAACAATATCAATGTAAATAATTGTTATAATTGTGTAATTAATATTCATAAGTAGATTTTTCTAATGTTGAATTCACGAGAGTAACTTTTAGTAACTTAAGTACATATGTAAACTTTTTAGTCTTTCTAACATACAAAACGGCTGCAGAAAAATATTGTACGTAACACGATTCTAAAGTAATTTTACGAAACTCTCAGGATTCCAGGATTCAGGAAACTTTGGAACTTGTTACGTAAATTACTATTCTTATAAATATCTTTGCAACATGACCGATTAAGGAGATTGTGAGGTGATTTTCACAACTTCTTCTTTTGTGCTTTTTTGGAGGATCTATATGTGTAGATGTTAATCAATATTGTAGTAAACTTTCGTATATGCTGATGCAGTTGCGGTCTCATCATTAAATTGACTTTGACAATTTCGATGAATAAAAGTTGATGTTAGAGGTCTCAGTTTTTTATGTATCTATGTATTGTCTATTCTCTTCTGGCTAAACACTAAAATATTTAAAACTACTTTCTTTATTTCGTACGCTTGCTGATTATCTGTATTATTGCAGATTATACAAATATATTCATGCATACTGATAATCTGAAAAATTACAAAATCAAATTAATATTGCCTTTAGAGCTTTTTCATGAGGATAACTAAATTTGTTTGTGCGAAATAAACAAAATTATTTTTTAATATACTTACTAAAATATCAGTTGATTTTAGTTTTTGAGGTTATGTTACGTTAAACATACTATTTAGGAAAGAAAATCATATTATTTTTATTTTAGAGCTGATTAATACATATAGTACAATACAGGTAGTATTTATCTTGCTGTGTAGATTCCTTCTTTTAAAGAAGTAAATTCGTCATGATTCTCTTCAAGTAATTCAGCCTGAACGTGTATTTTAAGAATGATATTCACTGCTCTGTATCTCGAATACTGTAAATAATTAACAGGTAGTAAGGCCCAGACCCTCCTAACCTCTTCCCCACTTCTCTATGGAATATTGTGGGCTAAAATGTTCCGTAGGCTGTTCAAGCATATAAGTTAACTTACAATAGTAATACCTGTCCCCTAGCGTTTATTTAGATAGATATTTGAATTTGCAATTTTTTAATACACCACTGTAACATGAAATCTCACGTTTTTTGAGTAATTCAAATGTAAGTTTTAAAATATCTCAAAATGTAACATGATAAAATTTTTGAAATAGGTCTTTTTGTTTTATTGCATTTTCGGAGGAAATTTCCCATAGTAATGTATATTTTTTTACATCATCAGAAGTCAGAAGGTAAAGATTTTTTAAAGCAGATATTTTTATCTGGAATTTGTCGATTAAAAATTAGGGTCCGTTTTCGATATTAAATCTAAGTAAGGGGGAAAATAAATATTTTAAATACAAAGAGTTCTAATGTGTTTGAGACATAAAAAGATAAGTTCTTACTAAATTTCGTGAAAACAAAATACTGTTTGTGGAAGATTAAACTATAAAAAACAAAAATTCGGTTATTTCAATTTTTCGCATAAATTTTGAGGTTATGTGAAAAAATTGTAAACACAAAAGTTGTAGATCTTTATATTACCTAGAACTTTGCTATTTAACTTTTTTCCACAGGACTTTTTTCCGGAAATCGTGATAAGCCTTTTTTAACGCCTTTTTTAATCGCCCCGTCTCACTTCCCCACCTTTAATTTTTGTTATATTTTCTTCCTTTTCCAATGGCTTTCATCATGTTACTATTTTTTTACTTTTTACCATTTTTATTACCATTTCCTGGTCTATATTCTCATAAAATTGTTTTGAACGGCCGTTCCTATAGTGTATTTTTATGTATGAGAGAGTAATAAAACAATAAATTATGTATGCAAATCCCTAAACTGTTGATACGGGTGACTCAATGAAAAACAGATATTTGTCAACAAGTTTACAGAAGTATATAGGAAAACAATTTTAAATTGAGTATGACCACCAGGTATAAAGGTTGGAGCAGAATAGAATACAATAGTTGTGAGGGTTACTAATCCCTAAATAGGGTTGCCAGTGTCGGAGTGATGGAGGTTAACAGGTACTAATGAATTTGCAAGAAATGTAAGATGTTTATTTTATTGGTTATATATAACCAATAAAAGTTTAATAAGTACCTACCTATTTGCAAAATAAAGTTTAATTCTTTAGATAAAAAAAAACGTTTTATTTTATCTGAAATGAGTGCATTCCACGAAGTAAGGGTTTCAACAATCAAACATTTAATTCATTAATTCCAGGAATCTACGACAGTAATTGACTAGATAATTACCTTCTAAACGTATTCCACAGAAAATGTGATAGTGGGTTTTTCCATTTTGTAGGAAGGTCCAAGTGGCGTATTCAAAATTCTTAACAGTTCACTAAAAGTAGGTACTTCAGTTGCAAGGTGCAGTTTATTGTGTATACTAGTGTTATGGAAAATTTGGAAGTGCCGTGTAAACGCCGAAAAATTGGTCCTTTAACAGTTAATGAAAAAACATTAATATTTAATTGTTTTAAATCATTTACAGACAAACGTTTATGTGAAAGTGTTGATGAGACCGTTGAGTTAGTTAGCAGTACACTTGGTGTTGGGAAATCTACGATTTACAGAGTTATTAAAGAACAGAAATGTGGTAGTTTATAAATGCCACGTAATGCTTCAGGGAAACCAAAATTTCAAATAGAATATCATTTTAAAGAAGGACTTCGACGGAAAGTGCATGAATTCTTCTTTAGACAAGAATTTCCAACATTGGATAAAGTTCTTGTCTCAGTTCGAGATGATAAGGATTACCCAGAAATGAGTCGAAGTACGTTATGAAACTTTTCAAAGAAATAGGCTTCCGCTGGAAAAAGAATCCCAGAAAGTCTATTTTATTAGAAAGAAGCGATATGGTCATATGGAGAAGACATTTTCTAAGAACCATAAAGGAAATGAGAAACCAAAAAAGAAAAATATTTTATCTTGATGAAACATGAATCAACGAGGGTCATACACCAAATAAATTTTGGCAGGATGAAACTGTTACAAGTCAAAGGCACGCTTTTGTAAATAACTTATCTACTGGTTTAAACCCACCATCAGGAAAGGGACGCAGGCTGATAATAGTACACATTGGCAGTTCAGACGGTTTTGTTGAAGGTGGTTTATTAACTTTTGAATCAACTCGTACCGGTGACTACCATGAAGACATGAACGCTGATGTCTTTCAAGAATGGTTCGAACAAATGATAGATCTTCTTCCTAAGAACTGTGTAATAGTAATGGATAATGATAAGTTATCACTCCAGACTTATAGAAGGACTGCCCACAACCAAGTGGTTAAAAAAAGACTTGCAGAATTGGCTGAGTTCAAAAAATATTACGTACCATCCCGGATCTATAAGAAAGGAACTTTATTCGTTGTGTGCCCTTCATAAAGAAAAATTTAAAAAATACGAAATTGATGAAATTGCCAAAAATCGTGGAATGACAGTACTTAGATCCCCACCATATCATTGTGAATTAAACCCGATTGAACTGGTATGGGCACAGATAAAGAGTGAAGTTTCAAGAAAAAATACCACTTTTAAAATTCATGATGTTCAACAGTTGTTTTTGGAGGCCGTAAATAATGTAAAACCTGAAAACTGGGAAAAGGCAGTAAATCACACTATTAAAGAAGAGGAAAAAATGTGGAAGCTGGACAATATTACTGATAAAATGATCGAGCCAGTTATTATAAATCTTGGTCTGAAAGTTCATCTTCTGAATCTGATTTGGATTTGTAACAAGTAGCTGTAAGTTTTATATTAATATTTTTATTCATCTATTTAACATACCTTAGACGGTTTTAAAAACTCTTTTTCTCTTTTGTAATGTTTACAAATTAAAAAAAATGTGAATTTTTTAAAACCCTTTTTAATGTAGGCCAGTCAGTTCTAATATAGTGTGTGATAAAAGAGGTCACTTTTGTTTACATACACATAACACTTTATAACACTGAAATAATTCATTTATTTTTTACAATTATTCAAAGTAATTTTTCAATTAATCTTGAGCACGCCCATGGAGTGGTCGGAGGTACCAGTTAAAATTATGCTAATTACTCTCTCGTTCATAAAAATAAACTATAGTTTGTGATTACCGTAGAAACACATAATATGTACATTATATATAGTTTTCATTCCTGTGATATAAATAATTAATTATTTCGTGTTGCCCGGACTCATTTTTGTATTCATCATTGAAATGCATTAAAATACATCTCTAAAAATTAAAATTAGTCCACACGTTTGATTACAATTTCTAAAAATAGCCTCAAAATAAATTTAAATAATTGTTACGCTGATAGTCACATAACACAATATCAGAATATAGGCGTGCCTTGTTATGGTGACATTGAAATCGTTTTTATTATATCTAATCACATACCAAAACCCAAATGCCTTTATTACAATTACTGTCATTCATTTTGGTTTAATAGCTTTATTATGTGTAGTTCTGTTTACGTTTCTATTTAACAATGGTGATAAAACTCCAACAAAAACACGACCATATTTTGATTAGACAAATAAACAAAGGGAAGTTTATTTATAATACTAGTTTTAATAACTGTACCGAGCTGATCTATATCTGATAAAGAAATAAAATTTATCATAATGGTCTATTACCAACTGACTGGCTAAAATCAAAATTTATCACAATTCTAAAGACATCAAATCCCAAACAATGCGAAGATCCAACTCATTAGTTTAATGAGCCAAGTTCTGAACGCGCTTCTTCGTATAATCCACGCCAGGATAACGAGAAGGTGTGAAGGGATAAGCTGTGACACGCAATTCGGTTTCATTAAAACTTTAGGGACACAAGACACTCTGTTATCGTTAAATTCTTAGATAAAAAATAATACGATCAAGGAAAAGGTGTTTTTTATATGTTTCAACGACTAATATGTCAAATTATAGATTAAAACTCTCAAACTATTTGTTCCTTAGCTTTATTTTGTACTCAATATCTATAGACATTGCGCATTTCTACCATGTGCTTCAGCACCATAACCTATTCCTCTTAACTCATTTGATCCCACCACATTTTTTTCGATAATACAAGATTTTTTTGAATGTCCTTGTTGGATTGTACCCTCTAGATGATTGATTGAGGGTTACACAAAGAACGGTACTAGGCTCGGGCTTCAGTCTGGTAGAGGTATCTTGGTCGGGGTTCTTGTTACCGCTCAAATATCACGGATCAATTAAAGAAGTACTTACACCACAAAGACAAGAAGTTAGAAGAGAAGATAAGAGAAGAAAAGTTATTTGGGCACCACCCTATTTTTAGAGGAACAGGGAAACCTTAAGGCACATAGAAAAGGATGACGAGAAAGGTAAGGTACAGCTAGAGAACTCACGCGAGAATAAAGTAAACCGTGAGAGAAAAGGTATCGGAATTATGCGGTACACTCCTAATATTTCGACACATATACTCAAAATATACGATCAAACAAATAATAATATAATTCAATAAAAAATGTCTGGAAGAGAAACACAAAAATATATATTCAAATTATATAAAAAAATATAAAAGAAATAAAAAGCAAATAGTTCTTTAACAAAATTATATTTAGGTATATTTGTTAAAGTAAATGTATTATTCGCTCCGTGCGTGACCATGGTAGGGGTACATTGAAACGATGCCAGCGTGCGTAGCGGCGAAATATGACAAAATTGGAATATTGGACAAAATATTTTTACGCATAAATTTTATCAAAAATGCGTGCAAATACATGTTGCGTATTTAATTGTGCTAATAATAGCAAAAATGGTGAGTGTAGTTTTCATAGGTTTCCAAAGATTACATATAAATTAGAGAAAAGAAAAATATGAATTCGTGCTATTAATATGAAAAAGTAAATATCACATAATTTCATTTTTATGCAATTGAAATAGGAAAAATTTAAATAATTTACCTTGAATGATATTTCATAAGGCTTCAAGATAACTGCAGATGACTTTAGCTTTTATATCATAACTTTTACTATTATTGTTTTTAATTATATGCTCTTTTGCGTGAAAAACTTGATTTGCCAGTACTAGATTTTTCCCTTTCTTTTCCGTTTGGAGTTGAAAAGGTATATTATGATGAATTTTGAGAAACCTAGTTTTTAATACTACATTTATTTTGTACATAAACTTTAAAATATAGTTAAAAAACTAATTTATTAATAATTGTCAATTTCGCATGTATTTAACAATGTCAAACATATGTCATATGTTTAACCTGAAAATTGGGATTCCCAAATTGTCAGATGAAGGCGGTAGGTGTCGCGTCAGTCACGCACGGAGCGAATACCAAATTTTATTGAACAGTTAAATGGCATGATTATTGCGCAACTTATTATTAATTACAAACAAAAAATATCTCTTTGAAAAATAGTTATAAATAATTTTGTATCCTCAAGAATTAGAAAAAGGCAAGGAACATTATAATTATATCTACGTCAATATTTGGCAAGCAAGTGAATTTTACGCCTTGAGGATACCTAAACATGAAGTTACTAGGTTTTTGATCGTAATCACTTCAAATCTAAGAATAAAATTTATCAGAAATATAATCTACATATAAAATAAATTGCATGTTATTTATACGTATATATTATCCTGTATTTTTATACTGTCAAACTAAACCTCCATAAATGAGAAGGTACACTGAACTGGAGTCATAAATCAACTTCTAAAGATTTCGTTATCTCAGTTTAGTCAATAAAACTTATACTCACAAAACAGGTGTATTCAGATAATGGTATTACGCCCTCAATAAGGCACTTGACTTCGGTCCGTACAATAGGTAGTTGGGATGACACGCCCACAACGAATTGCGGTCTTCCTAACGTAATCCCTTAGATTGTCTTAGGCCGACGAAAAGAGGCAGCCAGACCGGAGTAGTACAGGTAGTTGAGATAAAATGAAGATAACTGATGATCGAGGTGAACGAACGTAGTGGTGAATGTGTGAATAGTGTACACGTATGAACGGTGTAAACTATGAACGGTGTAAGCTATGAACGCTGTAGAATATGAACGGAGTAGAATATGAAACGGTGTAAAATCTGAACGGCAAACAGAAGTGACTTCAATTGGAAGACGTCTGTTTGACAAAAGAGAAAATAAATAATATAAGACACACTGTGTAAAGATAAATAAGGGTGAATTGAAAATCCACTTACCGCCGATTGTCGAAGATAAGACCGCTTGCCACAGGAACCAACTTGGAAATGAGAACGGATTGTGAACTTAGAAGGGCTTAGACAAGCGAAGGTTGAAAATAGGGACGGGATATTGGCTGAAGGATGCCACGCGAAATTGACTTTAAATAGCTGGGCTACTGGGGTTCATTTTCATAGCTTTTACCAATGGAAAGTAAACTTTCTACGAAAAACAACTCTTCTGTTTTTCTGAGAAGGTAGCTCGGAGATTTCACAATAGGGCCTTTTTCCTTTGTTATTAGGAAAGATTTTTATGTACCAAAACAAGATAAAAAGAAGAAGGAACATTTGGCGAAGTTATTTCTTTGTTAAAAAAGGCGTAACGAATCGCTCGGTAGTGTCGGTTATTTGAGGAAGATATGCAGGCATGGGCGGCGTGAAAATAATTTACTAAAGGGAATAATTTAAAGAAATTATGAACATGCTTCAGGATCTGGGTTAAATACAAACAACTGGGTTAACAATTAATTGTTATTTGACATAAAACAATTTTTAGCAAAAAGTAGGTGTACTCATACGAGTACAAAGGGCTGATCGGGAGTCAAAAATATAAAACATTGTGTAAAAATGAAAATATTTTATTTTCTTACAATATAGGTACATACTTAAGTATATCCTGTATTATAATCTAACTAGTATAAAATTGTACAAAACAATCACGTTCAATACACAGAGTAACTTCACACTTTATACAAATCCAACGTACTCTTTGATGACATAGGTTACATCGAAGTTGTTTGTCTATTTTCTTTGGAAAATCTATCCATTTTTAGACTAATTGGTACAGATCCTGCTAGTCATTTTCTAGAAGAAATAAATTTCCCAAAACTTCTTAATTAATGACGTACTACATCTCGTTTAAAAGCCAAAAGATCCATTTCTTTATTTTCAGCAAATATTTGTAACCTCCACGAGTTAATAAGAGCTGAGTTGAGCATGTCGGTAAAAATGGGCCACCACCATTTTTTACCTTGTATACTGACTCGGTAGTTATTAACCGATTGGTCAAAGAGATCAACACCGCCCATTGAAGCATTGCACCGCCAGTTCAATACTATTATAATTTGATGCCATTGTGACCACATTGTTGTCCTTCCATTTTACAAAAACTAGTAGACATATATTCGAAATATCCACGATTCTTCTTTTTCATTACAGCGGAAGGTAACAAAGAACATTTTTTATACCATTTTCTCTTACTGACCTTTTGCCCTAAAGTTTCCATTAAATTGTAACTAGTAAAATAATTGTCAAAAAATACTTCGTGGTCAGTAGGCACATCAACGACATCAAGCATTTTTAGAACAACTTGTGATCCTAAAGGCAACGACGCGACTTTTGATTTATCCACTGATGCTCCACAATATGTGTCAAAATTGTAGCAATAACCAGTTGAACGACAAAGCATCCAGTCGTTGTACCCAAATCTTACTGGCTTTCCCCTTACGAACTGTTTAAATGAGTGATGCCCAAAATACTTTATCATCACTCCAACAATTGATAAGTTTTTGTGAAATATGCCAAATTTTTTATTTAGTTTGTTCATAAGATTTTGTCCCTTGTATCAATTTGCGAATTATCTGCCAAATATAGGTATTTTTTAATTTCTTGGAAACGGTTCCTTGAAATTGCATTAGTCACGAGGGTAACCTAAAGATCCTCATCTAAACACTAATAGTTGCGCTCTCGTGGCAACTATGGTATACAGTAAAAAGTAAAATAGCCAGAAATATCTTCATCTCTTCCTGCGTTACATGAAATTGATGATTAAAATTTTGAGCGACATATAAATTTGTCTGCTGTGTAATATATTCAATAATTTCATTGTCGAAAAATTTCTCAAATATTTCTTAATGGGGATAATGAACATAGGGTTCAATGGAATAATTCAAATATAGTCCTAAAAGAAACGGATGGTAAAAAAAGAAAAATCAAAGAAGCGGCTCTAATTATGCTAAATGAGGCCAATTGTGTCGCAAATTCCTCGGCAGAATGTAGTAGGATCTGGTTACCAATATTGAAAGAGGAAGTTATTAATAAGAAAATACCAGTATTAGTAAGTCAGTAACATATAGAGGATACATCATTTATGTTTTTTTAAATAACGTAACATATAAAATCAGAATTTTGATGTTTGTTGAAGGTAAACTAAATTCACGAACAAATACTTGGCTCTATCGTATAAGGATTTAATTATTCCCTTTTTTACATTAATATTGTGATTTGATTTGAAATTTAAATATCTATTGGTGTGTGTTGGTTTTCTATACACCTGAGTCTCATATCCAGTATCGTTCTTAGAGATTAAAACATCCAGGAAAGGTAGCGTGTTATTATATTCCTTTTCCATGGTAAATGTTATTGTCTCTTCTTTATCGTTTATATCGTTTAGGAATGTGTCCAACAACTCTGATCCATGAGTTAATCTGGTTACCAATGTTGAAAGAGGAAGTTATTAATTGGAAAATACCAGTATTAGTAAGTCAGTAACATATAGAGGATGCATCATTTATGTTTTTAAATAACGTAACATATAAAATCAGAATTTTTGATGTTTGTTGAAGGTAAACTAAATTCACGAACAAATACTTACAATGTCGGGATAGTATTATGAGGTTTTTTTCCTGGTTTTTCCCTCATAATTTACTAAGGAATCACTAACAGGAGAATTTTACTGTCATCATGTCATGTGTTTGTCTTTTTAAAGACGAATTAGATGCTATGATTTTTTCTGACGGATATTCTCAAGTTAAAGTTGATTTCATGTAATCAAATGAACTATCTTATAAGTAAAGTCGTCCCAGGAGCGCAACTCAACAATATTGGCAATATCATTTTAAAGTCGTCTACTTTAAAATGCATAATGTATGTCTGAATTGTCAATATAAATGAGTCAGATAAAATTAAATTATTAGAAGAATTTTTTCACTATGTAACAAAAAACAAAATTTGTTTAATTTACTGTTTGTATTTTGAGAACGATTTCCGAATTGGAAATTGAAACGTCAAGTGGCTTATTCCCAGTTATAAATAGTAATTAATTGAAGATATTTTAATTGTGGTTAGTAATGAAAATGTTTAAAGATTCTGTAATTTTGACTTGGTAATGGCTTATTGATTTTTTACTTGCATCACTCATTATTTATGAGGTAATACGACAACAAATACACATTATAGTTTAATGTCATACTTGCATACTTATCGATTAATTAAGATATGTATACAATCGGTTATATATTGTAGATTGTAGATATGTATATAGTCGGTAAGAGAATCAAGCGGCCGACTGTCCCTTCCAGGTTGGAGGTAAAGCTATAGTTGACGCATCGAAGAATTTTAGAAATTGGATATTACAAGACGATAAGTACCTTCGAATTCTCTCGTAAAATGAAGGATCTGTCCAATTATTTTCAATGTAACTTTTTTTGAAACGCACTACAATGGTATGATAAAGAAAAGGATGCGAAATTATCGCTTGAATGCTTAAAGCTTTCGCTAACGAGAGATACATTCTTCTGAATTTTTAAATATTTGCATATCTGAATTTGGAGAATGACCATATTTTGAGAATAATACAAAATTGGTTGTAGATAATTGTAATTCAACCGATTTAGATCAATTTTCTAGGTGATTTTTTGCTTGCAGTGCAAGTGGACTATATCTATTTTTCTCTTTTACATATAAGACCAAATCGTCAGCATATAATCTTGATTTCACGAGTTGAGATAGATGTTCAAATATTTTGTGTATTGAAATCAGCAAAAATGTTTTCCACTGTTTTGAATTATTTATTAAATTAATATTTTCTAGGAACTACAAAAATCTTTTATTTATTATTTTTTCTAATATACAAACAGTATTAGCGAGTGAAATTGGTGTACATGGCTTCGAATTTAAACAATAGGTTTTTCCGCAAATCGCCAGGAAATTTTGACATTCCTGTCAAAATTTCTTGAAGAAAAAGTCAGGACTTCCTTACTGTAAGGAAATGTCATTTCCTTACTGTAAGGAAATGTCATTTCCTTACTGTAAGGAAATGATATTTCCGTACAGTTGTTAGTGTTCTACATACATTAAATTTATAAGCGTCAAGTTTGACAATTCAACCTCAATACGTTTCCATAGTAACCCAAGTAATTTTATTAGGAATTTCAAAGCACCATTTATTTGGGAATAAAATTATCGCGTTTTTTTAAATCAATCAATATCTGTCAAATTTTAAACGATTTGCGGAAAAATAGTATGTTTACCTAGTAGGAAAAGCCACATTCCTGGACTCTGTGTTGCTAAGTCTCGGCTTGCGCCTCGACTTAGCAATCTTCACAGTCGTCCAGGAATGTTAAGCTTTTCCTACCCGGTAAACAATGTACTATTCTTACTATAGGTATATATTATCGGAAAAACTCAAATACCTTTCTATTGATATGTCCTGAACACGTTTAATTTTGCTTATTTTCCCGGAGTATTTGTGGTTTAATTCCCTATAAAATGAGATTTAATCTGAATACTATGTATATTTAAAAATAATTTTAAAGTATGGAGCTATTTTTATGCTATCGTGTATTATCGACAAAAAAATCCATAATTTATAAAAACCCTTTTTCGGGACAAATTGATTTTACTTGTACGTTTTTGCAAATAAGCGAGCAATCCCCGATATTATTCCTCTTTGGTCCCTATTCTGGAGCAAATTCCAGAACGCCGAAACCGAAGGTCACGTTTGTCAGCTTTTCACCCTTGGGGCTTACAGACCTCCATTCCCTTTCGTGGCATAAGTAGTTATTAACTTTAGTTTGTATTGTAAATGAAATGATTTGACTTCTCAGTTGACGCATTAAACTCTCTAAGCAATAATGAAATATTTTATTTATCAAAATGAATATGAATTTAAAAATATAACATGAAAAAAAAATCATATAGAAAGAATGTTTTGAAGAACGATGGTCGAGATATCATAGAGCACTATAGACAAAAATAGATTTACTATAAGACAAATTTTGATTTATTGACTTAAAAAAGGACTGTGACTGTATACAAAATAAACAATGATCGAATCCTAACATGCGACATATCAATAGAAAGGGGAGGATATAACGAATATATTTAGATAGAAAAAACAAACAAGGCAACTACTAAAAGGGCACTACACAATATCTTCATTTATATTGAACGTATAGCGACACACGAGATATGACAGGGCACTATGGATAAAAATAGAAGGCCTCAGAATAAGTACAAAATAAACAATTGATTGAATCCTAACATGCGACGCAGCAAATAAAAGAGGAGGATATAACGAATATATTTATGTAGAAAAAACAAACAAGGAGACTGCCAAAGGGGCACTATACATTATCTTCTTTATTAATGAATGTATAGCGACGTACGACAAATCACCATGACACTATCGATGATAATAGACATATTTGCTTTATATATCTATAAAGCATAAAGTAAATATAAGGTAAAGGCTATAGCGGGATAAGATTGTCAAAGTCATGGAACTATATAGAATATGCGTTTGTGTATAAATGCATGTACATTGTGATATAATATCACGTATATATATATATATATATATATATATATATATATATATATATATATATATATATATATATATAGATATATTCGATAGCTTATAATTCCACAACTTTTGAGTGTACAAGTGCGTTCTAATTCACGATTCATTTTCAGAGTCTTTTGAGGTTATGTAGTAAAAACATGGAGAAATTGGGGTTTTTCGGTTTTTCAGAATGTTGTGAGATAAAACTAATGCTTTGAATAGCTGATTTTGATTGTAAAGGGAAAGATACATATGAAAATGTAAATTACCATTCATTTAGACACTGAATTTAGAGATTATATAGCGAAAGCTTAAAAACAACGCCAAAAAAACGGGGTTTTTCGTTTTTTTTAGCATGCTACAGGCAAAAATAATAGTTTTAATAGCTTATTTCGATTGTAAAGGTAAAAATACATATAAAAATATAAATTAACATTAATGTGGGTGTATGTTGTTAAGGTTATGAGTCATCCATCTCAATAAAAAACCTAATTTATGTTTATTTTATTAATAATTTTTTTATTTTATAAAAACTGACATTATTGTATCTTATGGCAGTATAAATAAATTTTTTGTTTTCTATGTAATACTTATTTGTTTTTGTTTTGTTTCTGGGCCCATACAATTTATTGTTAAAGGGTGGGGGTGCTTCAGAAAAATGCCAAAAAAAGCAGTTTTTTCGCTCTTTAGACATTTTCCACGTTCAAAATGATAATAATACCTATACCTAAAAAATTTCAAATATTTTTCCTTGGCTCAATTTTTAAGCTAAAAATCTGAAAAAAATTAGGTAGTATTGTATTATTAAACTAAGCTTTCGTGAATTTTTTCAGATTTTTTGCAGCAATACAGCGTCTAAAAAAAATGTTTTTTCTTTAAATACGTTTTTTCCCATAGCGAACCCCCAGAGGCACCTAAGGACTTGCAAATTTAACTGAGTGAGTTTTTAATTATGTCCTTTCGAATGGCCAGGCCCAAAACTGAATCGAGCATGGTGCAATTTTGACCATCTTATCCCGCTATAGCCTTTGCTTAATTGTCCTGAAAAAGGTCTCTGACTGATTACAAAATAAACAACTAGCCTAATACTAGCATATACAGATTAAATCAAATGACCTGACACGTATAGTACATATAATATACATAGCGTGCCATCAATACATATATACAGGGTATAGCAAAAAAACACGATGTCAAGTCAGAAGTACACCAGATCATACTTTATATTTACTAGGATTATTCTCAAAAAGTTTATTATTTTAAAAATTTATTTGACTATGACAATTGATTGAATCCTCCGTAGCATGCGACGGGCAAAATTACTAATAGTTACAGTTATAAGAGTGTAATGTATTTTAATAAATGTTGGACAATAAAAAACAGAGGCCTCAAGCATTTATTGGTAATGAGTATATTAGCGAAAATCAAATTGTAGCACGTTTAAGGCTGATTTATAAACTTTACGTTGGCGTTGGCGCTGGCGTTCGCCGTTGACCTTGGCGCTAGCTATCATACACTGCATTTATAAACTTTCGGTTGGCGTTGGCGTTAAAGATCACATCTTAATTTCTTGCCTTACAATTTTTGATTTGCTCGGCCTTTGTTGGGTGCAGTGACACTGATACTTTGTATTCGAGCAGCACTGAGCCTTCGAAATAAAAGACAACGTCGATACAAACCCAGAGGCCCATTAACCAGAACAGAAAGACAAGAGGTAATTTTAAATATTATCTTCTTCTTCTTAAGGTGCCTTCTCCATTACTGAAGGTTGGCTATAACTACAGCAAATTGCTCTCTGTCTTGAGCTGTTCTTAGTATCGCATGTGTGTCCATGCCTGTCCAGTCTCTTATGTTCTTCAACCAGGAGCATTTTCTTCTTCCTGGACCTCTTCTTCCTTCCACTTTCCCTTCCATTATAAGTCGTAGGAAGTTGTATTTTTCTCCTCTGTAGATATGTCCTAAATAACTCGTTTTTCGGTTTTTTACAATATTTAGGAGTTCTCTGTCAGTACCCATTCTTCTTAGCACCTCGTTGTTGGTCACGTGCTCTGTCCAAGAGATCTTCAGCATTCTTCGAAAAACCCACATCTCAAAGGCTTCTATACGCCTCATACTTGTAATTCCGAGAGTCCATGTTTCCACTCCGTATAGCAATATGGAATAAATAAACGTTTTTACAAATTGGTATCGGATGTCCAACGATAACGTAGAGTTTATTAGAAATTTTTTCATTCGCTGAAATGCGGACCTAGCATATTCTATACGAGCACGTATTTCGACCTCGTGGTCAAGATCGTTTGTTATCCAGCAACCAAGATACTGAATCTTTGTACTGGTTCTATATGTTTGTTATAGATACGAATATTAATGTCGACATTTGGTGCACGTGTAACAGCCATCACTTTTGTTTTATTTGTGTTTATATTTAGTCCCAAGCTATCTCCCTCTCTGGTTATGACATTCAAAAGTCGTTGTAAACCCTCAGCACTGTCCGCAATAATGACGGTGTCGTCTGCGTATCTTAAGTTGTTTACGTATTCTCCGTTGATTTTTATTCCTTCTTCAATATTTTCGAGGGCATTTTGAAAGATCTTTTCGGAATATATATTAAATAACAGTGGAGAAAGTACACAGCCCTGACGAACTCCTCTTTTTATTGGCAATTCTGCTGTCAGACGATTGTCTATTTTGATAGATGCCATTTGATCCAATATAGTTTTTTAATAAGTGCTACAGTGTTATGGTCTATACCATGTTGTGTTAGGGTTTCTATGAGTTCTGTGTGTTTAACTCGATCAAACGCTTTTTCGTAGTCGATAAAACAGAGAAAGACGTCTTTTCGCTGATCTCGGCATTTTTGTAGTAATACCTTAAATATTATAAAAATATGAAAAACTGGGATACCCAGCAGTTTTTTTAAATACACCAGGATACAGTTTCCAGCATTTGAAAATTACTACAAATTAATGGTAAAACCAAAAATAAATGTAAACTATCGCTCTGATGGAATTTCTGTTAAAGAGAGGCTTGTTATTATCTAAACTTTTTCACTTTATAAACACGTGGAAACATACACAAATAATTTTGTTTGATTTGTTTGACAAACCTTGTCACTTTTTCGATATTGCTATTAGCTGCGTGCGATGACAAAGATACAGTTTTAATTTATGTTCTGAGATCGTGACTACAACCACAGAAGGGTTTGTGTATTCTGTGCTACAACAGCCAACGGCAAAAGATAAAGTTGGTTCATCTTGAACGGAACCGAACGCCGACGCCAACGGCGAACGATGTTTATAAATAGACACACGAGTTTTCCATTTGACCATGTTGTAACGCGAACGTCAGCGCCAGCGCCAACGCCAACGTAAAGTTTATAAATCAGCCTTTAGGACTGAGAAATAATAGCAAAGAATATAGACGCTTATAGAAGAACAGTTCAAATGGACGATTTGGTTAGGGTTTAAACTTTAAAACACATCTGGCAGTCGGCTTAAACTATCTCATAAAAGATGTAATTAGGGGAAAGTGGGAAATCCCATGCTTTTTTTGTTTTTTTTTTCACAGTAAAATCTTTATTTTCAATATATTAAATTGTTAAATTTTGAATTTTGAAATTTAAAAAGGTATGATATTTACAATATTCAAAGCATTTATTTTTTACATTTTATAACTTTGAATTAAAAATAGGTTTGTTCCAACACAACGAAAAACCGTCACATAAATTTTTATTATACTGTTTTTCTGCTCAAAAATTAACGAAATATTTTTTAAAAATATTTCGTTAATTTTTGGGTTAATTCAACCAAAAATTTGATTTTCTCAGGACTTTTCATTAAACTTTTTAGACATGTTTCCATTATTCTGCAGAAAAAACAGTGTTGTGTTTTACATTTTATGTTATTTTATATTAAAAACAAAGAAGAAATTATTAAATTTAGAAAATTTGGAAATATTTAATTCCGGTGATTGATGACTTTATTGGTTGAATTAATTTTATAGTTAATAAAAAGAGAGTTCTTCTTATTAACTATAATATTATTTGTAGATTTGTACCTATTTAAATTAAAAATTCGAATCATAATATTTTTTCTAATATGATTCATTTATTAAAAGTTAAAATATTATTATTTTCTTTAAAAAATATTATAAAACGCAAAAATTGAATCCTATTCTACGGCCACGCGGCATTATGTGTTCGTAGTTCTCTGGCATTATACATAAAAATATCTGTTGCATTTGTTGCCCCACTCTTTCATATTTTAAAAGCAATAATAGCGTTGACATGACCGCTCCCTTCTCGATCCACCCTCTGTAGCGTTTACGCTACTGATTAACCCCTTAAGAAATTTTTATTACCCGCCTACGATCGATTTTAAATTGACATTTTTCCCGACACGCGCTGTTATCGCTTTGAAAGGAAGATCGATTTTATGCGGAAGCGGAACGATCAGTTTTGGTCAGAACTCGTTAACGCAGACACGCCAACCGGTGAAATTTTTTCCACCTTCAAAGTGACGGAATTGGAGCAATAAAATAATCTGGGACGAATAAAATAATACCTAATTTAATAATCATATAAAAATAATAATGAGTAAATTTTTAAAAAATCAAGATTTCCTAATAAAAGAGTTCCAAAGAAAAGGAAGATTTTTTTGGCGTGTTGCGGTTCCATGTAAGTAAATCATTTCATATGTATTATCTCTTTATCATATAATCAAATTTATCATTGTATTTAGTATTTCTTTAGAGATTTATTTTTGAGTTCCGAAATAATTTAAATATAAAATTTCCTTGATTTACTTGCAAAGAACAGAAGGTCATTTTTTTTATATAGTTAAACTTAAATTCTGTTTTATTCCATGTCGTTACCATTAAGTTTTTTTGGTTTTTTTTTACCTAACTTTTTTGGTGGAATATAAAAGGTTCTACAAATGTGGACAGCCTTCTATATTCTGCGCATGTTCTTTTCATGGCGCAAGCTTGCCATGTCTACGAAAGTAACTTCATAAATTTGACATGATGTTGACTTAACCTAATACCTGATATTTTGATGTTTTGTTTTGGTGCAGTCAATCCATGCTGCTACACCTATTAAATTACATATTTATTAAATTAAATAATTATTTTAGATTCCGTCACTTCACGTGAAAATATTAATTTCACTTCACTTGAGGATATTCTCTTCAGAATATTCCCTCAAGGACTCAAGTAACTAAATTTCTTGAATAGTTAGCAAACCCGTGGATTTTGCTGTCACCCAGAGACCAGTGACTGGTTGTGGCTTTTGTGACCAGGATTCGTCTTTACAGCCATAAACTGATGTAGCCGTGCCAAGAGGAGTTTTTCCTATGGACTTATAGTGCTGTAAAGATAAGTTGTTTAACTATTTGACTTTTTGTATTACGTATTACTTTCTATTTACTGTTAACTTTCATATGCATATGATCAAGTAACTACATTTTGATAAAATATAATTTTGATATTATTGGGAGAGGGAAAATATATTACCTGTTTTTATTAGTTTTTTTTAAATAGGATTTTAAGAGTACTGACCAAACTCACTTTGGATATAATATTTTTTTTTAATACAATACATTTGATATAAAATAATTTTGATATTGGAAAGGGAAATAAATTTCATGTGGTTTTTAAAACATTGTATAAGGAGTATTGAAGACTCACCTTTTTGGATGTAATATATATTTAATATAATTGTAATAGAGATTTATCAAGTTTGATATCTTTACAATATTGTCATTAGTACCTCATTTAGTAGAACTAATTTAAATTTAAATGACTACCTTTTTGTTTTAAGACTTTGGCTACCCTACGGACTATTCTAGGTTACTAATATTTTAAACTTTATTTGGCCAGTGGTAGTGACTATTCGCTTGTTGAGGGGCTATTAGGTCCTATTGTATATTTACACCATCCACTACCACTGTTATTTAGCTTTGCATTATATGTAAATTGTTTATACACATATACCTATATACATTTTTTATAAATATATTTATTGTTGCTATTTTGCGTTTTATTTCAGTTCTACTAACCAGTATATAACATAGCAAAACAAGATTATTATTTAGTATTTTTGTATTTCAGAGTATTATCTCCAGATTCATTTGTTACTTCAAAATCCCAACTATCGTTGAGTTGGCGCCCTTCTTTTCTCTTCTTATTGTTCTCTTTCTATAAATTTATTCCTAGTGACCTTCTTCAGTTCTATCACGTTTGATATTACCAGGTCTCATTTCTTTCTTGTCTCATTAGCTCATTATCTCTTGTTATTGTTGTTTATATCTTTAAAGCCACAATCCAGTGCATTGAAGCTAGCCCGAACACTCACTTGAGATTTAGTGTCTCTTTGGCCATTTAAATTTGTTCCTCTGAGCTTAGCCCTATTTTTAGTATTTTTTTTTTCATCACTTCTCTTTCAGTTCTTCTGAAATTTGGAAGTCTTACACTTCCAAAAACCTAATACTAACGGGTATAGAGCGTTTCACCTCTCATTCTTTTTCATAACGTGCGATCATCTTTTGCAAACTTTCAAACATAACAGTGAAAGATTCTTCTATAAGCGTCTATATTCTTTGATAATAGTGTTCTGTTTAAAACAGATAACGCACGTTTACCTTTCTTATTTATTCAATTAACAATGCCTAATCCTATTTTATATTTAACCTAATCTGCTACTTTACTATCCTAGGTATTCCCAATGGTTTACCTTAGAATCTAATAATTAATGTCGCACACCTTAATGTTGTGAGTAGATTCATTGCCGAATCTAAATTTGTATTTATAAATTTATCTTGATCACACAAGTTCGAAAGATTTGGTGGCGTTTGAGCCTTTGACGACAAGCTTAGTTACTCTCACTAGTACAGTCCCATATCTGTAGATGATAGGATCATACTGGTTTGATCAGTTGTTCTTTCGTTTTCTTTCTGAAATGTTTCTGCCACTTTAATTTGCTATCCAAATGTAGTTCTAGGTATTTAATTGTTTCCTTATATGGGACGATTTTATTGTGTAGTCTAAGTTGTTAACAGGTCCCTACCAGGTTAACCTGTCTGGTTGCTTATTTATTTGTTGCGACTATCGATAAGAGTAGATTTCCTTTTAATAATTGTTATGTGCCAATTATTATTCCAAGTGCTTATTTTGTCAATTGCATTTTTTAGGTGTCTAGTTATTTCTTCTGCAGATGTGGTCAGTTTAATATTTTCCCTAACAGGGATGCCACAGGCATATAATAAATATAGTACAGGTCCCAGAACGCTACCCTATGGAATTCCTGCTTTGTTTGGTCGTAGTTCTGAATATTCGCACTTCATGTTTAACTCTAAAAGTTCTGCGTATTGAACGTAGTGGATGAAAAGATATCTTTTGAGTTTTGGTAATAAGCCTTTGTGTATTCTTATTAACAATATATTCTCAAATAATTTGGAGATAATTGGTAGTAACAATATATGTATGTATGCTTTTACTTTTTTATTGGTTTTCCTTGCAGTAGGTCAACTTTTTCACTTTATTGGTACATATTGTAAACTGAATACTAGATTTATAAGGTTTGTGTGTTTTACCATGGCCTTCCTAGTTATTTGTTGTATTATTTCTCCTGTTATAAGGTCAAACTACAGAGCCTTTTTGGGATTGATATTCTTTTTGATTACTTCACTCTCTTTTTGAGTACTCTCATCATCATCGTGTTGGGCTTGATGATTATTTTCCATTTCGTACTTTTGAAGTTTGGTCATCTGTCAGATCGTTTAAGTATTGGTTTATTGATTCATATTTGATCCCATTTATTTATCTTTTTAACTATTGTTCTGAAGCTATTTTGTTGTGGCATTGTAAATTAATTACTATTTAACTGGGAATAAGCCACAATTAAAGATAAAAATACGTTTATTGACGTTTCAATTTCCAATTCGGAAATCGTTCTCAAAATACAAACAGTAAATTAAACAAATTTTGTTTTTTGTTACATAGTGAAAAATTCTTCTAATAATTTAATTTTATCTGACTCATTTATATTGACAATTCGGACATACATTCTGCATTTTAAAGTAGACGACTTTAAAATGATATTGCCAATATTGTTGGGTTGCGTTCCTGGGACGACTTTACTTATAAGATAGTTCATTCGATTACATGAAATCAACTTTAACTTGAGAATATCCGTCAGAAAAAATCATAGCATGTAATTCGTCTTTAAAAAGACAAACACATGACATGATGACCAGAAAAAATTATGAGGAAAAAACCAGGAAAAAAAACCTCATAATACTATCCCGACATTGTAAGTATTTGTTCGTGAATTTAGTTTACCTTCAACAAACATCAAAATTCTGATTTTATATGTTACGTTATTTAAAAAACATAAATGATGCATCCTCTATATGTTACTGACTTACTAATACTGGTATTTTCTTATTAATAACTTCCTCTTTCAATATTGGTAACCAGATCCTACTACATTCTGCCGAGGAATTTGCGATACAATTGGCCTCATTTAGCATAATTAGAGCCGCTTCTTTGATTTTTCTTTTTTTATCATCCTTTTTTTCTTTTAGGTCTATATTTGAATTATTCCATTGAACCCTATGTTCATTATCCCATGCGTGTTTACATATTTGAGATCTATCAAATTCTCTATTTTTAATATAAGATTGATGTTCACTTATTCTAACATTTAATGGCCTTGATGATTCACCTAAATAAAACTGATCGCATTCACAAGGTATTTTATAAATGCAATTCTTTGTCCTTTCTTGTTCATTGTTAGGTTTGGTTTTGGACAAAATAGATCTCAACGTGTTTGTTGTTTTGAATGTTAAATAAGGTTGTTTAATACTAAATTTTATTTTCTGCAGTTCTTTTTTTGCCATATTTTCTTGGCTTATCTTTTTTTGCACCAGTTCTCGAATTTTTTGGGATAATTTTGACCTTTGCTTTTTCTTATAATTTATTTGGTATTGTCCTATGCTGCTTGTTGTACATATATTTATGGTTAGTTTCTCTGCTTACTTTATTACGTTCTTTATTAGTTTTGATTGGTACATTTAGGTCAATTCTGTCACTTAACTTCTGCCTAAAACTAATGTTTCTGTTATAAAATTGCACTTGAACTTGACGATTATGATACGCAAACATTAATCGAATTTTTTATATTGTATATCTACGGTTTTATCATTTACCATTTATTTACCGTTTTAATTGCTATCACACTGTTGAATTATTGTTTGTGGCGAATAACTTGTTTTTCAAATTAGTAAAAAAAATATGGGCGTATGTCATGTTTTCTAGTAATTAAAACGAATGTGAGATGTTATCAACATTGTTTTCATACTTACTAAATCCATTAATTATGAAACTAAGTAGTTTTGTTACGTTTTTATTCATTTATCTTATTCCATAAAGTACCATAAAGTTACAACTTTGGCCATTGATACAGGAACAATAACATTAGATGTACAGTGAGCTCATAAGGGTTAGAATAACCATAATAAGAATTCTTAAACGTTTGATTTAGCCATTTGGGTAAAATAAGTTCAGGCAGGTCGATTTTATTTTTCAGTTGCACATAACATCCCCCATAAAACACCAAAATATCCAGCAAATTTTGCAAAAACATCTTAATTCTGTAACAAATTTAAATTTTCTGTGTAGAAATTTAAATGTAAATGGAAAATATGTAAATTATACGAATAATATAACATCAACTTTTAGTTTTGTCGCTTTTGTTTGTTGAGGTATAAAACTGCAGTAAATAAATATTTAGTCACACCTGTAGGTGTTTGCAATTATGTTGTAACTATAAAATCCAAATATTTCGGCGAACTCATTTTTCACCATTACTGCGACATTTTCTTTTTCTGCGAAAAGTTACTTCTCCAGGAGTGGGCGTATTTTTTATTAAGTAGTAAATTTTTTAATCGTTAAAAAGTTTTTACGATTAAAAAAATATACTTGTAGGTAATTACTTAACCATCATATTGTTCAGAAGCTAGTTTCTCAAGTTAAGTATCCATCGAAGAAAAATTGCCAACTTTTGTGTTGTTAACGCATTTTGGTGATAAATGTTTCCAAACCTACCTTAAATTGCCAACAAAAGATGTAAAGGAATGTTGAGAACAGTGTTTCCGTTTTAGATGGTACACATCAATAATGGACGATTAACGGACACGATTTATATCACTTCCAAAGTGTCTTATGAAAGAAAAAAACATTCTTGGAAATTATTAGAAATTTTATGAGGCAACACGAATTAGAAATATAGATAAAGATAAAAACTTGCATAATTTTGCATTAGCCAGCATAATATCTTCGTTGGTTTAGGACATTTTGTCAACTTAAGTGACCCTTCATCATGGAGTTTCAAATTAAAATGTTACCCAAACTGTTGGTAACTTATTTTAATCTGGGGAGATATTCGGGAGCAAAAATTAACAGCCAGTGAACCCAAAAAAATCAATAATAATAATAAAAAAGTGCAATAATCAGAAGAAGACAAAATGGAAACTTTGAAAAGTTTGTGGCTTTTAAAAGAGTTTTACAACTATTTTGGTGGATATACTCCTTTACGTTTTAAACATTATATTTGCTGGGAATTAACCACAAATATAATTCTTCTTCTTCTCGTGCCACTCCTAGCGGAGATTGGAAATCATCATGGCCACTGCGACTTTGTTAGCAGCGCGCCTAAAAAGTTCAATCGAACTACACCCGAACCATTCACGTAGATTACGAAGCCACGATATTTTTCTTCTTCCCACACTTCTTTTGCCCTTAATTTTTATATAATTTTATATAATTAATATAATTAGAGCCATATTATTTTAAGTTTTGACTTCCAAACTTCATCCTTAAGAACTTTTAGAACCTTTGCGCAGGCAATACGCATCTATTTGATTGGGGTTTGACAACTGTCCTCTTTGATTAAAACCGTTGTTCAAATGATTCTCACAACTGTGGAGAAAGTGGATATAGTAGAGTGTAATTTTTGGTCATACGGAAATGGACGAAATAATAGTCTAAATTTGAAACAAATGTCTGAAAAATATCGACAAGAGTTTAACAAGGCGGCTCCCAGTTAAAGTGCAATGTTGGAATCGTTGAGGTCGTCTTCGACGATCATACGTTGAATACGTCTTCGATGTACTACGTCCAAACTGAATATCAGCGAAACATCTACATCCCATTCAATTTTCGACATTTCTGCTTCCATCTCTATGATCTCTCTTTCTTAAATTATTAGGGATCTCATTATATGTACCGACGTTGAGCTTTGAGAGTTTTTTAAGTTTGGTGTGTTTACTTGTATTTGATAAGTTTGGTATCTTGCTTAGAATCCGTGTGACAGTCTAGCAGTTAAGTAAGAGATGCTGGAAATCTTTTCCTATCCGCCTGGGGTAATACATTTTGAGATAATGGCATTTTCATTTTATTTTAGGGGGTGTTTGACGTGATTTTTAAACCTGCCGCGTTTGCCAAGGTGTGTTGGCTAGTTATTAATGGAATTACATTTCCTAAATTCCAGTTTTTACAACTGTTCTCACCAGCTGTGAAGGTGAGGTAGACATAATGAGTGGGGGAGGCTATTTGAGACGAATCACTATCCCATTTAGGCGAGCGGTTTACCCCTCAAAAGACGCTTAGAAACAGAATATACCTACTAAAATTTTTTTTGCATTTCTAATGCACTAAACCTTATTTATTCGATTCTATATATTTTTCCAAGATGAAATGAATTTTTTTTTTAATTTTTACAAGTGGTCCGGCAATTGTTATTAACAAATAACTTATACACAAAAGCAATTTCACCTAATTGCTTCGGAATAAATTTCTTTAGATGTATCTCATCAAAATAAACACTTTTCTCTCTTGATAATTTTTCGAAAAATGCTTCCTTTTCGAGTTATTTGCATTTTTTTGTTGAAAAAATGCCTTAATTAGTGATTTTTGGGATTTTTTTCTAAAAAACTACTAAATGAATTGAAATTCTACAAATAGCTTTATAATCTTTAAACCGTCGAGTACAAGTTAGAATATTTTGACAAGGATAATTTTTTTTATCTTGCTAAAAAACGTGGACCCAAATATTTCGAATATGCCTTTCGAGCAGTCTACCGCTAAGGGTGTACAGCGGTTGCGGCGATACAGGCGTGCGGCGCGTAGAAATATTTGTTTAGATTTAAAAAATTAATTTAATACAAATATTACGTACAATTTATTAAAAAAAAAATATTTATAATTATTTTTATATAGACATATTATAATTAAAATAATTAAAATTAATTTTTTACAATGCTATAATAATGTAATTTTTCTTTTAATATACGTGGTGACTCTATTATTGAATGTTTTATTACAGTGAAATACATTAAGCAATATATAATCAATTTTCATTGAAAAATATAATATTATTTATACATCGTTTTCATTGTCAATAATTTGAAAATTTTCGTCAACAGCAACAGGATTTCCATCTAATAAGCGGATTTCATTGTCTTCAATAAAGTCTTTAGTCTTCAGTAAAGTTTTTTTTTTTTTTTTTGTGTTTTGGCTTGGACAATTGTCATTCAGCCAGTCTCAATCAAGATAAGTTTATTAATGTAGTGAGTGTGTGTGTTTGTAGAGTAATTGTCTTGATACTTAGCAAAGTCGACGTCATTGTCTTTGCTAAGAGACGCTAATTGTATCCGAACGTCTGCGGTCCCTCTGGTGAGTACCGATCACACAAGGATAGAAATTATTTTCTATAATAAACGAAAATTTCCACCCAGGTGAGATTCGAACTCACGACCTTTAGGTTTAAAGGCAGGCGCTCTTACCACTGAGCCACAGAGGGGGTTCTTCAATAAAGTCGTCTTTAACATTTTCACAATTCTCTGGTGTACGTGTACATACTGCACAGCATTCTAAATTATAGGAAATACAATTACAATTTTTCGTAGAACATTTTCCGGTACATGAGCAGAAATACTTTTGTAAAATATTTAAACTAGTTTTGTCTTCAAAATAATTAAAATCGAAACAATTATTTTCCATTGTCCAACCATGGGTTAATGGATCAAGAGATGAAATAATATTGTTTTTTGCTTGAATCCATTCATTTATTTGCCACTTTGCTCTTGAGTAATGTTGTAATAATGCTGGTTTCGAAGGTGGTAATTTTTCATTAGATGCATTTTTTTTAATGCAATATTATATCTTAATTCATTTATGGATTCATGATATTTTTTAAACTTATTTTGAGGGTCATATAAATTAGATAAAAATAGAGTCAAAACTGTAAGTCCTTCATCTAAAGGTAAAGTAGGCAAATTTCTTAATTTTTCCAATTATCTATCAGTTAATTTCTGCAAAGCTTTATAAGCCTTCTTTTTTCCCATATCATAAAATGAACTTGTGGTATCACAACCTGTTATAGAATGCATTATTAGGATACTGTTGCACATTATTTTTCCAATTTCTTTTGCAATTTGATGTACAGGTATATATCGAGAACGATCCACATTTTTTACAATATTTCCTGTGTGAAACCATAAAAGTGGTTTACTTGTAAAATCATGATAATGAGATAAAAGTAAAATAAATATATCTGTGTCTGGTGATTTAACAATAATTTGAATTTTTTCATTTAATCAATTATCAGATATTTTTCATACGTATATTACATTATTAAAAAAGTCAAAAAGATTCGAGCACCTACAGCACCTCAACCGTTGTACTCGCTTAGCGGATACTCTCGAAAGGCATATTCGAAATATTTGGGTCCACGTTTTTAGCGAGATAGAAACCATTTATCCTTCAAAATATTCCAACTTATACTCGACGGTTTGAAGATTATAAAGCTATTTGTAAAATTGGAATTCATTTAGTAGTTTTTTAGAAAAAAAAAATCCCAAAAATCACTAATTAAGGCATTTTTTCAACAAAAAAATGCAAATAACTTGAAAAGGAAGCATTTTTCAAAAAATTATCTAAAAAATTGATTCCGAAACAATTCGGTGAAATTGCTTTTTTGTATAAGTTATTTGTTAATAACAATTGTCGGCCCACTTGTAAAAATTTAAAAAAAATACATTTCATCTTGGAAAAATATATAGAATCGAATAAAAAAGGTTTAGTACATTAGAAATGCAAAAAGAATTTTAGTAGGTTGATGCTCTGCTTATAGGGGTAAACCGCTCGCCTAATTAGAACCTCAATAAAACATAATATATAGATAATTGATTAAGTTAATGTCAACATTTATATGCTATTTATGTCATATATAAAAGCATAAAGTATTTAAAAATGTTCGTATAGGAATATTGGACGGGCGCTTTGAAAAAATAATGTTGGCGATAATGCTGTTTGTTGTTGTATGTATGTTTTTGCGTGTGTGGCGAATACAGGTTGACAACCAATATGGTCGAGTGTAGGTTATTTAACGATTAGATTATCTGAAAGTATAATGTATATCGTAATAAAGAAGTACAGTTAAGTTTTTAATAACCAAAACACCAGGTTGATGCAAATACTGCTTCTCTATCAAAGCCCTACCATAACACGAGTTCAAACAACAAAGAAATTTATGACACATAATTATAAAATGTGACAAGAATTTTAAATGTATGATTAACAATTAAAATATCTCAATAAAGCAAACAAAATAATATTTGTAAAACAATTAGTCAATATCTACAAGAATTATCTCAATTGTTAGTAAAACAATTATCACGTAAAAGTTGTTTGTATTATGCAATTGCTTTAATTATTTATTTGTAATTATAACTGATTTCACTATATCACGTTTCGTACATATTTTGTATATTTGTGTACCATACTACGCATTGTTTTTATGCTATATATTTTTACTACACGTTTTTGAGTTAGAGGTAATATTTTTAGTTACCATATTTTCAACTTTGGTTTACATAAATTCTACAAATAATAACCTTCATTTTGATATAATAATATTAGCCGTATACTACAGAACAGAATAATATTCGGAAGTACAAATTTTACTTCATTTATCGATTTGTATTTGGTATTATATAAAATCATTTTATAGAGCAGGAAAATTAATCCAATTTTATTAAAAAAAATGTCATCTTAAGTTTTGTTATGGAAAGTGGTATTTGGGGGTATAATACCCTCCTCTATATTTTCTACTTCGTAAGGATGTACTGGCGTCATGTAATTTGTTTGATTATTTCTGTCTAATTATCTCTCTCCTGTGTTATCAAATGTAAAAAATTCGAAGATTAAATGAAAATACTGAAAGCCAAGGGTAAACTAATGAACTATAAGTACCATAGAGTATATATAGAATGTGACTTAACATTAAAAGAGAGAAATACAAAGAGACCTTAAGAAGATAGCAGCATAAGAAAAGACTAATGGGAAAAGGACAAAAATTGGATATGGTTTCATAGTTATTAAAGGCATTAAGTGGAAATGGAATCAAAAAACAAGCCGGATAGAAAAAGTAGCATACAATACAGAACCAATTTGTTCAAAAAACTAGCTGAAGAAAACACAAGGACGGACCAAAAAACAAAACAGGCACAGAACAGGGACATGAGCAGGTATAAAGATAATAACACAAACGGAAGGAAAAACAAATTGAAGTGCAACTTAAACACAGAAAAGAACAAAACAATTTTGAAAATGGCATCATGGAATGTAAGAGGTATAAATGGGAAGGAAATAGAACTGAAGAAAGAAATTAGAGATAAGAACATTGAATTAGTAGCTATAACAGAGACAAAGAAAAAAGGAAGAGGATCAATAATATTAGAAAACAGAATGTTACTAATATACAGTGCGGTGGAAGAAACGAAGAGAGCTTAGGCAGGAGTATCGTGCATCATAAAGAAGGACAGTATCAACAAAGTAAAAAATTGGGTATATTACGACGAATGTATACTAAAAGTAGACATAGATATGGATACAGAGAAAACCAATACAAACCTAATCATATGCTATGGACCAGATGAAGACGCAGCAAAAAACGAAAAGAATGAGTTTTGGGACAAATTACAAGACATGAAAAATGATTGTACAGAGAATATTGTGATCACAGGAGACATGAACAGTAAAGTGGGAAAAGAAGCAGAAAAATGGAACAATGTCATCGGACCTTATGGGAAGGAACAAATAAACAAAAATGGAAAATTACTACTCGAATTCTGTCTAGACAATAACCTGGTGATTATGAACACACACTTCCAACATAAAAAGATACACAATATCACAAAAAAAGTCAAATCAAGAGACGAACAATCAATTATAGACTATACTATAGTGCAAAAAACAGAGAAGAAGTGGATAAGAGACGTAATGGTGAAAATGAGTTATGAAATTGGTAGTGATCACTATCTACTAGAAACCACATTCAAAAGTAAAACAAAATAAATAAAACGAAATGAGAACATAAACAGAAAACACAAAGAAATAATAAAAATTTATAAGCTAAGGGAAGAAACAACGACAACAAAATAAGATACTCAGAAGGGCTAGAGAAATAAATGGACCATAATCATGAAATAACAGAAACAATAGAAGAAGAATAGGGAAAATTTAAACATCCGATGATAAAACAGCTAAATCAATATGTGGAACTACAAGAAATAACAGCAGAGGGAAACGAACATCTTGGTGGAAGGATGAAGTGAAAAGAGAAATAAAAGAAAAGAAGAAATTGTAGAAAGAATACATACAAGACAAAACACAACAAAAATATGCAAATTATAAGAGATAAAGAACAAAAGTTAAAGAGATAGTTAAGAAAGAGAAAAAGAAAAGTTGGGAAAAATTCGGAGAAAAAATGGAAGAAAACAGCACAGAAAACGTAAAATTATTTTAATGAACATTGAAAAATCTAAAAAGCAACAAAGAAATGCAACTGAAACAAATAATGAACAAGGAAGGAATAATAATAAACGACGATAAGACAATAATGGAAAGATGAAGGGAATATTCTAGCTGATACTGAATGGAAATCAAGCGAATACAACGGAGAACGAAAGCCACATCAAGAGAGTATCCATGAGAAACACAGAAAATCCAGAAACTATAGAAAAAGAAGAACTGGAAGAAGCAATAAGAAAGATAAAGATTGGAAAAGCATCAGGAAGCGATGAAGTAGCACCAGAAATTATGAAATATATAGGAGTAAAAGCAAAAGAAAATCTACAGGAAACAAGACTCCATTTTCTATTATAATACTATGAAATAAAATTTCATAGTCACTTTTAAATTTAATCTCATTTAATTTTAAAAAAAATTGGAATCATCGTTTCCATACCATGTATTCCACAACATTCCTAGTTCGTATTGGAGATTCATTATAAAGATTCTCTGTATCTAAAATATGCAACCTTTGATTTAATTATTGATGTAACATTGTAAAAGTACGTGCTGTTATTTTACGTATTTGTGAATATACCAATTTTGAGTCTTCGAAATATTTTCTTATCGACATCATCTCAAATTTTTTTCTGTGTTTTGCATGTATTATGTCTTGTATGGAGGGACAATATTTCCTCTTTTTTAATATTATTTATCTATAATAACTTGACAGAATCTTCCATTGCGAATTTGCTTATACCAATTGTTTTTGTAACTTATCCCTGTATTTTTACTAAATTTCAGTACATTGCAGACGAGTTCACAACGTTGTACCCTTAAAACCTTATGTTTTATAAATTAAAGTTCTGCAAGAATGTAGACATGTTTCTTTAAAAATTCCGCCATATCATCCAGACTTAAACCCTATAGAAATGGTTTGGGCGCAAACAAAAAATGAAGCTGCAAAACAAAACGTTTATTTTAAGTTAGAAGACGTAAAAGTGTTGGTGGAACAGGAATTTGCTAGAGTAACTGTAGATAACTGGAAGAAAGTATGTGAACATGTTGTCAAGGTTGAAGATAAGTATTTGAAAAGTGAAAGTCGTATATATGTAATTACAGAATAATTAAGGATTGATTTAAATGATTCTAGTGACGACGACACTGCATCTGATTATGAAAGTGAATAATATAATTTAACATTACGTTGTACCTATGTAACCTATGCAAATAGAAGTTTTTAAAACTGTTCTGTATGTATGTATTATTTTTTTACTTAATCATTTCGTATATTCATCTATTTTACTTTGGGACGTTTAAGTGAGTAATAATATAAATAATAAAGGTTTTAAAGTTAAAACAATCTTTGTAATTAATATTTATTAATACTGTAAACTGTAATACGTATCTACGGCTTTACATACAGACAATACATGTATGTGATATATTATAATAATATGTATTAAAATGTAGTACAATATTGCCAAAAATATAATCTAATATCATTGTTTAATAAATTGTGTGTATGTATCTTTAACAATTTGATTTAAGGCTGTTTTAGCAGTCAAAACACACTGCGATTTGAAATGGGCGTATCACTTACTTTTCCTCACTGCTTACGCCAGCCGACGACGGGTACAGGTGTTTTCGCAGTGGCGCCGGCCGCGGTGGTTTAATGACAACAAATGCATTATTCTCCATTCAAATTACTTTTGTCGGGAATACGTTTTTTGTTTGATTATCGTAGATGTTTTAAAAATAATTATCACATTTTTAATTTATATGTCTTAGCTAAATATAGTATTGAATATAAATTTGTTAAACGTGACTGCAAAAAACATCATGGTGTTTATTTTTAATAAATTTAAAATATATATATATATATATATATATATATATATATATATATATATATATATATCCGGTTCTTTAGGCGTTACGCCCGTCCGGTAGTGATCTATGGAGGAGTATCACCAAGCCGCAAGCCCTTATCTCTTGCCGTACTGCTCTACCATAGGCCGATCAGATCCCAGCATATCCTATTCTAAGCCGCAGATTCATCTAGAATTTTAAACTGCTGCATTAGACTTTTTGTTTTCAGTACACCGAGTTGGGGCTCGAACCCACATCCACTGAACCATTCGACAGTGAAGCGAATGAGAGGCAGCCGCACAGCCCGCTGAGCTATCTGACCGACAATTTAAAATAACATAAAAATATTATTATCAAAAAAATTTAATTTGTTGTCACAAACAAATAAACAATTTCGCAGTTATAGCTTGAAATTGATGTCAAATCAAACTATCTGACCGTACGTTCATGAGATTTGACGTCACGCAGCCGATAACGGTGAAACTAAATGCCAATGATGAGTAACACGTTTCACCATTAGATTTCAGTATTTTTTAGCAATTTTCTTCAAAGTTAGAACACGCTTTTCTCGATTATTACTGGACATAAAAAGGTGAAAAAAAAAACCAACGATTACAGATAAAAAAACTCTTTGAAGTAATGGGCGTAAAAAGTTTGGTTATAATAGAACGTTAAACTGTATAATCCGATATTTCAAAAGAACTTTCAAAAAAATTAAAAAAGTAAAACCATCAGTTTAAAGGCAACATAATCTTTAATAACGTGTCCAAATTTCGAGATATTTTGTCGGTAAATAACAGAGAAAACACTGTATCTAGGTTTTGGTGTACCGATAAAACAGCCTTAAACCATAAGTATTTTTTGGAACGCCACTGCTTTGTTTGGTGAGGCTTTACTGTTCCTAGAAATTTTCGGCCCTACAGTTGAAACATAGTCTAGCTCCTTGTGAAGCCGGCAAGTGTCACAAACGCGCATTTAAGTTGAAAGACAAAGCGAAATTTGTTGTACACTACTTTAGCATGCGGACCAATGAAGTTGCTCGGGGTATGACACGTCGATATGACAGTTTCGATAGAAAGTACCACCCCTATAACATATCTCTCTATCTCTAGTTCTTTTTAACGTAGAGTAAACTGTTAACAACAGTAATTCTTTACAAGATAGCATAGTTATAACTTTTTAATGAACAAAGCATTTAATAACCCATTTTACAATTTATTCTACCGAAAAATAGGACAATTTTGCGTTACTACATGTACAAAACGCCTTGTATCATACAAATCATGAAAGGTTATTATTACTTGATACAGAATAACCTTATTACCAATTTTGTGTATCAAAACCCGTCAAAAAATCTCATAAAAAATTTCTCACATTTTCAAGTTGATGCCTTCATATTGTATTCTACTTTCACCCTCTTTTAGAAATTAAGGTTAGTATTCAGTACAGGAAAAAATTTCTGAAATCATCACGAATTTTATTATTGTCATGTTTTGTTCGCCTTGTTTCTTTTTTAAATTATTATGTCAAGCATCAGTAATTTAAAAATAACATTTGAGTGTTTTGAAAATATACAAAAGAAGGAGTTAAGTAATTGGACAAATCTAAATGAAAACGAAACGAAATAAATGTTTTTTTACATTGTGCCCATAATCTAAACAAAAAATTATCAAATAATAAAGCCATTATTTCGTTACTACGGAAAGTTTTGTAATATACGAGAGTTTTTAAATGAAACTTCTGAAAAGTAAAAACATTACTCATCTAAAAGTAATCATAGATGACGGATCTATATTATCCATCTTAACTTTATTCGGTGTTAGGGAGTTTCAACATTTTTTATCTACGTAGAATGTAAAAGATGGTGTTTTTCTATAGTAAACTGTATATAGAATCTGTTATAGATGCACTGCCGAAATAAAATTTTATTCTTAACATCGTCCAGTAGAATAAAATAGAAATATTCTTTATTGTCACTGAAAATTGTACAATTTTATGGACAAAGCTTACAAAAAATCAGAAAATAACAATACCAATTATAATTTTACTGAAATTACATAAATCGTTAACATCACACAGTAAAACGTAATAAAAATATGGTCTTTGAGATAGATAAGCTTTTGTGATTTCACGAAACTTGTTTGGGCATCTTGGGGAAAGATGTTGCAGATTTAAGGCTCATCCTCGAAAATCCTAACGGTAAATTTCAGTTTGCTATCCCTATTTCAAAAATTTCTTTTTTTACGAAAACAAAATCTGTTCATGAAGTAATATTCTAAACTTCGTTTAGATATCTCTCTCAAGCCCAGGTCAAAAATGCGTTCATCTTTTACTCGAGCCGATTATACACCGGGACAACCCCTGCAGTGACAGGTTTTGGCTTACAATAAAACCATAAATCTCTTTAGTGGTGTTTTGAGTAAATATAATAACAGATCAAAGTAATAAATATAATCTATTTATAAATTTACAATGTAACAAATGTACATACATAATTTATTTGTTATTTTTTACGGAAAAATTGGCTGTCTGAATTTTAATGTAGATTAAAGTTTACGGAAAATAAAAATTATAAAAAAAGATTATTATTATATATCATAAAAATTTGATTAGTATCACGATCATTAAAATTGATAAAATGGAAAGATATAAATATAGAATTATGTCTAATGTTTCCTCAGAAGGTGTTTCAAATAAAAATTATAATAAAAATCTTATCTAATTAGTATGACGATCATTAAAATTCATAAAATGAAACTATATAAATATAGAATTATGTCTAATGTTTCTTCAGAATTGAATAATCAAATCTTGCCCAAGTACTTTCGCTTTCTACAGCATCATCAGGGGCATCTGAAATAAGCCAAGAAAAGTTTTTTTAAATGAAGAAAATTACTAAACTTCGATAAAAAACTCGAAGTTAATGGATGATAAAAGTTTTTTGTGATTTTAGACTTACTTCGTCAAATTTGGGCTATCCAGCAAGCGCAGATGCCCCTGATGATGCTGTAGAAAGCGAAAGTACTTGGGCAAGATTTGGTTATTAAATTTGTGCTTCAAATTTGCCTTCATTTTTAAAAGTTCATTTATTCGAGCATTCAACCTTATATAAATAATTTAGGATGTGACTCAGGTATATGATAAAGTATGGCAAAGACGCCATAACTATAAACTAAGACTACATTTACCAAAACGATACTCTCAAATAATTGACTCCTGCGTCTTGGAAAGATATTTCAGAATTAAACAGGAAGAAACATACACGGAATTGAAAGATATTACAGCAGGGCTGCCACAAAGAAGTGTCTTTACCTTTTGTATACGTGTTATATTATTGTCCTAGAAAATATACAATTGCAACATTTACCGAAGATATTATAATATGCAAAACCAGCGAGGAAGCGACAAAGAAATTACACAGATGTTAATCAAATATATACTCCAGGGAAATAACCAAAAAATAGACCATGTTCGTGACACTCAATAATCCAGGTCGCTGACAACTTTTTTAGTTATTGTAGACCTATAGGAAGAAAACTTACTTGTTTTTTGCCTTGAATTTGGGGCTGTTTTTTAATTATTGACAATTTAATGCAAAAAACGCAATTGTTTCTATGATTATTGATACTAGTATTAAAAAAAAATAGATTTTTGGAAGAACATTGTTTTTTTCACGAATTGTTTAAACAAACTAGACTATTTATTAATTAATTAATATATAAACAAATTAATAATTTCTGATGTACTTAGAAATTACATACAAATTAAAAAAAGATTGATCCATTCTTTGAGACAAGACAAAATCCATTGAGTAGATCCGGAGATATAGAAAATTTTATTAGTTTGAAATTGCTTGTTCGGTATGGATTTGTAGGTTCTTCCTAGTCACCATTTGAACTACATTTTTGAAAATTCGTAGAGGGTCCTGTAAAGGTACAATGTTTGTGCAAATTTTTTAACAAAAAATACAAATCCCATTCCTTAACATGGCATCAATGAGGTTCCTTAATTATTGTAATCTAATTAGCTGTGAATTATCATCTTTTCTTTGACTTGATCTACTACTTGTTGTAATTGGTCGTAAAACACTTTCCTTGTTGTTTGAGGCTTATTATTTTCTGGGCCATATACTCCGATAATGTTCAGGTTTTCCTTCTCCATTCTTATCTTTGATGTTACTATTCTTTCTGATATGTATTGACACTCTTTGATGTAATTTTGATACCTTTGGTGTATTAGTAAGGCTACACCTTCTTTGGCCCTGTTTTCTTTTGCTACTCCACTGTAGATTAGTATGTATTCACCCAATTTTTGATTGACCTTTTCCTTTATTTTTTGTTTGCTGTAGAGCACAAATGTCTATTTCTTTCTCTTTCAACAATTGGGTTATTTCTTGGTCCCTTGAGTTGAGTGATCTGATATTCCAAGTAATTCTCATCTGGGCTTTGGATGTTTTTCGCTTGTCCTTATTTCTTGCCGTAGTCGTCTTCATAGTATTAATCCGGTTCCGAGACTGTACATTGTTTTTTTGAGCAGTATTTGATTTTACGATTGGTAGGTTGCTAACCAATAAATATAAATAATTAAATTTCATATTCAAATACTGCAAAATATTTGGTTATTACTCTGAGCTCATGTAAAGAAGAAAAGAAAATAATAATTCTGATTGAAATACAAAAAAAATGTACTGGATGATTGACCAAAACTCTACGCTGTCTCTATATAATAAATTATTATTGTATAAGCAAATACTAAAACAATAGTATTATTATAAAAACAGTATAAATATTTAGAAGGAAAATGTCACTAATCAACAGAAAATATTTCTATTCATATAAAAATTTAATAAAATTATAGGTACTTACTGCTTATTTATATAAAATTTCCTATTTTAATTACAATAAACACACTGGTTTGTCAAAAGTCGGAATAAGCCCTAATAATGTTATTCAACTTTATTTATCCTCCTCCGAGGGTTTTACCTACCTGGCGAGAATCCAGAAGCTACCGACAAGGACAGCCTGTGCTGACGGAGAGAAAATTGCATTTAGCAGAAATTTGAAATTTTTTAAAAGTTTATATCAAATAGCTGCTTTGTGTTATACTTTATGTTAAAAATAAAAACAGATTCGGAAAGTGAGTCAAATTCTGTAGTGCCCTATTTCAAAAAAAAAATTTTTACATTTATTTTAACCAAAAATATTTGAAAAAAAAATTGTTTAAACAATTTATTAATTTACAACCAAATAGTGCATTAGAACTTTTATAGACCTTTCATATAAAAAAAGAATCATCTCAATATCTGCCATAGTTTTTGCGTTATTTGATATAAACTTTTACATTGGAATTTACCTATGCCCAGAATCGCGAGGATCGGCCTTAAGTTGTAAAGGGAGATGGTTGTGTAGTTTTTGTGCCGAATATAATATACCTAGATTTCTTTACTAGCTCAGTGGACGGAATAACATCGAAGGTTGAATTTCTGGTGGAGTAGTTGGAAAAACATGTATGTGTTTACAAATTAAGCAAACAGTTTCTAAAATATATAAAGAGAGAAGCGTTAAAATCCCATGATTTTTAAGTAGCTTGTGCAATGGGTTGTTCTTCTAAGGCCAAATAGATACCGTATTGCTCTCTTTTGTAATTTAAAAATAAAATCAGATTGGGCAGCCGTACTAGAACCCCAAAAAGAAAGAATATGTCGAAGATGAGACTCGAATAAGAAAAAGATATTGTGGAAAATGCTAAATTGATTTCCTTCGAAACATATCTTATTGCATAGCAGACTGAGGCTAGTTTCATACTTAAAAAAGAGATATGAAGGAACCGATATTGTTACCGGGCAGAAATCATTATTTGTAGAAAAAATTAGGGTTCCACCATAAGCTGAACTTTGACAATCATATCTAGCAATTGTGGTATATTTTTCTACAAAAAAGCCTTGTTGACTTCAAGCCAGCGCTCTGTAACCGCAACTATCGGTGAAAATCCTAATTCCTCTAGAAACAAAAATAATTCAGCTATTTTATATTTTATAGAACGAATATTAATCTAGAAAAATGCTGAAGCTGTCATCAATAAAATCATTTGAGGTTTCTAGTACCACAGAACACGTCGTGTTGTTTAAAAATTTCGTTTTGGAGAGAACGAAATTGTAATTTCGGTGGCATTCCCTTGATTTTTGCAGGTGAATAATTCTTTTATGTAATGAATAGCGTCCAGTAAGCTTGGATTTGCAGTTCACCTAATTTGCTAGCGAAGAGAAGTCTTCTGGCTTCTCGTTCCTTCTTATAGATGTCGCTACTAGCGTACTTAGGCCTGTTATGGTATTATAACGACTAAATAGTAAAGAACATTTCATTTCTGTTTAAGCACCCAAAAGTGCTCCTAATTAGAGGTGAATACTTCGAAACACGTGTAATATGTATCGACATCAGAAGGCCCTGGACATAAGAGGCCTAGGTGCGGTTTTTGCAAATTACAATAATAAATAAATACTCTCTCTTACACGCAATCGTCCAAGAAAGAATAGATAGAAGGGTAGAAGGGTAGAAGAATAAAAGGGCTTGGGCGGAAAAGGAAATGGATGAGTAATATTAGGTAGTGAACGAACCTCTGTGTAGAACGATATTTCACGATGCAAAAGATATGGAAGATTTTCAAGAAATGATTGCCAACCTACCAACGCTAGAAGATGACATGAGAAGAAGAAGTAACAATATTTTTAATTTAAGTAATAATATTGTACGATAGGCATCGCCATAGTCCCGTCAGTGCTTTGTACACACGCATTTTCACCACATGTTCCTCTTCCATCGATGTGCGCTAGAAGGCCTACGACCGTATAAAAGAGCAGCCGCCACAAGAGAAAGAAGAGTGTCCGTCGGAGTATTGATCTGAAAACAACTCATGTGGCCCTAGAATATTGAATGAAGGCCAACTGCTTCTGCTGGAGTATTGATCTAGTGACTGTAGTATGGATCATGGTCTTAGAGTATTAATCTGAGACAGACCTATTCTTTTCTGTGACCGAGTACTGATTGCTCACCGTCCGTTTCTCGTCAGGCCGAGTGTTGATTGGTCCGTTCTATGTCTATTCCTCCGACCCATTCCTTCCCGTCTACGTATTAACACAATTTTTGTGTCACCAGGATTGACGTTTTAATTTTTATTGTATCTAATTTTATTTTATTATTTATTTATTTCGAATATATTTTTATTTAATTTGCACCTGTGTTATACCGAGTCTGATGTCTAAAAGAGCTTTTAAATGTGTATCAACCTTAAATAAAATAAATTAAAAATAACATGTGTTTTAATTGAATAAAATTATTAGCAAAAACTTTACACGCTAGTTGGTGAAGAAAATTTCTATACACCGGAGTTCTCATATTTTAAAAGTAGTTTTGTTGATAATATCTGAATGTATTGTTTCGAGAAATACAAAAATAATACTAACCAGGCACAGGCGTCAGCCACTGTTGATCTTTTCAATTACTCACCAATTTAAATAATTATAAAATGTTTGCTTTGTAAATACTGACTCGTTAAAATCTATTTATTTTGATTTGAGTAATTTATTTTTGAAACGACTTCATAAAATATGGCGAGAGGAAAAATTCCAAGAAAGTAATGCGTGGATTGCACTCCGGTATTTTGTTGTTTTTGTGAAATTTACTTTTACTCTAAATAAACGAATGTTTAATGACGTCTTTTAGGTATAAAGTATCACTTACGTCATGTAATGTTTACATTTCTCAAACTGCACAATTTTCCTTTTTGCAGTATTCGACTTTCAACAGTGAATAAGTAGGAGGTTCACAGTAACCATGTTTTATTCACACAAAAAACGATTTTTCGCAGTTTTCTTACATCGATAATTTTGTTTGACGTATTTGATGGATCCACGTGATTTCCGATAAAATCGGAAGGCTTCGGCTCTTTTGGTTCCTCCCAAGCTAGAGGCCATTATCTAATACAATAGGAAGGTTCAATAATTCAAGTCGATTTAACTTTCTTGTTATTCCTTCAAAAAGTTAGAGATGGCGGAGATATTGAGCAAAAATGGTTCTCCTTTAAAATCAAGATAGCGGCTAACGCAACGATTTTATGTTATATTTTTTACTACTATTGATCCTCCTAAAGGTTATTGGGACCGTGCAAGTTCGGAACAGCGACACCTGGTGTCGTAAATCAGCAAAATTTACTGCGCTTTCATGTTAGATCGAGGCTAACGGATAACTGTCAAGGACGTAGCCCCAAAAAAGAATAAGAAGAAAAAGTAAGATTGAGGTTATGTCGGTATGTTATTAAGAGGTAAACGTTGTATGTAGTTTGAATACAAATAAATATACCTATTATTAAATTACAGTATTACTGTTAATATGGATGCAATAATAAAAACTGGATTTGAGAAAGTAAATCACCAAATAACTTTCAACCAAGCACTGAGTCAAAGGGAAAGGCTTTAGTAGTGGCAAATGTCAAAAAATAATGAAAGAATTATATGGAATTATTAAGAAAAATAAATTACCATAATTAATGCTAATGCATAAATTAGCAGGTTAAGCCCATGATATCATCATATTGGTTTGAACAATTAATTCTTTCCCTGTAAACTTTTGGACAGCGAATATATCTTAATGCATCTTCAGAAAAACTTGATGCATTTTTGTAAACTTCAAAAAAATAAAATTTAAACATTAAACTTGATTTTTGGGTTAAAATGAACTCTAAGTGAGTGTTATGAAACTAAAATTTACACTTAAAAGTGAACTTTTATTTATTATTTATTTCAAACTGACTTTAAAATCGGGTGCAAGAATAATGCATAATTTAGGTTATGTTACTTATGCTTTTTTATGATATAAATCCACTTTTCTCTTTGTAGTAATTTGAGCTTCGAATTTGCAAACGAATAAAACTTACATTGACAATTTTTTGTTGTATTTTTACAATTTATAACACAGCAGTTCCTAAATCCCATTTTCTTCAGTGACAGAAGGTGTAAATAAACAAACGAATATGAAATATGACAATTGACAATATGAATTTATGAAATCTATGAAATGTGCAGTAAGAAATGCAAGATTTCTCCGCTACTCGCGCACGATCGTTTCTCGTATCACATCCAAGTACTTGCACGTCGCCAATAATTAACAAATTTGGGGTAGCTCGTCGTGCAAGGTTTGGTCTTTTTTTCCTTTAACTAGACTAAACTAGGAGGAAATATGGCTTTGGGTCAAATCAGTACGACAGTTGGGATACGGGACATGCGCCGGATACAGTACTTTTCTTTTATTGAGGGTTTGACAGTTTAAAATATTGCCCTCAGATAAAAAATTAGGCGGGATATAAAAAATGTGACACTGTAAAAATGGTAAAACAATAAAACTGCAATTTAATTTTTATACTACTCATTATACAAAAAATATAGTTATTAGTCGTGGTATTTAATTAGAGATTTAATCTTCCCATAATTCGTACATATTTCCGGTCGATATCTCCATTCTTGTTGGTCTGGTTATCACATCTGAACGGATTTACAGTGTGACCTCCCAAACTGATTTTAGTAAGCCTATTTTAATTAAGTTTAAAGTTAAATAAATAACATCGGTCTGGTAATTGTAAGTAATGGATTTTTTTTTGTTTTAGAAAAATAACGTCACATATTTTCGTTTTTGGACAGAGTGGACTTACAACGGTTTCAGTTCTAAAGTGTTTTTGAGCATCTATAAAGGTAAGATATTTAATATGGTTTCCTAGAGTGATTTCGTAGAAATCTATATATGTAAATATTTTTGTGAAATCATAAAATTACTAAAAATGAATTTTCGCTCATTCGGTGATAAAAGATGCAAAACTGATACAATTTTCATCAATTTATTTTTTCTTAGGGTGCCTGTCCGTTCCGAACGTTGGCGATCATTGTGGCTATGGTGACTTTGTTGATTGCTATACGGAATAGCTGTGTTGAGGTCTTGCTATACCATGCTCTCAGGTTAGCAAGCCAGGATATTCATCCTGGGGCCTTTTTCCTTCAATTTTAAAAATTTTTCAATTTTTCCTTGAATTTCCTTCAATAAAGTAGCTTTACGAGCTACTCCAATGCAAAATGCATTGGAGTAGCTGGTATCTGCCTTGATTTCTCATTATATGTCCCAAGTGCTGCAGCTTACGGCCCTTCACGATGTTGACCAAATCCGCAATTATGTTCATTCTCTGCAGTACTTCTTCATTGGTGACTTTGTCTGTCCATGGTATCTTCAAGATCCTTCTGTATGACCATAGCTCAAAAGCCTGAAATTTTGATAGAGTTTCCGCCTTTAATGTCCACGTTTCTACTCCGTACAGAAGCACTGAGTACACATAATATTTAAGGAGCCTTATTTTTGTTTCTAGGCCATGAAGAATGATGTGTTTTCTTCCTTTGCTATCTGTGTGTTTTATTGATTTTATGCTGTCGTCTTGCCAAATTCCTTTAATTTCACCCTTTGCAAATATCCATGTCTGATCTAAGTATACGAATGTTGCATTTTCAGATTTAAGTCTAGTATATTCTTTTACAACTTTAATTCTTTTGTGAACCACACTTCTCCTTTCGCTTAAAAGTATCCTATTATTTTCTTTTTCAAATTTAAATCCTAAATCTCTCAACACATTCCAAAGACTAGTCCTCTTAATTTCAGAAACTAGTCTTTCTCTTATTTTGATCAGTAAAGTATTTAAACTGACATGTTGATTGTTTTCATGCATTTAATACAAAATATTGCGAATTGTGAAGTAGCTTCTAGAAGCTACTTCAAATCATATTGGGCATATTTCATATTCTACTTTTATCAGATTGGAGAGCTGTACTAGAACCCCAAAAAGCCCATATCGAAAATGAAACTCAAACAAAGAAAAATATGAAAAATACATTTTGAAATATGCTAAATTGATCTGCATCGCAGAGACCTGGAAAAATTACTGCTCAGAATTATACAAAGACACTTCAAAAGATGACGCATCAGTCTCAGAACACAAAAAACATGCAATCAGAGAGGCTGAACCAATCATTTTACGAGCAGAAGTAGAGAAGGCTCTTAACCAACTAAGAAACAAAAAAACTTCAAAAATCCTGCGACATATAATCAATGAACGGCTAAAGAATTTTCTACTTCCAGAGATAGCCGAAGAACAATGTGGATTTGTACCACGAAAGGGAACGCGTGAGCAAATACTCAACACCAGACAGATAGTAGAAAAAGCGAGAGAACATAACATACCAATGTTGCTCTGTTTTGTAGATTACACAAAGGCTTTTGATTCAGTAAAATGGGATCCTCTCTGGAGTATAATGGAAAATATGGGAGTACCTAACCACCTAGTTAACCTAATAAGAAATCTGTATAATAAAAACTCAGCCAAAGTTAAAGTACATGGAATATATTCAAATGCATTCAAAACAGAGAAAGGAACTAGACAAGGTTGCATACTATCACCATTATTGTACAACATATATTCTGAATATATAATGAGAAAAGTACTAGATGAATGGGATGGAGGAATCACTATAGGAGGCAGAAAAATCAGTAACCTGCGATACGCAGATGATACACTTATACTAGCAGCGAATGAAGTCGAAATGATTACCATCATCGAACGGCTAAGCCGAATAAGTGAAGAATTCGGACTTCAAATCAACACCGGAAAAACAAAAATAATGATTGTAGACAGAGCAAATAATAATCTGCCGCATATACGCCAAATACGGATTTTCGAAGTAGTCGACAGATTTGTATACTTGGGCTCTCTGATAACCAACAATGGTGATTGTTCCTCAGAAATCAAACGTAGACTAGGAATGGCCCGAACCGCAACTGCTAAATTAATTAAAATATGGAAAGACCAAATAATAACAAGGAATACTAAGCTCAGGTTGGTCAATGCCCTTATTTTTCCCATTGCTACATATGCAGCTGAAACATGGACTCTCAAAAAAATCGATAGCAGTAAGATCGAAGCCTTCGAAATGTAGGTATATAGAAGAATTCTACGCGTGTCATACCTAACTTACTTCGGCCACATAGCTAGAAGAACGGGCACCATGGAACTATTGGTAGTAGAAGAAAAGGTAGAAGGCCGAAGACCAAGAGGAAGATCTCCAATACGATGGGTAGACCAAATGAAGAGTTTGGTGGGAAAATCCCTACATGAAGCCGTCCATATGGCACAAGATCGCAGTCAATGGAGACAGCAGACTAACAATATTTAGGGTGTCACTACGCCATGACAAGGGCTAAAGGATTGAGGAGAGGAAATTGATTTCCTTCGAAACAGATCTTATTGCATAGCAGGCTGAGGCTAGTTTCTTGCTTAACAAATCGATATGAAGTGACCATTTAAGGTTGATTAATTGCAATAAGGTTGTTTATTGCATATTGTTGTCACCAAACTTATCAAACTTGGTTGTTAAATACCTGTATCAATGAGTGTCATGGGAAATCATTAGTTCTTTGGTCTATATATTCTGTATCATGGATCACAAATGTTCTGCTGGAGAAGAATGTTGTGAACTCCATGGAGTCACCAAAGAACAAATAATTCTATTATAAAAGAACTAAAGATCAATAAGAGACTCTCCGGCAAAGTTAAATTGCAACAGTTAAAATATTGTGGACTATACATTGAAAAATAAGACCGAAGACTACGAGGAAGATCTCCAATAAGAAGTCGCAAAAGACCGATGCACGATATAATAAAAATGACCAGACAGTCATGGAGACATGACTACACTCCCTCCAAAGGATCAAGAGAAATTTATTAGTAATTATCTAAATTAGTTCCAGAAAAAAATAAATTTATGTATAAAAATATTCGTAGGCTTTTCCGGTGTATATATAGACTTTTTCGAAGATTTTTCTGCGAATATTGTATTCATTATATTAATTCAATTCCCGAAATTATGGTTGCAGTATTTTGATATCTTCTCGAACAAAAATTCCCAGTTGTATTAATTATCATAATTCATCCGTATCGTGCCAAATGAATAATGATTTCTAGATACTGAATAATTAATATATTAACACGCTTTTGATAATGGGGTTTTTTAACCTAGTAGTAACACATCGTCGAGTGAGACTGAAGTTGTAGAATAAATTGCGGTTTTAGTTTTTGTTATTGTTAGATAGAAAAATTCTTTAATAAAAATAGGTAAGACTGTTTTACTGTTTATTTACTGTGTTTATTTAAATTACGTAAAGATATTTATATATTTAAAATAAAACATGTGTAGTGTGCATATAAGTACTATAACCATAAACTCTCAAAAAAAATTATTTTAAAAGGATTCTGACAATTTTGTCAGAGGTTATATCATCAGAAATTGTATTTTATTGGATAAACTTTTAATTTTTACAAAAAACTTATTGTTTATCAATCTGACGAGAACAAACTGATGTACAAAAACGCAAAATCGAAGCTCGTAATATTATGCTTTAGGTCTATTCTTGTCTAATCCAGTGGTTCTCAAACTTTTTTAGTCGCGGTACCCTTGTAGGACTAAAACTATTTCGAGCCACACCAACCTTGAAGCGATTTGAAAAACGACAAAAAACGAAAAGAATACAATTCTGAGGCTCATTTGATTTCAATATAAACTTTATTTTAGATCAATAAAATACGGTACATTTGATATTCAAATATCCTTACTTAATGTGATGAAAAAAAACTGTTTTGATGATGTTTTCATTATATCCTTTATAATTATGGGAATCCTAAATCCCTTGATGCTTAAATGTTTGCTTCTGTATTTGTTTTTAATGTAAGCATATGCGGAGAAATAATTAATAAAGAAATAAATTAATAAGGCTCGTAAAAACAACTATGAGTAAAGTGATCTGCAAATACAAGGCGATATGTCACAAGCGTTTGAAACATATGCAGGGTTACGGCAGGGAGACGCGCTGGCGTGCCTTCTCTTTAATATAGCGTTAGAAAAGACTATAAGAGATGCCGAGTTACACAATAGGGGAACAATCTTTAATAAATCAACGCAGATTATGGCTTACGCTAACGATCTGGATTTGATCGCACGTACTACACGAGGACTTAAAGAGATCACTTCCACCTTCTTGACAGCCGCACAAAATATGGACCTTAAAATAAACGAGGAAAAAACCAAAATGTTTTAGCATCTATTCCAAATAACAGAGATAGAGCTAGAAACGCCGAACAAAACTTCAGTATAGACCAATATAATTTTGAGGTAGTAAATAAGTTTACATATTTGGGTTCTCTCATAACAAACGATAATGACACATCTGAAGAAGTTAAACGGAGGGTACTTCTTCTTCTTAGAGTGCCGTCTCCCTACGGAGGTTGGCAATCATAATGGCTATTTTTATTTTAGAACTTGCTGCTCTAAACAAATCAATCGATCTGCATTGGTACCAATCACGTAGATTCTTTAACCATGAGTTCTGCCTTCGGCCAACAGATCTTCTTCCTTGAATCTTTCCCTGTATTATCAGTCTCAAAATTTCATATTTTGGTCCCCTCATCACGTGGGCTAGGTATTCCAGTTTTCTGGTTTGTATAGTGGTGATTAGTTCTGGTTCTTTACCAACCCTCTCCAGTACTTCTTTATTTGTAATTCTATCAGTCCATGATATTTTCAATACTCTGCGGTATAACCAGAGTTCTAAGGCCTCGATTCTTTTTAAATTACATTTTTTTAATGGCCAAGTCTCAGCTCCATATAATAATATTGAAAATATATAACAGCGAATGGTACGTAGTCAGATCTCCAAATTTAGATTTTTGCACGTTAGGAGTGGCTTCATTCGTATAAATGCTGATCTGGCAATCTCTATTCGTCTGTTTATTTCTACAGTATGATCATTGGTTTCATTGATCAAAGTTCCCAAATACTGATATTTTTCTACTTGTTCTATCACGTTACCATTTATTGTCAATAGGTGATGTATATTTTGTGGCCTTTTTGTAATCAGCATGTACTTCGTTAGCATGGAGGGTACTGCTAGCAAACAAATGTTATTTTGGACTAAGCAAGCAGCTAAAAAACAGAAATTTAAGCCAGAAAACCAAACTAATAATATATCGAACACTCATCCTACCAGTGCCGACATATGGGTCAGAAACATGGACCATCTCCAAAACAGACGCAAATCTTCTGCTCGTCTTCGAAAGGAAGATACTAAGAAGAATAATGGGCGCATTCTGTGAGAATGGTATTTGGAGAAGGCGATTTAATTTAAGGCGATATAATAAGGACGAGGACGCAAGGAAAATCGGCGCGGCAAATTGGCAACGGTTGGCGATGAACAGAAACGACTGGCGAAATAGAATGGGGAAGGTCAAGGTTCAACTAGAGCTGTAGCACCACTGATGATGAGGATATGCGGAGAAAGAAGACTCACAGAGATAAGTCGATGCGAAACACACAAGTTTTTAAACTGCAAACTTGCCAACAACATCATTTTCTGAATATACCTGCATCCAGAACTCTTCTTGGCTTTCTTCACGGTATTTAAGTTTTAAACTGCTATCTTCGCTGATCTCAAGTAGATTTTGTCTTTTGCTGATCAAAAAACTTCATTTGTCATTCCGATAGGTTTATTTTTGGGTCACACGAAAACGGGTCCATCATCCAGCTATATAAGTCATCTGAGTCAATGTCAGGAAATTAGTTTACAATACTTTCTTCAAAACCTAGCAAATTAGCAACAAAAATTTCAAAGCAGTTCTTTTGAGGATTGATTTCAATTGTTATAACAAATTACTGTAATCAAGCGATATTTGTGAGGTTCCTCTTTTCAACACATGCTTTGAAAAATGTAATTTTTTTTGGCAAGGCTTTGATTTTATCCAATTGCGCTCCTCCTTTGCCTGGAAGCGAAGTGGTGGTTTTATTTAATATTTCGAAGATGCCTGAAAGGTATCCCAATTTAGCAGCCAATTGACATCTTTTAATTCTTGAATGAAATCAGTGGATCTGTTAGTTCAAATAGTCTCCCTAAAATTTTTCCCCTCGATAGCCACCGGACCTTTGTGTGGGGCAAAAGATTGAAGTGATCCATACCCATATCTTCAGCGGTGAGCTTTAAAAGGCGTACTTGAAGCGGACGGCTCTTCACATGGTTAATTATTTTTACAGAACCATCCAATACGTCTTTCAAATCTTGCGGCATCTTTTAAGTTGCCAAAGAATGGCGATGAACCATTGCAGCCGCTCGATCACTTCAAATATCCACACATTTGCTCCACTCTATATCATTTTTTCTTATATGCTCGTGGATAGCTTTGAAAATTTCTTTACCGGTGGCATAACTTTTAAGCTCTTCACACATAAGGAATTTTCGGGTTTTCCAGCTTTTGCAATGTGCAAACAATAAACGATGCTTCAGTGGCGTTTTCGTTTTAATTTTTGCAGACTTTTTCCATCGCATGACGTTTTCTGAAAGATGAAGCACGGCGTTTGAAGAGTTATTTAGTTTAATCGGCTAAACTAGAATGATTACTTTACAAATGTCTTGTTAATTAAGATGGAACCAAGCACCCATTAGCAACAATTTTGTGACAATTAATGCATTGGCCTTCTGGTGTCTGTTCGTTGCCATAATATTATACATATTAATTACAAATATTACTTACTTACGTCGTTACTTTTATTTTGCAGTTATATCTAAAACTTTCACTTTAAAATTTTACAAAACTCACTTATCGGTCGCAAGAATTAAACTGTGGAATGAATGCAGGTAGCAGTCACGTCGGTCAAATTCGGCTGTTCGTTTCTCGTTCGCCATCGAGAATACACATGTAAAAATAGCTAACATGTTTCGATTGGACAGTGCCGCAGTGGCCAGCTGTTCGACTGTTGTTACATGCTCCACGTCACATTTGGCAAATGCTTGAGGCACCCCAGGGTGCCGCGTCACCCACTTTGAGAACCGCTGGTCTAATCAACGCTGTAGTATTTGTGACATTGATTGTCAGCTATCTCGCCATCTCTTAAAGGTCTTTCTGGTGGCCTGGTGCATGTTCGTGTTAGATGATGATTGTATTCCCATCTTCTCCATCGTACAGTATCCTGTATTATACAGAGATCTCTTATTTGGTTATTTGCACCTATAGTTGATCTACTTTATCAAAAGCCATATTGCTCTTTACTGATTATATATTTTTTTATTAATTTTGGTGGCCAATATCCATAACATATAGAGTTATGTATTGACAGCGAAAATGCCGAGACGTGTTTTAGATATAAATCAAGTAATATTTAATTTGCAAGCTTATTTTACTGCTGAAAAGTCAATAGAGGCTCTTTATGACCAGTTCAATCCTTACCAATATCCGTATCCGTTCAATCAAACTGCAGTACCTACCTAAGCTTTTAAAAACAGAAAAAGTGTAAATAGTGATGTCCCACAATATAAACCTAAACCACACCCTAAGACTAAAGATCTTCCTGGAAGTTGTAAGTCTGAAATTCGAGACATTATTATATAAAATGCGTGATAAAAAAGAACATGTTTCTGTAGAGACGGTGTTAAAAAAATTAAAAGACAAAAATACATTCGAAATTCCAGGATAAGTCTCTGGAGAATTTTCAAATACATTGGGTTTAGGATCAAAATGGAAGACAATAGAAAAATGTTGTGTGTGTCAGCTAGTGTCGTTCACAAAGGAATCAGGTTTTTAAGAAACTATAATAATTTTAAAAAAGAACACGCTGCATTTTTTAATTTAGAGTTAGACGAAACGTAGATTTTTGCTAAAGGTGGAATAAAACGGATTTTCCATGATACCTAAAAGTAATAAAACATGGTTTTATTGATGAAGCCGAAATTCGTGAAATGTACAATATTGTAGGTATGTTGTCACCTTCTCGAATATAAATATAAATATTTGATTTAGGTGTTGAACTATGGCTTTGATAGTTTTATTGCGTTAAGGTTAATTTTGTTAACCCCTAAGTTTTTTTGTAGCTTGTATTATGGTATTATGGTAATCGAAGAAAGCTGGGCGAAAATTAAAGCAAGCATCCTAGATTCAGCAAAAGAAGCTATAGGAGAAAGGAAAATTCTTAAAAATAAATATTTCCAAAAGCGGAAAACTCCGTGGTTCTACGCAGAAGTGAAAGAAAAATGCAAAGAAAAAAAGAAAGCTTACTTAAGATACATGTCTAACAAAACACCACAAGAATACAACAATTACAAAAAGATAAGAAACGAAACAATAGCACTAGTAAGAAAAATTAAAAACGAACACTGGGACCGCTTCTCAAAAGAAATGGAACACGACTTTTACGGTCTACAAAAGGAAATATGGCGTTTCATAAGAGGCCAAAGATCAGACATGAAAGACTTAATCGAACCGAAACACATATATAACGACACATGGATTGAATACCTAAAGAAGCTTTATAATGATGAACAGCAAATGATGTTAGAACCAGAAACACCAGAAATCATTACAAACGAGGAAGTCGAGATAACCGTACAAGAAGTAAAACAAACTTTAGAAAAACTGAAGAACAGAAAAGCTGCAGGTAAAGATGGAATTCCAAATGAATTATTGAAATATGGTGGAGAAGCATTAACAGAACAGCTAACAGCACTAATTAACAAAATCATCAAACATAATAAAATACCTGAAGAGTGGAAGAAAAGCGAGCTTATCCTACTATACAAAAAAGGAGATAAAAAACAACCTGAAAACTACAGAGGTATCAACTTATTAAACACCACTTTGAAGCTTACAACCAAAATATTGCAAGGCCAAATAAATCAGAGAATTTCCTTAGCGGATGAACAGCAGGGTTTTCGCACAGGAAGATCGTGCACAGATGCAGTATTCATCATAAAACAGATTACCGAGAAAGCACTAGAGTATAACAGACCAGCATTCATATGTCTAATAGACCTGAAGAAAGCGTTCGATAAAGTAAAGCTTAAAGATGTAATTCACCTTCTTTACGATAGAAAAATTCCACTAAATGTTATAAAAACAATAGAGAACATTTACCAGAACAACAATATGGAAGTCAGAATAGATGACCAGCTTACAGATCCAATAGATATGGGCAATGGAATAAGACAAGGAGACTCGCTTAGTCCAACGCTATTCAATCTAATCATGGATGAAATCATCAATACTATTAATAAAGGAAGAGGATACAAAATGGGGAACAAAGAAATCAGAATACTCTGCTATGCAGATGATGCGGCCCTAATTGCATCCAATGAAGACGATCTACAAAGACTAACCCATAGATTCAACACAAGAGCAAAGGACTTTAATATGGTGATCTCTACACAGAAAACTAAAACAATTGTAATCAGTAAAGAACCAATTAGATGTAAACTGGAAATCGACGGTATCAGCATTGAGCAAGTAATGGAGACAAATTACCTAGAAATTACACTGTCTAGCTACGGAGATGTGGAGAAGGAAGTGAAAAATCAAGTACAAAAGGCTAATAAAATAGCAGGTTGTCTTAATAACACATAACACGATATGGCGCAATCCCCACATTAATACCGACGTGAAATCAAGAATCTAAAAAGCAACAATAAGACCAATAATGACATACATTTCAGAGACAAGACCGGATACCTCCAAAACTCAGCAACTACTAGAAACAGCGGAGATGCGTTTACTGAGGAGAATTACAGGAAACACCCTGAGGGATCGAATGAGGAGTGAAGAGATCAGAAGAAAATGCAATATATCAGAAATAAATGAGTGGACACTGAACAGAAAAAAGGAATGGAACGAACACATAAACAGAATGGAAGAGACCCGATTAGTCAGAATAGCGAGGGACAAATCACCAAAAGGCAAAAGAAGTATCGGGCGACCACGCAAAAGATGGAGTGATAACCTCCAACAGAGGCATTAATCGACATTGAACAAGCATTTTGCAAAAAAGAAGAAGAAGAAGAAGAAGTATTATGGTACATTATATTTGTACCACATCTCGTTCATATTTTCTCGCTTTGTTTGCCTCAAAGTTTTAAGGAAATAAATCAAATATAAAAATAGAAGTTTATCCTCAGAGAATAAATAATATAAAATAAATTTCCAATCTTTCACAGGTTTCTAAACTAAAATTAAAAAGCGAGTATTCTATTTCACTGTATATCTTGTTCGGTTTCATTAACTTTACTAAATAGAAACATTTTTTCGCAGTGCCGTCTTGTGACAAAGGTTGGCCATTACTGTGTCTAATGCATTTTTATTAACAGCTATTTTAAAATCTGTTTATAAGTCAAAAACAAATACAATTACATGATAAAAAACACATAAATAACTACCAAAACCTTCATCTAATAACCCAATGGATTAATTATCAGAAATCAATATCACCTATCATCCTAGATCTAGTATCATCAATCATTACAGTTATTTACTTCTTGACAAGTTAAAACCTGTACTCGGAAATTAGCAGTTGATTACTGTTGATCTAAAGACTGCAATTAATATGAAATTAGTCACAATGGATTTCATCAATAATACTTGCCCAGTTATATAAGTCAACACTTCACAGTGTTGATACCACCTTCATAAAAGAGCTCAAAATTTACAAGAACTCAGACTGATGATTACCAAAATTTTGAGATCGATAAAGCGAGTCATGGTGAAAGCATTAATCATTATTTTATTTATTTGTTTACAGACTTGCCAATATGATAAAATATCATGGAGCAACTACACTTCTTCTTCTTCTTTTTATATAGACATGACTCCGTCTGTTTTTCAATGTGCCTCCAGTAAGTTGTCATTCCATGCTTTCGTGGTCTTTCTACTGATCGTCTTTCTATTGAGAACCATTTATCTTGCCGTCTTTACTGCTCTATTTGTTTTCACACGGCATATACGATCGTTCCATTCTAGTATTCCATTTCTTACTAAGTTCTTAATGTTCTCCACCTTGTATCTACGTCGTATTCTGTACTTCTCGCTCTTTTCCATAGTGTCTTACCATTAATTTTTCTAAGTGTTTTTATCTCTGCTATTTCTTACATCCTTTTGTCCTCTCTGTGCCAGATCCTGTTTCTGCTGGGTATGTCATTATTGGTTTAATGACTGTTTTGTAAATTTTCCTTTTAATTCTTTCCTGATATTTTTCATTTATTTCCCGATATTTTTATTTCTTCATATTGTTTCATTCAGGTGGAATACGGCTCTGTTTGTTCTATCATGATCTTTCACTTCGGTTTCGAGATTTTCGTAGTTAGATAATGTGACGCCTAAATATTTAACCTTCATCAATTAATCAATTATTGACCTTCCAGCTCCAAGTTACACCACCATCATCATTTTGGCTTTACAACCCTGCGTGGGTCCTTGCCTCCTCAAGAATTTCTCTCCAGCGTCCCTATCCATATAAGGTGCCTATAAGGTGCCTCTTTAAAGTCATAATGTTAATAATCTTGATAATCGTCCTAATCGTGAATAAATAGATCCAGCTGTTTTGGACAATGTATACCAAATTCAATAGCTGGATGGTATTTGTCATATTTTAGGAAAGGGTTAGAAGCAGCAGAACTCACGTCCGAATTGTTACAAAAAAAAAGACCAGGAGATTACCTGACACATTAGGAATTGTATTCAATTGAAACAAGTTATAGAAAGCCAAGTACTCGGTTATACATTTTATCTACGTTGGTGATTGCCCTATATTTTGCACACCAAATTTGTCTTTAAATTACAAGGCATTCGGTAGATTAAAATCAAGTGCCAAAATAATAAAATCAAATTGATTATGGATAATAACAGAATTTTTCATAAATAACTTCATTATAACCGTTAAGGAATTTGTGAAGGTGAACTGTATACTTTTAAATCATAAATATTTATAGTTTTTATACCTGTTATTACATCTAGAGTGTACCGAAACGTGCTTTTTTAAAATGTTTCCAACCACTCTTGAAGTAATTTCTACTTTCCCCGCCATCTACTCCACTATTTATTAATTTTGTTATTTAACTCGACGGAATTGACAAGAAGCTTCTTTTCGTGTCTTGTTCTACTGTTTTTGACGTACTGTAGCGTTTTAGTCGCTATAAAATATGCTCTCTATGTGTCCCGGAAAACAGCATTTTTTTTTTTTTTTATATATTTATTTTAGTTTGATGGCCTTGGCCGAGCCAATTAGCCAGACAAATTTAAAGACAAACAATTTTAACAATCAGAGGAATTTTTTACAATCAGAGGAATAAACATACAATCATCCGTACAATCTAACATGCAATTTTTAATAATATACATATTACAACTTGTTTTTTTTTTCCTGCGCTAAGACATAACCCGATTCAACATCTCGGAGGTTTACATCTTCCTTTTTATTTTTTAATTCTTTTTTTTTTTTTTTTTTTTAATTTTTTTTTATAATTTTTTTTTTTTTTTAAATTTTTTTTCTGCTATAATACAATATTTACTTATATATAAGGGTTAGTTTTAAGCTACAATTTATATTTACAGTTTTTGATATGTTCGTAAATCGTTTTTAATATATTGATATCTCTAGAGAAAATCAAATTGTTTAGGTAGACGGGAAGTGGATTTTTTAATAAAATAAGATTATCATAAAATTTGTTTATGTTTACTGATTCGTGGGAACATACAAGGAAAATATGTAATAGGTTACCTTCTTTTCCGCACTTGCAATTAGGTGACTCCGCGAGACCCAACTTGTACATATGAAGGGGGGTAAGAGCATGATTAGATCTTAATCTGTTTATAACCCTTATGAAATGGCGGTTTGATAGAGTATGAAACCATCTTTTTATGGGTATTTCAGGCTGCATTTGTTTGTAATTATTTCCAGTTCTTGTGTTTTGATAATATGTTTTCCATTTTTCTTTTTGATGCCGTTTACTAATTATATCAATGTCTGAAATGGGGAGTAAGTTCAAGGGGGCTTCCTCGCCTATGTCTAGGGCGGATTTGGCTAGGCTATCTGCTATTTCATTGCCCTTAATGCCCGCGTGTCCCTTTATCCATGATATAATAATGTTTTTCCCTAAATTTGTAATTTTATTGTAAATAGTCGTAATTTCTAGTTCTATATGATTTAGTTGTTTGGACCTATGTACGTTTGTTAGTCTGTCGACTACACTCTTACTGTCTGTAAATATTATGCAGTTGTAGGGTTCGTTACTATGTATATGCCTTAATGCAAGAAGAATCGCTGTCATTTCAGCAGTGTATATCGATGATTCAGCTGGCAATTTCAATAATTTTTTAAATCCACTTTGAGTATTAATTAATGCACATCCTACTTTGTTTTGTACTTTAGATCCGTCTGTAAAGTAAAACTGATAATTTGGCCATTTAGGAAAACAGCATTAAATCTCATGTTAAATCGTATATGTTCAGTTCTTCGACTTCCTAACCTGTATACACGTTTATGAATATAACTGATAGCTATTATCGGTTCACACCATTTGTGACTAATTTCACATTGGTTACAGTGTTTAGTTCGACAGCAATCACTCATAATATGCGAGTACATGTTTGTTACTTGTCAAGAAGTAAATAACTGTAATGATTAATGGTACAAGATCCTTTTATATCCTGTGAGATTCTGAAAATCTCGTCGTATACATTATCGATTTAGTTATTACGTAAAATACAGAACTTCATCTCTGATAATTATTAATCAATGAAGTTATTACATAAAAGGCTATGCTATAAAGCAATTTATGTGTTTTGAAGGAAAGGTTAATGAAAGTGAATGACGGACACTCACTTTTAAAATTGACTTCCACAGGATATATATAGTGTATCATGTATTTCTATTATTTATCGTTTCTAATAATTTTATTTTTGAGAATCTTTTAAATGTTATAATTTTTTTTTATTTTACGTCATTTCTTCCGGACGTATTCTACCCGGGATTCTAAATCATTTTCTAGATCATTTTATTTACATACAAAATTAATTTAAGTTAGTGTCAGTATATGTATATCTAATAATTCATTACACTTGTAAAGCAGAAGATGCCAAGTAATCCTCTAATTGAAAGACCATTTAAATATACCATTGGACGACCAAAAGTCTTGCAAACGGTACTTGGAAATAGTTTTGACTACAGAAGACTAATAGGGTATCTATCTTGTATAAAATTTAATCGTGTAAGAACTGTTAATCGCATTTAAATAATGTTATAATACTGTAATGGTTATGTTGCTAATATCCATCGAGAGGATACGGCTATTTGTTTTAAATAAAAAAAAATTACAATTGGTTGCGGTTTATATAAAATATGTAAAGACATAGAATAGTCAATAAACAACATTCCACAATATAGTTTCAGACACATAATTAACTTCGCATTTGATAGAAACTAGTAAAAATGCTTGACTGCTTTATAAAAATATGTAAACATACAATTTTTACTACTATCCTGTCCTATCCTATAAGCTAGCACCTGGAATGTGTAATAAATTTCATATATAAACAATCCATAACACTGGGTGTTGTTTATATGTGTTTATGTTACCATTATTATAAACATGCTGTTAATACGAACACAATACCTACCTGGTCGATTTTTAATTTTGTTGATGACAAAATGGTGGATAAATTAAATATTTAAGTAAGAATTAGTATTAAGTCGTTATTTCTCACTTTAGTATTTAATTCCATTGAGTGAACGGAGAGAAACCAATAATTACCAGTATGCTACTGGTAATTATTTTCCTATAATTGCCTTAGTAGTCGATGCGTTTTGGTTTGGTTCGAGTCTTCTTACAAACTCTCTCTGATGGCGGGCGGACCCAGAAACACGTGTAAGAGAATGGTAAGAGACTCAAATTAAATTGAAACGCAACCGTCATTTATTTTGTTATTGTTCTTACTCGACGCAATGAGTACAAAAATGATAGTAATTTATATGGGTAAATTGCTATCGATATTTAAGATTATTTTAATTCGTTCAGCATGTCCCAAATGTATGTCTCAACTGGTATCAGAACTTACGTGAGAAGAGTACTTGTGTCATCTTGTTGAAAACATTAAAAAGCTGTGACTCTCTATGACCTCTTGATTTCTTATTTTATAACGTAACCAATTTCATACTGAAGTTAAGTTCAGATCTTAGCTAAAAGAAGATGCCTTGTACAGAAGAAGGAGATTTTCTTAAGCCTCCTTGTACAACTTATCGCTTTCAAAAATCCAGACCTGGGAGAAAGTATCAACATGATCAGACAACATAAAGGCACAAGCCATGTAACTCTCATTAAAAATGATAACTTACATTTTTTAAATTATATCTTTATGCATTTTTTATTGAATCATATTATATCTTACTCGGAAAATTCTGTTGTGAACATTCTGTTTAATAAAAACTAACAGATCAATTCATTACATCTTGTTGAGAGATACGTTCCATTGCCAATTTGATTCTATTAATTACAACCGAGCACAATCTCGGTCGAAACATTTTTATTTAATATTAATAAAAACTAAATGATGTACTTTGTCACAATGAAGGCCGAATTTCAACTAATGTTAGTCAATTCGATTTTAATAGATCTTATGAACGTCAAAAATGGAATTACTTTGTTGTCTTGTATAAAATGGAAACCTACAAAAACAATCATTAAATTTTTAGTGCGACGCAATAATATATATCTATATATTGCGTCGCATATACTTATATAAACAACACAGTTTATTAGGGCTGCAGTCAGAAGTTTGACCGGGATGTTAAAGAAACACTTTTGACTTTTGGTCTAGCTTTCAGAATGTTTTATTCCTTTTTCAAGACACTGTAATAAGAAGAATGTGTAAATATTTACAAAAAATCATAATTCGTCAGTGCAACTTACTAGTCGTTGAGATTATATAAAAAGCTTTGACACTCAACATTAATAACACACATATAAAATATAAAATAATTGACAAAATACATTCTAAAACTTTTAAAATTTGAGTATGGATAGTAAATTTTTGTTTATGATATCTTTTAATGGTGTGTAACACAATTTCCTGTTCATTTATGAGTTTTTGATAGAATATTGGCCTATCATCATCAGTAGGCGCTCCAGCCCTTCGTGAGCCTACGACTGCCTCAAAACATTCCTTCATCCTTTTCTGTGGAATGTCTATCTTCTCCATCCCCTTACTCCAATCTCCCTTAAATCTTCTTGCACATCGTCCACACGAACAATCGACCCAACAGGAAATAAAATGTAAAGTTATCTAATACAAACTGTTCTTCATAATATACATCTACAAATACAGGGAGGCAATTGGCAATAGGACGATTTTAAACTAAACGGTACACAAGAAATTTGCAAGAAATAGTACATTGTTTACCGGGTAGGAAAAGCTTAACATTCCTGGACGACTGTGAAGATTGCTAAGTCGAGGCGCAAGCCGAGACTTAGCAACACAGAGTCCAGGAATGTGGCTTTTCCTACGAGGTAAACATACTATTTTTCCGCAAATCGTTTAAAATTCGACAGATATTGATTGATTTAAAAAAAACGCGATAATTTTATTCCCAAATAAATGGTGCTTTGAAATTCCTAATAAAATTACTTGGGTTACTATGGAAACGTATTGAGGTTGAATTGTCAAACTTGACGCTTATAAATTTAATTGCTGGTGTTCTCGAAAGTAAAATGATAAGTGATGATGAAATTTCCATTCCTGGGACTCCTCCAGAGCTTGATGTTTTCAAAATATAAATTAATTCCTTATAAGCAATGTGTTTTCTATCATTTATGTAGAACACTAACAACTGTACGGAAATATCATTTCCTTACTGTAAGGAAATGATATTTCCGTACAGTTGTTAGTGTTCTACATAAGTTTGACAATTCAACCTCAATACGTTTCAATAGTAACCCAAGTAATTTTATTAGGAATTTCAAAGCACCATTTATTTGGGAATAAAATTATCGCGTTTTTTTTAAATCAATCAATATATGTCGAATTTTAAACGATTTGCGGAAAAATAGTATGTTTACCTCGTACGAAAAGCCACATTACTGGACTCTGTGTTGCTAAGTCTCGGCTTGCGCCTCAACTTAGCAATCTTCACAGTCGTCCAGGAATGTTAAGCTTTTCCCACCCGGTAAACAATGTACTATTTATTAACATCAAAATGAAGTCAACATAAGCGAATGAATCAAAAAATAAAATGTTGAGAAAACCTGAGGCTATAGTTAGGTTTTAATTTCAATATTTTACAAATCCTAGAATATTCTACAGGGTGATGCAAACTTTAAGAAAAAACACAGTTTAATTCGTACACCCGGCATACAATGAAAATTTACGTGTTTAGCAACCGTATTATTATAACGATATTATCAAGAAATAAGGCTATAACATATTAATAATATCACATAAATCGGACAGGTTTAGAAGATATAAGACATCAAAAATTACCGATTTTTAAGCCGGCCGGTTAATTTTGGCTCAGAGTGTATAACATTTTTATGTTTTATTACTGGTTATTTTAACGAATACTGTACTGTCCGATCCCTTACATATTTTTTTGTCAAGTAGGAGAAGCTCAAAGTACGGGAAAGTTTAAAAATACGGTGTTCGTCGTTAATTAAACTGGACCAATGCCCAAGTATTGTAGCATTTTTAAAATTAGCCAATTGTTATCTATTTATAACAGCCTTGTAATATGGATAACGCATAAATAGCAGAATTTATGTAAAAATATGATTATTTAATAAATCAGTGATGGTCCGCATGTAACATTTATAAAATTAACAAATTGTGACGTATTGTAACTGTCTATTAATATGGATACCGCGTAAATGTAACGCGATTTATGCCAAAATGTGATCGTATAATAATTATCAGTGATGACTCTTGTAAGTAGCGTAGATACATATATTTTTTATTGATTGCATCAACCATGAATCTTTATTGATGGAGGAACAGAAAGTGACAAATAATTTTTATATAATCTAACATATTTCAAGTTTTTTCACTGTTTTTAAAGTCTAGTGCGCAGCTTAAATGACGTGGTAGTCTAGTTCATTTCTCTTCTCTCGACTTCGAACAGAGGGCAGCTGTGTATGGCGTTTCACAAGCGGAGTATTCACTCGCAGGGTCTTTAGTTAGAATCTTGTAAAATCATCTAAGATGTTCGTGGGCCAGTTTGGTATATCCTATTCTTAACTTCTGTAGTATGAAATATTGTCTTCTATTGAGATATAAGTCCACTTAGTACTTCTATAGATATCTCGGTGTTTAGAAATTGTAATGTTTTGTGATTTTCATCTCTCTAATCATTTTTTTCTTACCTAATTTTTAATAGAAAATTTCAGTTCAGTATATGGTATTTTTAATTTCTCCTTGCCATGAGACAATCAAGATAATTTTGCTCTCTGTCTGCTTTTTCATTTCCTAAAATACCTATTTCTCTCTCTCTTGTCGTTTTCCCATTACTAAGGATCATGATTTCTTTCAATATTCATTCATCACTTCTGCGAACCACGTGACCGAAAATTACAGAATACGTTGCAGACATATTGTGAACAGCCTTTTTTTTAATCTCGAGTTGGTTTAGAATCGAAACGTTTGTCCTATGAACTCTCAAAGGTATGCGCAGCATTATTTTTCAGCACCACATCTCAAAGGCATCAACTTTTTGGGTGAAGAGTCACAAGTCTCTGCTCCGTATAGAAATATTGAGAATACAAGAGCATTCACCAATCTCATCTTGATATTTTGGGAGATAGGTCATCTTTCCAATTTTTGTTTGTTATACTAGACCTGAGATAAACAAAACTGTCCACTATCTGGTATTCCTGTAACATGTTAGTCAGTTGAGTAGTGTGGAATCTGTCGACCACCATTATTTTTCTCTTAGCTTTATTGATTTTCAGACCAATTTTATTGCTTTCGACCTCAACTCTTCTCAAACTCAGGAGATTAAACATTGTTTACTCATTTATTGCTATAAGTGTAATGTTATAAGCAATTCTTAAATTAGTGATTTTCCTACCAGCCACTGTTACTCCACCGGCCCATTTATCTTAAGCCATCCTCATGACATGTTGTCTATAAAATTTGAAGTCAGGTGACAACACGCACCCTTGTCTTATACCTCTCGGTCTTGAATTGGTTTGAGAACTTCTGATCTAGTACTGTTGTTATATTAGACTGGTACAGATTTTTAATAAGTACATTGATTTGCCCATTTCTATTATAATGGACAACAGATTTATCCAGCTTACACAATCAAATGCCGTTTGGTATTCAATGAAGCATATAATCACAGGTACTTGAAATTCTCTAGACTTTTCAATGAGTTGTCTCAGGTTCCGGATTTGTTCCCGTGTACCTTTACCCTTTACAAACCCCGCTTGTTCTTGAGGTATTTGGTAATGTAGATAGGTTTTTAATCTGTTTTTGATGATATGCAACAAGATTTTACTAGCATTGAGGTACACCAATTAGATAGCCTTTTTCCTGAATTCCAAACAGCTATACAGATAGAATGGATGATATGTAATCCTTTGTTACCTAGTAACTGTAGTATTTCATCTGGTATTGAAGCAATGCCTGGGGATTTATGTCTCTTTAGCGATATAATTGCATCTTTAACTTCAGCGAGTAAGACAGTAGGTTCTCTAGGGTAGTCAGAGGGCTATTGATTTTCTGTTGGTATTTCTTTATTTTATAGTATAGTACCGTATAGTACAGTATCGGTCTTTATATTACCTTCCTTATCTATTACAGACCCCGTTTAAGATTTAAATTCTCTGGTAAGGACTTTAATCTTCTGAAATAAATCCCTCGGTTCATTTCGGCAGCCATATTCCTCTATTTCTCTGCATATTTGAGAGATGTAATCAGCTTTGCGGAACTGTTTTCTGATTTCTTTCGATAATGCTCTGTATTCATCGTTTGTTCCGTATATAGTTTTATGTTCTTTTCTGCATTTAATCACAGTTCACGTATCATATCCTCGACTTACGACCCGTGGAAACCGCTACCTCAGTCTTTTGCAGCCTCGATTATCTTATCTTTGAGATAGATCCAAGTGCTCTCAGAGTCACTATCTACCTGGTCTAAAAAAAGAGTTTCTTCCAGGTTTTGTTGGAAGTCATTGATTTTTAATGCATTTAGAAAGATGACTTTCCTTTGGTGTCTATTTTTTTGGGGACTTTAGTCGAACAAAGTCGAACGTTTAATACCAGGAATTGATGATCGCTTTCAAAATACCTATGTGAGATGTTATTTTATACCATTTATATTTTATTGATCAGACTTTCTGCAACCAGAGTTTAGATTTCAGATTTAGATGGTTTTTACTTTTATTTAATGTCTATATTTTGTTAGATGTTTTACATGCCGTTCTTAGTTTAAACCTACTTAGAATAAATGTACGATGACTAGAAACGAATTGATTGAGACTAGTGAGGTCAATGTAAAGAATCGCTATTTTGTGATGCTACCCGTGACGCTTTCTCCTCGTGGCGGTAGTTGTGTGACGGTCGCCTCAGCATTTTACTACAGTGAAAAAAGTAATACAACGCCAGTATAAAAGCTCCGCTTTAAAAGAACCACCTTTCAGAACAAACAACAACTTAAGGAAATATATTAAGAACAACAAATGCCACAAGAAAATGTACTTAAACAGTGGTGTATACAAACTTACATGTGGTGAGTGCCAAACAACTAATACACGTATAACGTATAACAGAACACCAAAGGGCTTTTAATAATAGAAAAACAGAGCAAAAAAACAGATTTTCCACAAAAAATGTTTTATTGTTAAGAAATCTGGTGAAAACTTACCTTTTTATGTCCCAAATACACTGTATTTATTTTTTATATTCGAAATATTTATTGTTTCCTATTTTTTTATTTATTACCAAAAAGTACCATAATTTTCAATCTAAATTCTCACATCAAAAAATTTCCTTTTTTAAAAAATTCGAATCACTTTTTATTCGCTATGGCGAATTTTCTCAAAATACAAAAAAAACTCGAATTACAAAAAAGTAAGATTTCAAATTCATAAAATAAAGAAATTGTAAAAACATGCGAAAATCAACAGAGTTTTACCTAAAAAATGTAACTCCTTCATTTTTTTTTCAGTATAAATATTGATTTAATAAATTCTTATTATATTTGCTTCATATATCGAACATCTCATACTATATAAATAAAATAATAATAAAGTAATAAGTAAAAAAAGTAATAAGATAATAAAATTTTTTGTATTTTCATATACTGAGCGACCCCTTTTTCTTTTAGTCCTTTCCTTATAAAGAGTAATCATACAAGCAGTATGACAATGCGCTTTTACTGCGAATATATCAGGTACATTACCCATACAAGCTGAAATGTTTTTATCGAAATAATTTAAAGTGGTTTGTTTTGAATATGCTGCATATATATGCTATATGTATATGTCTTGTATCGTTATTTTGAACGTTGTAGATAAATGTTGTAGATCTTTTTGTTGTCTACAAATTTGTCCAAGTGTTTTTTAAGTTTTACCGTTAAATCTGAATATGTTACACGAAATAGAGCATTACCCCATGTTCATACATGTAAATCACATCCATCGTAAACTTCTGTTCTAAGTAGCGTTTAAAAATAATTTAATAAATTTTGGCATGCTCCATTTGTCACTTTAGTAAAAAACTCTTTTCTGTCACTTTTTACTACTTTTCTAGTTGGAATATAAACCGTTGGTTGCTTAGAAATTCTTGCGGGCTCCGGAGAATTTACTTAGTGGAAAAATATTTTACAATTTCATTCAATTCGCTCGTTCATAGAATATGCAGGCTGCGTTCTGTCTGGTAATTCTGTTGTACAAGTATTAAAATGCAAATGTTCGAATTTTTGTCGGGGAAGACCTTGCTACAAGATGTGAAACAACTAGGTCAATTTATTTGTTTTGAATGTATAAGAATACTCGTATGGTTGTAGGTGAATAGATAATGGAGTTTAGTTGTTTCACTGACGTATGCAAAGTATTGTCGAATAATAGGTTTTAAAGTTTGTCCAGACTAACAAGATATATATATATATATATATATATATATATATATATATATATATATATATATATATATATATATATATATATATATATATATATATATATATATATATATATATATATTTAGTTTTTTATGCTTACGAGATATATAATTTTATTATGCTTTTATTAAAAAAATATTGTTCTTATGTTAGGCCAGTGTTCTACTCAGTAAAGTTTATATCCTAAGGCTAGGCGCACACACATCGAATTTAGACGGTCGATAAAAGTTTGATCGAACAAATTCCTTTGGTGGCGCGAAGAAACATATGTGAGCGTGCACACCATCGAGCAAAAAGACAAAAGAGGGAATGTAAATGTAGTGGGGGCAAAAATATTGTTAGACAGGAAGTGTCATCTTAAGAGGCCAAATTAAACAAGGAAAGATAGTCTTTCCTTGTTTAAGAAATCAAATTTAGTTGGGTTATGTTATTGTTTGTCACTATTTTATAGCTACTGTTAATAAGTGTTGGAAAGTTTAAATTTGGCGCATTCGCATTTCCGGATATGTCTGCCATCATAGGCCACTTTTTTGGTCTCCTTTTCATAACGATTAGATTGCCTCTTTTGTCTTTTTGCTCGATGGTGCACACACATCGATCGTCAAATGGCACGGCATCGATGTCGTGTGGCGATCGATAAATGTCACTGCATGGCAGTGCAGGGACGGCTGCCGTGGTTGTTGCGTGGTTGTGTTCTGCTATACATTTGTAAAAGGTTCTACCAGTTTGACCTATATAAGTTTTTGGGTAGTCACCACAAGTCTCATCAAGGTAATAAATTTTTCATTTTGCCGCACGATATTCTTGAATTAAGTGTAGATAATTACGTCACTATGAAATTATTTCCTCTTTATCTGTTAAAATGGCATTCCGGCATCGTTTTATATATCGAAAGTTAAGATCTTGTAATATTTTTCATCATAATTCACGGCTCATTTTAGTAAAATTATAGATTTCGCCTATTTTACTTAACATAAATATATAATTAAGAGTTGGAGCTCTATTTTCAAAGGAAAATTCAGTTCTGCGGAGGATATTTTTTTGGCTTCATTTTTTGAGCTTTTGTCAAATAATGGGAACTTTTTTATGTGTTCTTTTAAGTGTTTTTCTGCTTTATGTTATCTCTTTATTTAACCTAGAGCATCTGTAAGTTTCAGGTATCCTGTATATCTATATCTCACCATTTTACCAGATCATTAACTAATGATAGACCAGCTTTTCCCCAGTATTTTCATTGTAACACAAGCGTATCTAGGCGTTTTATTTTATTTTCATTTCTTTTATTGTCTTTTTCTAATGTTTATTTATTTTGATTAACTTTATGATACACATTTTTGATAAATAATAGATTCGCTATTAAATAGTAATTAAGAATTTTGAATGGGCTAGTAATAAATTACTTAACTTAAAATAACTAAATATAACACCAGAAATTGGATGTTTCAGACAAGACTGTCTACCAATTTGAATGGTTTTAACCTTCAGTCATAAAAATAACTGTACCGTGTTTTTTACTATTATTATCGTAGCTTTCTATCAACGCGTTGGGCGAGGAAAAAACTATTTTCACGAGAAAAAATTGTTTTGCTCCGCTTTTGATACAATTCGCTATTGTGAATATCCCATGCGTATACAATCTATTTTAGTTTAGATTTCCAAACGCTCGGTTTAATGTTCCAAAAGGGCGCTTTGATGAATAAAATGTAACAATTCATACAGAATCAAAAAGAATAGAAAATAATAATTTGTATCATTTTCTCGATATATACGTACCTGACGAAAATTATGTTTTTAAAGGAAATTAAATAAATGAAAATATGTAGAGTAAGGTTTCCTAATTTGGATCCCTTTCCAAATATCTACTGTATTACACATGTTTATAAATATTTCAAAATTTTATTATAAAAATCATTTACTAAATACTATTTATATTTAAAAAAATTACGAATACTATATACATGGTAGTTTATATTTTATTTTTCAAATGAAAAATATAAACCAAAGTCCAATTTGGGATACCGGCATCTTTAATTGAACCATTAGCGCCCTAAATTGCACAGTTGTTTTTTTGGCCTTAGGTTTAAATTTACCCTGACAAGAAGTATCCTGACATATGAGTCCGAAAACTGGACAATAAACAAGAGAAATAGAGGTAGAATAAGAGCAGTAGAAATGGAGTTCCTGAGGAGAAGCTGTAGACTTACAAAAAGAGACAGAATTGAAAACGCAGAGATTAAGCGGAGAATGGGAGTGCAATCAGACATAATCGACTATATAGAGGAAAAGAGACTATCCTGGTACGGCCACGTCAGAAGAGCGAACAGAGGACGCTGGATAAACAAAATCACAGAATGGAGCCCGATCGGAAGAAGAAAGAGAGGAAGACCCCGAAGGTCATTCAGAGACGAAATCGACGAGGCTATGGAGAAAAGAACCCTGCGAGATGGAGACTGGAATGACAGGGAAAATTGGAGAAAACGGTTGAGTGAAGAAAGACAGTGAAAACTGTGGAAATTCTTAGTAGTAGTAGTTTAAATTTAGCCTATTCAGCCAGACAATTGGTTGAATACGTAAAAACAAATAACTCCTACACTTCCATGAAATTAATTTCTGACAATTTCCTAACTGTTTGTTCAATAACTCAATTTTCTAACCTTTCCATTGAAAACACTATTGGGTGACTATACAAAAAGGATTGAACAGGAACACACGCTTCAGGCTAAGGTGCCCTTCATAGCGACTTTTTTTACACAAATAGTACAGGCAACGGTTAAAGGTAAATGACATAAAAGGAAAGACAATGGGAAATACTACTAACGTCCTACCATTTCGGATTTATACAACACTGAAAAAGTCGGTATTATTTTCCGTTTGGTACGTTTGAAAAATTCCCATAAAATCGATCTAATAGTTGGATTTCGACTACCTACATAAATAGAGAATAGAAGCAAGGTTCTAAGGTACTATGATTTTTTGTTGGGAGATGGCTTGAAATAAAAATTTTAAGGCTTCTTGATTATACCGACATTAAAACATCCAGTAGTTAAGGTAGCCATAACTGCCATTACATTCATACAGTTACATCATATACATCAGTTTCGGAAAGTTTTATTTTATATAGGCAAACTATTACTTTAGCATGTCCAAAAAGGCATCTACCGTACATAGTATAAATTTTACTAGAGGTAGAGGTTTAGGTCATTTGGGGGAGTAAGTACAAGCATATTTGGTGATACATTAAAAATAAGAATACTTTGAAAAATTAAAAAAAGTATATTACAGCTTCTTTTGGCATTGGCTTCAACAATGAATTCGGCGACAAAAAGTTTGTTTGTTTACATGACAACTAAAGTAAATGTTTGTATTTTTCTTTCCCATATGCCATTCCCCTTTCCTCATCTCCTGTACAGCTTTTGTGTCTAGTCTCTAGTTTCGAGAGTGTCCAATAATACTCTCAGAGCATCTGCTCGGTACAAAGTTTCTACGTTCTACATTTCCAGGTTGGTAGACAGTAGTCTAGGCTCTAGTGCCGTCTCCACTAATGAAGGTTGGCTATAACCATTGCAAATTCGTCTATATCTTCTGTTTTCTTAAGAGCGTCTGTCTGTTTCCCGGTCCAGTCGCGAATGTTTTAATGCAGGCTATTTGTCGTCTACCAGGATCTCTTTTTCCTTCGATTTTACCCTTCATAATCAACTGCAACAAGTCGTACTTATCATTTCTAAGTATTCTCACCTTTTAATGGTGGTCAAAAGTTCTCTGTCTCTTCCCATTCAGTGCAACACCATTTCGTTCGTAATAAGATCGATCCATGGTAACTTCAAAATTCTCCTAAAAGCCACATTTCAAAAGCTTGCTTCCAGTTTTTGAGATGTGGCTTTCCACATTTTTTAGATAAGGAAATCTGCTTCGCATTTTCCGAATATTCTTGCATGTATAATATTTAAAAATGTTTTTAATAAGTGAGACATTAAGCTAATTAATCTGTAGTTATTACAGTGTTTAGGGTTCTTGGTTTTTGGTAGCGAAACAAAGGTCGATAGCAGCCACTCTGTAGGTATCCCACCAGATTTGTATATGTCGTTAAAGAGTATAGTTATTGCACTTAAATTGTCTTCGTCTATAAGTTTAATCAGCTCGATATGAACTTCATCTGGCCCAGGGGCTCTGCCAGATTTTGAGTTGTTTATAGCATGTTGGACTTCAGATTTTAATATTATTGGAGCTTCCTCGTTATCAATTTGTGTTGCTTCCGTTCTTGTCTTCAATATATTTAGTCCATACTTGTTTTATTTCAATTAGGTTATTAATAGGTTTATTGTTTTTTTCAATTAATCGGTTAGGTTGTAACGACTATTTTGCTTACCACAGCGTAGGAATATGGGGGAACAAGATTGGGCAAACAAAATAATCGAAACAAGTGCATACGGCACTCAGTTGGTTGTTGGAGAGCTGGGTCGTGGATAAGTTGAAGATATTGGGGGTTGGATTGGGCAACTACAAAAAAAAGAAATAAAGGGGTACTTATACAAATCTCTTGGGACAAACAGAATGAAAATAAACGGAAACACCTCAAGAAATTTAATATAGGGCGCCACTTGAGGTGCCTAATTATACCTATTACAACCACTAGTTGTAACTAGGGAAATAATTAAAGAACATCAAAAATATAGAAAAAAAATATCTTTTTCAAATAAAACTAAAATAGATCAGAGAAACAAATTAAACATTTATTTTTGTCTCTAACAAACAGTTATCAAAATTATGGGTTACAAAACAAACATACTATATCATAAAACAAAATAAACAAAACTTACATGTCTAAGTTTACATCAAAGATTGTTACCAAAATTCAAATGGTTTCTATATTATGGCCAATTAAATTATCAAAAACTAAGGATCCTTGTTAATGAAAACATAATAAAACTTAACCTTATATATGAAATATCGTTTCTACATAATAATCAAATTAAAATTTTCATAACAAAAAAACAAATTAAAGCTTGCTGTCAGGTATCACATTTAATTTTGATGACAAAGAACAAAAGTATTAATAGCATAACCATACATATTACAATTTTTTAATTTGTTATGAAAACAATTATAACTTTAGCCAAAAAAATATCTGTCTTTACTTTGAAAAATTAATATATTGAATTATTACCTTAATGTTTTTTTTTATACAAACACTTTGAAACTTTACATCTCTGGGGAAGCTACTCGGACAAAACTTTCAAAACTGGAAGGCAGCAACCATCAGGAACTAGTTCTACACTCCAGGGCAAAACGATTGGAACAGGAACTTGGTGGAAGAATCAAGCCGACTACGGGGACATCCTATATCATACTTCTTAGAAGCTTCCGGTATTTATTCAAATCTGATAGTATTATCATTGACCGGTCCTAAGACATTTCAAAAGAAATTGAATCCTCTTTGATTCAAAAATGGCCCAACATTTCACATCCGCAAAAAGCGTCTACCACCGTTTCAAATAGGTTCTTGGACTCACATTGTAGCACGTCTGCTCTGCTTCAAATCTAATCGTCGACTCCGTTTCAAATCTTTGACTCAATTATCACATGTCTGCTCTGCTTCTAATCAAATCTTAGACTCTACATTGTAGCACGTCTGCCCTGCTTGGAACTTAAATGTCGACTCTCATTTTACGTTACATTTTTACAAATTCAAGGCAAAACTGACCTGTCCTCCACAAACTTAAAACAAACAATCTTCCCCTTGTTATTCGTTCCTAACGATGAAAGACAAATAAAACCTTTTTTTTTATCAGGAGGCATCATAAATTTACATGATACAAATTAACAAAATAGCACGTATTTAAACCGGGGTTCTACCTGACTTTGCAACAAAAGGTTCGATATTTGAATCTAAACACAGACAAAAAACATCTATATTTACTTTTGAATCGGTAGAAATGTACGCATTATTGATTATTCTAACCGGAATATTAGGGGGACTTCATGTAACATAATACCTCTTTGGCGATAAAAAACTTGTTGTTTCACCTAACATTGTAACACAGAGATAAAACATATTTCCAGCGTTAATACTTATTTAAAAATCTTGTCAAAAAAAACTTTTTTCGATTGTTTTCTTGGTAAAAACAACAGGAACGTACTACAGAAATCTTTTATATACACATTAAATAAAAAAAAAACGCTACAAGGTGAATTTGTTCGTGATTTTCCAGATAATTCTTTCACTTTTTTATGTAAATTATAAAAAACATGCTTTTTGTACAATTCTGCCACTTCGATACATGTTTCCATCTTCCACTTTTCCTTAGCCTCTTTTATTTTGTTCCTTATTAATTTATGTTTTTCTCTGTACTTATTTGGGTTTTTGTTTCTATATTTTCTTCTTTGTTCCATGATTTCCAGTATTTCTTGAGTCATCCAAGGTTTTCGGCTTTATGTTTTCTTTTGTAGAGTTTCTTTCTGTGTTTTTATAACAGAATCTTTGGATTTTGCTCCACATAATGTTCACATTCTTAGTGTTTATCATTTCTGATGTTAATATCTTCATTTCTTGATTGATACGAGTTGAAGCCTTAGCACGGATTTCATTTATCTTGAGTAACGGAGTATTTACCTTAGAACTTTTGGATTTTATTATCTTTTTTTCTATCACAGTATAACACGGAGTTCATAACTCTCAACTCTATATAATGTTAAGACGAAAATTACGATTTCTAATAACAGGTTTTTTTCATGTTTAATTTATATCAAAGCCCTTTTGAATAAAATATCCCTTTTCCGTAAAATAAATCCTCGAAGCAAAAATAATATTATCTACCTTATTCTGTAATACATTTTTCAGTGGATAACTCCCATACATATTTAAATCTTCGCTTCATTTTAGAAGGATCCTTTTCGTTTTATGTATACTTTTTTGTTCAATCTTTTATCCCTCTAGTGAGCCACATTAAAGGCACATTAAATCCGGTAATGTATTCAATACGTTTTTGAAGTAAATGTATCGACATCGGAGCTTTGTTAAAACAGGTAAAGCGTATTATTGTAATGCAATGCTTTCAGACGGATTTTTTCAAGATTTCTATTGATTAGAATTTTAGTACTTTTTTATAATACGCATCTCTTATTTATAATACGCATCTTTAGAAAGAATATATTGATCTTGATATTTCTTTTTCTTCTAGTTCTATGACCGTGATTAATCGTTAAATATCATTTTGTCTTAGATTTTTCGGGCATAATGTTCTTCTCCTACCAAGACCACATTTACCTTGGATCTTTCCCTGAATGATCAGATGTAAAAGATCATATTTTTCAGGATGTCTCATAAGGACCTCCTTATTTCTAACTCTGTTGACCCAGCTTATTCGTAGTAGTCGTCTGTATAACGACATCTAAAAGGCTTCCAAGCATTTAAGCATAGCCTCACTTAGTGTCCACGCTTCCTATTCATACAGTAGTACTGGAAAAATATAGCAATATGCCATTCGAACGCGAAGGTAATACTAAGATCGTGGCTGAAAAGTATGTTCCTCATTTTTACTAAAATTATCTTGATTGTTATCGTTCAATTTTGGAAATTTCTTGGAAAACTAGAAGGATTATCTGTATTATTATCATTGGTGCTACATACTTAATTGAATTTCTACCTTTTTCAGCTTATTCCTGCATTTGGTGCTATTATTTGCAGCTTTATACCAGTTTGTCACACCGGTCTTCTTGGCATCCATATCCACACACTATACATCCATCTCAATCTTGGTCTACCTTGTCATATAGTTCTCCTGGATTTTTCCAGTAGAATTTCTTACATGAATATCATCTCAGACTAATTTGTCTCATAGAGATGTAATCTCAATGGTCATTTTATTCTCTTGGTTTGTTATTTCTGGGATTGTCTATTCGTCTATTTGTATATTATTGTCATCTGTAATCCATCCTTGCTTATTTTATTTTTGCACTGCTTTTCCCTTTTTACTATTTCTTTTTATGCTTTTATTTCACTACGCCATTTCAGTTTCGTGTTGTTTCATCGTCTCTTTCTTACCAAAACTTATAAAAACTTAATATTAAAGCATTTTCCACTAAAAAAGTAAAAACAGTTACAAATGGCTAAAAAGTTAGCTGACTGTGATTTTATTACTAATTCCAATAATAAACCTATAGACTGCTGGAAAATAGAAAATTTCGAAGGAAACAACACAAGATCCAGTTCGGTATAACCTGATCTACCTCCAGGCGAAATAAATCGATTTTTTACTACAATTATTGTAGAAAATGTAATTACATCTCTTCCCACTGTTAATGTCAATATCCTCTGCAATTATAAAGATTATCCTTCTTTGGATAGTCCTTTTTTCTTTGTCCTGTTGCGAACTAAAACTTAACTCTAATAAAACGTTAAATTTGGTTATATAGCAAGTAATTTACACAATGATTCAGATAACAAAAAGACTTAAATTATTGGGAATAAATATAGATAATCGACTGAATTGGTCGACTCACATCTCACAACTAAAGAAAAAGCTATTAAGTTCATTATTTGTTATTCGCCAACTAACAAGGGTTGTCAACCTCTTATTCCATTCTCACCTAAACTATGGTTTAATTGTATGGCGCAATTCAACAAATTCACTTCAAATTTTGCGCAAAGAATTCAAAAGAAAGCCATCAGGATTTAAGCAGAGATCTGATTCTATCAGGATTTGGCAGGGTTCCAAACGAAATCTGGACTCGTCAGTAAAGAGACAATTCCTCCATTTTTCGAAATTCCACTGATAGTGTTTCATCGCCCAGCGATATCTGCATGCACGCTGCTCCCTAGTTAGTGGTGGATGGGTAGCGCGCCGTTTAGTCCAGTAGCATGCCTGAAGGGACTGTACATTATGGAAGCCGTGAATGTTGGGTTTCTTCTTGCCGTCAGAACTACAAAACGGTCTTGCCGACGAGTTGTAGATCATTCTCTTCCTCCTCCATGCCTGTATGTTGCGGTATGAGTTGCAGTAGTTCTAAACGTCTTTGCGGCATAATATTTTTGTGATAAATAGATTTCTTGAATTATTGACAACTGGTAAAGCCAATACAAGCACTTTTATACGAATGACATATTCATGTTTGGAACAACATGTCTCTTTGTACGAGATAAGGGCCGATAAAAATAGGGAGAAAAAAACCACATGCAAAAAATATTGGCAATAAAGATATCATATAAAGTATAGTACAGGAAATTATTTTAAAAATAGTTTTATATGTTAATTTTAGGAATTTTAAAATTATCCACTTCAATTGTTGAGTAGTGTACTAAGAGGATTATAACTAGAAGACTGGTATTCCTGAAACAGCTTTCGACAGTATATAATGATGATCTATTACCCTACGTATTTTTTTTAAAAGATTTTAGGTACTTTTAAAAGATTTAATATAATCGTACAAAATTGATACGATGTCTGATAAAAAAAGTAACCTTGGGTTAATAAACAAAAAAGAATCTCGGATAATTTCATTTGCGAAGCGAAGTATTTGTTCATTAATATTCTAAAAATAAAAAAGAAATTTATTCCTTTGAGATTTCTGCCTATCCGGTGACATGCCAATAAAAAATTAATCGATTTTTAGTTACCGTTAATCAGAAGCTTTCAGCTGAAGACTGACAAAGGGCGTTTTAATGACTTAACTCTGTATTTTAAGATAATGCCTGTAATAAAATATTCAATTCAATTTAGGTATACTTTTATAAGGTCTTTTGAAGGTATTAAGCGTAACATTTAATATGATTTTAATGAGTTTTGGAAGATTATTAAACGAAAAAAAAAAGAGGAAAAAGTATGCGGTACTGTAGAATAACGCGAAGCTTCATACTATGTTTTCTGTATTTTTAAAATTTAAATAATATATTTAAAATTAAATAAAGTAATTTTATTATTTTTTTGGCCGCCTGTTTCCTAAATAAAATACCCTGTAAAAACAGACCCATACAACCAAACTAAATATTTTTACTGTTTTTTTATTTTCTTATAATATATAATATACTATAATTAGAATCCATAAGGAAAAAATTCCTGTAGCTGGCTGTATACCACGTATCACAAAAAAGAGGTTAGTCTTCGTAAATGGGTATATTTATTTAAAAAACCCTTAAAAGGGCTACATCAATAAAACAAACGTTTTCGGACCACACAGTCCATCATCAGGTTTTAAAATCGAAAAAATGCTAGGTCACAATGCCTGAGCCACCAAAATACTAGGGTAAAAACCCTTTAAATTACATTTAGTTATAAAAGATTATACATTGTATTGTAAAATAACTGTGATGTTCAGTATTAAATTAAATTTGGCTAGAGGTAACACATGGCTGAAGCGAGTTCCAGAGCCGGTGAGAGAACCTCTACACGCGGAGAACAGTTGGGAACTGAGGAAGCTTTTTTTTACTATAATTAGCCTAATGAACCACACTCTTAAAATTTTCCTCAGAATACTTCACAACAGAATCTATCTATCTATTCAGCCCTAAACATCCATCCTTGGATATAGGCCTCCTCCTCCTTGTTCCATGCCTCTCTATCTTGGGCAATTTGCATCTATTTTGACCCGGCGTGTTTCTTCAGGTCATCTGACCATCGCATTTGTGCCCTTCGTTTGTGATTCCATGGTCTCCAATGTATAATTGTCTTAGTCCATCTTTCATCTTTCTACCTTAGGGTGTGTCCGGCGAACTCCCATTTAAGCTTTGCTACTTGGGTTGAGACATCTTTTTCTTCACAACAGAATCAAAGAAAAGATGTATTTGCACGTTTCGTAGACTTCGAAAAGGCATTCGATAAAGTACAGCATGTAAAATTAATGCAAATACTGAAAAATATCGGAATAGATGACAATGATATTCGTGTCATTAAAAAATTTGTACTGGAATCAAACTGCTATCGTAAAAATTGGAGATAACTGCACCGATGAAACCCCCATACAACGAGGAGTCAGACAAGGTTGCATTTTGTCGCCACAAGTTTACTCGGACCAGGTATTTAAAAAGGCACTTGAGAGACAACCATATGGAATAAAAATCAACGGGGAACTACTTAATGTGATTAGATATGCAGACGATACAGTGATTCTCTCAGATAATATTGAATGTTTTCAAATTCTGCTTGATCGTATTCACGAGGTAGGAGAGGAAATGGGCATTAAAATAAACTCAAACAAAACCAAATTTTTGGTGTTTAGTCGTGATCCACATCCCGATGCAAAGCTTCAATTGAACGGAGTCCAAGTTGAGAGAGTTCACAAAATGACATATTTGGGAACTGTGATAACGGACCAACTAGATCCAGACATAGAAATAAAACGTAGAATAGCAATGACTAAAACTACTTTCATGAAAATGAGATCATTTCTTTGCAATAATCATCTCAGTTTAGAACTAAGACAAATAATGGTTAAGTGTTATGTTTGGTCCGTACTTTTGTATAGTGAAGAAGTGTGGACACTAAAAGTATCGATCATAAACAAAATTGAAGCATTGGAAATGTGGGTTCACAGACGAATGCTGAAGATACCTTGGACAGCAAGGAAAACTAATGAAGAAGTACTAAGGAGCGTCAACAAAAATAGAGAACTGTTAAAGACTGTTAAATATCGAAAAATGTCTTATCTGGGACATATTGTAAGGAAAGTTGATATAAAATATTACAACTGATCTTTAAAAGCAAAATAAAGGGTCGTAGAGGTGTAGGTGTAGGAAATACGGGACAATTATTTCATATTGCAGAAGATCGAGAAGCCTTCGTAATGGTGTTCGCCAACGTCGGATAATTCTGATATGGCACACGAAGAAGAAGAAGAGCGTATTATTTCCTTAGAGAGGAGAAAGTAGATGTCTCAGCCTGCGTCTAAAAACAGATTCTTAAATTAGCAACCTGTTTATTAAGTTGCTCCCTTATATCCATAAGTCCTCTTTCCCTAGATACCGCCGTAATGTTGTTCTCTCTACTGCACTTCGTGGATGATGTTTTGTGCCTTTGTTAGAAGGGCAAATCAGTACCTAACACATAGGTACAGGCGTACGTATTAAATTCGGTTAAATTTGTTTATGGTCAATTTTTTGCGCTTGCTGTACTCCGTGATATTTGTACCTCTCCGTGATAGCATTTTCACCCATTGCCTCGATGTTTTGGCCATATTGCATTTTGAAACCTCCGGGGTGAACCTTTTTTGTGAGTATATTTAACATACGGCACTTCTATTTGGTCTAGTCCAAATTTCAAATCATCCATCCACAACAGATTATTAAGCTTCAACACAACAGTATCGTTATTTTTTGTGTTAAAACCTGACTCAGTGGAGTTCAGTTCCTAAGATAGTGGGTTCATCGCTAATCAGTACTACAGTGGAGTCAACGAGATATTGCGACATGGCTCTTCTACCTACTCACTTCGGCTCTCTATCTTCCCTTCAAATATTAATCGTATCAGGTTATATTTATCATTTCTCATTATGTGGCCTAGGTACGAGGTCTTTCTTTTCTTAATCGTTGTTGTAAGTTCTAAGACTCAATTTATGGCATTTAATACTGTTGCATTCGTATTGTGTTGTGTCCATGTTATTCTGAGCCTTCTGCGATAAAGCTACATTCCAAAGGCTTCTAGCCCCCTCATGGTATTTAATTTTAATGTGCAGGCTTCAACTGAATACAGAAGAACTTACCAAACGTAGCATTTAAATACACGTAGAATTTAACTCGAATTTGGATTTCTAAGCTTAATTTTCGGTTATAGATAATTTGTTTTTATTTGTTGTACATGTTCTTAGCCCTATGTCTCTAATACAACTTAAAGCCGATGTTAATTAAAAAAAAATTGATTCCAATGTTGTCACTTCTATTCTATTGTAAAATGACGTTATATCACATAGGAATTATTATCATTAATATAATAGTTATTCCAATTTCATCAAAATAATAAATTTACCCGAAAAAAGTTTTTTTATTAATTTTTGATCCCCGTAAACTCTAATATCACAACCCGCCACTGGTAAAAGCATATAATGCAAACATATGAAAACTATTACCAAAAACGTAGCTACCTACTGTGCTTTCCTATTATACGACGTATTTTTAAACCAAAATAAAAAACAATGAGAATTGTATTTATCTTATCTTATATTTTATTTTTTTTATTTTCGATATTACCATTAACAGTTAAATATATACGGTATACACTATTCAAATTAATGCCAAATAAAAGTTGTGCGTTGGTTGCTAAAAATATACGTCTACCTTTTGTACTTTCGATTGCATCATGAACACTTCAGTATTGTCTATATCTGGAAAATTTGTTGAGCTGAGGATTAAACTTCAAGTAACAGACTGAAGTTTATCTGTTAATCCTACAGATTTCTATAAATGCTAAAAAAATCACGTACTTTCTATTTATATTCTTAATTTGTCAGAAATATTTCCGTGAAATAAATTAATTTTTTATAATCTTCAGACAAGCTTAATAAGATATTGTGTCGAATGAAACCCCTCGATTGGTGGATATATTTAGGTGCATCCTCCAATTTTTAATAAGTGGTTCTTGAGATAGACCTAAAAATAAGATTTATACAACAAGCATAGAAATTTAATTCTATTAATATGTAAACAAAATATAGGGGTTCAATGGTCAAGAGGGATGGTTCTCGGTTTGTGTACGAGAGTTTCAGGTTTAAATTCCGTTAGAACTCACCATTTTATTTTATTAATGGAATATTTTAATTATATTATTTAAAATAATAGATTGACATTAAAGGAAGTGGTTTAAAAAAAGTAACACAAATATATCAACTGTTTCTTCTTCTTATATTCGTTTTTTTTTTCGCAACAAACGTGTAAATCATAATCATATCCAGTGGAACCAGTTATCATTAAATTCTTATATCCAAATCTGACGGGCTCCTCTCTAATTAATGTTTTGCTAGGTTATGACCGAAATATTTCACCATGAATTTGTCTAAGGATATATCTTTAAGGAAACTCTCCACTGGCAGTATTTTTCTATAATTTTCTATTACACTGATATTCAAATTCTACTTTTCAGTGTTTTCAATAAACTATTATTATTACACATTAGTGAATAAATAGTTTTTATAATTATAATTATATTTTATTTATGTAATTAATTTAGAAGTTACCTAATAAATTTTGGAAAACAGTCTTTTTTGTGTTACTTATACTTTGGCCAAAAAGCAGTAGTCAGAATAGAAGAAATAACATCAGAAGAAATATAAGTAAAAAGAGTTGTTCGACAAGGGGATATATATACAAGAGTATTATTTTATATGTATACTCGGAAGACATATTAAGTAAGGCAATGGATTAACGAAACGTAGACATTAGAATTAATGACATGATCATAAATAACCTGAGATACGCTGATGATACAGTTCTTTTAGCCGAATCACATGAAGACCTACATATACTTCTTAATTAGGTTACCGCAGTAAGCGAAGAAGAATATGGACCATCACTCAACAGAGCAAGAAATAAGTGATAATAACAAAGACAACTAAGGACATTCGTGAGATATATGTACAGAATCAGCCTATTGAAATAGTAAGAGAATTCAAATACCTAGATACAACTATTAATGAAAACAATGACAGCTCTCAAGAAATAAGAATCAGAATCAAACAGGCCAGAAGCGCATTTACAAGAATACAACGGCTTCTCTGATGTAGAAACATAAACCTTAAGTTACAAATACGACTGCTTAGGTGCTACGTGCTTCTTCTTCTTCTTCGGATGCAAATCCACTAATGGATGTTAGCGATCACATTTTCCATTAATTCTCTATTTCTTGCAATATGTATCAGAGATTGTATGTCGTTAATCCCTGTCCTTTGCCTTATGTTTCGGAGCCAGGACATTTTCTTGCGTCCCATTCCCCTCTTGCCTTCAATTTTACCCTTGAGTATAAGTTGGAGGAACCGGTATTTTTCATTTCGCATGATGTGACCTAATTACGCCGTTTTCCTTTTCTTGATGGTTTCGAAGAGTTGGCGTTCTTGGTTTATTCTTTTAAGGACATCTATATTTGTGATTTTCGCTGTCCATGGTATTTTCAGGATACGGCGATAAAGCCACATTTCGAAAGCTTCTAACTGTTTATATCCCTCGTTTTGAGTGTCCTGCCCTCTACGCCATATAGCAGCACTGAACATAAGCACTTAGTAAACCTTAGTCTCAGTTGAAGATCGAACTCTGAACAAGTCAGTACCTTCTTGAATTTTACGAAAGCTTGTCGAGCTTGCTCAATGCGATATTTTACTGTCCGATGCCCAGTCTTCAAAAAGCCACGATCCCAGGTATTTAAATTTACTCACTCTTTCAATGGATTTAGTATTCAGTGTTATGGTGGAGTTTTCAAGTGCATCCAAGATTCTGAAGATGATCATGAATTTGGTCTTTTTGGTATTAATCTCTAATCCCATTCGCTTACTGTATTCTCCGATTATAGTGACAAGTTGTTGAAGATCGACTATGTTGTCACAAATTAAGACACGTGCTACGTGCTACCCGTATTATAATACGGGATGGAAGCTGAAGAAAATTCACGTGAGGAGACTGAAGGCATTCGAGATGTGGATGTACCGAAGAGTACTAGAGATCTCATGGGTAGATGGAATAACCAACGTTGAGGTAATGTGACGTATGCATAATGAAAGAGAAGTACTAACAATTAAGAGGAGAAAAGTGGGATATATGGGTCATGTGATGAAAGGAGATAAACATCTAACACTCCAGGTCATTATGGAAGGAAAAATCCGGAGAAAAAGATCCATAGGAAGGAGACGTAAGAAGATAGATAAGATAGATAAGAGACGTAACTTTCGACGCGCAGACAACACCTTGGGAAGAAGAAGATACAAGAATTTAATAAATGAATCATTTTGTCGTCAATTTCGAATGTTTCCATATTTATAAATTTAATATTTTTTATTTTTATTAATATGCGGGATTACCCCCTGTGGCTAAGTACGATCCTGAAATCTGTCAGATTCTTCAATAACTATATATGAAATAATGCTCCACACACCTAATTTATTATATGACATAATTAATGACGCACTGAAAAGTACTTTATCGTGTCTTCGTTCTAGCTCTTCTATCTCTTAACATTTTTCTTGTAACCATTTCTCTTTGGATTCTTATATCTTTCTGCTGACAGTTCTATCCAGTTCTTTATGAATTGTTTAGATGCAAATATATTTTACATTAGCGGTATGATAATATATTACTTTTTAACCATTTAACCCCCTTTTAAATTATTATAGCATTAAAATTTCATTGTATTACTTTTGAAACAGGAGGACAATATATAGGGTGTCATAGAAATATTGGTAATAAATTATACTACGATTTTTAGCGATGAAAATAAGTCGATTTGGCTGAACTAATCTATATGCAAAAGTGTACCAAGAAAAGATCCCCCACCCCCCAATAACTTTTTGAGAGCTCATTTTACACACTTGTAAAGTTATATTAATATCTCTTTTATTCATAATTGAAAGTTAATAATAAACTTAATATTTGTAAAATGTCAAAAAACTCAAAAATCTTATCAGATGTCTATCCAGGTCAAAGTTTCTGGGAATAACTAAAGTCTCTGAACTAATAATTTATACTATTTAGTTTTCAATACCAAATAAAGTTTGATTCATAAATTAACATACCTAGTTAAGATCTTATTTATCTTACATATAGATAAAATGATGACTTTGATAATCAGTTACACTCTAAAAGGTCTACCATGGTCACTATTAATGGTCTATTTATTTTTATTTTGTGCAATTTTTATTACAATTAAATACCAATTAATTTACAATTATGGCAAAATAAACTGCGCTCACCTTTACGATAAGAATCCATCATGGCATCATGGTTATCGATATCTAGTATATGATTGACAAACGTCATAAATATTTAAGATAAGTCGATAACTAGTGGGATTTTAATCCATTGTAATCCCCTTACGAAATTTTATGTGTGTCATCTTTATTTATTGTCTACTGTTTAAAATTTTGTTATCGGTTATGTAGGAAAATATGTAGTTAAGTCACATGCATATAAAAATTAAAACTACCATAAAAACATAATGAAAATGGTTCAGAAGAAAAGGTTAACAGTGGATCATTCTCACGATAATTCAAATATTAGAGTAAAGCGACGAAAGCAGTACGACAAACGAAGACATAAATATTGAAGAGGGAGAGGTAAAGAAAGCATTAGGAGGGGTTTTGATTGAGGAAGTATAGTAGGTGTCTTGAAAATAGATACCAATTTTTAACACGAGTACGCAGAAATAGAAAGGCTAATCAGTTCGATTTGAAGTTTGGAAACAACTTTTAAAGCGATCAGTAAACACGTTGTGTATAACTGGATTATCCTAATTATATGATACTGCAGTGCCACAAGAAAAACTTGAGATATTGTAAACGTGAGTGGGATCTCTCCATTCTACTAGAATAGGGTTTGGATTTCACTTGTGTGGTGTGCTCCCGAGGAAATTCGAAGACCTGCATTTTGAATGACATTTATTGTTTTTAGGTACGTTTTTTTGGAGCAGATGTAAACGATTGCTCCGTATTCAAGTTTCAAACTTACTAGGACCTTGTAGATATGTAGCAGTGTGCAAAAGTTGGCTCCCGATTTTTTGTTTGCAATAAATCGTAGCAAATGTATTCCAGGTTGACATGTCTTTTTTTTACATATTCTAAATGTATCTTCTAGGTTAGTTTTTGATCAAAGATCATACCAAGGAATCTAACTTCGTCTAGATTTTTTAATCATTGTTTTAACAATGTTCCCACTTCATCAAAAGTGGACGAAATATGTTTCTCCTTTACTTCATATATAAATCAATCAAATTTGTCATTTTAATTGATACGAATTATTATAAATTTTCAGTAGTTGTAGTGTATTTCTACTGGATTAAAATAACTTAACACTGATAATAATTCCTATTATTATTCATTATCCAAGCATGAACGTTGACTTCTCCTTTTAGGTTGTCTATATAACTTTTACTTAAGTGGAAAAGTGTTTGTTATCTTTTATGTATTTCCTTAGAAAATAAGAATGCATATAGTTTTATTGAAATCACCTTTTTTATTGTTTTTAAGTATATGGGAATTACCATAATGTGGGTTTTATAATATTTGCATATATTATGTACATTCAATTTTTAGTGTTTTTCGTTGTTATTGTTAATAATAATATGGGTATCGTCAAACTATATACAGTCTTCTCTCTCTATAACGATATGCAAGGGAGCAGGAATTTTCATCATTATAAGGAGAGATCGTTATACAAAGAGATACAAAATTCCACAAAAGAGGGCAATTGTCCACAAGCAGAAGATTTTTTTCTCCCTTAAGCTCGATGTCCCACTTTCTTATCACTTCTTCAAAAATTTCCAAAGTCATCCATGCACTTTTGTTTGCTTTATAGGTCACCGGTAGATTTTTTATGTTTTTAAAGCAACGTCGATTTTTCAAGTTTTGTTTGGTGTCATTGTAAAAAACAATCCAGTCTCATTAGCATTGAAAATGTCGTGTGACGCATATCGTGCCTTCTGTCCAGGCCACACGTTTTCTAGCCAATCCGTTACGTTGTTGTTAATATCGCGAGCCTTTCCTCTGATTTGCCAGTAGTTAATCTTGTGCCGCAGCTTCCACTTGCTCAGCCAACCCTCAGATGCCTTAAAATTCTCAATTCCAAGCTCAGATGCAAAAAAACTTAGCTTTTGTCCTGACCACAGGCCCAGAAAGTGGAATATGGTTCACACGCTGCTACTGGAACCACTGAAGCATAGCGCGATCTAAATATTCGTGCTGGGGTTTTCGCAACATCTTCCTGCTACTGTCCTTTCATTTCCGCTTAAAGCCACTTTTTTCTGTCTTTCCATATCGTAGCCACAGTTGACTGAGACACCCCCGTACGGCGAACGACATCGGATTGCTTTTCACTTTTCTCTATTGCTCGAGTTATCGATAACTTTTTCTCCACCGAGAGCACTTTACGCTTTTTCGAAAACATGTTGACTGTTGACACACTGAGATATAACTCAAACTAGAAATGAAAAGTTGTCAATAGATGACAACATACGTGTGATAACAGTTAGGCACGCCGCCCGAACAATAAAAGCGAGTTACTTAACCCTCTGATAAGAATGAGTAGAATGGGTGGCAGCATCCCTTAAGAGCAAAACAAAACAACCGCTTGACAATGACCTTGCCACTCGTGACTCAGGTAGTCTGAACTTTAAACATAATAACACATTTGTCATCGACTATTGAACGCTGAAAAGTCATCGCTATAAAGAGAGAACGATATTGATATAGAGAAAGAATTAATAAATACATTGTCCTTATGACGAACCAACCAACGTTTACTATTAATAAAATATGTGTATAAGATGGAAGGCAACCGTATATACGTATTTCTTTAGTACGGTGCAGCCAAGTTAGAAAAGGAGCATGTTATGTTGGGAAAGGATCACTACAGGAGCAACGCGACAAATTTGTGGCAGTAATGTTAGAGGGCTCTGACTTTTCCAGAGCAACAACTAACAACATCCACGGAGGAAGAAGCTACCTGAGGGAAGAAATGCCAAACCTTTAGAATGTTTCAAACAACAAGAAAATGTTAATGCGAGTTAATAGCAAAATTATCCAAATCGATCCATCATTCTCGAGTTGTTATCCGTACTATACACTTTATTTTTTTATAACTTATTTATAACAACTGATATCCGTACTATACACTTTATTTTTTTATAACTTATTTATATCATGTATATTACTGTATACCTTAAGGTGTACAAATATAATTTTGGGTCCGTGCAAAACCATCATAACGAACAATAAAAGTATTCATTTCAAAAAGTTATTCTTTAAAAAAACATACAAAAATTAACACACTTTACAATTGTATTTTGGTATAAAAACATATAGTTAAAAGTTTTTAAAAACTGTCGTCAAAATTTGATGTAGTAGCATAACTACTCGTTTTCGATCTAATCAGATCATCCTCAGTGCCTTATGTAGTTGAAGCTAACAACAAAGTTGTGGCTGTGACATCCATATATGGGTTTACATCATTCCAAATTTAAATTATGTTCTGACTCTAGGTCGATGACATTAGATAAAATTTATTACTTCAGGAACTACATGTCTCCCTGCTCGGTTTTTAACACGTGGTACTTGTCAGTTAAAACGACGCAGACCAACTGGCTGATCTCACAATGTCAGTTCAAAGTTTTAACTATATGTTTTTATACCAAAATATAATTGTGAAGTGTTTTATCTACCAGTAGTTGGTATACAGCCAACTACTGGGATTTCTCATTACTTTTTTTTTATTTTTTTTATTCTTTAAAAATATTTCGAAAAATATAGTACAAAACTCATGTCGTGAACCTATTACACATTCACTGAAATTACGGAATTCGTAATTACTTTGCAGAATCATCACATAATTTGCAAGTATCTGCAAGTATTTTTTTGTTATATAACAATTTTGAATTTCCGGTAGGTGTATTATCTAATTTAAACCTATTAATTATAATGTAAAAGCACTACTTATAATTTAATAATAAATTTAATAATGCTGGTCCAAATTTAACAATGGTCGTTCAGCATTGAATTCTAGACATCCTCCCAAATAATGCATTTCACCTGATTGAGGGTTTGTTGTATAACTACTAATTGGAGAGATTATCAATTCACAACATGACATACACTTAACCGTGATAGTTACTGGATTTCATGTATAATTTATAAATTGTGCGGAAAGTTACCATAACTTGCAATTGGGGACCGCTCTCTCTCACCAATCGACATAGTTGGAATAGTTGAATTATTTGCAAATGTATTGACTATTTATTGAAATAAGCACTATTTATACAATGCATATTAATTTGTACTCACTAATGTATTATTTTCATATTTACTCCACTACACATTATTTAGTTGTGATGAAAAGTTAAAAGCTCCAATTTTGTATACAAAACCTTAATATTTTAAGGTGTCCATAAACATTTACATTTCAATTCCTGTATTGATTACCCCACTAGATAAAAGGTATGAATGTGGCAGACGTAGGTTTTTATATTTATTTTTATTGACAGACATTGTCAATTGACAGTAGAGGTGTGCTTATTAGTTCTTTTAGACGAACTAGTTCAACAGAACTATTTCACAAAAATGAACTAGTTCAGTGAACTAGTTCGCGGCGAAAGAACTATTTGGAGGACCGATATCGAAATCCAACCCTAACAAAACTGGTTGCCAGATGTCTCGTCTCAATCATCACACAAGCTCGGCGCTAGCCGCCCGTTTTCTTTCAGTCTTTCACTAGTACACTACCGTACAAGTAGTTCGGAACTATTTCTTTCGATCGTATGATTAGGTTTAAATGGTTTAAATTATTATATGATTAGTTAGTTTTTATTTGCAAAAAATTATTAAGATTTGTTTTTTATTAACCGTTTTAAATATAAATATGGTTCAAGTATGATTTATTTTTATATTTACGTATATTTAAACTCATAGGTATTTATAGTTAGGTTATTTCTAAAAGAACCTTTACAAACAAAATCAGTGAATTTTCTAGGAACATTAAATAACACATTTTCATTCTCACTTTTACATAAAATTATATTTTATGTAAATGCCTCAATCATTTTAACCACAACTAAAATGTTTATTTCAAAATTACAATACAAGAAACAACACAGCACGGCAACATCCAAGCCAATACATGGGCATAAGATCCGAACCATTATGACATTAAGATAAGACTTAATGTTATTGTCACATTCATAAGAATTATGAATCTGTTATCTAAGGCTAATCGGCATTTTTTTTAAACTAGTTAGTCCATCCATTCACAAAATAATAAATATATGTTCTAATTTATTCATTCATTATTTTCTTCTTTAGAAGTTGAGACATAATTTATAATGCAAATCGTTCGCAGTGAACTAGTTCTATGAAAATTAATGAACTAGTTCAAATAGTTCAGTTGAAAGAATCGTTCATTAGAACTATTTTGATGGTGAACTACACATCCCTAATTGACAGGCATGTGCCTTTAGATTATTTATTAGCAATATGCCTAATTTATGCATGAAATACCCGTAGGCAGATGGAACAAGATATTTTAAATATATCGTTATCAAGGTTCAAGTCCAAGACTCAAATTTAACTGAGATTAAGATGGGGTTCGAATGCCTGTCTTCAAAAATCAGTACCCAAACTGAAGACCCTCAATATTTCCAATTAAGTCCAGAGAAAAAGCCAAAAATTACAGATTTACACCCATATACACGTGGTTCACTTTATTAAAGAGAAGCTAGGTATCAAGGAATATATTAGATGTTATCCTCTCTTTACAAACGATACTAAATACAGATTACTGAAAATAATCCTTCAAGGCAAAGTATTCAGCAAGAGAAGAAGAATATGATGGTTAAAAAACCTGAGGAAATGGTTCTTCATAACAACAACTAATATATTTAAAGCATCAGTTAATAAAATAATTATAACCAGAATGATTGCCAATATTCGAAATGAATAGATACCAAAAGAAGAATGCTCTCCATCAAAATGCCGACACAGAGAGTGGTTCCTCATTCAAAATAGGCATAAAAACTAAAACCTCCATTGACTTATTATTTAATAAGGAAATCTGCCCTGGTGGGAACATTAAATGGTCTATAGAATCTTCATATTCTGAACCAACACCTTTATCTGAGTCAAATATGAGTCCGAAGAACATCAGAAGCCTCGTTAACTTAGAAAATCCAATTACCATTTCAAGCAACACCAAAAATGAAGTGGAAAACACAAAAATACTCAGAGTTAAGTAGGCTATCGAAATTGCAAATTAAAGAATTCTTACCATTCCCATATTAATTTAATTAAGGGCCGGTTTCACCAACAACAAATAAATCACTGAACAGTTAATCGTCGAATAAAATTTATTAGTAGAATAAATTTTATTCCGTTTCAATAACTATTTGTAATCCACAGTTAGTTATTCGTAGAATAAGTTCAAAGTGTAATGATTTTACACAGACTGTACTCGTTGAAACCTCTCTTGGCCTCCACCTCTTAGGTGTTTGGCCAGGCACATCGCACTATTTTTCACTGTAATCATATACATAACCTATAATATTTGATATTGGTTGATTAATTTGTCAAAATAATAATAATTGTCAATGCCAATACATATTTGAAACCACTTTGAAACGATCCTGTTGCATAAAAACGAAGAGCAATTGACAATTGATTTCGCACATCTATGGGCCTATTTTTGTTGCTTACAGGATGCAATTGGTTACCAATCAAATTTTATAAATGATCTACTAAATTTTTTGATAATATAAACCTAGTTTTAAAGTCAACATCATCAAATTCAGCAAAAGGGTTTCTTCTTTGCAGCCTTCAGAGGATGATGATGAAGATAATATTCGAAAATAAATATATATGTATACAAAATTAAATTGTCTGATATAATTACGTTTGCCTGCAATACATTGTTGATAATTTGAAGTTAAACTAATGAATTTTCTTTATTATTGATATTTAAAGTGAGGTAAGCTGCCAACTTATTCGAAGAATAAATATTTATTGGGCCGATATTGGACAAATAACTTATTTGGAGTTTATTCATAGAATAAGTCTTATTTGACGTTGGTGAAACGCAGATATGTCAGTTTTATTGGTCGAATAACTTTATTCATTGAATAGACTGCTATTTGTCGTTGGTGAAACCGGCCCTAAGAAAGATACTTTGGAACCATCAAAAAATCTTGATCCGGTTACCCCGCCAAGAGTTTAACCAGTAACTCCAACTGTCGATATCTTCTAGCAAGATTAAGGGCACCAAATATCTTAAATGCCATTAAACTACATCTTGTTTTTCTACACGACCAACCTGCTTCAGTATGTTACGAAGGATTTACCAACACAAGCGTTAAACTCTTTGTGGCTTCCGACGGACTTCACACTAAGACAAAAATTTACGAAAGAGTCTTCTAGAATTTATTGATGCCTATGAAATTGGTCCAACTGAGGTGAAGGCTGATCTTGCTGCTTTCAGGTCCTTGTTCACGATCAAAATCATCTGAAAATCTCTAAAAGTGTTAGCAAAGAAGAACAATAGAAATTTGGTCTAAACGCCTAAACGATCTTCAAAATAAAACTAACACAGCTCAAATATTTTCTCTTCCAAACCCTGAAAATCAAAATTAATACTTCGGTAATGTGAGTAAAAATATAACGTGGGCTATTTTGACACAACACAAGATCCCATTTCATATTTTCCCAATTCAAAAAAGCTCTCGAATTCATTCTTTATAAAACCAGTTGATAAATCTGAACGGATCCAATCAATCAAAAGTATCAAAAACAAATCTTCCTGTAGTACTGATGGACTATCCATAATTTTTTTTCAAATATCCCAACAAATCTGTTGGAAGTCCTAGTCCCATTTATTAATGATTCCTTTGAGAAAGGTATATTTCTAAAGTGTCTAAAGACAGCCATTATTATTCCTTTTCATAAGGGTGGCGAAAAATCGTATGCTTGCAACTATAGACCTATTGCCTTACTACCGGTACCAGAGAACTACGAACACAATTACGACGAACTACGAACCAATTCAAAGAAATACCTCAAGTTCCGTGGAAATTTAGATTTTTTATCAAAATGTCGTAATTTACACAATCAAAAGCTTTGGCATAGTCACAAAAAATAGTAGCACTGTAAAGATTATTGTATAGTGCTTGGTAAACCTCATGTAGTACTAAAAACATAGCATCACTACTATATTTATTAGATAAAAAGCCGAAGAGATTTTGTGATAAAATATTTTTTCAACGAGAGAGGACGGTTGGCTTTAATTTCTCTCAATAATTTTGGACAGTACCGGCAAAGAAGTGTTCGTAGTTCTGTGACTTAGAGAGGTGCTCGTAGAACACCTCCTCCACGTTGCTTATGACTTGTTAGATGATTTCTATCGGCTCTAAAAATGCTGTTATTGGAAAGTCCCAACTCAGCATTATTTAAGTCAGAATTAAACCAGGTTTCAACTAGTATAATTATATTATAATCAGAACAAGCAACCACTTGTTGTAAGATGTTAAGTTTGATACGTAAGCCTCCTATATACTGAAAATAAATGTTCAATAAAGTTTTTTCAAGATTCTTTTTGAAAGATTTTGATTGCTAGAATTGATAGTTTTTAGAATTGATAGATATTGTATAATTCGAAAGTTGTTACAGTCAAAATTCGGAAGATACGTGTGAAGTAACTTTATTTCACTGCTAGCTCACCCTGTATATTCGTCTTGATACATTTTTTAGTACAGAATATTATGCAAAATACGTAGAGTTTAAAATAATGTTCCCTGATGAATGTCAAGGCCACAAAATGAAATATTTTTGTCCTAATCCAAAATAAATTACCTTCGTCAATATAATAAATAAATCGAACTTTACGCAACATAATTTACCTATCAACGCTTTAATTCACCTATTACTCATACTCGATATCCGAATCGCAGATTTCAATCGATTGTGTATTTATTTGATCGTTTTGTTTCAGATCTGCTATAAGTTGACACTTATTCTGCAAGACGGGTTCGTACGTTGCACAACGGTTACTGCTGCGGTGCAGCTTCCAGAAAGTCGAAACGTCGGACTTGGGATACCCTATGCTCTTTCAACTACTGTTTGCAATTACGCGCCTGGGCAGGTCCCCGAGAAAAAAAGTGTTCTTCGGTTCACCGTAAATGTAAATGTAAATATTTGTGATTAAGTGATTAAAAATACTTTAGATTTTTGTGTGTTGTGTACTATAGACAGTTTTATTTGAAGCAGTGTATAAAAAAGTCTGTGATAATGAATAGTGCGAGAAAGAACAATTTGAAGAAGTTCTCCTTCATTGGACTTCCGAACTCTCTAAAGGTTAGTGGTTTTACATATTGTACATTATTTTTATTTATCTATGAGTTAATCTCGCATTGCGTTATCCTTCATCTTCGTATGAAACCGTTCCTTGTTGCATTCCATTAAGTTTCTTTGCGATAGACAACAAATTGTAATAGTAGTTTGTACGACGCGACGTATCCAAAATGACTTATGTGATATTTTCTAATATATTATTAATAACAATAAAACACTGAAAACTTTGTTTTCAAAACTTCCACAAAATTTATTATAATTGTTTATCACTACAGCTGTTTCGGCAGAGTGCCTTTCTCAAGTCTATTATGTCTGATCTATTTTTGGCATGCGTTTACACTTTATAGTCTTTAATGAAATATGTTGAGGAGGGGAGAACTGTTTATCTCAACTTGGTCATTCAGAATTATATCTGTGTTTTAATTTGTTAATTTCCATAGATTCCAACAAAGATAGCTTAAGGCCTTTATTTTGAATGTGAAGAATTGGAAATTCGATTATGATCTAGAAGGTGAAGTGCGTATGTAGAATCTGTTTTTCTATTATTGAAAGCCCTTTTATGTTCTGCTATTCGTTTTTTAAAATTTCTACCAGTTTGACCGATGTAAGTTTTTGGGCAGTCGCCACATTTAAGTTTGTATACGCTACTGTGTAAGTGCTTTTTATTTTGGCTCTTGTTGTTTTTAATATATTTGTCTAAGTTGTTGTTTGTTCTGAAAGCTGCTGTTATTCCTTTCTTTAGTATGTTTGGCTATTTTTGTTGATATTTTGCCTATATATGTAATCGAGCAGAAGGTACTGGGTTTTTTCTCTGGTGATGGAATTACTAATTGCAGGGTTTTCTTGTGTAGTTTTCGAATTAAAATTTTAATAAAGGTTTGTTCGTTGTATCCATTGTTTCCTGCTACTTGCATATATATATATATATATATATATATATATATATATATATATATATATATATATATATATATATATTGTGGCTAAACACCCCTTACGGGGTTACGCCGCTTAAGCTCTCTAGATCTATTTTACGAGGTAGATCAGTCCTCATTTTCTTTATTTAAATTTTCTTGTTATTTTTCTCCACCGTTTCCTATCTCTGGTTTTTTCTCTCCATTGTCGTACGCCCGCCCTGTTGAGATCGTTTGTTACTTCTTGTAGCCATGTAGATCTTGGTCTTCCATGTCTTCGTTTACCAGCTGGTGTCCATTCCAATATTGAGAATATTGTCGTAGATGGTCCTGATCTCCATATATGTCCTAGCCATTTTGCCCTTTGCTGTTTTATTTTACAAACTATATCCTCTTTAATTTCGTTTAGTAGTTCATGATTCGTTCTTTGTCTATATTGGTTTTGATTAATTTTTATTGGTCCTAATATTGCTCTTAGTATTTTCCTTTCTAGTATTCTAAGGTCTTCCTCTTGTTTTTTTGTCATGCTAAGGGTTTCGGCAGCATACATCATAGTCGGTCGAATTATTGTTTTATATATTTTCATTTTCGATTTTTTGCTCAGTAATTTATTTTTTAGAAGCTTTTTATTTGCATAGTATGTCTTATTTGCTGTAATTATCCTTTCTTTAATTTCTGTTTCCCTTTCTCCATTGTTTGCTAATAATATTCCCAAATACTTAAACTTTTCTACTTCTTCAAATATATATTCTCCCAGTCTAACCTTTTTGTTTTCATATTTTTTGTCAAATCTCATTATTTTTGTTTTTTCTTGATTTATTACTAATCCCATTACTTTCCCTTCTGCTACCAATTCGTTTAACATACTTTCCATTTTTTTCTGTTCTTTGTTATTATCACAATATCGTCGGCATATGCTATTATTTGTCCCTCTCTCGTTCTAAGTGTACCTTTGTTGATTTTTCTGACTATATATTCCAACGCAAGATTAAACAGAGTTGCAGATAATGAATCTCCTTGACGTACACCTTTATTTATAACAAATTCTTCTGTGTCTCCTTCTTGTGTTTTTACAGTTACTACGGTTTTGCTCATTGTCATTTTTATTAATCGTCTTAATTTGCTGTGTATTGTGAAGTTTGTATATTTATATAGTTCTAATTTATTTGTCTTTATTCTAATTTATTGTCTATAATCTAATTTATTAAAACTCACGATAGCTAATTACGAATTTATTAAAGTCTTTATTAATTCTAATTTATATTACAAATAATAATTTATGTTTCGTTACATTTAAATATCGCGGTTGCCGAGCTTCTTATGACTGACTTCTTCAATAAAATTTCGTTCTTATATAAAGAACCGTAAGACCGCCTAGACCTGACCTGACCATTGTCGAAAATACTGGAACTTTCGGCCAACTTCCTGAATAATCTCGTATTTTGGTGAAGGCGCTCGACTCGTTTTTCAACCTCGAGACGTGGATGACTCACTAAAATTAGGGTCTAGAGATTTCTGGTAAACAACTGGTAGCTAAGCTCAGGTATATTTTGACCTACAAATTACGAGAATCAATAAAAAAGAATTAGTCATAAAATATTTACAGTTCTATATGCCATAACATTTAAAATCGTAACATTGCCCCCCTCTTAAAAGATGGTTCCTCCTGGAACCTTGTCGGGACTGGAACTGGAACGACATGCTGATATCGGCAACTGGACCCCCTTTTACAACTTCCAGTTGTATAGAAATGACAAGGGACGGTTTTCTCTCCGCAGCAGTAACTATGCGGATTGCAACAGACTAACACCTGGACTTCGGTGTCTTTAAAGATTTCCTCCACCATGTTTCGTATAACCCTCCAATCTAATTGGCGGCACTCCAACTTTGGCATGGCTAACTTTTGCACGTCGGACTCTAGTACGTGCTCTCTCAACTGAAGTAAGGCTTCCCATACATCTCGGTAGGTAGGTTGGTCACGGGCAGTGTCTTTTGTTACCAGGTAGAAAAGGTAACGTGATGCATCTTGAAGTTTCAAGGTTTTACCAGGAGCTGGCACTTGGCATTGAAGTTCTGCAACTCGACCAAACTTCCTTCGAAAGACGGATGCCAACCCTGGTGCATCTTTGATACTGGCCGGGATGGTAAGGGCCAGTGAGTAGTCATCGGGAAGCGCGAGTAGATCTTGCCTTTCTTCAGTGGTAACACCATGTCTTGCTTTACCGGTACCTCCATAGGCACCCATGAATTCCTCAAACGTGAGGTCAGACACATCTTGGACTTGGTTTACTTCCACTTCTTCATCTACGTCGTGGTCACCCTCGAAAGACGCCAGCCGGTTATGGTGTACTATCATCGGCTTTCCTCTCGGAATCTTGCTTATTCGGTAAATAACATCATTGATCTTCTCCATAATGAGGTATGGACCTTCCCAAAACTGCTGCAATTTGGGAGAAAAACCTTTTCGCTTTTTGGGGTTATAAAGCCAGACTTTATCGTTCTTCTTAAAACACCCCTTTTCGGCTTGCATATCGTACCGTTTCTTCATTCGGTCACTAGCGACCTGGAGATGGGAACGGACCAACTCGTGTACATCGTCCATTCTTCTTCGTAATTCGATCACATAATCTTCACCTGCTACATCTTCTCCAGGTCGACACCCAAACTCTAGATCACAAGGTAGTCGCATCTCGCGTCCGAATAGGACTTTGGCTGGTGTCTGGCCTGTTGATTCATTAACAGCAGATCTGTAGGCCATTGTGAAGAACGGGAGATATTGGTCCCAGTCTCGCTGATGATCGGACACCATCTTTGTCAAATACTTGCCAACTGTTCTATTCATTCGTTCTACCATACCATCCGATTGCGGATGATAAGCCGTAGTCCTTGTTTTCTTCATACCTAGTCTATCACATATTCCTTGGAATAAATCGCTTTCGAAGTTCCTGCCTTGGTCACTATGGATCTCCAAAGGCACTCCAAATCGGCTGATATATTCTTGGATCAACTTATCTGCAACGGTGGCCGCTTTCTGGTCTGGAAGTGCGTAAATCTCGACCCACTTAGTGAAGTAATCCATTACTACCAACATGTACTTGCCTCCATTATCACTTTCTGGAAACGGCCCAGCAATGTCCAAAGCTATTCTTTCAAACGGGCTTCCAACATTATATTGTCTCATAGGAGCTCTCCTTTTTCGATAAGGCCCGTTACTCGTAGCACAAATAGTACATTTCTTACACCAGTCTTTTACATCGTCGGAACTGTTCATCCAATAAAACCGTTCCCGAATTCGCTGAAGGGTCTTTTTCACACCAAAATGCCCTCCTGATGGACTGTCGTGTAACTGACGAAGTACTTCGGCTATTCTGCTCTTTGGAATCACCAACTGTGTTCTCTTCTCTGAACCGTCATCATTTTCCAGGACTCGTTTGAGCAAGCCATCTTCCATGATAAATGAGTCCCACTGGGCCCAATACGTCTTAACTATTGAGCCTAGGTTCGATATTTCTTGCCAAGGTGGTCGACGGTTTTCCTCTTTCCATTTTCGGATTTTCTGTATAACTGGATCTCTCTCTTGTTCTTCCCTGATCTTGGTAGGCGTCCAGTCGTCGTGGACCACCGTCGTTCTTAGCACTGCTGCTTCCTTGGATTCCGTTTTGTTGCAGTGAGAACACTCTGCTGGGCATGGCCTTCTGGAAAGAGAATCGGCGTTTCGGTGGCTAACTCCGGCTCGGTGCTCAATCTTAAAATCATATTCTTGGAGTCGTTCGATCCACCTGGCTATCTGACCCTCTGGATTCTTAAACTGCATCAACCACTTAAGGGCGGCATGGTCGGTTCGGATTAAAAACTTCCTTCCATAGAGGTATTGATAGAAGTGCTCTACTGATTTCACTACTGCCAGAAGTTCTCTTCTCGTGACGCAATAATTTCGCTCAGGTTTTGAGAGGACTTTACTAAAATATCCAAGGACTCTTTCCTGTCCTCCTTGAATCTGAGACAGCACTCCTCCAATTCCCACATTACTTGCATCTGTATCTAAGATGAACTCTCCTTCTGGCAGTGGATACCCTAAAATTGGTGCTGTGATTAAATGCTTTTTTAAGGTTTCAAAGGCATTCTGGCAGTCTACATCCCAGCGGTATTCTCTTGCTTCCTCTGTAAGTCGCGTTAATGGTTTAGCGATATCTGCAAACTTCTTAATAAACCTCCGGTAGTAAGTACACAGTCCCAGAAAACTTCTCACTTGATGTTTGTCAGTTGGTTTTGGCCATTCCTTAATAGAATCGATTTTTCCCTTATCCACGGCCACTCCTTCTTTACTGACTATATGACCCAGATAATTGACTTTACCTTGAAATAGCTGGCACTTCTTGGGGTTTAACATCAATTGGGCAGCTTTAAGTCGATTAAAAACGTTTTCTAAATTCTTCAGATGGTCTTCAAATGTCTTCCCCAAGACGATTATGTCGTCTAGATAAACTAGGCATGTTTTCCAAGATAACCCTCTCAACACATTTTCCATAAGCCTCTCAAATGTCGCAGGAGCGTTACAAAGTCCAAATGGCATAACGTTGAATTGCCATAATCCAGATCCTGTGGTGAAGGCTGTCTTTTCTTTATCTACCGGGTCCATTTCTACCTGCCAGTATCCAGACTTCAAGTCCAAAGTAGAAAATAATTTACTTCCAGCCAATGTGTCTAATGTGTCATCAATCCGAGGCAGAGGATAACTATCTTTCTTGGTAACGTTGTTCAGCAAACGGTAATCCACACAGAACCTCGTTGTTCCGTCTTTCTTCTTAACCAGGACCACCGGAGAGACCCATGGGCTCGTAGAAGGTTCTATCACCCCGTCTTTCTTCATTTCCTGAACAATCGTTTCAGCTTCCTCTCTTTTCGCCTGTGGTAATCGTCGAGCTGTTTGACGAATTGGCTTAGCATTACCAGTATCAATTTTATGCTTAACAACGGTAGTTCTTCCCGTCTTTCCTCCTTTCGGTACGAAAATATCACGATACTGCCGAAGAAATTCCCTTAATTTCCTTTTCTCAATCTGATTCAGAGACTGTCCAGCAACCGCAACCATTTGATCAAATTTATCGTTGGAATTATCAGACGTTGTCGTCTGACGGATTATGGATGTGACAGGTACACAAGTTCCTACTTTTGTCTCTTTCTTGATGGTCACTGGGTAGTCATTGACATTAATAAGTCTCACAGGAATTTCTTTAGCCGAAGTCACTAATTCTTTTCCAATTATGATTCCACGGCCAACTTCGTCGTCATGATTCCAAGGCTCCATCATAACAGGTGTTCCTTCGTCCACAATTCCCTGTAGCCGCGCTACTATTATCGTTTCACTTCTCGCAGGCACGACTGTATCTTCTTTAACGGCTGCTTGCATAGTGTTGTCATCATGTGGATGGAGAAATACCTCCTCGTTACCAACTTTGATTACCTTATTCTTAAAATCCAATTGGAATCCATGCGTATTCATTACGTCCATTCCTAATATAACATCCTCTTCGATGTCAGCAACTATAACAGTATGGACGAACTTTTCTGTTCCAATTCCTAATTGTACCTGGATTTCTCCATGAATGTTGGCATTTTCACCTGTAGCGGTCCGCAGTCGCAACCTCGTTGGTAACAGTTTCTTATTGCTGTTTATAACTGTCGGGCGAATAATGCTTCTGGTCGCTCCCGTATCCACCAACAACGTATGCTTTTTACCATTTATTTCTCCATCTACATATACACTATCTTCACGACATTTCAAAGAAGCTATTAGTATCAGAGGGTCTTTGGAAAAGTTCTGGGTCGAAGCTGCCCCCCTAAGGCCGACGCGTTCTGGTTTTGTCTTCGGTCTTATGGTCTTCGTTTTCTTGTGTGTCATGCTTTTTATCATATTAAAGAGCTGGTCAAGTTTATCTTCATCTCCTTCCTCTTTTACAGTCCTAACTTTGCTATACCCGCCAGAGGCCTGCGTAGCTGACTCGTATTCGAGGGCGGCAGATAAGACATCCATCAGCGTCTTGTGACGAGCTAATCGTAGTGTTCTTTGCATCTCATGATCACGAAGACCATCAATAAACGTTTGAACGGCCAACTTTTCCATCATGTCTTCGGGAGCTGTTGGATAAGCATATTGCACTAATCTGGCGATATCTACCTCATATTCTTGAAGAGCCTCATCTTTCTTTTGTCTTCGATTTTTGAGCTGCGACTGATATACATGTTCCAAGTGTTCGTGGCCATATCGCATATTTAACCTCTTCTTCAGTTGTTCGAAATCATCCGTCTCCTCTACGGCTATGGTCTGGAGCACATCTAAGGCATCTCCTCGAAGAGCTATAGTCAGGTTTACAGCCTTTTCTTCTTCTGACCATCCATTCGCTCTTGCAGCTGATTCGAACTGTTTCATGTAGTTGTTCCATGATGATTTTCCGTCGAAAGTTGGGACTTTGACATGAACGGAACTTCCACTTCCTTCAAATTTCGGCCGTGTTTCCAACTTACATTTCGTCTCGTCTTCTTTTATCTCTACCGGATCTAAAGCTACCGTATTAATTGGTGGTAGCACTCTCGTGTTAGTTATCATGGTCTCTAACTGTTTGATTTTCTCTTCAACTTTATCAAATGTTTTAGAGACTTCTTCAAACTTCTCACTATTCTGAATACATATTTCTTTAATTATTTGAGAAGTCTCGTCGAATCTTCTAGCAACATTTTCAAATTTCTCGTCATTTTGTCTAGCTACTTCTTTAATAATTTGAGACGTTTCATTGAATCTTTCATCATTTTTTTTAGAACTCTCTTCGATCATTTGCGAGACGTTCTCAAATTTACTATCATTTTGTTTCGAAGATTCTTCAATCATTTGTGACGTTTCATCGAATCTTTTGGAAACAGTCTCGAATTTTCCATCAATTATTTTCGTTAAAACGGCTTCTTCTGCTGACTGGAACTGGAATGTCTCTGGGTCGTCTCCATTCTTGTTGAGAACAGTCTTCAGTCGTTCTTGGAGGATCTTCTTGGACCCGCTGCAGTCTTCATCGCGTTCTTCTAGTTGCTCACGCAACTGTTTCACTGAAAGTTCTACTAGCAGCATCTTTGGTCAGGCACACACGTACTTTTTAAATGTTCTTTCGTACAACGATCACTACTGAACTACGCGGATGTTCCCGACGAACAATACCTTTCAAAAGTTCAAAAGTCTTTTTCAAAAATCAAATTAAATTTATCTACAATCCCACTTTTTCTGACACCACTGTGAAGTTTGTATATTTATATAGTTCTAATTTATTTGTCTTTATTCTAATTTATTGTCTATAATCTAATTTATTAAAACTCACGATAGCTAATTACGAATTTATTAAAGTCTTTATTAATTCTAATTTATATTACAAATAATAATTTATGTTTCGTTACATTTAAATATCGCGGTTGCCGAGCTTCTTATGACTGACTTCTTCAATAAAATTTCGTTCTTATATAAAGAACCGTAAGACCGCCTAGACCTGACCTGACCATTGTCGAAAATACTGGAACTTTCGGCCAACTTCCTGAATAATCTCGTATTTTGGTGAAGGCGCTCGACTCGTTTTTCAACCTCGAGACGTGGATGACTCACTAAAATTAGGGTCTAGAGATTTCTGGTAAACAACTGGTAGCTAAGCTCAGGTATATTTTGACCTACAAATTACGAGAATCAATAAAAAAGAATTAGTCATAAAATATTTACAGTTCTATATGCCATAACATTTAAAATCGTAACAGTATTCTCATTTCTCTCATAGCTCTAAGTAATTTCGCTCTGTTTATTGAATCAAATGCTTGTTGGAAGTCTATAAAAAGCAGTTCAATTTCTATTTTATATCCATAAGCTTTCTCCATAATTTGCTTTACCGTATGTATGGCATCTGTTGTTGACTTTCCCTTAATAAATCCGCATTGATACTGTCCCATGATATTTGTTGTCGCTTTGGCCAGTCTTCGTTGTATTAAGGTTGACATGATTTTATACGCGATGTTTAACAATCTCAGTCCTCTATAATTATTACACATTTGTTGGTCTCCTTTTTTATGGATTGTGATAATTTGTCCTTTGTGCCATTCTTCTGGCATCTTTTCTTCGTCCCATATGACTTTTATTAATTGGTATATTTTTTCTCTGAGTTCATGTCCACCATATTTTATTAGTTACAAGTTTATACCGTCTATACCTGGTGCTTTACCGTTGCGACTACTGTTTATAATTTCCTCAACTTCATCTCTCGTTGGTTTTTCTAGCTCGGTTTCTATCATCGTGGTCTCTTCTTCCACATTTTCATTATAGTCTTCGTCCTCTTGTACTGTTAATAATTCTTTAAAATAATCAGTCCAGATTTCTTTAAACTCTTTGTCATTTTCTGATACTTTTCCATTTCTATCCTTTATGCCTTTTATCTTTCCTTTGAAGGTTTTTTTCTGCTCGCTAATTTTCTTATAAAATGCTTTTGTGTTTCTATTTGTGTTTTCTTTTTCTATTTCATTTATCTTATCATTTAACCAGGTTCGTTTAATTTTTCTTATTTATTACCATTTACCATTTACCATTTACCATTATGCTACTTGCATAATGATATTTAATTATGTCTCAAAGTTGTATTTTGACATCGGAATTTCTGTTAATTTATGTAACATACTGTGATTGGCTGCCAGTTAATGTTGTGTGGGATGGGATGATGAATTGTGTATAGTCGTGTCAGTTTGGGTAGGTTTATGAAATATGGAGAAGTTACGTTTGTTTTTAAGTCTGACAATTTTTAAATCTAAATTCTATTCTGTTTCTTCTTCTGATTGTATTCTGTCTATTGTAAAATTAATATGACTATGATGTGAATTAATATACGATAAAAGTTAGTCAAGTTGCCTGTTAGTTCCTGTGAAACATACAAATACATCGTCTACGTATCTTCACCAATATAAAAACTGTTTGAAAATGGGATGTTTTGAAATCATTGTCTCTAGATGATCCACAAAAATATCTGTTAGCAATGGGCTTAGAGGATTGCCCCTTATAAGTTCTGCACTGTTATTTGTATATATTTGATTATTAAATTCAAAGTAGTCCTGGTTTGTGCAAATTTCAAGAAGATGTAAAATTTCAGATGTAATGATTGGATTTGTAATATTTTGGCCTAAGAGGTTTTTTACTAGAATAAAAGTTTCTATAGGAGGAATACTAGAAAAAAGATTTTTTACCTCAAATGAAATTAATCTGGAGTTGTTAGGTAATTGAAAATGTTGTATTTTATTAACTAGTTCTATTATATTTTTTATGGTAAATTAAGGTGAAAATTTAGTGTGTTCTAAAATAATCTAAACAGTCTTTTTGAAAGTTTGTATGATGGAGCTGTATAAAACGAAACTATAGGTCTTGTTACTTTCGATTTTGAATTTTCTAACGCTAGCTTAATTTGTTTTTGATACTTTTTTGTCGGATTTTTGTGTACCGTTTCAATATTTTGATTAGGGTAGACTGGGGCTAGTTGTGCCACTTTGGACAAAATAATTTTTAACATTTTTTTCGTAATTTTTAGGGCTGTTAGATTACTTTAATGAGGTACTATTTTTAATTGGGAATCATTATTTGGGAACATCAGCAATTTTTAAGCAATACCTTACAGTATGTAAATAGTTTTACAAAATGCACATATTGTCACAATTTGCCCCAATATGGGGTAAGTTGTGACGAACTGGGGGCAGGTTGTGACAGTAAATATTTTTAAATATAATAAACTTTAGTTGGAGAATAATAACAAAGTTTCCATAATAAATTTATTTTATAGTTAAGTATAGATACATAAATGTTTGATAAATGTTTATGTAAGAAACAAATGTGTAGAAAAACATCTAGTGAATTTAAAGTAAAATAAAAAACTTAATCGCTATCGTCAATTTGTGCTGATTCTACTTGTAGTTCTGAAGAGTGGCAGTTTATACAAACATAATAAAGATCATCTTTTGTGCACTTTACATGAGCCCACCTCTTGCATTCCATACATTGCACCCAGTCTTCTCCTAACCTAGACTTTTTATATGGTCCCATACAAACTAAGCAAAAGTAATCTTCTTCCTCTTCTTCTGAGCTGTCTTCTCTTTTTCTTGTTGCGGTCTCTTTCTTTGGCGCTGCTTTTTTCTTAGGCAACAGTTGTTTTGAGTCAAATAATTTTTTCTTTATTTTATCCTCTTTGCACTTTATTGTTTCCTTCCTCTTTAACTCTTCACTGCGAATTGTCTCCTTGACAGGTGTGCTAGTCAAAATTGCAGATGTTAAGCTCTTGCGTTTTTTATTTTTTCGAGGACCAGCTTTTGGCAGAGGTCTTATATCCATAGGGCTGACAGGCAGAACTTCGACATGGAATGATCCTGGTAGGTTGGCCTGCGATGATCCTTGTTGATATGGTCCTGGTTGATAGGTATGGGAGGGTCCTGGCTGGTTAGCATAATATGACGACGGTTCAGGTTCATCGAGATGCTGAAACTCTTTAAGCTGCCCAGCACTGGCTTCCTCATTACCATCTACGATGTCAATAGGCCTATTCAAAGGTCGGTCGGTCACCGAAGAACACAGAAAGTCTTCTTCATTAAAAATGTTTCTATTGAATTCCCATATTCCTGTAGAACGAAATCCTGCCTGAACATTTGTTGGTGTTACAGCTTTAGGTAATGCTGTTTTCACTATACTTGGGATGTCATAAATTGAGACTGTGTTTCCAGGATGAGATTTCATCCATCCACACATGGCGTCGTTTAAAAACTTCTTAAATGGACCAAAAACGGAAACATCCAGTGGTTAAAGTCTATTTGTTGTATGGGGAGGGAACGATAAGAGAGTAATACCGTGCTCTGTACAATAGTCAGGACTTCGATATATAGGTGAGCACTGTGGTTGTCTAACAGAACTAAAACCGGTGATTTCTTTGAGCACCTTACTTTTTTTACAAAATGCTTCATAAAAAACAAAAAGTCCGGGCCTGTTATCCAGCCACTTGGGTTAGCAGTACCACAACAACCTACTGGCCCATCACGTACAAAATGCTCCTTGTAAAACTTACGTGGAAAAACGAACATAGGAGGAACTGAGTTATCCTCTGCGTTAATAGCAAGAACCATAGTAACATTGGTCCCCCTCTCAGCTGAAGTGACACCACCAACTCTTTTCTCGCCTTTCTTCGCTATGATTTTTACCGGTTTTTGGACAGTCCCAGTCCCTGTCTCGTCTATATTCCAAATATCATTAGCTGTAAAATGGTTTTGACTTAATACTAATTCGAGGTTATCAAAAAAGAGTCCGACATTGTGCTTGTTGAAACTTGTACTCCGACTTAAGCTGGTAGCCTCAGGAACACGAATAGACACATTATTGTTACGTTGCATGAACTTTGTAAACCAATCATTACTGGCGTGTTTTGTTGCTACCCAATTCTCAGGCACAAGAACTTTGTTCGCTATAGCAAATTCAAAAGCTAAACTTTTCATTTCTTTTGGGCTAATACCATAAAATATTTTCGCTGCCTGAACAGCATATTCACAGAGCTCTTCTTCTTATTGTTGTGAAAATATCATTCGAGGTCTTTTGTAACCCATTTCTACCACTCCATCTGGATTGGTTTGTTGTTTTTTTATATATCTAAGTAAGGACATCCGGTTAACGCCATATTTTTCAGCTGCTTGCCTTAAACTACACGATCCAGACTTAACATCTAACGAAGCCGACTCGTAACTGTTTATATTACTCCGACCACGTTCCGTTTTCCTTTTATAATTTCTCACCATTATCTGTAACAAACCCATAAACATGCATTAAAATTAGTAGGGGCATGTTGTGACACTGTCACAATCTGCCCCAAGCCTTTCGTCACAACTAGCCCCACCGTACGCAATTTTACATAAAGCCACTTGCACAGACCTTGACACGTCGTATAGAAACCAAACTGTGTCTTACTAGAGAGAAATAAACAAACTATCTACTACAACTAGAATAAGTTTCTTACCTTGTGGTTTGAAAGCGAAATAACAATTCAAAGACAACAGCAAAATTTTACTTCGTTACAACGAAATGACATATAATTTTATAAAGCGGCAGAAACGCATAGCATCACAACCAAACTACACAAACAGACTGAGGACATGCGGACGTGGAATTCTGGGTAACCGGGCGACGCTGCTACCTATGGTTAGTCTATAAAACTATTTGTCACAACATGCCCCTGTCACAACTAGCCCCGATCTACCCTACTTAAAATTACAAATTTTGTTTAATTTACTGTATTTATTAATTTATTGTATTTTGAGAACGATTTCTGAAGTGGAAATTGAAACGTCAATAGACTTATTTTAACCTTTAATTTTGACTTATTGTCAATTAAATTTTGGTTACCACTTTATTCCTTTTGTGTCTGTCTTTAAGATGAAAGATCTGGGTAAAAAAAAACACTTTTTGTTCTAGGTGTCCTCTTATTGTATTTAGTCTAGCAAATTTTTGATTCCTGAAACAGTTATAAAGGCTATGTTTATGTTACAATTGTTAGTACGTAGTTTACTTCTTTGGTCCCAATCTTCTATAAATAAAAAGTTATACAGATTTTTAGGTTAAAAATAACATAAAGCGTGTCAACAATTCAAACAGCAAGTCAAAAAAAGTTAAGCTGCTGACTCTATTCAAGATACAAAGACAAATGAAAAGAGATAGTAAGGCCCAGAAAAAGTTGGTAGCACTTACCTGCAGCAGAAAAGAATAGTTACGCAGGGCAAGAATTTGGGAAGGCCTGTATTCTAAGACGATTTAAAAGAAGTAGAATAATGTCGAATTAAATTATTACAAATCATTTCAATATAATTCCAATCATTACATTAATCTCTTGAAGCAGTGTACATATTTTGTGAACATTAACCATCATATGCAATATTTTTCTTTCTATTTTAACATAATTTTTTTGCGGCACAAATCCTGCTCGGTAAACTATTAGAAAACTGTCACGTTTTCCTTCCTTAGTCTAGATTAATTATTTTCATAATAGCGAGGAGAGACGAGGAGAGCAGCGACAATTATTTTTCTTTTAATCATGTTAAATTGATTGCTCCTGTCTGACTGAAATTAGCTCAAGCCATTAAGACAAGTCCTACGTAACAAATTGTGGGGAGCGAAGGGAGGAAGTTACATTAATTTGTTATAAATTACAGGGAAAACCTTTATATCGACGTAATATTTCTATTAGTTGCCTTTTAAAATGTTTACCAAGCACAAACAAACACATTGCCATACATTTTATGTCAATTGCAATTACTCAGAATACATATGTCGTTATAGGTTATGTATTAAGACAATTCAGTAAATTAGTTGTTGATGAAGTTGATCGATTATGTATGTTAATCGATAGTTTATTTTATACATTTAACATAGAAACAAAGTTTCCGTACAATTTTAATAATGTTTCTCGTATACACCCGCATTAAACTTTGCTGAATTTAGAATAGGATTTACTTCTATTCAGCATTTTTGGAGATGGATATATGGTTTCTACTTTTACTCTCTATTTTTTTATTCGGTTATTATTTTTATATACACGCCATCAGTCGTTTCTCCCAAAGCTTCTCGAAATAGATGTTCAGAGTACGCATTAAACAGCAAAGGCGAGAGTATGCAACCTTGTCGTACTCCTCTTTGTATTGGGACTTCATCGGATAATTGATTGTCTACTCGAATCGTGGCTACTTTTTTTCTATAGAGATTCTATAAAGAGGTCCAGGCACGTTAATTCGAAATAAAAAAATTTAAATATATATACCATTTTCCACTAGAAATTTTCCACTTGATTGTAAGTTTTATGAATAGTTTTCTTTTTACCAGTTCTATTGGTATTTTATCCGACATTGTAGCTTTTGTACCTTTTGTAGAAAACGTAGAAAATCCACAGTGTTGAGAGCTTTTTTCCTTTTGTATGTTTTATGGGATAAACCCTTTATTCTTCTATTATTTATGGTTCGGTGATTTCTTTTATCATCTACCGGTTCTACTGGGTAGCTATTACTAGATACATCAGTGTTCTTCTTCTTCTTAACGTGCCCTATCAAGTCCCCTTGACGTTGGCGATTAACATGGCGAAACTGTCTCTGTCTCGAGCTATTCTAAAGAGTTGCTCAGCTTTCTTTATTCCTGTCCACTCCCTGATATTCTTCAACCAAGAGGCCTGCTTTCTACCAATTCCTCTGCGTCCTTCGATTTTACCCATCATAATAAGTTGAAGAATATTATATTGGTCTCCCCTTACTACGTGTCCAAAATAGGCCATCTTTCTACATTTTATGTTATCAAGCCGCTCACGAGGAGCATTTGCTCTCTCAAGGACTGCCACATTTGTCAGCATAGCCGCCCATGGAATTTTTAGTATACGTCTGTGCAGCCACATTTCGAAGGCCTCCGACGATTAATGGTGGATATTTTTAATGTCCATGCTTCGGCACCGTATAAGAGGACTGACCAAATGTGGCATTTAACCATGCGCTTTCGAACTTGGAGTTGCAAGTTATCATTACAGAAGAATGACCTCATTTTTAAAAATGTGAGGACTATCTCGATTCTATATTTTATCTCTTGATCTGGATCTAGTTGTTCAGTAATATGGCAACCAAGATATTTAAAACTGGACACTCTTTGAATTATATGACCATCAACATATAATCGTGCATCTTGATGTGCTAAACGGTTAAACACCATGTGTTTTGTTTTTGAACAGTTTATGTTTAGGCCAAACTCTCTTCCCATTCTATCAATGGCATTTAAAAGGTATTGTAATCCATTCATGTCATCACTTAAAATAACTGTATCGTCTGCATATCTGATTGTATTTATCAGAATTCCATTAACTTTCACGCCCCATTCCAAATTATGCAGCGCTTCTTTAAATATTCTATCTGAATATAAATTAAATAACAGTGGGGATAGTATAGAACCCTGTCTGACCCCTCTTTGTATTTTACATATTTCTGTTGATTTTTCGTTTATGCAAGCTGTCGCTGTTTGACGCCAGTATAACTTTTCTATGAATCTTAACTCTCAACTCCTTTATCTTTTAATATTGTAATTAATTTGTGATGCTGTACTCGATCAAAGGCCTTTTCATAGTCAATAAATTCAGCAAAGACGTCTTTCCTTTGATCTCGACATTTCTGCAGTAATACATTTAGTGCAAAGAGGGCGTCCCGAGTTCCCAGTCCATTTCTGAAGCCAAATTGTGTTTCATCCTGATCTTTTTCACATTTATCTCTGATTCTACTGTGGATGATGCGTAAAAATATTTTCAAAGTGTGGCTCATAAGGCTTATCATTCTATAATCGCTACAGTTTTTCGGACGTTGTTTTTTTGGTAGTGTTATGAATTCTAACTTTAACCAATCTTCAGGGATATCACCAGTCGAATAAACATCATTGAAAAGTTTGACCAGTATTCCAATGTTCTCCTCATTTATAAGCTTTAACATCTCTGTCGGTATGTTATCAGGACCAACGGCTTTCTTGTTCTTTGCTAACTTTATAGCATGCAGTATTTCTAATTTTAGTATTTCTTGTCCTTCACCTTCAACTAAAGTCTTCGGTTCTTCGGGTCTATCATCATTATACAGTTCACTTATATAATTACACCAGGTTGTTCGAATTTCATGTTCGTCTATTATCATTTTTCCCGACGAATCGGTTATAGTATGTGGAGTTTTCTTATGATAAAGACCAGCTACTTCTCTAACTTTTTTAAACGTATTAAACGTATCATGTTTTCCATTCAACTTTTCTAATTCCTTGCATTTATCCTCCATCCATTTTTCTTTGGCCACCTTTATTTTTTGTTTAATTAGTTTCTGTTTTTCCTTATATTCTGTCTTCTGTCTTTAACATCACTGTTAAAAAACCTAAATACGAATAAATATTGAATTATCAGTTTCAATTTTCATTATTTGTATCTATTTATAGAAAAGCTTGTTAACAAACATATATTTGAAAACATAAAAATTTAGGTAAATATAATAATTACTGTTTTCTATTTATACGTCAAAAGCGACTAAAATAACTATAAAATCGTGACAAGGAAATTGTTTCATCCATTATTAAAACATTTTTCAAATAAAATACACGAATATTCTCTGGGATCCCTATGAGTAAATAAACTGCTCGTCAGAAGTGATAATAGAAAAAATGAGGGTTTGAAAAAATTACCTCCGATACCTCTGATTTTATTGGTGGATATCATCTGTAACTGGTACAATAATGAGGATATAAATTAGGATTCTTGAAAACTATTTATTTAAGGCAAAAATTCGGTATATGAAACATTAAATAAAATTAATCTTCCTACAAGATACTGTACTCTGGATAGACAATTCAGAATTAACTGTTAAAGCAATATACTAAGAAGAAGTAAGACAAGGAGACACCATCTCTCCCAAACTATTTACCCTTGCTCTAGAAGATATTTTTAAGAAACTGGAATGGAACAATAAGGGTATCAACGTCGACGGATCATACGTAAACCACTTGAGATTCGCAGATGACATAGTTTTAATAGCCGATAATATCCAAGAACTAAATGATATGTTGCAACAATTAAATGCAGTTTCCTGAGCGGTAGGCTTAAAAATGAACTACAGCAAAACAAAAATACTGAGCCGATATAACCATACAGATATAACAATCCAAAATTATACCATAGAAAATGTTGAACATTATGTATATCTAGATCATGTTACCAAACTAGGAAAACCAAATCAAGATGCTGAAATTAAAAGAAGAACACAACTGGCATGGAGCGCTTTCGGTAAACTAGCACATATCTTGAAAAACACCTCCATTCCTATAAACTTAAAGAAAAAGGTGTATAACATATGCATACTACCAGTTTGTACCTACGGCTTGGAGACAGTATGGAACTTATACGACTGAAGGAAAACGAAAGTCAAATATTTGGTCTGCAATTAAACATATCAAAGACAAAGATCATGATAGTGGATAGACTACACAACAATCATCCACACATAACCACAATTGACCGGTTCGAGGTTGTGAGCTCATACTTATATCTGGGATCATTAATCACAAACACAGGGTCATTACAAGAAGAGGTTAAACGTAGATGTGATCTAGCAAAAGTTGCCACAGCAACAATGACCAAAATATGGAAGGAATGTCAAATTTCAAGAGCTATAAAGATGAGGTTGATCAACTGCTTAATATTCCCAATACTGACCTACGGATGTGACTCTTGGACTCTGATACAATCGGAGAGAAAAAAGATAGGCGCCACTGAAATGTTCTGTTAGAGAATGTTATAAATTCATTGGACCGACCGTAAAACAAATAATTCAATTTTAAGAGAGCTAAAAGTTAGCCAACGACTCTCTAGTAAAGTCCATCTCCAACAATTAAAATATTTTGGGCTGTTATGAGAGCAAACACAGAAAACATGGAAAGACTCATAACACAAGGAAAGGTAGAAGGCCGAAGATCACGAGGAAGATCCCCAACAAGATGGATAGATCAAATTACAGGAATATGCCAAAGACCTATGCATGAATTAAAAGAAATGACCAGAGACAGAGACAGAGATCTCTGGAGACGGACATTACACGACATCACGTCGACCACTACACTCCCCCTGGGGGGTCAGGATTGAAGAGAGAGAGAGAGAGAATGTCTTTATGCGATTTTTTTTATACGCGATTTTCTGTGGAACGTATCCACCGCATAAAACAAGACCTTACTGTACAGGTTAAATAGTAATGGAGAGAGAATGCAACCTTGCCGTACCCTCATTTTAATTTTGATGTTTGTTAGAATACGATTTTGTGTTATTTAGTAAATTTTTTAAGTTCAGTTATTATATGAAAATATGAAGATATTTTTATCTTCATATTTTTTTGGATTGTTAATTTCATCATTTCTGCCAACTGAAATGTTGTGTGTTTTCTATTTTCTCTTTTGATCAATTGGCAGGGCTACATATACTTGTATGTGTATTACGTAAGTCTGCATTCATATACGAAACGTTTTCCAATAAAGAGATCCAATTACTATTTAACTGGGAATAAGCCACAATTAAAGATAAAAATACGTTTATTGACGTTTCAATTTCCACTTCGGAAATCGTTCTCAAAATACAAACAGTAAATTAAACAAATTTTGTTTTTTGTTACATAGTGAAAAATTCTTCTAATAATATAATTTTATCTGTTTCATTTATATTGACAATTCAGACATACATTATGCATTTTAAAGTAGACGACTTTAAAATGATATTGCCAATATTCTTGAGTTGCGCTCCTGGGACGACTTTACTTATAAGATAGTTCATTCGATTACATGAAATTAACTTTAACTTGAGAATATCCGTCAGAAAAAATCATAGCATGTAATTCGTCTTTAAAAAGACAAACACATGACATGATGACAGTAAAATTGTCCTGTTAGTGATTCCATAGTAAATTATGAGGGAAAAACCAGGAAAAAAACCTCATAATACCATCCCGACATTGTAAGTATTTGTTCGTGAATTTAGTTTACCTTCAACAAACATCAAAATTCTGATTTTATATGTTACGTTATTTAAAAAACATAAATGATGTATCCTCTATATGTTACTGACTTACTAATACTGGTATTTTCTTATTAATAACTTCCTCTTTCATTATTGGTAACCAGATCCTACTACATTCTGCCGGAGAATTTGCGACACAATTGGCCTCATTTAGCATAATTAGAGCCGCTTCTTTGATTTTTCTTTTTTTACCATCCGTTTCTTTTAGGACTACATTTGAATTACTCCATTGAACCCTATGTTCATTATCCCATGCCTGTTTACATATTTGAGATCTATCAAATTCTCTATTTTTAATATAAGATTGATGTTCACTTATTCTAACATTTAATGGCCTTGATGATTCACCTAAATAAAACTGATCGCATTCACAAGGTATTTTATAAATGCAATTCTTTGTCCTTTCTTGTTCATTGTTAGGTTTGGTTTTGGACAAAATAGATCTCAACGTGTTTGTTGTTTTGAATGTTGTTGAAATGTTGAATTTATTTCTATCCTTTTAAGTTTTTCTGATAATCCTTTTATGTACGGTATTGTTATTTTCCTCATATTATTCCTTGTGCATGCTGTAGGCTCTCGTTCTAAGTTGTTCTGTTCTATTCGATCGATTGTTGAAAATTCCTTATTTATAAACGATAAAGGATAATCATTTTTTAATAAAACAGATGTTAACAAATGTTTCTCCTCCAAGAACGAATTTTCGTTAGAACAAGTAATTTTGGCTCTATCGTATAAGGATTTCCCTTTTTTACATTAATATTGTGATTTGATTTGAAATTTAAATATCTATTGGTGTGTGTTGGTTTTCTATACACCTGAGTCTCATATCCAGTATCGTTCTTAGAGATTAAAACATCCAGGAAAGGTAGCGTGTTATTATATTCCTTTTCCATGGTAAATGTTATTGTCTCTTCTTTATCGTTTATATCATTTAGGAATGTGTCCAACAACTCTGATCCATGAGGCCATATTGAGAATACATCATCTACATACCTCCACCATACTGTGGGTTTGAAATATTGTTTAGAAATGATATTTGTTTCAAAATCTTCCATAAATATATCGGCTAAGAATGGAGATAAACTAGAGCCCATTGCTAGACCAAAATTTTGTTTATAGAATTCATTATTTAGTTGAAAATATGTATTATCACTACATAATGTTAATAACTCCATTATAGCCGATATGTTTAGTCTTGTTCTAGTTGCCAATGAATCATCACTCTCTAATTTTGTCTTGACTATACTTAAAGTCTTATTTAATGGCACATTCGTAAATAAACTATTTATGTCAAAACTTACCAAAGTATTATTTGAATTAAATTCAATATTTGATAATTTACTTAAAAAATGTGTATTTTTTATGAATGTGTCATTTTTATTTGTAAATGGTTTTAAAATATTTAATAAAATATTTTCTGACGGATATTCTCAAGTTAAAGTTGATTTCATGTAATCGAATGAACTATCTTATAAGTAAAGTCGTCCCAGGAGCGCAACTCAACAATATTGGCAATATCATTTTAAAGTCGTCTATTTTAAAATGCATAATGTATGTCTGAATTGTCAATATAAATGAGTCAGATAAAATTAAATTATTAGAAGAATTTTTCACTATATAACAAAAAACAAAATTTGTTTAATTTACTGTTTGTATTTTGAGAACGATTTCCGAAGTGGAAATTGAAACGTCAATAAACGTATTGTTATCTTTAATTGTGGCTTATTCCCAGTTAAATAGTAATTAATTTACAATGCCACAAGAAAATAGCTTCAGAACAATATAAAGAGATCCAAATACAAAAACGATAAAAATCTAGTGAAATGTGTAAGATTGGCCCTTTACTTTTTGAAGAGAAATAACACTGAAATATCATTTCGATAACATAATTTGGACCGTATAATAAATATGTGCAATGAAAATTGTTGTAAAAATTATTTGCCTCTACCTTCATTTCAGTTGTAGAAAGTTAGCAAGAGAGTTTGAAATAGCGTCATTTTTAGTCAGTATACTGCGGATCTCGATCGGTATTTTATTAGTATGTTCTAAATATAGGGAAATTCCTGCCGGCCCCGATTAGGTCGGTGAAAGTCTCTGGCCTATGAAAAATCACTTCCTGTTCCTCGTGGTCCAAATTCAGCAGCAGCACGCGTCGGAAGCGATTTAAAGAGGAAAAGTGATAATGACCTTGACGTTGGGACATGCCGCATGGCCTTTCCAGCAGGCTGGAAGAGCGTTGGGCCAATGCAGACGGCCCGCGCCGGCCTGATATCGACCGACGAGATGAGGATGGAATAGAATCCATCGGCACTAGGTCAGTATTCAGTGCGGAATCCCCGGAAGCAAGCGGGAGTTGCTGAGACGCGCTCTAAAAACGCTCAGAATCTCAACTCGAAGCGCTCTCTCTCGCGTCGCAGCTGATCACCTGGTCCGCTGTGCTTATTCTCCCGACACTGTGGGATCTCTGGGTGGTGGTTGATTGGCGTACAATGGGGAAATGAATTTTGGAGAGCATGTGATGAACGCGGGTTCTATTTAGGTAACTAGAATATTAAATCATTGATATATTTATGGTTACTAATTTAAATCAAATATAAATAAAATGTCTAGGTTTAAAAAACGAAAAAAATCAAATCTTTTGCCAAAAATTATAGTTTTATTTTATATTATACTGTAGTTTAATAAGATTTTAAAATAACCATTTATTTTCTTTAGGAATGTGCGTTTTCGCTGTTTTTTTTTTGTAGTATTTATACATAAAAATAAAATATTGAGAAAACATGAATTAACAATATAACATATGAGTAATTAATTTTGAAACATATCTTGCTAAAAGTGTATTTTGAAAAACAAGTATTCCAAGATTTAACATCCATGCCTAAGGCGAACCAACGCTTGCATTGTTTAAGTGTTTTAGTTTTAAGAATTTTCGATCCATTGATAAAATAATAGAGAACACCTTTATAAACTATGTCCTTTTTTTATTTTTAAATGAAGAGTAGTAAAACAAGTTTACGTAAGCCCTTCTTCTGAAAAACACATTTGGAAAACTAAAACGTCTTCTGCAGAAGAAAGGCCTGTAACTTTTTACTGTTGTATAGTATACTACAGTTATATATTATGGTCTACAAAGGTTTAAAATAATAATCAAGGTCTTTGTACAACAAGAAAACTTTATATAACTATATTTAATATAATTTTATGCTAAATTTCCTCACCATCTGAGTCATCAGCACTACTCTCATTGTTCTTTTCAGCCAGTGTGCTTTCTTGAAATAAATGTTTGTGGAAGATTCTACTTCCTTCTCTTAAGTACTGAAACAAGTCTCTTTACGTCTTTTATTTTAGACTGATTAATAGAAACCCGGGGCAAAGGTACCATAGTAAGGTCAAGTGGCAACGTTTTTGCATATTTAAAAGGGGTAAACATTTCAAAGAACGTATTAGAAGCAACCAGTGTCCCACAAGGTTTATACTTCACCACGCGATACTGTTGTGATTTAAACCCACATACTTTATTCACAGGCTTCTTCAAAAAATAAGGAACAGGTGCTACATCCCAGTCATGTATTATGAGTGGAGTCATGTTTGAGGCAGAAAGGACAAGGAGTTTGTCTGCACTGTACGATTTTTTCTAGGTAGATTTTGTGTTCCTCGACATCTTAAACTCTTTTTAAGGCCTGTCTTATAACCCCAAAATTTCTGTCATACTGACTAAAGGAGTGTTCATGAACAGGATAAATATGTGTCACTTCGACTCTGTATAGTTTTGATATCCAAAAACAATAGCGTAACAAAATTTAATTTTTATTTTGGCCTCCAGCAGTCACAGTTGAATGAAGCCACAATACTTGCTATCTTTTTACATTGAAATTCGATGAAGGAATACATATGATGATCCATCAATATGCACGTATATATTGAATACTTATATCCATAAAAGTCTTTTATGGAACTGTTTTGTTATGCTGAGCTTTGGCAACAGCAGATTCCGTGCGTAACCAAATTCCAGTACAAGAATGCCACTATTATCTGTTCTTTCTCAAGTAATCACTTTTTAGCTTGGAATATGCCTCGAGTTTCTTTTTATTGAGACTTGTAATCAACACGGCATTCATCATTCCGGTTTTTTTCTAGTTTGATTTCACACCCACGACAATAATCACATATGTCAGTGTTCGGTTTTTTGCACGTAAAATTAGTTTCTCTGCAAAACTTGAAAAAGGTCTTTTATTTCACTGTAAAATTATTCCCAGTAGTGTCTTTAAACAACTTTTAAAATTACTCTAAAATGTTCTTAATCGTTAGATCTAAATTAATTACTATTTGACTGGGAATAAGTCACAATTAAAGATAAAAATACATTTATTTACGTTTCAATTTTCAATTGATTTCCGAAGTGGAAATTGAAACGTCAGTAAACGTATTTTTATCTTTAATTGTGGCTTATTCCCAGTTAAATAGTAATTAATTTAAAATGTCACAAGCATGTGTGCTTCAGAACAACGTTAGATCTAATTACTATTAAACTGGGAATAAGCCACAATTAAAAATAAAAATACGTTTATTGACGTTTTAATTTCCACTTCGGAAATCGTTCTCAAAATACAAACAATTTACTGTTTGTATTTTGAGAACGATTTCCGAAGTGGAAATTGAAACGTCAATAAACGTATTTTTATCTTTAATTGTGGCTTATTCCCAGTCAAATAGTAATTAATTTAAAATGTCACAAGAAAATAGCTTCAGAACAACGTTAGATCTAAGTTGTCGAAGTACAATACAAGTTTGTTTTTCCAGATATGTAATGACTTGGTTTTTGTGGAATAGATTTTAAATGTTCTAAAGCCATAGAATAAACATCATATAAAATTTTTCTTTGGTTTCCGTTTTTTCCACATTTTTCATCAAGTGGAATTTTCTTAACAATTTTTTTTCTGTAATATTCTTACACGCTTCTTCTTACTTGATATGTCAACAAAAAAGTAACGGCAATCGGGCACATCACAACCAGAAGTTTTAAGCTTGTATTTCCAGTGATACTCTGGATCTGGTAAAACTAACCTGTCTCACGACGGTCTAATTCCAGCTCACGTTCCCTGTCTATAGGTGAAAACTCCAACGCTTGGCGAATTCTGCTTTGCAATGATAAGAAAAGCCGACATCGAAGGATCAAAAAGCGTGTTCGCTGTGAACGCTTGGTCGCCACAAGTCAGTTATCCCTGTGGTAACTTTTCTGGCGCCTCTTGCTGAAAACTCTTCAAGCCAAAAGTATGGCTCTCTCTTTATGGAAAATATAATGTCACACAAAGGACATAAAACTTACATGAATAGATTGGTCTCGTAAATCTTTGTTTATTGTCTCGGTCGTTAATAGATTACGTAGACACACTGTATATGAAAATTAAACACCACAGATATAGATATTAAAATAACAAATATCTTACTTTTTTCGTGCCTTGCATTGCTTGTTATCGAAACCATTGCAATATTCCGTGCAAAACGGTTGTAACTCTGTTACATTGGAATTACACCAGTTTTGCACGGAACTTTGTACAAAAATGCAAAATAGTTAAACTGTTGTTGTTGTAATATTAAGCCGATTAAGCATTGGAGAGTTACTAAAGTTTTACAGGGGATAGATATGCATGTTTACAATCGAATTCCATGATTACTTCATTTTCATAAAATTTTGAGTTACTGCAGTCTTGCACTGAGGGTGCGATTTTCTCAACCGTTATTGACAGCTGCTTACGTGTTCAAACTCTAACACGTTTCGGGATGTAGTTATAGTTGGTATTAACGGATAACACCACTTGTCGGTTCGCCCAAATATGCAAAGGCCCAATTTAGGAGCCGGTCCAATATAGGCGACAATATCCTATTTCGTTCAATTTGAAATTATGAAATCCGATGCTAAATTTGCGTTTGAGGACAATTAACTACTCTTTTCATAATTTAAGTAATATTTCTCGTACCAACTATATTCCTTACTCTTCGCAACATTTTCTTTAAATCAACGAATTCTGTAATTATTCATCTGGAAATTAAACTTTTCAACATTAAATATACTCAGGATAAATTTATTTTACAAATCCGAATTTCTGTTTCATATACGAAACATAAAACCTTCTTTGTACAACTTTTGTTCATGATATCGTAACTTTCGCGGTAAAACTTTTGTGAAAATTAAATTTTCTGCTTCTCATGTTTCAAACCACTTTTCTCTATACTTTTAATTACTGGTTAATCAGAGTTATTGTTTCAAATTAAAGGAGATCTTCTCAAGGTAACTTAAATTTATTGTAATATCACGATGGTGAATCCATAGTAAGTTTTTACAACATATAAAAAATTACAAATCACGAAACATCGAATGATGAAAACCATAATTAAAAAAAAAAACATATTATGTGAGTCTATATTTTCCCAGTTTATAGAATGATGGTCGAAAACTTGAAATATGTTTAAAATATGTTTATTCTGTGACTAAACTGTACTAAGCGATAGGTAAAAGGCAATAGGTGTAGACGAAGATCAAATCCATTTGTTAGTAGACTTAACAAGAGTAACTTAACTTAAGTATTTAACAAGATTTTTGAAAACAGTATAATTCCTGAAGAATGGCTAAGATCAACCTTTGTCCTTCTTCCCAAGAAGGCACATGCTAAGCAGTGCAGTGATCATCGCACGATCAGTATGATGAGCCATACCTTAAAAATATTCCTTAAAATAATTCACAATAGAATTTACAGAAAATTGGAAGAAGATATCGGAGAAACTCAGTTTGGATTCCGGGAGGGATATGGAACTTTTTGCCTTTAACATTTTGACACAGAAGTGTTTGGATGTGAATAAAGATGTATTTGCTTGTTTCATTGACTACAACAAAGCGTTTGATACCGTCAAGCATGACCAACTTTTAGAGATCTTGAAAGCCAAACAGTTAGACACTCACGATATAAGAATAATATCTACTCTGTATTATAATCAGAAGGCAGTCGTACGCATCGAAAATAGCACAACAAATGAAATTCAAATTAAAAAAGGAGTTAGATAAGGATATGTGCTGTCACCAATGCTAGTTAATCTCTCTTCGGAAGAAAGTATGAAGAAAGCATTGGAGGAAGAAGAGATTGGGATAAAAGTTAACAGCCAACCAATTAATAATATTAGATACGCAGATGATACATTTTTAATGGTGGAGACAGTAGAAGACCTGCAAGCCATTTTAAACAAGGTAGTCACAGCTACTGAAGAGATAGGGTTAATAATGAATGTCAAGAAGGCGAAATTCATGATTATTTAAAAAAAAAACAAAGATTGAATGCAAACCTGTACATTCACAATAACGAAATCGAACGGGTACATAAATAGAAATATTTTGGTGTTAATAAGTAAGTGTTAATAACAACAATGACATCACAGAAGAAATAAAAAGTAGAATTGGAAAGGCTTGAGCTGCTTTTGTCAATATGAAGGACATTCTGGGAAGTCATGACATTAACTTAAACCTGAAAATGAGATTGGATAGATGCTAGATCTTTTCGATACTGCTGTTTGGAGTAGAGACTTGGACTTTAAACTATAGCAATACCGATAAACTAGAGGCCTTCGAAATGTGGATATATAGAAGAATTTTGAAAATACCTTGGACAGATAAAATAACAAATAGTGTAGTTCTTCAAAGAATGAACAAAGAATGGGAGAGGTTGATCACCATCAAGAGAAGAAAATTGAAATATCTTGGTCATGTGATGAGAGGGAAAAATTACCGATTGCTCCAGTTAATTGTACAAGAAAAGATTCAGGGCAAACGAAGCGTGGGGAGACCACGCATATCTTGGCTGCGCAAGTTAAGAGACTTGTTTCAGTGCACATCTAACCAATTATTTAGAGCAACAGCTTCAAAGATACGAATAGCAATGATGATTGCCAAACTCCGTTGCGAAAAGGGCACTTAAAGAAGAAGAATAGATGTACGTCTGTACCAAGCGATAGGTAACAGGCAAGAGGGAGCGACTGTTCCTCTCTAGAGGCAGCAGGCAAGAGAGGTCTTTTTATTTGCTATCGTACAACTGTCTGTATTTCTAATGGAGCGGGGTTAAAATGTGAGTAGGAAGGGTTGAAGAATGGGAAATAACTGTAACATTGTGGTAGAATGGTAGTTAGTAATACAGCGAAAAAATGACATGATTTTTCGCATGTGAAAAAAATTGAACAAATACATTTTTATATTTTTTAAGAACGAGAATAAACTAAAACGCTGCTTAGTAGAGATGTGTCTTTATTTTCCCTTAGCTACTTAACATTGAAAAGAATCTACACCACAGCCAACTTTACATTTAGATGCCACCATTTAAGTATAATTTATTAATTGTTCTATAGTGAGCATAGCTAATACTCCCATTCCCATAAAATCAGTCGTCAACTTAAATTCTTCTTCTTCTTTAAGTACCATATCCGCGACGGAGGTCGGTAATCATCATAGCTATTCGGACTTTACATTATTGGGTACATCCGTACCACTCTCGCAGGTTGCGCAGCCATGACATTCTACGCCTTCCTATGGTTCTTTTTCCTTGGTTTTTTCCCTGCATAATCAGTTGGAGCAAGATGTATTTCTCTACACGTGTAATAAGTCCGAGATATTCAAATTTTCTTGTTTTAATTGTATTTAAAATTTCTATTTCTTTATTCATCCTTCTCAGAACCTCTTTGTTTGTGACTTGTTCTGTGTACGATATTTTCAGAATTCTTCCATATACTCACAGCTCCAATTATTCTATTTTTTCATTGATGTCGCATTCAAGGTCCAAGATTCCTTTCCATAAAACAAAGTCGAAAAAACATAACACCTACCCAACCTAACTCTTAGTTACAATTTTAAATCCCTTGTACATAGCACTCTTCTCATTTTGTTGAAATTTTGCTCTAGCATTTTCAATTTTGTTTTTGATCTCCTGAATGTAATCATTTGTGGAGTTAATCATTGTTCCCAGATATGCATATTTGTCCACTTGTTTGACGTTGGTTCCGTTTATTAGAAGATTCTCGTTATTTCTTTGAATTTTCGATATTCTCATAAATTTCTTCTTCTTGACGTTCATTGTTAGACCGTAATCTTTTTCACACTCCGCTATTCTGGTCACCAGTCTCTGAAGATGTTCATAATTTCGGCTAAGATCACAGTGTCGTCGGCATATCTAATGTTGTTAGTGGGAAATGCATTTACCTTTATTCCAGCTGTTTCACCCTCAAGAGCTTTTTTCAGGATCTCTTCGGAGTAGGTATTAATATTAAATAATTGGCGACAATACGCATCCCTGTCTCACTCCACGGCTAATTTCAATTTCAATTTCTTCTGACAGCTGTTCGTTAACACGTATTTTTGCTCGATGTTTATAGTATAAATTTGATATTATCCTGAGGTCGTTGTAGTTAATCTTCTTTGATTTCAGGACATTCATTAATTGTTCATGTCGTACTTTATCGAATTCTTTATTATAGTCAATAGAACATGCGTTTATATTTTGATTGACGTCTAGGCAACTTTGTATCAATATATTAAGTGAAAAAAGAGCTTCACACGTTCCTAGGCCTTTGCGAAAACCAAATTGTATGTCACTAACGTCTATATCCAGTTGGTGATATATTCGGTTATAGATGACTTTATCCTTATATAACTATGGTTAATCAACATTAATCTTGTGTTTTTCTTTTTAGGAAGACAAATAAAAATCGACATTAACCACTCTTTGGGTAATACGCCTGAACTATAAATTTGGTTCAAGAGTGTCACTAAAACATCAATGTGCTTCAAACTTAAATTAAAAAAGTTAAAAGCATGTAAACGTTTTTATTAAAAATATCGCTGTTATAAAAATATATACAAGGCACATATACAAGGCACAACTTAGATAAATCAGAACATATGGCTTATGTACATGAAGCTTTCAATAAAAATGCTCAGAATGATATCTGGTATCCTCTGATATATCTCAAACCAAAGTCTACATAATAATCTAAACATTTAACTGAAGTAATAATCGGAAAGCAGTTTCAGAAGCATACAACACAAAAATTACTACTGTACCTTAATAATAGGTAAAATAAGTTTATTGTGGCAGACTATAGCCAGAAGACATATTATGCAATTTACAGTGAACCCTTACCAGTATCGAAAAAAAAGGTGTTAAAAACTTAAATATCCTCATGAAAAAGAGGTAGACAGACATCACCTACAATTTCTCTATATAGTAATTGCCAAGATTTTATGGTTAGACCTACTATTCAAAATGTATTAATTTACTCGTTGTAATTTCGAGTGTTATTGATCTTATAGAACGAGTGGGTGGTTTACTTCAATTACCTGAAGATTTATTGTTAGATCCTCAATAATTGGAAACTTAAACACAAACACAATCAAATAGTTATAAATAGCTAATTGTGAGACTATAAATAACTTAATTATCACTGAAGCGAATAAAACCAGGAAGCTTGTATCTAAATTAATGACGATATTTAGGATTATTCGTGAAATATGAGACTGTGATTTGATTTATTTTTATTTGTGAATTGTAAGGAAGTTAACTGATATATTTGTTTTTCTGTTCTACCTTAATTTATTCTATGTTATTTTTCGTTGTTTATTGTTACCTTTATATAATTAATTTAATTTTAGCACTGAGCTTTTGCCATTATCATAAAACGACTGTCTGTTTTCCCGTTTTTACCCAAACTGAAACACCTGCTCTAATGAAAATGCATTTCAAGAAGAAAAAACCTATTAACAAAGGTTTTGACAAAAAATGACTACTCATTGTTATTTATAAACAGGGAATTTCACAAGATTGAAGAAAAAGACAACAAAACACATAAACAATCCAGAAAAACTAAAATGTAAACTATCAGAAAAAGTAAAAAGGTTAGGAAATAACATCACAAGAACATTCAAAACAACCAACACACTGATATGTATCCGATCGTCACCAAATCCAACAACATACAAGAAAGAAGAAAGATCAAAGAACATCATAATAAAACACGGATCAAAAACAGAGACTTCGACAAATGACAGATATTAAAACATGCCTGGTACAACGACGAGTTTAATGGAAAGATGCATCTATAATCACGAAAGAATATCATATGTAAAGAGAAAAGTCAAAGAAGTAAGCTTTCATCCTACTTGATAAAAAAGATATGTAGCAAATTCATTAGCAGAATGTAGCAGGTTTTGGTTGACAATACTAAAGAAGAAGTCAACAACAAGAATATATCAACAATAGCGGATTAATAGAAAGTCGGAGATATATTATCTACAATTTATACACAATACATATGCAACACACAATACACAAACATATAACTACATAAACATACATTACACATTACACAAACGAATAATAGACAAATAAGTAATACCAAAAACACACAAAGCAGCTGGAATTTGATATCCCGAAAGTATAAACAGAACCCTTATGTTTTTTTAATTAAAAGCAGGCTATTGTCTACAAGGTCAAGGCAAAGAAGTCAATTAGTCAATTAAAAAAAACATAACCAGTTACCAACTTTGTTCTTCTTCTTCTCGTAGCACTACAACCCGGGGTGGGTCTTGGCTGACTGCACAACTTGCTTCCATCTTTAACGGTCATTCACAATAGTTGGGTCAGTGGGTAGCCCTATTGTTCTTAGATCTGACCATATATTGTTTCTCCATCGCATTCGGGAACCTCCTAAGGGCCTTCTTTCTGTAGGGGCTTCCTCCCATATTAACTTGGCCAGGCGGTTATTAGAGAGTCTATGGACATGGCCAGCCCATCTTAGACGTTGAGGTTTAATCTATTGAACTATGTCGCTCGCTCTATACATCTGCTTGACCTCAGCATTTGTTCTCATTCGATATTGGTTGCTATTAATGTCGTGATAAAGCCCAAAGATTCTTCTGAGGATTTTCCTCTCAAAACATCTAAGTTTTCTTTCAGTTTCTTTGGTCAGGGTTTACCACCCATACATAAGCACCGATCTAATCACCGTTTTATATATTCTAATCTTGGATGTCCGTGTTTGGCTTTTTGATTTAATAGTATTGTGGAGGCTCTACATACATCTGTTTGCTGCCCGAATTCTTCCTTTAATGTCTTCCGCGATATCGTTCTCTGCAGTTATTGTTGCTCCGAGATATTTAAAACTCTCCACTCTTTCAAAGTTATATGGGTCTATTGTAACGTTTTGCTCTATTCTATTTCGTCCCTTTTGTCAGTTGATGCACATGTATTTGGTTTTCTCTTCGTTTACCGTGTTTCCTACAATGTCAATGTCCTATGCGTATGATAGTAGTAATTTTGGTCCATTTACTGTCAGTAATTCTGTTTTAAGTTGTGCTGCTTTTACTACTTTCTCCAGGATGATATTAAAAGGAGAGGTGATAGCGCATCTCCTTGTTTCAGGCCACTGCTTATTTCGAAAGATCCTATTCCTACTCTGGATCTACAGCTATTCACACATAACTTAACAAGCTGGATAAGTTTTTTTGGAACTGAAAGTTCTGCTGCTGCATTCCACATCTGATCTGAATCTGATTATCTGTCATCTGTCTTAGAGTAAAGATCTGATGTATGGTCGATCTATGTTTTCTCAAGCTGGCTTGGTATTTCCCCATGAAATTTTCTACAATCGGTATTAGCCTACTTAATAGGATGTTCGATAAGATTTTATATGCCGTATTAAGTAGGGAGATGCCTCTATAATTAGAGCACTTGGTTTTGTCTCCCTTTTTATGGATGGGGATTATTACACTTTCGTGCCATTTTGTTAGTATTTTCTCTTTGTTCCATACAAGTGTTATTAGTTTGTGTATTTGTCTATGTAGAGTTTCTCCTCCGTACTTAAGGAATCCAGCCAGTATTGTCAGAGTAATTGTTTGCAATGTTTCATCTATTTTGGGTCCTCTACTGGTAGGTCCACCTTAAAATATATATTTTCTCCATATTTTTCCTCTTGATGTATGTTTAGTAAAATCTTGAAATATTCTTGCCATGTTTGGAGCAGTTATTTTTCATTTATTATTAATTCATAAGTTTTTCTGAGTACAGACCCGCATCTAGATCTGAAGCCTTTCTTTTCGTTTGACGCTGATTTGTACAATGCTCGACTATTTGACTGTTGCCTATTAATTTCCATTTATTCATGTTTTTTTCTGTTGTTCGTACTTCCTTTTTTCTCTCTAATTAATTTTCTTGTTTCTCGGCGTGAAGTTACATAGTTTTCTTTACTTTCTGCTGTTCCTTGTTGCATAATGTTTTGCTTGTTCTATTCATTTCCTTGTTCTCTTCCTGCTTTTTCCTATTATTAGTTCTGCTGACTACGTAGATGATTTTTCCATTTGTTGCCACAGCCTTTTAACATCATTGCTCTGGTCTACTGTATTTAGATGATGTTTAATTTCTTGTTGGTAATTTGCTCGGATTTCCTCATTTTGCATTTTCTCGATGTTCCACTGTCTCAATGCTTCGTTGGCCTTAGGTTTATCTGAAGATATTTTCAACCTGATTTTTGCAACTTTGTTGGTTATATATTTTCACAGAATTTTTTAAAGTAATATTTTTTGGAAAATGTTTTTTACACAGTGAAAATCGAAATGTCAAGTTGTTTCATTACAATCAATTCTGGCTTAACCCCATATAATCATAATATTTAACTTGATTTATTGTGATTAATCTAAAATAAGATATTTGCTAAAAACGAAATTATTTCTAAAGAATTAAAGTCAATCTTTTTTGTGTATGCTTAATCAAACATTGACATTATATAAACAAATAATTTTAAATTAATAAAAACAAAAATACGTTTGTAATAATTAAATTCCTTTGTCTAGAGTAACGACAGTGATTGTTTTAATTTAAATATTTATAATCGGTGACAATGTTTATGAGTCATATTATGCGATGAATTATATAAATAAATTATAAATATATGAAACCATACTAACTAAAACGGTACTGTAATTTTATTTACTTTTAAGTACTTTTAAGTAACTTTTAACTTTGAATAATAGTTATTGTAGAGTATTCGAATGATCTGATTTGTTTTTTAAAGAAGGATTTAAAGTTATTTATCTACTACTAATTTATAATATGAATATTATACTCTTAACGCATTCGCTGCCGCCTATTTATGAGTTACTCACTATTGGGTCCACATAATAAAATATATTCACTCACATTCTTCTTCTTCAGGTTCCTTCTCCTATCGGAGGTTGGAAATCATCATCTCCATTTTAATTTTATTGGCCGCACTTCTGAATAATTCTAATGAGCTGCAACCGAACCACTCTCTCAAATTTCTTAGCCAAGATATTTTGCGTCGTCCTGGGTTTCTCTTCCCTTGTATCTTCCCTTGCATAATTAACCTAAGTAATACGTACTTCTCGCCCCTCATTATAGTATATATATTATCTCGTACATTAGTAGGGAGTTAATACGAAATTTGAAGACAGTATATTACTTTTATCTCAATTATCCTCAAGGTTAGTTCAAAAATAAAATTTAAGCTTCGGATAGGAGAGCGTCACTAGCATCTTACTACTGTGATAATTTTTATATGCAACCTGAAGCCCAAAGGAGTCAAAAATCTTAGGAAACTGAACTTACAATGACTTTCACAAAGAAACATAAAGAACTTAAAAAAAAAAGTTTAAATCTGAACACAAAACGAATATTCTTACAACATGAATCCAATTTGTTATTTATGAGCTATTACGCTGTACAAAAAGGGAGTACATATGTGGGAAATTATTAATATAATTTCCGTGTATGTGGACTGTATTATATAGGGCTGGTTCAATAAAATTAGGAGAAGTAGTAAAGGGTATACAGACAATAGCAATTTAAGTTTATAGAAAGTCTTACCAATATTTTTTCTGCTCCACACTCTCACGGTTGTTTCCGGTCTTCACTCGTGGTTATTCTTCATCCGCGAAATCTGTCCGATGCACCGGTTTCTGAACACGTGTTTCGCAAATATATCACGATATAGAGCACACTTTGTCTGCACACGATTTAATACAGTATTTTCGATATTTCTCGCGTAACTAAAGCGGGAAAGAGGTAATTACGATAAAAAAACAGCCAGGATAGATGCTGTTCTTCTTGATAAGTGAAGAGAGAGAGATCAAAAGAGAGAACGTCTGGCTCTAGTGATGGCCAAACTAAGAGAGTTGAGAATGGTCTGTCCTTAGCGACGGGCGACCATCAAGAGAGTTCTGTCCTTATCGACAGCTGATAATCAAGAGATATCTTTCTTCTTTGCTATCTGTATTTCTAATGGAGAGGGGGTAAAATGTAAGTAGGTAGGGTTATTAAGGGTAGGACTAAGATAATGATTGTAAAATTGTGATAAAAGGATAGTTAATAATACAGCGAAAAAATGACATGATTTTTCGCATGTGAAAAAATTGAACAACGCAACAGTCCAAACAAAAGTCGGGAGCATTAGGACAAAGTTTATATTCATAAACTGTTTCTACACGTGATCCTTTGTCCCTTGTATCCTTCCACTTTCTAATTAACACACCATCTCTGTATTTTGCAATGGTTTTGCGTTTGGTTAGTATTTTTTGTGCAACATCTTTAGGATTATTTTTTCTTTTAAGTCTTAGAGTGTCAGTACAATGGGTCTTAGCATCCGGAAACTAAATTACTTGTCGTCCAGGATAGTAAATGTCACAAAATGTTTGGTTAAAAAAATTAATTAACGGTCTAACTTTGAAGATTCTATTACTATGCATTGGTTTATTGTTCGATAGGTTTCTGCTAAAATTCGAGCATCGAAGAAAAAAGAAAAATATATTTTTATTTATTGTAAATAAGATTCATGTTGCCATCCCTTCGGCAAAAAGATAGATATTGCATATTAGTTGAGTTGGTTACAAACTTGTAAAAATTCATCAGTCAGTAAATCAAAATCGAAATAATCTAAGAGTTTATCACCAAGCAAACGCACCAATAACTCGAGGCACTTGATTTTTGTAAAAATACAAAATTAGTAAATTAGTAAAGGTAGTGTTCTCCCGTATTTGTTCGTAGGGGAAACACATATCAATACTGTGTACATAGCAATTAACTATAAAACAATAAATATTTAATATTTGACATAATAAAACTCCAGAGTGTATTTTTAGGAAATGTTGGAATAGGAAATAAAAGACTTAAAAACCTTCTTATAGAAAAAACCAGAGTTCCACAATTTGAGAACGCCAGAAGGCAACAGTGGCATCTCACTCAAGTAAGACAACACGCCTTTTGGCGACAGTGGCACCTGACTCAAGCACGCAAAACGCCTTTTGGCGACAGGTTATAGCAGCGAATATGTTAAGGAATAATGGTCCTTATTCCCTATTTTATATATTCCCTGTGTTGTATCTTGGAAATAATATCTTGCAAATAATAGCTTAAAATATTTTGGTTTGTTCTGCTGATATTATCATATTGTATTTCTTGCCTGTTGTATTGAAAATGTGTATCTTTGGAGCTCGTCTTCTGTCTCGACGATTAATGCGGCATCGTCTGCATAATATAATATTTGGATTTATTTGTTTCCCATTCTGTAATCATGACCTTTACGCACTGCTTCTATTATTTCGTATATTATTATATTAAATAGAAGTGGGATTAACAAGGGTCTAACTTCGCTTTGTACGGGTATGCACTCTGTTAAGTTTCCATTTATCTTTGCCTGTATTCGATTATGGAAGTAGATCTTTTCGATGGTTTGTATAATATTGACTGGTATGTTTCTTTTATACAGTACGTGTAAGACGTCTTCGACTTGGATGCAATCGAAAGCCTTTGTCAGGTCTATAAAACATAGATATGCTACTTTATTTGTACTCGATGGCCTTTTCTGTGATTTGTCTTAGCACAAATACGGTGTCTACGTGGGATCTTCTGGATCTGAAACTTTGTTGTTAATCTGATTAAGTTAGTTTATTGAATTTAGTGGTTAAGACTTTTGTGGTAAGCTTACGTGCGGTAATATTTAATTAATAAACAAGATCTGCAACGTTTTCTTGTATTATTCTCTACTCCAGGAAATTCATTTACCAGAATTAATATTGAAAGTGGTAAGCTGACTTTTGATCTTTGTAAAAGAATTCGAAAATTTTACTGGTATTCCAACTGATATTTTTTTCACATTTAACAATTTTCAAAGGCTTAGGCACTAGTCTAATGTCAAAATTTAAACAATATAGCACAAAAGTCATTACTAGATTGACTAGTGACTCAGATCTGAGTTCAGGGAATAGAGTATATTATTTCTATTTTCATTATCTCATTCTCAATTATCTTTAAATATGACCATGTTTTCTTGCTACTAGTCGGATTTTTATCTTGAATGTTTACGTAAGAGACCGGAATAGAAAGTAAAATTTATTTGAAAACTATTTACATAACACGTTTTCTCCATCCGAATTACAGAAGATCGATAAAAGAGAAAAGCGGAGTTTGCTGCAGGGGGTAACGTTTTAGTCCTCATCCTTCTAAAGAAAATTTCAACGTGAAATATGGGGCTCGCGTCATGTGTATCACTCCATTTATCACTTTTCCTTGCTATACCTGATGAATAAAATGACCTATTTCTTCAGAATATTACAGTAAATAATATAAAATAAATTAATATTTATGCAACCTAAAAACTAATAGACTGAAGGTTGTAGGTTAGGAAAATATCTGTTTTCGGTTTCACGAAATACACATATCTCTTTATTTTAAAGTAATATTGTATTGTATTGTAGGCAATAAGTATTAGTCCAGTTGTCAGGATTTTGTCTCCAAAAACGAGACGAACAAGCTGAATTTTGCTGAGAATGCCAATTTTGGGACCTCAAAATTGTTTCTTAGCACTTTTTCTATAGAATGAATCGTTTTCTCAAAAACAATGCTTGAAGCTATCGGTGATTTTAAATATCAGTTACGCGCGCGAAATGCAGTTTTTAAATAAAATTTGTATCAACTGTACAGTCAAAAGCAGCTATTGCCCGCTGTTTTTTTTAATAAGTAAATATATTTTTACAATAATGGCATAAAGAGACAATTTTTTGGTACACCTGCTAAAAGATGCTCCTCCACCTTTTAATTTAATATTTTTTCTAATTAAGCTGTTTTATTTCAAAATAATGTTGGAGTAATACTTATTGACTATTTCACTAGACTATTTTTAACTGATAAAATGTCATAGCAACGCCACGTTTCCTACTGACAAAACTGTTTCCTGTACGTGATTTCTCAGCAACAAAATTATGACAGATCAGTCACGAAGGTGTCTGGTATTTCTATTGTCAGTTTGACAAACCTCATTCAGACGTAATCAATTTTAGAGAGATATAATGAATCCAGACGAAAAATTAAGATTTGGATGCCAGTCAGGTGAAGAAATCAAAAAATTGGTTTCGGAAAATGTCCCATTGAACACACAGAGATCCAGAAGCTCTATTTGGACAAAATTTACTGAGTTCCTACGTTTGAAAGATGTACTACCATAACGGAATTAGCAAAAATTCTCGAGGATTATTTAACATGAAAAACTGTGAAGGCCATAAAGATTCTTCTGTAAAGTCAATGTGGAATAATACAGCAAAAATGGTAAAAAACAATTTTACGAAGTACGACATAAAAATCGACCCTTTTACAGATATATCTTTCAAATGTGCAAGATTGGCCAGAGATACCAAGCAAATGCAGCTTCAAAGTGTTCAAGAAAAAAGAAAACTCAATTCAAAAGCATTATCCACCAAAGAACTATTAAAAATCATCCAAAGCTACGACGAGGAATCTCCCGATGTAGCATAAAAAAAGATTTTCACCTTTTGAATTGCTTGGAGTGGCAGTGAGGCCTAAACTGCAAGATTCACTTTTTCCAGAAGGAATTTGATGTTATGGGAGAATTACGGGCCGAATTGAATACAACAGCATTTTTTTCAAAACAAATCAAGGTGGTTCTTCTCAATTTGACTGAAAACTCTATCGGATGGTAAAAATGAGTGACCAACTACAGGAAAAACTAACGAAGTAATTTAACATTTGGCGGTGCGCTCTCGGCTAGCCATTTGCAGTACATACTAATCATTATCGAGTTTTTATTTTGGCCACTGCATCCATCGGCGATCAGTCGTACCTTCTTTAACATGTTGCCAAAATCAGTGTCATTGAGTCGATGAAAGACTGCAGAAGAAATTTTATTAGATCCTTTGCCAAACGTGTCCTCAGTCCAAGAGGACCTCATGAAAATACATTTTCCTTTGAAAGTGGAGACTTTGAGGAACCTTCAACAACAGTAAAGTTATAAAAAAAGCTGCCTTAAATAATAAGCAGGACCTTTGATCAGGAACTTTGGGGGGGACCAAATTTTTTGGCAGTAAAACGACAAAGTGACTAGGTCTGATCTATTGTATTGAAGAAATTGGAAAAATGCTTTAGTTTAAGGTTTGTAAAGCCATTTTTCAGTCATTAGTTTAATTTTAAATTGCTTATTTTTCTCTTATTTAATGCGTTCACTTAGCTCTAAACGTTATGAGCAAACGTCTTATTCTGATACATTCTTGTCGTCACTGAACTCTTTCGCGCTCTTTCCAGCTTATCCCGATATTTCACAGTTTTTGGATCACCACCTTTGCGTTCAATCGGTACTTGGCCTGTTTCATTAAATCGTTTTACCACATAGGAAAGCCTGTGTTTCGTTATCCCTAGCACGTTGAAAAAAAGCTGCTTGGCACACTGGAACATTCTCCTTGGATAAAAAATTACTGATGAAACTTTTAGATTACATTTTGACATATTCTTCGCAGAATATCTACAACAAAAATAATTATTATCGTAAGTACTGAAATAACATTCACAAAAGTACTCATCTTAGACGTTTAGCAACGTTTTTTTTTTCATTTTTCAGGTTGTATTATTCGCATTAACTTCCGTGATAAAAAATTAATACTCTTTTTGTAATTAAAATAATTTCTTACACACATTTCTATACACAAATATAGTTTAGGAAAAGGACAAAAACAATGTAACGACTCCCAAAACTAAAACAATTATAATAGTACGATGTACCGCCAAATCTGACCATGTGATTAGGTACGTGCGCTACATGGTTCTTATTGCTCGCATCTGAGATTCCCGTGTTTGGTACGCACTCAGCTATGGAGAGATTGACGTTTGGATCCCAAAATTAACTTTAAACTGCGATTTGTATAAAGTTAAGATCGCTTTTAGTTCTTACAAATAGTTTTATCTAACAGATAACAAAAAAGCGCAACAGAAGGCGTCCCTAACTCAAAACAAGAAAAGTGAAGATTACAGTCTTGGATTTTACACCCCTCCCAAAAAAGAGATACTTATTATCTCTTTTTGGTTTCTTGGCCTTTTTTCTATTTTTTTTGCTCTACCTATACCAAGTTTTTTTTCATTGTTTTACAATTTGCATTTATTTCTTGTTGTACCTTCTTTTTTATATCGTTTTATTTTAGTAATTTCGTGTGTGACATTTTTAGTTTGATTAAAATGAAAATGAGTTATTAATCTAATATTTTTGTTTATCAATAAGTACTTTTATAAGCTGAGTATAACCAACTTTTTGTCATAAATGAAACAAAAAGAATACTTGATTGACATCTACACATTTTTGAATTCGTACATTAAATCTAACACGTGCTTCTCGTGTGATAATAACATTCCTAAATCCAAACTAGAATTCAGTAATAATAATTGGAATATAATATTTTATTAAATTTTTTGAAGTTTAAATTAATAAAGATTTTTACTGGCTTACTTATCACGTATTATAATTTGGTAGTAACTAGAATGCCGTCATAGGGCTCCTGATACAATATGTAAAAATCGTCATATCTTGGCGTTGAAATAAAAAATTGCATACAACGTTCGGAAAATGCCGAACTAATTTTAGTAAGTATTGTTGTCATTAATCCAAGTAAGTGGTGAGCAAGTTAGTTATAAAATTGTAGTGAAACAAATGCAGGCAAATTTTAAATCTTCTTTGGAAAAGCTCTCGGTTCAGTCAAAGGTAATGTGAGTTTCTGATCAAAACAATCTTTTCTCACAAAATAATACTAATAAATGGGTCAGTATCCTGTTAGTACTCAAAACCGAACCGTTTTGAGATCCTTTTGTGCACTATTAGAATGTTTTTGTCCTAATTTAAATAAAACTAACGCATTTTAAGTTAAATTTTGTTTTAGTTTCCTTTGTTTATTTTTCAGACAAAAAATATTTATGCAAAGTTGGTTACTAAAACGAGCCCACTTAATATGTAGCATATTTATATGTATATAAATATATATTCATTGACTTGTCTCCTTGTGTTTTGCCTGATAGTGATCGAAACGTTTTTGTCAGTGCTTGTCTCGTTCAATTTAGTGTAGTTTCTTGAAGACATCTTCCATAGACTAATTTGACATATTTGTAGATACTGTGTATCTGATTTTCATGTATCCATAGCTCACAAATGAAAATATAAACAAAGTTTTTATTACTGTTCGGAATTTATAGAAAAACACTGCTCTAAGAAATTAATGCTGCATATTTTAAATTATTAAATATTAGGGCTACAAGTAAAAAAAACGATCTCCTAGTTAATATTTTAATTTGAAAATATCGTGGCCGTTTTTTTATAGCGAATAAAAATGTTTTCGTGGTTGGACTAAATACAAAACTGTAAATAAGAAGAAATATTAGTGGCTTTAGACGAATAATAGTAAATTCTCGAAAATGTAAATCGACGGCGTATTTAGATAAATTTGTTTAGATTTTCTATTAGTCCACGATAGGACAACATCCTTCATATGTTGATCAAAAATAAGTTTAAGTGACTCCATGGAAGCTAGTATAAGTGTTAAAATAAAAAATAGGACGTAACAATAGCAGCTGCATATTTTCCACCAAAACATAGTTTAAAAAAGAAGATTGCGTCCAGTTGCTCAACACGTTTGGAGAAAAATGTTTCATTAGTGCAGACTCTAATCCTAAAAACAGCGTATAGAGAGTTATAGAGAGTTGCTTTCAGCAATACAAAATAAAAAAGGAACATTAGAATTGGAAATTAAAATTGGCATTCAATTGGAAAATCCACGTATTGGCCCATTGATAAAAATAAAACAGCGGACTTGATTGACTTTTTTATATCAAGGAGAGTTTCAGCAAATTTTATGAAAATAGAAGATTATGTTCTGATGGATAACTTGGATGTTTTGCCCAGTATCCAATAATGTTTACGCAATTGTAAGTTCAGCTTTTAGCGCTTTTTCCATATATCGGTTCTCCTTGTCAAAGTTTTGTCCAGGTGGATTCCAAAGTATTTAACGCTTTCAGCTTCTGGAATCGCTTTACTTGTTTATATACTAGGCGACATTTTGTTAAGATGATCATCATGAAATCAACAAATTAAAAAACACAGATATAATTATGAATGACCAACTTGAGACAAACAGTTCTCCCCTCCTCAACCTATTTCATTAGAGATTATAAATTTGTAAACCCAAGCCAAAAATAGATCACTTGAGAAAGGCGATCAGCCGAAACAGCTGTAGTGATAAGATTTAAAATAAATTTTGTGGAAGTTTGAAAACAAAGTTTTCAGTGTTTTATTGTTACATTTTGTAAATAACTTCATCTTCTCCAGCACTGACAGAGGGTAAAGCAAGATATTTTCTGAATGTCTCTGCTTTCTTTGATCTGTTCTCGCCCATTAGCTATCTGGGATTCTTATTAACGCTGGGATGTGTTTACTGATTTTTTATCGTGCGATGTCATGCATGATGTTATTAATAATAGTATATCATTGATAACATCAATATACAATACTTGGATATGTAAGACCACTAAATATGCGTTATTTTAAAACAATATGGGAAGAAAAATGAAGGCCGAAGAAGTAAAGAACGAAGAAAAACTTGTTGGATAAAAAATTTGAGAGAATAGTTGTAGGCTTGCGGCTTAAAGCAGTTGCGAATAACCTCAAGGTTGTCATATTCATCTCCAACTTGCGATGAGTAGTCCAAGCTGTAAAGAAAACAACGTGCATCAATTAGTAAATTTTTGTACAACGTTATAAAGAGCAATACCTGGAGTAACCTTCAAGTCCGAGCAACTCCAAATTGTTGGTTATAATTTTTTACGGCACTTTTAAGATGTAAAAACAGTGTTTTTTATTATTTTTTTTTTATTGTATTAAATCAATATTTTACGGTAAAATAAGCAGAACACAAAAAAGCTTGAATTTGAACTGATGTAATTCTATTAGTCGACACGTGAAATGCACTGTATACGATGATTGAGACGATTGGCACACAGAATCCCTAAAAAAAGGACTGAAAATGAATTTCAGCAAAACTAAACTAATATCAAACAAAGATTACAAACCTATGATAAACATCCAAGAGACAGGGATAGAACACGTAGATGAATATACATATCTATCAAAATGTCGAGATAAGCAAAAAAAATCAGACTATCGAAATAAACTGACGTGTAAAATGGGATGGGCAGCATTCGGAAGACTCTCATACGTACTTAAAAATAAAAATATACCTCAAAGACTGCGAACGAAAGTGTTCAATTCCTGTATCCTCCCTGTACTTACATATGGAGCTCAAACCTGGACATTCACTAAAATATACATGGAGAAGATCAGAAAAACTCAGAGAGGTATAGAACGACAGATGCATGGTATCTCACTAAAAAACCATAAAACTAATGAAGACATTAGTAATAGAACGAAAGTAAAAGATACTGTTAAACAGGCAACTAAACTGAAATGGAAATGGGCTGGAACGAACGTCTTAAGGATGGCCGATGGAATAAAGAAATCGGGAATTGGCGGCCATATATAGACAAAAGATCACGAGGAAGACCGTAAATGCGATGGAGCGACGATATTAAAAGAACTGCAGGACCAATGTGGAAACGTCTTACAAACAACAGAGATAAATGGCGAGAATTAAGAGAGGACTATATTTGGCAATCCGAATAGAGAGAAGGGCTTAAAAAAATGTAGTACAGCTTAAATTAAAGCTTTTATGTAGTTTCATTCAATATTGTGCTCATTTTAACCCAGGATATTGATTTGATACAATAAAAAAATAGTCAAAAAACACCGTTTTTTGCAAATGCCATAAAAAAAATTAAAACAACAGTTTGCAGTTGCAAACACTTGGAGGTTATTCCAGGCATTGCCTTTCATAACGTTGTGCTGGCTTCAAAAATTCACCAATTGATACTCACAATCATTCATTTTTGTCTTTACAGCATGCCCATAAAGGAGATCAGATCTGAAAAAGTATAAATAGCTTAACTTATGCTCTTGGGAAACAATTACTCTCTTTTTCAATTAAATCACTACATCCTAATACTAGGTAAAAATAATAACTTATATAGGAATCAGTTTTCTTTAATATAAATATTTTCCATCACAGTTGGTATTATATATCTATCTTTAGTAGAAATCACTTACATCAACATCAATAAGTAGATCATTTATTTAAAAAAACCATGCCACAGCCTTATTTGATCTTTATATTACCTGACCTTTCCAATATTGAGTAAATACTAAAAAATGATTGCATCCTTGCACTCAAATCTAATGGAAATATTTTAAACGATTTACCAATTTTACGCCACTGACATTGACACTGAAACGGTAAACGCAAATGTAGAAAAAACTGAAACCAATTTTGAAACCATAAACAATCCAACACTATTGCTCTAGGTCGGTGATATAACAATCTGCTGTGATATACTGCTCCACAGAATTACGAAAAAATTAGATTTATAAATGACAATAAAAAGAAATGCAGCAAAAAGTACTACACAATGTTTTATTGTAAATGACTCAGTTCTTCAGAAAAGCTAGCAATAAATGTCAATGTAGCTAGTAATATGTTTTACAAAGTTGGTGTTGATACCGTTCGGATTGGAGAGGTATGGAAATTTACTGAAGCTTTCTTAGCGAGCGAGCAAATTTTGTAGAATTTGTACCAGAACGTTTAAAATAAAAGAGAAGTTGGTAAACATAAAATAATTGTCAGCATTTTACATTCCTATTTGCATAGCTGCTCCTCGTCAGCTTTATTGAGCACCCACGTTTCACTTGCATACATACACTTCATCTAATTTATATACCGATGCACGTCATCGGCGTCATAGCCTGTGACGTCACATGATACCAACACAAAATATTTAGGGTGTAGCTGTGTTCTTTTTTAGAATCACTTTACCGAGTACACTGGCATTACAGCCACTAGAAATATTTTATTATATACGCGTAGAAATAATATTTAAAAATTTCTATTAATGTTAACTTAAAGAAATACACAATAATATGTTTCATTTAATTTGTATAAATGCATTATAAAGCGTTTTTATCAAGAACATTTGTTCGGAACACACTGTAACTGTATTTGAACGAAGGTAAAATTTTGGCATAAATTGGTAACACTTATTTGACAGTTCCGGTGTTGACACTTTTTGTACTTCATTATTTTGAATTTTAAAGTGAATATCTCTTGTTTTATATTTTTAACTATTTAATAAAATCTGTTCTTTTTAGAACAAAATTGGTGTGTTTTATTTCAAAAATGTCACGTAAGAATTTAAATATTTACGTTGTAAAGAGATGGTAATACTTGTGCAATAATTATGTAATCTATTTGATTTAAAATGGAGTCAGGATTTTTTTATACTTTGGCAACTATGTCAACTTCGATCTCTGACGTATATAATGACGTAAGTCGTTATCTAAATTAGATGAAGTATATGTAGTAGTTGATGGTACTATTTTTCGGTATATTAACTTTGTTTTCTTGGATAGAAACTTGGACTTTGATAAACATCTTATTCTACTGGTATCTTCTCTCTTTCCAAATACACACTAAATTACCCAAAATTATCTACTTAGTTGTTTTCTTAACAACTCTTTACTAGTTTTCACCATTCTTGCATTTACGCATATTTAAAGTCTTGAATTGTTCGTTCTTTTGATCTGTTAGGCGTACTTTCACATTCTAACTTTTTTGTCTTCCACACGTTCTGGCGGAGTAACCTAAATTCTTTTTTCAACCTTTTTTTCGATATATTTGATTTCATTGTATTATTAGTTTCAGTGCGCTGTGTCTTTTCTTACACTATTTTTGGTTTTCTCTGTAGTCCTATTTGTTGACTTCATTATGATCGAATGTGTCGTGCACCCCTAGTGCGTTGGCGAATTGTCTTAAGGCCAGTCGTCTGTCTTTTGCGGCATGCAAAAGATCGCCAGTGTTATTTATGCCTGTCCAGTTCTTTATGTTCCGTAGCCACGACATTTATTTGCGACCTACTCCTCTCTTGTCTTCAATCTTTCCTTGAATGATTAGTTGGGGGATTGCGTATTTTTTCCTATCAGAATATGGTCGAGATATCCAATTTTTCGTACCTTGATCAAATAGAGTAGTTCTCTCTCAGCATTTGCCTTCTCACCCTATCTGTCCATGGTTGCGGAACATTCTTCGCAACGTCCATATTTCGAAGGCCTCCAACTTATTAATGTAAGGTACTCTTAACGTTTATGTTTCCATGCCGTATAACAATATGGACCATACATAGCATTTAACCATCCTGTACGGGAGTTTGAAGGAAAGATTGCGGTTACATAGTAGCGGTTTAAATTTGATAGAAGCTTGTCTTGCTTGTTCGGTACGGCATTTTATTTCTTGTTGAGGATCCCATTGGTCATTTATCATCATTCACAAGTATTTAAATGTTTTCACTTGATCGATTGGAGCATTATCTACTTGCAGTTGTATTCTTAAAAGTGGTTTTTTTTTTCTTATTGCTATGCATTTAGTTTTTACAACATTTATCTTGAAGCCATATTTTTCTCCTACAGTGCTTATTTTATTAAACATAACGAATGTTATTTATCGGAAATACGTTTACCTTTATTCCACTCTGAGCCTTCCAGTGTCTCTGCAAAAATGGTCTCCACATAGAGATTGAACAGCATAGGAGACAAAACACACCCCTGTCGCACTCCTTTTAAAATTTCAAATTTTCTTGTGTTAGTTGATTTGTTCAGTCTCACTCGTGCTTTTTAATTCCAGTAGAGATTCTGGATAACTCTTATATCTTTCTCGTCAATGTTCGCGTTGTGTAGCATTTTTATCATTGCTTCATGTTTTACGATGTCAAACGCTTTTTCATAATCGAGGAATAATATGACTATATCCTTTCGTTGATCCATATAGTTTTGTACAAGCGTATTCAAGCAGAAAGCTGCTTCACGTATACCCACTCCGCTCTTGAAACCAAGCTCTTGCTTTTGCTATATCTCTATATATTCATTGAACCACTTTTCTAGTTTTGTTCTCATATCCGAGCACGTATTTTCTTTCCTTTTTTCACTGCGTCACTATTAAACCATTTTACAGCTTGGTGCTATCTCTTCTCCTTCTTACAATTCCAATTATGTTTGCTGCTCGTATTTTTGTCTTATGTTTTCATTCTTCAGTTTGCTGCTGTCAAATCTTGAAATACTTTTACTTGATGTCCTAAGCTCGCTTTTCTTTTTCCCTTTATACTGCAAAATTCACCTAAGAAATGGTTCGAATCACAGGCCGCTATACAGGCCATATACTCTTGACTTGTAATGATATGTTATAAAGTTTTAAAGGGTTAGTCTGTAGCTAGTGAACACCGACCGGTGATGGTGGATACGGAGATAAAAGTCAGGTGAAAAAGAAAGCAAGTAGGATACCAGAAACTAAAGTGGTGGAAGTTAAAGGATAAGGATTTGGCCATATTATTTAAGAATAGAGTGCTGAAAGAGCTTGTGGAAGAAGATACGGTAAACGACCGTATCTTCTTCCACAACTTCGTAGTTGTGGTGCGAGTGGGAAAGGAAGTGCTAGAAAATACATCTGCAAAAGGACCTCCTAGAGAGAAAGAAACTTGGTGGTGGAACGAAGAGGTGCAACAGAAGGTAAGAGAGAAGAAAGAGATATGACAGGTGTAAAACAGAGGAAGATAAGAATATATAAAAGGTGGCAAAAAGGGAAGCAAAGCATGCTGTAGCTACTGCTAAGGAAAGATCGTCTGCTCAGCTGTATGAAGAGTTGGAAAAACTCGAGGGGATGAAAAAGTTATACAGAATGGCTAAAGCAAGAGACACGTCATCAAAGGACTTGACCCACGTGGGAGAGATTAAGAGTGCAGATGAAAAGTGTTAAGAATCGATGTTAAAATAAAGCAAAGATGGTATGAGTATTTTATTAAGTTGCTAAGAATGCAAGATCACAAATGAGAATGTAATACTGGGGATAGCGAGAGATGAAGCTGTCGATGCGTTAAATAGGATAAAGAACTGTAAGACAGTAGGACCTGATGGAACACCTGTGGAGATTTGGAAGGCTCTAGGAGAGGAAGAGGATGATATTATGTGGCAAATGATGAGTAGGATGTATGAGGAAGAAAGGATGGCCCATGCATGAAGGGAGAGTGTGATGGTATCATTGTATAAAGATAATGAAAATGGTAATGATCTGTTGATGTTTTTGTTCAATCAAGACATGGTTCATCTGGTTCATAGTTTCACAAGCGGCGGACGACCATATGCCTTTGTGGATCTCCTTTTTCTTTGTATTACTACATGCACTTGTGTGCGGAATGATGGACTATTTTGCCCGGGAAACAATTTATTGGTATGTTTGTAGGGGTAAATTACTTAAAAACCGTCATAAATCAACAGAAATTACATCTTTTGATTTTGTTACGTTGTTACGTTCATAATGCATTTATTTTATTTTCTCTTGACAATAAATTAATTTAAATCCGCTTATTTTTTGATTAATTATGTTCAAAATAAACATTTCTTCCGATTTCGATCAGTTTTTTTTTCAATCATATTGAAACATTAAACTTAAACGAATGTATCTCTGAGATATACCGCGACGTATACTGCCTGCACTTTATGACCGCGACCTGCTAAGGGTTAAGTCAAAGTTTTCATCCCTAATCCAAAATAGTCGTAAATTCGTAAATTATACTTTAGGAAGTGCTTAATTAAAAACCCATTATAAGCAGTGTATCGACTGAAATGCATAACACTCGCCTCACGCATCATTTGTATTGAAAATAAAACATTTTACTCCTAATCAAATTAATAGCATGCTTGAATTCCCCTTAATTGGATAAAACAAGTCAGTTGTGTATAGGTGTTTTTGTTTCGTCGTGCTATTAAAGAACTATGTCATGGTAATGTCAATATTGTTTACTCTTTTTTGCGGTTGTGAGTAGATTTTAATAAATTGACAGGGATTAGAGCGAATCGATTTAGAGCTTCTGAAATTGCTTTATCTATATGATCGCATTTATATTTAAGACTGGGGTTGAAATTGCGTTGTATAATTATTTGAAAATTTCCGCGTTATATTTCGTATAAGTCTTTAAGTCTTTACGTATTTTAGGGGGAAATTAGAGTATTATATGATTAATCTAGGATTTGTTTTCAGTGGGGTGGATTAACAGGAGGATTTACGATATTAGTACAAGAAAAATTTATCTTTGTATAAAATTTTTTTTGGCGTTTTCCATAGTGTCTCATATGTATACAGGGTGTTTCAAAAAGGTATGTCATAAATAAAATTACGTATTTTGGGGAGAAAACTAAATTGATTGAATCCAATTTACCTTAGTACAAAAGTGTACACAAAAAAAGTTACAGCCCTTTGAAGTTACAAAATAAAAATTGTTTTTTTGCATTATCCCCTAAACTACTTGACACTTTGTAATAAAAATGAACACCTTACTTTCTTATTTTGAAAGCATTTTTCATACAAAAGAAACAACAAAATCTAAGCGCACAGAAAACTGTTAAGGGGATGTGCAGCAATTTTGTGACATCATTAGTTTAACACATTATTTTTAAAACATTTTTGCCTCTTATCACTTTTTTCAATAAACAGTTTTTATTGAGTAACGGCCCTTTTCATTTACATTTAAATAATTACGTGCAACTAAATAAATGGCTTAAATGAATTAACAAGTTGTAGCAGTCACAATTGCTAACATATAATTAAGTAATATAATTAATTATTAAAATCCTAAAACCCCTCAAAATCCCGTTTATAAAACGTTTATGGGCAATAGACAATACGATGCGCAAGTGTAACAACTGAAGTGATAAAGGGGCACTCGGCTTAAGTCAGTTTTGGCGAGCAACTCAAACAGCGAGGTTTATTTCTCCAAGCCTTTACCGGCATTTTTCGTCTTAAAATCGGGTAGAAAATCTGGGATTGGATTTTATATTTTCCCCGAACATCAAAGGAGGAATTGGAACAACCTAATATGATAAAGAATCTTGATTGAAAAACTTAATTGGAACAACATAATATACAAAAAAAAACAGAAAAATCCTAATTAGGTGTCCGATAAATTTACGATCTAAGCTCAAGGCCGCATGATACATATGAGAAAACTCGGATTTTACACTATTAATATTTCAAAAGAAAATGAAAATATCAATAAAATGATAGGCCTATAAAATTAAATGATTTAATTGCTCACCTGGGTTTTAAATAATCATTTCGGCAGATTTGGAAGCCGGGTTTTTCAATCAAGATTTTTTTCAAGTACAAAAAATGTGTATAACCTCTATAAATATATTATAATAAATGTTCAAAATGACCCCCATTTTTTTCAATACACATTGGGTATCGTTTTAATAACAAAAACCGAATGCGTTGAAAAATCATATTTTTCTGGCGAAATTGATTTGCAACTTCAATTATTCTAACCCTCAATTGTTGTTCGTCCTCTATTGTTACAGAATACACTTTCTCTTTCATAAACCCCCAAAAGAAAAAGTCTATGGGGTTAAGACCTGGACTTCTGGGTGGCCAAGAAGAAATTCTGGGTGCGTCACGACCCCTTCCAATCCACCGACCAGAATACTGCCTGCAAAGGTATTCCCGGACTACATTACTGTAATATGGTGGGGCGCCATCTTGTAGAAACCACATATTTTGCCTTATTGCAATATTCACTTCTTTCAAATACTCTTGTAAATCGTTTGCCAAGAACTGCAAATTATTATCACCATTTAAATTGTTCGGAAGAAATAATGGGCCTATTAGATTGTTATCCACAATTCCTGTCCAAACATTAACTTTGAAAGTCATTTGGTGATGGGTCGCTTTTTTGGCGTGAGAACTTTCGTCGCTTCAAATGTGCCCGTTATGTTATTCCATGTCTACTGAAGGTAGCCTCGTTGGTAAACAAAATATTTCTAATAAAATTAACATTTCCAGTGTTTTCCATTAACAACCAATCACAAAATCCTATTCTTTTAGGATAATCATTAACCAATAACTCTTGAACCGTTGTTAAGCGATTGGGTTTAAGCAGCTGATCCTTCAAACGCCTCCAAACCCTTACGTGAGGAACATTTAGTTGAGCAGCTATTACCCTTGTACTTGTTCCAAAGACTTCTTTAATGATTTCTGAAATGTCTTCATCAGTTGCATCTATTATTGGACGACCATTATTGCCAGCAACTTGCGGTTGAAACGTACCCGTTTCCGTAAACGACGATCTATCTATTTATCTAATTAGCCTTCTTCGGTCCATCTTTGGACATAGGCCTCCCCAATTCTTTTCCATTCTTCTCTGCCTGTCGCTACAGTCATCCATCTAGAGCCAACGTGCTTCTTGATATCATCTGTCCATCTCATTTGGGGCCTTCCTCTGCTTCGTTTATATTCCCACGGTCTCCAACTTATAACAATTTTGTTCCATCGGTCTTCTTTTTGTCTTATATTGTGTCTGGCAAATCTCCATTTCAATGTTGCAACTTCTTGTCTAACATCCCTCACTTTTGTTTTCTCTCTTATCCACTCGTTTCTCTTTTTATCCATTAGTCTTATGTGCAACATTTGTTTTTCCATTGCTCATTGTGCATTGGTTTTTTATGATTTTGTCCATGTTTTCTTTTGTAAATGTCCACATTTGGGAACCATTAGTAAAAACAGGGAGTACGCGTTGATTGTATGCTTTGGTCTTAAGATGGTGTGGATATCTTTTGTTTTTTAAGAATGTAGCTTAATTTGCCAAACGCCGCCCATACCAGTCTAACTCGTGTCTTTATCTCTGCTGTTTGGTTCTCTTTGGTAAGTTTTATAGTTTGACCAAGATATATATAATCCTGAACTTGTTCTATTTCATCTTGTCCGATTCTCATTGTGATGTCTTCATCTGTATTTGTTATGGTTTTGGTCTTGCTTTAATTCATATTAAGGCCTACCTTTCCAGCAGCTTCTACGTCCAGTTCTTTCATCATTTCAAATAATTCTTCTTTTTGATCAGTTATCAATACGATATCATCAGCCTACCTTAGATGGTTCAAGCGTTGTCCACAAATTTTTATACCTTTTTTTTCCCATTCTAATCTTTTAAAAGTATCTTCAAGAGCCTGATTGAAAAGTTTCGGTGATATTGTATCACCCTGTCTCACGCATCTATTTATTTGTATTGATTTTGTTCCTTCATATACTTTAATTGTTGTTTTGGCTTCCTTATATATATTGGCTATTAGTTCCGTATATCTGTGGTCAATTCTGCTGTTAATCAAACGACGCCGACGATCAATGGTCAAAAATAATCGTCTATCGGGTGTATTGGTGTATTTCGATTGGGGTATTTTACTTGGGTGTATTGGTGTATTTCGATTGAGGTAATGCTTTGCGGCTACTGCACTATTTCCTTGACATTCACCTACGATATTCACGATAGTTTATTGAAATCATAATTTAATCTGATCTAACTTACCCAAAGTTAAATGCATATCTGCCACTGTCTAAAATGTGTAGGCCATTGTAATATCAAAATTTTTAATATTAATCTTTTTTTTTGTGCGTGTTTTGGCTTGGACAATTGTCATTCAGCCAGTCTCAATCAAGATAAGTTTATTAATGTAGTGTGTGTGTGTGTGTGTGTTTGTGTGTGTAGAGTAATTGTCTTGATACTTAGCAAAGTCGACGTCATTGTCTTTGCTAAGAGACGCTAATTGTATCCGAACGTCTGCGGTCCCTCCGGTGTGTACCGATCACACAAGGATAGAAATTATTCTCATTTATTAATTTTTTTTTTAATAAACGAAAATTTCCACCCAGGTGGGATTCGAACTCACGACCTTTAGGTTTAAAGGCAGGCCCTCTTACCACTGAGCCACAGAGGGAGTAATATTAATCTTATTCACACAATAAATGATAGCTTCAAATTATTGATTATTATTGATGGAACTGTTTGTAATTATTGTATCCGTAGAAACTAATTGTAATTTTATGGCCAACTAGGAAAAAAAACTAGTTTTTCGAAGTGATAAGAGGCAAAAAATTTTAAAAATAATGTGTTAAAGTAATGATACCACAAAATTCATTTGAAATAGGTAAAGAAATAATAATAAGACTTACTCACAATCAATTTAATTTAACAATCTGACGGCCGTTTCGCTTTCTACAATTTGCAAAGCATCTTCAGGTCGAGATACAAAGTTAAACTAATGCTGCAATAAAATAAACCCAATTAGGGTGGTGTCTCATAAAGATAAAATAAACAAATAAATTATTTCATACAAATTATAGTAATTATGCCAATATTACATGTCTGTGGTTTTCAAAATGAATAATTTGAATATATAAAAGGTATTAACAGACAAGGTAAGACCCACAATTGGTATAAAGTAGCAATCTTATATTGTAATAAATTAATAAATGAGCAAATAAATAAAACAAAACAAACATTACTTACATGCCGGTACTCTATTAATTGATGGATGGTAGGTCATGGTTGCAAAAATCATGTATTGTTGATTGGAGAACTTTAATGTGCTATTGCAGTTGTTTTGACAATAAACGGGAAGTTCTTGAGGAGAACAGATTTGATCCAATGAATTAGAGATAGGTATATTGTGGTTGTTTGTCAGATGAAAGTGATGTTCTTTACTATTGTATTATTTAAATTATTTACACTTATATCAGAGATATATTTTTTGGAATGTGTGTTATTTATTGAGTATTTATGTAATGAAGGAAACAGTTTTATGACAATGAATAAGAGTAGCTGTACCGATTGTGTGGTTGTGCAATTATTTTGACTTGTAATTATCAAGTCTATTGGCAAAATTAATAAATTATTGTAAAGTCAACTATGTAAAAGGTATATAAAAAAGTATATAAAATTATTATAAATTAAGAATTGTGTGTTTAATTTGTCCCTGATCGTCTTAACTTAATTTATAATAATTTTATATACTTTTTTATATACCTTTTACATAGTTGACTTTACAATAATTTATTAATTTTGCCAATAGACTTGATAATTACAAGTCAAAATAATTGCACAACCACACAATCGGTACAGCTACTCTTATTCATTGTCATAAAACTGTCTCCTTCATTACATAAATACTCAATAAATAACACACATTCCAAAAAATATATCTCTGATATAAGTGTAAATAATTTAAATAATACAATAGTAAAGAACATCACTTTCATCTGACAAACAACCACAATATACCTATCTCTAATTCATTGGATCAAATCTGTTCTCCTCAAGAACTTCCCGTTTATTGTCAAAACAACTGCAATAGCACATTAAAGTTCTCCAATCAACAATACATGATTTTTGCAACCATGACCTACCATCCATCAATTAATAGAGTACCGGCATGTAAGTAATGTTTGTTTTGTTTTATTTATTTGCTCATTTATTAATTTATTACAATATAAGATTGCTACTTTATACCAATTGTGGGTCTTACCTTGTCTGTTAATACCTTTTATATATTCAAATTATTCATTTTGAAAACCACAGACATGTAATATTGGCATAATTACTATAATTTGTATGAAATAATTTATTTGTTTATTTTATCTTTATGAGACACCACCCTAATTGGGTTTATTTTATTGCAGCATTAGTTTAACTTTGTATCTCGACCTGAAGATGCTTTGCAAATTGTAGAAAGCGAAACCGGTCGTCAGATTGTTAAATTAAATTGATTGTGAGTAAGTCTTATTATTATTTCTTTACCTATTTGATATGGACTCACACAAGCAACACATTCATGATTTAAAATTCATTTGATTTGAACGTACTCAAAAGTTTGGGGAGATTTAGGGCTCTACACCAACCTCAAAATTTTTCAATTTTTATTACAAAATGTCAAGTAGTTTAGGAGATCATGCAAAAAAAATAATTTTTATTTTGTAGCTTCAAAGGGCTGTATCAATTTATTTTTGTCCCCGAAATGCGTGATTTAATTAAAGACATACCTTTTTGAAACACCCTGTATACTATTTCAGTCGTTATGAGGCACAGGTCTTAACGAATACCTTGCGGCTGTCGGTCTTTCGTTAGATACATTTTTCTATTGTATCCCCTACCTGACACTTTGGCTAATTGTCATTTTATCATCACTACGTTTATAATTATAGTAATAATTTTAATTTCTTACCAGATTCTACGAGATATTTTATACGTTTCAGTGTTTTACTGCTATTCTAAAAGACCTTCCTTTACGCGAGGACAGACATTTGTAAATGAAGTTGATTTTGTTTCTATGCCTCCACAAGTAAGCTTTTATTATGCCAGTCACGTTTCTTGAAAACGACTGTTGTGAACAATTTAGGGAGGATGGTGTTGGTGCTATATTGCGCCTCTAAAGATTTTTTTGAATAGAGTGTTAATTGTTACAAATTTCTACGAATACACTACAAATGTAAAATATAATTGATATTAATTTGAAGTAGTTCAGTTAAATTGTATTTTTGCTAGGAAAGTTTTGGGGTAGTTCTGATTTTTTTCATTCCATATGTTTTTTGGGGTGCTTAATCCGAATCTGGGGTTTGCGGACAACATTTCGTGACGCAACATTAAAAAACAGAATAAACCGTTTTTTTTTCTTCTTTTTTTGGGTTTTTTGCTTAAAACTCGAAAAATATCAAGTTTTGGTAAATGGTCTGTTTACAGAAATTAATGTACTTGAAATTTTCTACAAATACCAGTATTTAGTTTTTTTTTTCAGACGAATCGTTCGGTTTCTAGTGCGAGTTGAAAATTGTAAATTTTTAGCATTTTATGCAAAACCCCCTTTTTACATTTCAATATTTAATTTTTATGGATGCTGTCATTTGATAAATGTCACCTAGTTTTCCACACAAGTAAATAAAAATAAAAAAGGGAAAAATTATGCAAATTCAGTAGTTAGGTAGAACCCGTAACAAAATAAAACTTAAAATCTCGTTACTTATGATCATATATTATTATGATTATAAATTATAATATGCAAAATTTATATGAGCCGTTGTCTTTTGGAAGGCCCTGGCTGAGGTTCTTCGATAACGATGAGTCCTGGTTCTGCTTGTTCTGGAAAATAAAAGTTTAAAGTTAAGTCATTTATCAAGAAGAGATGAAGATTGCAAAATAGATTGTGAGATTAGACATACCTTCCGCATCGCAGCGAGGTTCTTCAATGGCATCGGGTCCTGGCTCAGGGTCTGATTGCTCCATCGTCCGCGTTGGGAGTCGTTCTCCTGGAAAATAAAAAGTGGAGAGACACATATCATGTATCAAGGAGAGATGAATGACTACAAAATAACTTGTCAGATCCAACATACATCTCCCTCTTTCTTCAGTTTCTTCTACGTCTATGTCAGAACTGTCTTCTGGGGGCTCAACATTGTTACACAGTCCTTCGCGTGATGCGCATATTGGAGAACAATGGAGTCCCGCCTTTCTGCATCCACAATTGCGTTGACAGCCCTTTTTACATTTACATGAAATGTACCGGAGTATTGAGTTTGGTGCAGGGTCCAAAGTAGTTGGTACTGGCACAAGACCACTACTAGTTTTTGCCATCCCCACTCACTTGGGTCTTTTTGTTGCTCGTTAGGTGTGGCTTGACCGGATAACCACTGCTGCACCTGATAGTAAACTCTCCGTGAATGTTCTCGTGCAGCAGTTTCAGTTGGGGGCAATGAGGAAATATTGGTCTTATTTTTGAATGATGAAGAATGATGAATATTGTTTATATCTTAAATCGTTTAGTTTTGTCACTTTTTTTCCATATAGAGCCGTGCGAAACATGTTTCCTGCTGTGGCAATCTCATCTTGACTTGAATTAGGGTCTTTGAAAGCTTCAATTACCGATTGCAAATCTTTGTTCTTCTGCAGGACTTTAAGAAATTTCAGTTTCCCTTGATTAAACAATGCAGAAGTAGTATCACAACCACTCATCGCAAGCAGGAATAAAATATGATTCAATAGGATTTTCTCAGCAGCCAGTTGAGGGTTGTAGAGGCTTTGCCAAACCTTTCCTTTTCCTGGCTTCAAAAAAAATATTTTTTATATCAGGGCTACAAAGGCCAATCAAAATTACCAGTAGGTCGATATCTTCCCCCACCACTGTCACATGTTCATTTGTGCGCTAGTGTGCGCTACACGTACACACATACTACAACGTCTACAACAGTTTAGCACATTGTTGCCGCTTGGAATGTAAAGCGGCTTTAACTGCTTTTTAACTGAGTTATTTTGATTTTTTGCAATCTAGCTATAATATTTGAGTCAAAACGTGAATTATCCGTGTGACTCGGTCTTTATTTTAATTAACTTAAATACTAGGGAAATTAACTGAAAACCTTTCAATACAAATCTAAAAAGTGGGTTTTGCAGTCACACCGGTACAAATTGAAAATTTTCAATTTGCACTTGAGACCGAACGGTTCGTCTGTACAGTAACCAAAATAGTGACATTTGTACAGAACTTAAAGTACTTTAATTGCTGTAAACAGACCATTTAGTAAAAGTTAACAGTTTTAGAGTTTTAAGCAAAAAACCGGAAAAAAGCAAAAAAAACCGATTTCTTCTGGTTTTTAAAATGTTGCGTCACGAAATTTTTTCCGCAATCCTCAGATTCAGGTTTAGCACCCCAAAACACATATGGAATGAAAAAATCAGAACTTCCCCAAAACTTTCCTACTAGTATTAGTTTACAGTACAAATTTACTGAATTAAAGGTTCGCCTTCCAACTCGGAAGCGCTTTAAAATTAAATAATTATGGTTTATGTTTTTTTCATCTCAAAACAATAGTGTATTTTGTAACAAAGTCAGGATGAAAATTGAAAATAATACGAGTAGAATATTCCAAATTTAAGCGTTGAGTGAGCGTCAAAACCACGAGTATTTTCTCCATGATATTTGCCGCATTCTGACCAACCTTTGCTCATCCTCCCCTCCAAACTTCGTGTAGGTTTTGTAAGAGAAGGTGTAGGTTTTGAAGGTAGTGTAAGAGAAAGAAGTAAGAAGAAGGTTTGTACAAGAAGTAAATACAGAGATGCAGTTCAAAGAACAACAAATGGAGGAACAGTGGAAAAAAATCAAACAAGGAATAAACAATGCAGCAGAGAAAGTGGTTGACAAAATGCAAAATAAAAGAAGAAATCATTGGTTTGACAATGAGTGCAAATTAGCAGTGGAGTAAAGAATAAAACAAGATTGAAATGATTCTTCTTTTGGTCCCTATCCTCTGTGGATGTTGGCAATCACGCTGGTGCATACAACTTTGTTGATAGCTGCTCTAAATAGATGTATGGTAGTCATTCCTGCCCACTGTCTGATGTTCTTCAACCACGATGTCCTTCTGCGCCCTTGAGATCTTTTGCCTTCTATCTTGCCTTGTAAAATTAGTTGAATTAGTTGATACTTCTCATTGCGCATCACACGCCCTAAGTATGTCATGTTTCTGATTTTCACGATACGCATAATTTCCAGATTTTTATTCATACGTTGAATCACTGTGTTGTTTGTAACATGGTGAATGTAGGAAATTCTGAGCATGCGGCGGTAGCACCACATTTCGAAGGCTTCTGATCGTTTGGAAGTTGTCTCCGTCAAGGTCCAGGCTTCGACTCCATATAAAAGGATAGGATCGTGTCATCTCAAGACTCGTGTTCTTATATCATTGTTCAGGTGCATATTACATAAAATCTTTCTGAGGCGATTGAAGACAGCTCTCGCCTTTTCTATACGACATCTTATTTACTTTGAGTAGTCCCATTTATTATTTAGGCTGCATCCAAGGTATGTAATTTTGTCTGGATTTACCAAAGGTAGAGGCACTCGAGAACACCTGCTGAATATAAGACAGATAATCGAGAAATCTAGGGAATTCAACATCCCACTATACATCTGTTTTATAGGTTAGCGTTCGACAGGGTCAAGTGGAGACACTTATGGCGAATACTAAAAGAAGTAGGCGTACCACAACATCTAATTACGCGTATAACTGAACTATATGCACACTACTGGATCAGTTAAAGTACTTGACACACTTTCGAACGAGTTTCATCCAGAACGGGGTGTCAGACAAGGATGTATACTATCTCCACAACTATTCAACATATATGGAGAGTATATTATGCAAAGAGCACTTGAAGGATGGGAAAAGGGCATCTCAATAAATGGTCATAAACTAAACAACCTACGTTTCGCAGATGACACAGCCCTTCTCGCAAATAGTCAAGCGGAGCTGATAGAACTTATACGACTGATCGAAAACGAAAGTCAATTATTTGGTCTGCAATTAAACATATCAAAGACAAAGATTATGATAGTGGATAGACTACACAACAATCATCCACACATAACCACAATTGACCGGTTAGAGGTTGTGAGCTCATACTTATATCTGGGATCATTAATCACAAACACAGGGTCATTACAAGAAGAGATTATACGTAGATGTGATCTAGCAAAAGTTGCTACAGCAAAAATGACCAAAATATGGAAGGAATGTCAAATTTCAAGAGCGATAAAGATGATGTTGATCAACTTCTTAATATTCCCAATACTGACCTACAGATGTGAATCTTGGACTCTGAGACAATCGGAGAGAAAAAAAATAGACGTCACTGAAATGTTCTGTTGGAGACGAATGTTACGAATTCCTTGGACCGACCTTAGAACAAATAATTCAATTTTAAGAGAGCTAAAAGTTAGCCAACGACTCTCTAGTAAAGTCCATCTCCAACAATTAAAATATTTTGGGCATGTTATGAGAGCAAACACAGAAAACATGGAAAGACTCATAATACAAGGAAAGGTAGAAGGCCAAAGATCACGAGGAAGATCCCCAACAAGATGGATAGATCAAATTACAGGAATATGCCAAAGACCTATGCATGAATTAAAAGAAATGACCAGAGACAGAGATCTCTGGAGACGGACAATACACGACATCACGTCGACCACTACACTCCCCCTGGGGGGTCAGAATTAAAGAGAGAGAGGTGCTGTATTACGTCGTTATTACTTACTACAAGAATTTTGGTCTTCTTACAGTTCAATTTCATGCCGTATCTGTCACAGGCGTCCATACACGGTATATTAATGTTTGCAGATCCTGCGCATTATCAGCAATCAAAACCGTATCGTCCGCATATCTTAAATTGATTATGATTTCACCATTGATTTTTATACCTTCTCTTAAACCATCAATAGCTTTGCTTCTTTAATCTTTTTCTTAATGATTTTGTTTATTTCTTTGTACCTTTCCTCATTCTTCTTTCTGCGTTTTCTTCGTTCTTCCATTAGCTCTAATATTTTTGTCTGATCCACGGCTGTTTCTTTATATTGTTTTCTAGTTTAAGTTTATTATCTACCACTGAATTACAAATATTTTTGATTTTGTTCCACATATAATCCACACTTATGTTTTCTTGATTAATGTCTGAGATTACCATGCTGTTTATTTTGTTGTTGATCTCCTCTTTGACTTCGTCTCTTGTGGTTTTATCTTGCAATGATTAAGCACAAATCAAGAAGAGAAACGAGAAAAAGTCAACAAACAAAGAAATTATTTCAATCGAAACAAACAACAAAAAGTAACAGAAATTATGAACGAGATAGAAACAGAAAATAAAAGATACAACTCAAAACCATTATATCAATATTTAAATAGATAGATAGATAGATGGTTTATTGGTAATAAATTAATACATAAGTAGTTAATATGCACACATAAATATAAACACAAAACATAGATACATTGTTTTAAATTATACTGTTAACAATTACAACAAATTAAAATTGGAAGTAAAATACTCTTCATATGTAAAAAAAGCATTCACTATAAGGTAACTCTTAATTTTTGCCTTAAACTGATGAGCCTTGATAAACTGTGAGTTAAAACTAAGTAACCGGGAACGGACAGCTAATATAGCTATAGAAGCAGAAAAATGGCAGAAGTGGTTTGAAGAAATATATTAAGAAACGGATAGGGAAGAAGAAAGAGAAACAATAACGAACACAGAATAAGATGAAGAAGAAGAATTGATCGTTTACAGAAGTGAAAGAGAAAATATACAAACTTAAAAACGGAAAAACAGCGGGAGAAGATGGAATATGTGCAAAACAAAAATACGGTAGGGAGGCACTAAACAGTGAAGATTTATGAACTAATATAGAATACATTGAGCAAAAAAATAATGTCCAAAGAATGGAAGAATGGAATTATAGTGACAATCCCAAAACAAGGAGACCATAGAATGTATAAAAACTACCGAGCAATGAATTTACTGAATTAACATATAAACTATAATAAGTATTTTTGAAAAATTTAAACACAGAATGAAAGATTACGATATTACCGAGGGTCGAAAGTCTCTGAAAACTTCTATTATGTTTATTTTAATAAGTTACAGGGGTGAAAACGAAGAGAATATTAAGTGTAATTTTTAATTTCAAATATCTCATTCAAAAGAAACGATTTGTTTATTCTATAGGACTTTTGGTCCTCTGTAATAATGTTATTATTCATTCTGCGTTTAAATTTTTCAAAAATATTTATTTGTTTTCTCAGGATTCGAAAAATATAAATGCATTTAAAAAGCATTGGCCCGAAATTTTGCGCCTACACTTGCGACTTGTGATTATCATAAAATCAAAGACCAAGTTAGTTATCCTCGTATTAATTAATTCCAACATCCGGTCCTTTATTTTCGTATTATTTCCAAGTAAAATAGGTTTGTGGTGTCGACAAGGCGTTAGAGTTGTTTGGAAGGGTGGGAGCCTGCTGAACTTTAATTGCCGCTTATATCCCACTTCACGGCGAGCTCAGATTTTCTTTCCACAAAGGATGGAAATCAGGTCGTGCCCCAGTAAAGAAGGAGAAATTAAAAATCTTAAAACAAGTAGACGCTTGGAAGGTGTTGGGTAATTAAATCACTAATCTTCGTGATGCTCTTGTTTTAGTAATAGGTTTTAGATTAGGAGAAAATTTTTATTGTAAAATTGTAGTTTACAAATTTGTTTGTTTGTTGGTACATAAAATAATGCTTTAATGCAACGTTTATTATTATGAAGTAGAAAATATATTAAAATGTATTATTACATATAAAGTGTTTCAAAAAAGGTAACACGGTCTCTAAAATAGGTAAAAAAAAGAGTATTTTTTTTGGTGTAAAATTGTATGATGTTTAAGTTCACTTGGAATTATGATTAAAAATTCTACCCTGAAAAAAGTTAGTGTTCAATAACACTTAATACAAACCTCATAACTATGGCCCTATGTGGATCAGATATAAAATCAAATTCATGGGATGTATTAGCTTTCAAATGTAAAATTGCATTACAATGCAATAGTTTCGGCAAAATCGTAAAAAATGTGTAATTTTTTTCTTCAACGCCCTTTAACTTGAAAACAGATGGCGTTACAAAATTTTTTTATTAAGCAGACACCAATTATTTTTCAGTTTTCTACCTATCCTAGAGACTTTTTCCTGTCCTCTTTTTGAAACACCCTATATAATAGTACTGTGTATTCATATGGCTTCTGAACATTTTACTGAGTTAAAAAAAATTATTTTTGAATTAAAAGGAAAAAAGAAAAAATACCGAAAATTGTTTCACTGTGTACCACAATCAGTACATAGTGAAACATATATCTAGTTTAGAAAATGTTTTGACCACATAAAGCCCTTATCGAACATCTAACGATTCCAAGTCAATATTAAATTTGTAATAACCTGCCAAGCGTTGATTTTTCATGGAAACGGGTTGAGGTAAAACCATTTTTATATCAATTTTATTCACTAGAGCTAACTCAGGCTGTTGAGGAGAGCGAAAAGTACCACCCATTTTCTCACATTTTACTAATAAGTGCTTTCCCTTTTCCTCTTTCTTTCTCTATCAACGCATCTTTCTCAGGTGTATCAGTAATAATTGTAAAAAAAAAAAGAAAAAGAGGTTAATCTTTGTAAATGGGTATATTTATTTAAAAAACCCTTAAAAGGGCCACATCAATAGAACAAACGTTTTCGGACTACACAGTCCATCATCAGGTTATTAAAATCGAAAATGCTAGGTCATAATGCCTGAGCCACCAAAATATTAGGGTAAAAACCCTTTAAATTACATTTAGTTATGAAATGTTGTACATTGTGTTATAAAATAACTGTGATGTTATATATTAAATTAAATTTGACCAAAGGTAACACATGGCTCAAATGGGTTCCAGAGCCGGGCGAGAGACAACCTCTGCACTGAGTTCCACGTTGTTCTCCGAGTCTCCACGAAGTCTTCTGGATTAGCAAATGAGAGCAGTTTATTATCCATAGTTTTTTCTAGTTGAAATCCAATATATATATATATATATATATATATATATATATATATATATATATATATATATATATATATATATATATATTGGATATATATATATATATATATATATATATATATATATATATATCCAATATATATACAAATTTTATTACTTAAATAAAAATTAAAATTATTGATATTTCATAAAGACACGGGCATATAAATTTTCAAACATCCTGTATAAGACAAAATATGTATTTTAAGTTGTTCGAAGAATTGTTCATTAGGCCTCAGAGACAAGACTTTCAAATATTATCGATAAGAAATTTAAATAAGTCGGTTATTGTGGAATGGATTTACCCGGAATAAAAGTGTATATAGAAAGTGTTTAAACAATAGACCGGGATTTGCGGTGGTTTTTCTCCCCGAAAGATTATATCGGTAAAAGTTTATTAACAAAAGACATTGAATTGAGAAACAGGTATCGTTTGTAGCTATTAGTAAGAAATATTTGTAAAGCAGATAGATTTAGTTAGAATAATTAAAGAATGTTGTTTTCTGGAATTACCCGAATGACGTTTTATAAAGAGAGTTGGTTGGTAACGATATACGTCACAGAGGTGGATGATTTTTATTGGTCAATTTTTGAATGCAAGGAGGTGGTGGTTTTGGCTATGAGATAGGAGAGAGAAAAAAGTTAGTTAGTCAGTTTTCGTCGTCCAAGAAGGAAGGAGCTTTGTGATTTGTGTTTGTTTGAAGTCCCGAAGACGTAATTTACCGGGTGTGTTTATTTGCTGTGTAAAAGCTGACCAGTGTGAGGAACGGGGTACAGAGAGATAGAAAAACCAAAGGATATAAGAATATTAATATCAGACGAAGCCGGAAACATTTAGAGTTATAAACAGGCGCGGAGATTGGCTCAAAATCGGATCGGATTGGACGAGTTGTTAGGTTGCAGATACAAGGACAGATAAGAGAAAGGTGTACGTCATCTGGACCACAATAGGAGCAGAAGCAGAGAAAGGTTTTTTTTGGCGTGGCCATAGAATTGCAGCGGCAGAGAAAGAAAGGTCAGTCAATTTTCATTAGAGCAGGAGTGTGGTTTTCATTTATTAATTAAATAAATTGAATAAATAATAGAGACAGTTAATTTTGCGATCATTTAAAAAAAAATTATAAAAAGAGCTTAGTTATAACACATATTAAAAATCAATGTAAAATAACATTAATAATAGAGACAGTTAATTTTGCGATCATTTAAAAAAAAATTATAAAAAGAGCTTAGTTATAACACATATTAAAAATCAATGTAAAATAACATTTGGGTCCATGATAGAAAACAACTTCTCATATATTTAAAGTTAGTATATTGCAAATATTACAGGATTGATTGTTATATAAAATTTCATTAAAATAAAGGACATCTCACATATAGTTCAGTTGAAATTCTATGTATTTTATTCAGGTCATATTACCTATCCCAATTAGGAAGCCAATTGGAAAATATTTTGAATCCACGATCAAAGGTAAATAGTACAAGTTAAATAGCCTGAGATTGTAATTAATTAATGCTGATTTATTGTGATTAATTGGAGATTAGATCATTTAATAAATATAGACACGATTTTTTCTAAATAAGCAATATAATACAATTTAAATAGCATAACAATATAATATATATATATATATATAATATATATATATATATATATATATATATATGAAGTTAAATACGTCGATAGCAATTAAAGTAAAACCGTATACTCAGGCTTAATCAAGCCATTTAGAGCGGTGCTCGGAATAATTTTATTCCACTATGCACCAACAATTTACCCATATAAATTATCATCATTCTTGTACTCATTACGTCGAGTAAGTACGATAAATATATGAAGAAGGTTGCGTTTCGATTTAATTCGAGTCTCTTACCACTCCCTTCTTACAAACTCCTTATGATGACGGGTAGACCCAGAAGCACGTGTATACAAAAAGTACTTTTTGTAAGCTTTCTCCATAAAATTGTACAATTTTCAGTGACAATAAAGCATATTTCTATTCTATTCTATTCAATATAATAACAGGATTCATAATAAAGGAAACTACCCCGATTAGCAATTTTCTCATTTATCACTATATAAAATATCCTACGATTAGCCCTTTGACTGATTTCTTGGCCCAAATATTATGGCCAATAAACCAATTAAATCGCCAATTATTACCACTTCGTATAAACTAATCAGCTCAGTGTCTTGTCATTTCATTTGCTTCGAGAAAAATTTCGAAACCATGACTTCTACTCCTCTACACAGTTATGTCAATATCAATAACACTGTCTTGAATAATTAACTGTTTTACTTGTCATCTCTTGCCGACTACACGTGCTAAAGATAGCACGTGGCATAAAATTAAAGACTCGTTCGTTCGGACGCTGCAATTGGGACCGTGCAAGTTCGGAACAGCGACACCTGGTGTCGTAACTCAGCCAAATTTACTGCGCTTTCATGTTAGATCGAGGTTACCGGATAACTGTCAAGGACGTGGCACCAAAAAAGAATAAGAAGAAAAAGTAAGATTGAGGTTATGTCGGTATGTTATTAAAAGGTAAATGTTGATGTAGCGTAAATACAAATAAATATATTATTGAATTACAGCATTACTGTTAATATGGATGCAATAATAAAAACTGGATTTGAGAATGTAAATCACCAAATAACTTTTCAACCAAGCACGAGTCAAAGGGAAAAGCTTTAGTAGTGGCAAGTGTCAAAAAAGAATGGAAGAATTATGTGGAGTGGAAGAATTAAGAAAAATAAATTACCATAAATAATGCTAATGCATAAATTAGCAGGTTAAGCCCAAGATATCATCATATTGGTTTGAACAATTAATTCTTTCCCTGTAAACTTTTGGACAGCGAATATATCTTAATGCATCTTCAGAAAAACTTGAACTTGAACATTAAACTTGATTTTTAGGTTAAAAGGAACTCATAAGTGAGTGTTATGAAACTAAAATTTACACTTAAAAGTGAACTTTTATTTATTATTTATTTCAAACTGACTTTTAAATCGGGCGCAAGAATAATGCTTCATTTAGGTTATGTTACTTATGCTTTTTTATGATATAAATCCACTTTTCTCTTTGTACTAGCTTTGTGCTTCGAAGTTGGAAACGAATAAGACTTAAATTGACAATTTTTTGTTGTATTTTTACAATTTATAACACAGCATTTCTTAAATCCCATTTTCTTCAGTGACAGAAGGTATAAAATAACCAAAACGAATATGAAATATGACAATTGACAATATGAATTTATGAAATCTATAATCTATGAAATGTACAGTAAAAAATGCAAAATTTCTCCGCTACTCGCGCACGATCGTTTCTCGTATCCCCTCCAAGTACTTGCACGTCGCCAATAATTAAACGTCTTAATTTTAATAAATACCTCCTAAATTCTACTTTATAATGATATTTCTTATAAATTAAATAATACTTTTCTGTGTATATATCCGAAAATATCTTAGTTACTACTCCCTTAAATTTGATTATTTGAGTAAATTGGTTTCCAACCTAAGCCACCAGTTTTTTGTAATTCATTTTCTCCGCAATTTCTTTGAAGATTTGGGACTTTCTTTTGAGGCGTGTTATTAAAAAACTAATTAACAAGAGAACATGGTGTAAAATTTAGTGTCTTAAAACCTTAATAGCCAAGGTATAATAAATAATTGTTCTGAAGCAATTTTCTTGTGGCATTGTAAATTAATTACTATTAAACTGGGAATAAGCCACAATTAAAAATAAAAATACGTTTATTGACGTTTCAATTTCCACTTCGGAAATCGTTCTCAAAATACAAACAGTAAATTAAACAAATTTTGTTTTTTGTTACATAGTGAAAAATTCTTCTAATAATTTAATTTTATCTGACTCATTTATATTGACAAATCAGACATACATTATGCATTTTAAATAGACGACTTTAAAATGATATTGCCAATATTGTTGAGTTACGCTCCTGGGACGACTTTACTTATAAGATAGTTCATTCGATTACATGAAATCAACTTTAACTTGAGAATATCCGTCAGAAAAACTCATAGCATGTAATTCGTCTTTAAAAAGACAAACGCATGACATAATGACAGTAAAATTCTCCTGTTAGTGATTCCATAGTAAATTATGAGGGAAAAACCAGATAAAAAACCTCATAATACTATCCCGACATTGTAAGTATTTGTTCGTGAATTTAGTTTACCTTCAACAAACATCAAAATTCTGATTTTATATGTTACGTTATTTAAAAAACATAAGTGATGTATCCTCTATATGTTACTGACTTACTAATACTGGTATTTTCTTATTAATAACTTCCTCTTTCAATATTGGTAACCAGATCCTACTACATTCTGCCGAGGAATTTGCGACACAATTGGCCTCATTTAGCATAATTAGAGCCGCTTCTTTGATTTTTCTTTTTTTACCATCCGTTTCTTTTAGGACTACATTTGAATTATTCCATTGAACCCTATGTTCATTATCCCATGCGTGTTTACAGATTTGAGATCTATCAAATTCTCTATTTTTAATATAAGATTGATGTTCACTTATTTTAATATTTAATGGCCTTGATGATTCACCTAAATAAAACTGATCGCATTCACAAGGTATTTTATAAATGCAATTCTTTGTCCTTTCTTGTTCATTGTTAGGTTTGGTTTTGGACAAAATAGATCTCAACGTGTTTGTTGTTTTGAATGTTGTTGAAATGTTGAATTTATTTCCTATCCTTTTAAGTTTTTCTGATAGTCCTTTTATGTACGGTATTGTTATTTTCCTCATATTATTCCTTGTGTATGCTGTAGGATCTCGTTCTAAGTTGGTCTGTTCTATTCGATCGATTGTTGAAAATTCCTTATTTATAAACGATAAAGGATAATCATTTTTTAATAAAACAGATGTTAACAAATGTTTCTCCTCCAAGAACGAATTTGCGTTAGAACAAGTAATTTTGGCTCTATCGTATAAGGATTTAATTATTCCCTTTTTTACATTAATATTGTGATTTGATTTAAAATTTAAATATCTATTGGTGTGTGTTGGTTTTCTATACACCTGAGTCTCATATCCAGTATCGTTCTTAGAGATTAAAACATCCAGGAAAGGTAGCGTGTTATTATATTCCTTTTCCATGGTAAATGTTATTGTCTCTTCTTTATCGTTTATATCATTTAGGAATGTGTCCAACAACTCTGATCCATGAGGCCATATTGAGAATACATCATCTACATACCTCCACCATACTGTGGGTTTGAAATTTTGTTTAGAAATTATATTTGTTTCAAAATCTTCCATAAATATATCGGCTAAGAATGGAGATAAACTAGAGCCCATTGCTAGACCAAAATTTTGTTTATAGAATTCATTATTTAGTTGAAAATATGTATTATCAGTACATAATGTTAATAACTCCATTATAGCCGATATGTTTAGTCTTGTTGTAGTTGCCAGTGAATCATCACTCTCTAATTTTGTCTTGACTATACTTAAAGTCTTATTTAATGGCACATTCGTAAATAAACTATTTATGTCAAAACTTACCAAAATATGATTTGAATTATATTTATTTACAATAAATAATGACACAAATGCCATAATCTGGATAGCGAAATTATCATTTCTAGTCATATTTCAAAGCGATTATTCTAAAAATTAAAATTAAAAATGCTCTACCAACTTTTTAAAAGTGAAAAGAATCCTTAGCCGTGGAAATTTGGCATTAATCATAAAAATGCGATTAACTAAATGTTACCTATATACTGTCCTATGAAAGGAGAATTGAATCATGGCCGTTAAATAGAGAGGTGCTAAGAAGACTTATCTGTTTTGACATGTGGAAGTATAGACGTATTTTCAGGATCTCATGGAGAAAAAAAAGTTTAAGGTATACTAAAAAAAATTGCACTAGTTTAAACAGAGAACGCATGGTAAAATGAAGCTCATAGTCCAAGAAAAAATAAAAGCTGAATAAGTATGGAAAAAAACGACTATCTTGGCTAGGGAACCTAAGAGAATCATATGTTTGCAGCTCCAAAACAACTGTTTAGAATATCTGTTCAACAGTTAGAGTCGCTGTGATGACTCTTAACCTCCGTAGAGGAGATGGACTTAACTCAAAAAGAAAAGGCTCTAAATGTATGTTGTAAAGATTATTTATGTTATTGTTATGTTTTTATATTCTTGTAGTAAGCGTTCACGTGGGCCTAATGGGTTTTACTTTGAACTTTAAAAGTTCCAGTTTCTTTTGCAATATTTAGGGACAATGATCTGCTGTCTGAAGGGCTTCAATTGAGTTTGTATTGACGACATTATCGCGATGTTAAGTTATAATGTTGCCAACATCGTATAATTTATGCAAAAAGTGCTCCAACATACTAACATCGTGAATACTAATAGCATATTTAGCTTTTATAATCAATTCCTGTACCTCACCATTATTATTTCTCATATTATATTTTTCCAGAAACCATACAACGAACTTTATTTATCCTTACAGTATTTTTCTTTGACGTTATTTCGGTTCAAGGATAAGGCTAGAAGAATAAGTAATCATGCATTGTATGGAGTTAACCATAAATTTTTTAACGAAAAATTATTTAATCATCGACAAATGTCGAATGAAAAATGTAGTTACGCTTGTATAAGAAAAGTCGATAAAATTATACGAAATAAGAGTACAAACCGATACTGAATTGTCTTTCATATGTTTAAAGTTATTGATTTGGGGAATAAGTGCATTAGAATCATCGAGCAAAAAGACAATAGAGGGAATGTAAAGGTAGTGGGGGCAAACATATTGTTAGACAGGAAGTGCGATCTTTAGAGGCCACATTAAACAAGGAAAGAGAGTCTCTCTCCTTGTTTGACATCAAATTTAGTTGGGTTATGTTATTGTTTGTCCCAAATGTCACACGAAATCTTATTTATATTGAAGTTTTTTAACAATTGTGTCGCATTTTACACTCTTATCATTAATAATTAATTAAAACTTTCTCGTCTAAGACACATTCTGCGAAATATTATATAGCTACTGTTGATAAGTGTCGGAAAATTTAAATTTGGCGCATTCGCATTTCCGGATATGTCCGCCATCAGAGGCCACTTTTTTGGTCTCCTTTTTATAAGGATTAGATTCCCTCTTTTGTCTTATTGCTCGATGATTAGAATACAGTCACTTTGTTTAGAAAGGTGATTGCTTCGATGGGTATGACTACAATATTATTTTATAAAAGGGCTTTCGATGTATGTAAATTACTTAATAACATGTAGCTGTCGCGCTTAATATTGAGCATTTAAAAAGGACAACAAACAATACATGTTATAAAAATGAGGACTAATTGATAGAGGACTGAAGTAAAAAACGATAAAATTACGAAGCAATGTGTGAATTTAGATAAATGTGAGGCGTCAGGCTACACAAGGTGGATGGGTTCAGATGTTCAACGCTGAAATGAATATTGTCCAATACGAAGAATCTATGAATGTATAGGGGAGCAAGACCAATAAAGACATTTTACACAAAAAGCTAAGATCCTAATCTACTTTAATTAATTTAACAGCTTTAAAGCATATACAGGAGTGAGCATAAGTCAGTTGGAAAATTAACAAAAAAATTATGTATTTACAAAAAGTCTTTAAAATATTCACCATTCATCTCAATACACTCCAAATATTGAAAATATTAAAAAAATTAAATAAAGAAGAATAACTTAGTGGCACACAATTCGCAATCACCTTGGAACCAGAGAAGCACTATTTAGTATTCAAGTTATGATACAGAGATATCGGCCATCCGGTTTGTATGTATTTTATTGACTTTGAAAAGACCTTTGCTCGAGTAAAACGTACTTAAATGATAGCCATTATTCAAAAGATCTTGGTTTGCGGGCTTACAAAATCCAACTTATGCAGGAATTGGAGCTACACGACCAACTACCAATGTGTAGATGCGGTGAATGGGCCCTAAACGAGATTGATGTTGATCCCGATTTTCATAAGCGTCAGCAAACAAAACTGCTACATTTGGAGTGAGAATAATCTTCAAGTGTATATTAAGAGACCATTACATCTAGAAAAACTGACTATTTTTTGTTCTTTATGGGCTGGTAGAATCATTGGTCCGTACTTCTTCAAAAATGATGCTGGCCAGAACGTTACAGTCAATGATGACCGCTATAGATCCATGATTATTGACTTTTTCATTCCTCAATTGAACAACCATGATGTGCAGGAGCTGTAGTTTCAACAAGATGGAGCAGCATTTGTGGCCTCCAAGATCGTGCGATTTAACACCGTTGGACTATTTTCTTCGAGGATATGTGAAGTCGCTACTCTACGCCGATAAGCCTGAAACGATTGACCACTTGGAGGACAACATCATAGATTAAATATATATAAGTAGAGATAGATAGGCAACTCTTTAATACCAAAAATTGCAATGTATACAGCGCCCTCTGCCTGGTTTAGTCATGAACTAAATGGGTAATGACGCGGCGGGAATTTTAAACGTTCGAATAAACTTTGTTGTTAATTATTGTAGTAAAACAAGATTCTACAACATAATGCAAATTATAAAAAATAATCGACAATTGTTTCTTACATTAACATTAACGATTATTTTTTGTAATTTGCATTACATTGTGGAATCTTTTATTGCAATTATGAACAGACTGCACATAATAGGAAAAGAAAGGAAGAAAAACAAAATTCAAAAATTAAAATATTTATTTAAAAAATTAACGACACAATTTACAAGTAACAAAATTATTAAACGTAAACATACTTACTTGGTGGTAAAAATAAAGATGGAATAGCATCTTTTTTAATAGTGGATTTATTTATTAGTCCAATGTATTGTGCATCTGGCCCAAAATGGACATTACATACACGGTATGATTTTCGTACCTTCTCCATTGGCATTTCTTGTAAATTGGGATAGCCAATCCTTTTAATCCAAACATTATACAGCTACAAAAAACATACAAGAATTAGTGTCTAATAGATATAGTATAAAAAAATATATTTAAAGTCCATATCAATAATAGCAATGTAAATCATATTATCTATTACTTCTTTCCTTTTTTTGTTGTATCATCTGTAAATACTTCAGTTTCTGGATATTTTTACATTTGTTCTAACACTTCTAACACAAGCAAGGTTAAAACATTTTAAGGTTAGAGATACATACTTACGAATATCTTGTTTGTTAATCGTTATTAAAATATTAATGGCAAATCAAAATAAAAGCTATTATTCATTTTAATATTAAAATAAATATTAATTATGACTTACCTCTTGATTTTTTGGAAAAATATGCATTTGAGCATCTTTTTGGTAATTTTTGCAGCCGGGTACACAGTATTTAAACACCATTTTAAAGATTTATTAAAAAATTTTCAGATAAACTGAATTTTTACTTTAAAGTAAAAGTCTTTGCTATAAACTATAAAGCCAAACTGTGAGTAAAAAAAAAAACAACATTCGCTGCGTTATTGCCGACATACGTCCATAAATGTTGGAGAAAGTCATCAATTCGAAAAAGCATCTTTGTTTTATTTCATTTTAAATTAGAATTGTATGAGAAAGAGAAGGCATTCAGCCTTTTTATATGCAAAACATTTTGCAACATTATTTTACGAAAACTACTTAATCGATTGTGCTAATATTTTGTGTAGTTTTTATTGTATTAAAAAGATTTTCTGTATATATGATTTACGCAAATGAGGTTGATTTAGAACACATACCGCCTGGTCTATAACAGATAACTACAGGCTTGTAAAAGTTAATATTATTGGCCATTTCGTTTTGGATAGATGGCAAAAAACAATTTTTTTATTTGGTATATTTCATAATAAAATGTATCTGTTTGATTAGTATGCTAACGGTTTTTAGGTAGGGTGTATAAATTTTAAACTTCCTAATCGGTATTCCTAAAATAGGGATATCGTATTTTAATATTCAGTTTTCAATAAATTTATAGCAGGAAAGCATTTTACTGCGGTTAATACATTCGGTACCAGGACTTGACGACAATTTACTAAGCCGTTTCTAGTCACGAATGGCACTAGGATTAATTAGATAATAACGATCCATTAGAAGATTTTATGATGAATATACCTATCAAACTAAAAGGTTTTAAAAATGTAATTTTTAGATACACGTATCCTTCATTATTTTATAGAGTGTTACGTTTAGTTTTTTTATAAAAAAGAATATTTCTTCTATACCGCGTTTTAAACGTTAGAATCAGTGTGGTTGTATATTGCAAGCGGGTTTGCCATATTTTTGCCATTCTATAAACTATCGTAAATAAATCCATCTTTTTGTATTCCACAGCAATTAACAGCGATAATCCTCCATAAGTAGGTACCTATTACTTTCATTTCATTCCTATTTATTCCTATCCGTACCTATTCATTCTGCATTCACTTTAATTCAGTTATTCTCTCTTCCAAATCTCCTGCTGGTACTCTTCTTAACCTCTTACACTCCCTTCTTACTCTTATGCAATTTGTCCTCAGATTTTCAAGCTGATCGTTCCACCAGTATGGTTGTTTTCTTTTATACCTCCCATTTGATCTTACACAAGCCAACTCCTGTGCATCACTCAGACCCTCATTTACCTCACGCACATCCTCACATCCCGGACCAATCAAACCAGAAGCACCTACAACTTTCTGACGGTACTGAATAATTATTTTTTCTTTCAATTCCCTCTTGAGCAGTCGATAAAAAAAGGTTAATAAAAAACATTTACAGTGTTGAAGTTTTAGACTATTTTATGTTAGGCTATTTTAATTTTTTTACATTAAGCCTCCTTAAATTACGTTTCTTATTAACTCTATATTTAAAGACAAGAAATTACTGCACACAATTGAATTTTGTTCAGTTGGCAAACAGCCAGAAATAATATTACATTTGAGATCGATATTTTACATATTTTACATATCTTGAGTAAATTTAATTGTTAACAACATTTAAACTGACACCTCCCAAACCTACATGAACAAAAGCATTTCATTTTACGAAGTGCCTGAGTAGGGTTAATTAACCCTCGACGATGAAATTTCGAAACCCGCTTCGAATAATATTCCGGTTACGATAGAAAACCCTTAAAATAAGCTACACAAACCTTTGCCGATACCGAAACAAATTCGGAATTGCTAATGAAATGCTATCGAAAGAGAACAAGCATTAATTATTGTCTCCAATATAACGCCTCCCAGTCTCTTCCACTTCATTAAGATTTTATCGAATAGGTTCCCCCAAAAACATATTGGTTTTAACGGAATTGTGTAATATTTTTTACAAATTCCACCCAAAGATAATTTAAGAAAATTTTACTTATTGAAAAATACCTACTTTCCAAAAGTTTACATAGGATAAAAAGGGAAAATAATTAAAAACGTATTGTTGGACACAAAAAAAACCAATATTTATAGAATTATCAGTGTTAGTAATTTCACAGAAACTTTATATGGTAGGTTTTTCAAGGGAAGAATTGCATTTCCAAGACACCGAAAAACAAAGCATTTTTAGCATTAGAGTTTGGATAATACATTTATGTTACAATAAATCGTCATTTTAAAACTTTAGGTCAAACTGGCAACAGGTGTATGTTCTCAAAAAACTTAATATTTAGTCTAAATTTATCATGTCCTTCTGTTCGTATAATTTTATCAATTATATATTTTACATAACGATGTTTATGTAATAAATAAGTCTCAGCAATAAACACTATAAACTAATTTGCTTAAGTTCAAAATCAAAATTAACAAGAACATTAAGACCATAGTTATAATGCCAACAGGAGAAACAGAATGCATAGAACTAAAAGGAGGAATCCGCCAAGGAGAATCGCTCAGCCCATTGTTATTCAATATGGTGATGAATCAAATAATTCACGAAGTAAGAAAACGACACGCATACAAAAGTAGCTCCACACCTTCAATATCACCACAATGATCAGTAAAGAGCAGCGTAGATGCAAACTAGAAATAGACGGCAAAATTGTAGAACAGTAATGAAATTTAATTACCTAGGAGTAGAGATCACTAGTGACAGGGATATAAGAACAGAGACCACAAGGCAAGCATCAAAAGCGGCAAGGATAAGTGGTTACCTCCGAGAAACCATATGCAGAAACAAATATCTGACCACGGAAAGCAAAATGAAAGTATACAAGACGAATCGTAACATATGCAGCGGAGACAAGGACCGATACAAGAAAGACGAAACAACAATATCGAAATGAAAGTATTAAGATCAATAGCGGGCATATCATTAAGAGACAGACAAACCAACAAGTATACGCGAACAATGCAAAATTTAAAATATTAACATGTGGATAAAAACATGGGACCAGATACATTAGCGAACATCTGTAAAAACAACAAGCCGTATAGCAGAACACCCGTTGGAAGGCCGCCAAAAAGGTGGAAAGATAATGTACAGTCAACGACTGAAACAGAATAAGAGGCAGACCAACAGGAGTAATCCTAGTCACACGAAGAAGAAGAAGAAGAACAAATTTCTGATGAGTTTTCTTAATTTTAGAAACTTGTTGATCGCTAAGATAAAAATTATATATCTTACTGAAACAGAAACTTTATATATCTTATTATATATTTTACTGAGACTTTACAGAAACTTTTTTCTTTTCGATTATTTCATATCTTTATATATTTAAGTTTGCAAAACAGTAACATATTTTTTATAAAACAAATATACCATCAATTTACCTATCATAGCAGCTACTTGTTCTTGTAATTTGGATAACTCAATAAGAAATCCATTTCCTTCTGCTTCCTGTTGCGTAAATTTTAAAATAGAGTAATGATTTTACGAGCTTGTGCACTCAAAATCTAATTTTTTACGGTACTTTCGGTATTAATTATAATACAAAATTATTTCACATTTTAGTTTTTGGTATCGAAACTCAAAAAATAATTTACGATTTAAGAAGTTATCTGGCAACGCTGCAAACCGCCTAAAATTGGTGTCCATTGCTAATTAAAAGGATGTTTATATTTCGCTCACTTTCAGACAATTGAATCGTCATTCCTCGATATACTAAATACAATGACCTTGAAGATTGCAGCTAGTTGTGCCTATCTGTACCTATTTTTTTCTCAATTTGAGCTGTCTTTACCCTCTGCCCTCTCTCCGTTGCACAGAACTCACTTTCTAGAGGCATCTGTCAGATGTATATCACAGAGATATATCCCAAACACACAAATAAATCCTACTAGCTGAATTTATCAATGTAAATAAACAATTGGGCCATGTTTATTCTCTTCGAAGATTACAAGACACAATTCGAAATGTTAAACAACCCGTAGCTTGGGGAATTTATATGATATATAGGACGCAATTCTTAATGTATTTCTCTTCGGAGAGTTCAAGAAGTAATTCGAAATGTTAAATAAAAGTTTAGACGACATTTTTACGATATACAGAGTGGAAAAAATGCTATAATGTTATAAGCTTAAGATATTTAGGAATGTTTGTTGAGTATTTCATCGTTTTGATATTTTGCTTCAAATAAGCTAAACATTTGTTACATTGAAACCAGAAAAGGGATCGAATAAGGTAAAAATGTTAGTCATTTCATCTATTTGTTGTGTTTTATTCGAGCATTTTTGGACATAGGCCTCCCCTTGTCTTTTCTACTAACTTTTTTCTTTTATATTTTCGGGATCGTCAATTTATCTGCTTATTCCTTTCCATTCATCATTTTGTCGAATAGTACGACCTTTAAAATATTATTTAAGTTTTACCATATCAGAATTTTCCATTTATTTATTTTTCAAACTTTAAGTTTTATATACAAGCAATTGCTTTGCATGAATTTTTATATATTTGTAATTTTATTAATATATACACTTGCCACATGTGAAGGATACCTAATACTCCAGTCGTCAGAGACGAACATCCCACTGAACCTCCAAAAATCATACGAACAAGTTTAGTTTAGCTAAGAATGTCATTTTTTGGGACCCTACAATATATTATGCACAAAAGTTTACCACTCTTATCACCGGCCTCCCTCTAAAATCTCTATTATAAGGGGGAAATGGAAAAAATCGGATTTACTAAGAATCTGTAAGGCCTCTAGAAAAAAATGTTTTAAATAAAGTTCGAAAAGGAGCATACTAACTTAAGAAAGGATCACTACAGGAGCAATGCGACCAATTTGTGGCAATAATGTTAGAAGACTCTAAGTTTTCCAGAGTAACAACTAACACATCCACGGAGGAAGCTAAGCTACCTGAGAAAAGGAATGCCAAACGTTTAGAACGTTTCAAACAATGAGGAGATGTCAGAAACCATTTCCTCGGTTCAAATTATATTTGACAGCTTTCAAAAGGCAAAGGTTTTTGTTCTATGTATAGAGCAATACTCTTATTTAATGAATCGTAGCATTTTAGTGAGATCATAAATATAGCTTTGGGAATAGTTGGGGAAGCAGTCTATTATAAATTTTTACTTCAACAACAACTATAATGTAATAATTTAGTAGCTGTCAATAAAACGTAATTTTACTACGTGAGTTCCACATTTTATTTTATCATCGTCGATCGAGAAGAATCGGACAAATAAAATAGTTATTTTTAAAATTAAATTATAATTAAAAACTAATGTGAAGACACTTGCAAGAACGTTAATATAAAGTGAATAAAATTAAGTAGAATGAGTACGTGAATGAGTCGGTGAGTACTAAAGAAATGCAAAATCTGGCTACAGTGAAAAAAAAAAAATAAAATACAAAAACAACAACAAATGATGTAATGGAAGGTTAAAATTTTGTCGGATTTAATACGACAAAAGCTTATTTTGTTTCTCTGCCGACGGAAAATGAGTTATAATGAGAACTTTTCCGCCAAGGGCAAAAATAAGATTCTTGGCCTAATTACATAATTTACCCGCAAAATCATTAGTAAAGTGTAACGCAAGCATTAAGAACAGCAAAAGGAACGTCTGCAAACAGGATTAAAAGTTTTCGTTAGGACGCTGTGCAGAAGAAGCTATTAAGTTTAATTTAATTCGGTCCAACGCCATGCCTTTAGCAACTCCAAGAAATCCATAAACCTGTTATAATCCTTATTTATGAGTTTAGGATCAGAATCCAGATTTTTATTAAATTTCAGAAAAAATATTTCAAGAAATTCTTTTACACCGTGAAATTCGATGCGATAAAAAGCGAAAGTTTCCATGTTTTCTCCCAAGAGACGTTCTCACTGTTTACTTTTTTCATTTTTGGCGTCATCTATATGAGCTTGAGGATGTCGTTGATATTTTTTAAATAGAAATATGTTATAATAGAAATATTAATGTTTGTATTTTGAGAACGATGTCCGAAGTGGAAATTGAAACGTCAATAAACTTACTTTAAACTTTAAAAAAAATATGGTAGTACAATTATAATCAAAGCATAGGCAAGACGTTATCAGACAGAGAAAACCGTAGGTAAAAATACTGCATCTGACAAACAAAAATAGTGTCAAGATACAAAGAGCTGAATAGGACAGTTGGAAACAAATAATATCTGCCAAGATACAAGAAAAAAGTAAAGTGATAAGAGATTTGAAATAAAACATAATGACAGAGAACTAAACTTGATGGTCAAAGAAGAAGACTATGGGAACATAAAAATTTTTCTGCTGTAACAAATAAAAACAACGAACAGAATTAGAGTTTGAAACACAAAAAAATATGGAAACAATATTTAAAAGATCTATTTAATACAGTACTTAACCTATATAGTACATTGTAAACGTTGCCAAAACTACGGTCACTCAAAAAACCAAAGCACATTACCTTATAGATGTGTTAAATGTACTGGAAATAATGATTATCGGAATTGCGAAAAATACAAAAATGATGGAAAACTAGCAAAATGTACCTTATGTGGAGAGGCCCATCCATCCAATTATAAAAAATACTAGGCTAATCTAGAGATATAAGCGAGTTGATACCCAAATAAACATTTGAAATCATTACAAACAAACAAAGGCCCCCAAATGACCACCCTAATCAGTGACACCAACCACAATGAAAACACACACTCACCAACTAAACGCACACATACAGAAGTAGTTCAAAATCAGCAACCTATAACTATGCTACAACCAACAACAAACGGAAATCAACAAGACAGTCAATTTCACTTTATCACAATCATCTCGAGTTTACAGAAAACAATGGAAAACCAACAACAAACAATAAATGTATTGGCACTAGAAATACAACAGTTAGGAGAATTCGTTCTTAAAAAAATTGATGGCTTTACAACTACAACTAATAAGAATTGCTAAATGAAGCCCAAATGGATTTTTAAAATGTATACAAGAAATCGAAATATTCTTAGCCATTAATAAAGTAGTGATGAAAGGTGGACGAAGAGATTATTGAGTGGATGACGAGGTTAGACAAAAGAAGTAGAGGACTACCCCCTACTCGTTGGACTGACGATCTCAAGAAAATGTCAAGAAATTGGATGAAAAGTGCTCAAGATAGAGCACAATGGACAAAAATGAGGCAGGCTGGGTGATGATGATGAATAAAGTAAACATTCTATTAGTATATGAGACGCTCTTATTCGGCAGTGCACAATTTAAAATTATCTCGCATAACTACAACTCAGCACATCTTGATGCAAAAAGAAACCCCAAAGGCGGAGCAGCAATAATAATTAGGAATCGAATACCGAAAATCGAAAAATACTTCCTACAAGTAACTTTAATTTACAAAGAAGACAATTTTGGCCTACTATTCATTTCAGCAATTTATTCTCCGCTAAACTATCAACCTTTGATGGTTTGATGGCTAACAAGAAAGGATTTGAAAAACTTTTTAGATCATTAGGACCCAGGTTCTTAGTGGACAATTCAAAATACAACAGCTGGGCCTCAAGATTATTTATTTAAAACCAAATTCCATTTATCAGAAGAGAAGATTTAGAATGACAGATCAGAAAAAAGCAAACATTTTCGCTTAACACTTAGAAAAGGTGTTTGAGCTGCTAACAAACAGGCCAAATGAAGATGACGACATCTATGAATATTTAGACAGTTCCACTCAAATCCACCCAAATTGGCAAATTCTAACGAAGTAAAAATTCTAATAAAAACCTCAATAAAAAGAAGTTGCCTGGACATAATCTGATAACGGCCAACATATTAAATAATCTACCCAGACACAGAATAGTGAGTCTTACACCAATCACAAACTCGATACTAAAAACAGGCTACTTTACTTCATAATTAAAGTTATTACGATTCCAAAACCAGGAAATCCTTCACATGAGATTATATTCTACCAACCCATCAGATTTTACCAGTTATGTCCAAAGTTGGAGTGAAAGTCATTACAAGTAGAGTGATTCTTAGAATATAGAACAACAATATTATATCTAACCATCACTTCAGTTTTCGCCAAAAATAAGACACAACTGAACAAAAAAAATCATACCTCGAAGAAAGACTATTTTATGCACGATACGACGAAAGTGTGTCAAATATTCACAACATAAAGTCATGGGACCAATTCTCTACAAAACTTTTACAGCTGATTTCAAAACTGGAGAAGAATCCACAATCGCAAATTTGGCAGATTACAGTGCAATTCTGATCAAAAATCCAGATCCCATACTGTTCTCGAACGCGACTAGTTCGCGCTCGAGACGCATCGCCCACCCCTCATTTTTCCCATTGGTCCCTGACCTGGAAATCCCTATTTATCGCTACTTCAGCGTGTATAAAAATAGGCGATTTTCAGGTCAACCAAGTCAGTCCTTCACGGACTCTCCGAGAGCTTAGTTGCTGTCAGGGCTCTGCTTCCTTTTTAGCTTTTCATACTCTGTGGCTGAGTATTTATTCTACTACAATTTGGTGTTTTATTTCAACTTAATAGTCGTCATGTAAAAAATAACTCATCTTTCTCAAGACGAGTCATCAGATGAGAAAACTTTTTACAAGTCCATAACCTATAAGTGGACTTGGGTAGGGGTGCTTACGTTGACGTCTCCGAAGCCCTCTACAGAGCACCCGGAGGCAATAGAAGGAAGTTGAACCACTATGTGTTCCCCCGCGGGGACATGGCGCCCGACAACGTGGATTATTCCGATCCCAGCTCAACTCACAGCAGAAGGCCATTGACCATTGACTTCAACATGGGTTGAAGTCAAGAGAAGAACGGGGAGAACCACGGAGTGTTAGAATGCTATCTGACACTCCGACATCGAGGCCTTCTGCAGACCGGGTGCCTTTGACGTGCAGGCGACTTTGACGAGCCAGCCTTTTTTGAAGTCAGAAGCCCCAGATGCCAATGGAAGTCCCGGAGCAGACCCAGTCATCGCCCCCTACCGAAAGTGGTTGGACGACCACATAGGCTTCGGCACCCTGGTACTCTGCAAAACCCCGTTGGATATGGCAGATGGGATGCGGACGACCGAGAAGAAGACGAACCCGTTGGAGGAGTCGGCACACCGATCGAGAATAGACCTGCAGGAGCCGGAGATGCCGTCAACGCCACCGACACTTCCCCGTTAGTGAAGTGTGTTGTGAGTTTCAAAGACAATTTGGTTTTATGAACTTTTTGCATTTTCATGTATTTTCTTTTCATGTATTCCACATGTATTTGTATTGTATTTTTTATTGTAATTTTTTAATAATTCAATAAATTTCTTTCACAGCCACAGAGTCTCCAGAGGAAGGGGGATGTTCTCGAACGCGACTAGTTCGCGCTCGAGACGCATCGCCCCGCCCCTCATTTTTCCCCATTGGTCCCTGACCTGGAAATCCCTATTTATCGCTACTTCAGCGTGTATAAAAATAGGCGATTTTCAGGTCAACCAAGTCAGTCCTTCACGGGCTCTCCGAGAGCTTAGTGCTCTCGAGGCTCTGCTTCCTTTTTAGCTTTTCATACTCTGTGGCTAAGTATTTATTCTACTACAATTTGGTGTTTTATTTCAACTTAATATTCGTCATGTAAGAAATAACTCGTCTTTCTCAAGACGAGTCATCAGATGAGAAAACTTTTTACAAGTCCATAACCTATAAGTGGACTTGGGTAGAGGTGCTTACGTTGACGTCTTCGAAGCCCTCTACAGAGCACCCGGAGGCAATAGAAGGAAGTTGAACCACTATTTGTTCCCCAGCGGTGACAAAAGCAGCTGAAATATTACAACAAACCATTCATTTAATTGGAATATGGGTTAAGAAATCGAAGTTAAAGATTAATGAAGCAAAATCTATTGACGTTTTACTTGCAATTTAGGAAATACTTAGGAATTTATTTGAGTTATTAGTAATACTAGTAGTACTAATATTAGTAGTGCTAGGAGTTAACAGTTATTGGACTAAAACTCTTGCCTACATATTATGTTCGTTCAATAAAAATGCTTAGTGTTACTTGTTTGTTTGTAAGTAAAAGATTGTATTTTAAAACATATAAAAATAACAAAAAGAAATATATTTGATGATCAAAGAACAAAAAAAAAATCTATACCAGATGCGAAAAATCTATACCAGAGTAACTGCCAGAGGAACAAAAATTATTCTCGCATTTGCAGATGATGTAGATGCAGTAGCACAGACAACACTGGAAGTTAAGGATATAGTATCGAACTTTGAAGAAGCAACACTAAGCGTAGGCCTGAAAATAAACGAAGAAAAAACTAAATACATGGTGGTATCAAAAAAGGAACGACAGCGAATAAGACAAAACATTACCATAAACGATCATAATTTTGAGGTGGTCAAAGAATTCAAATACCTAGGAGCAACAATTACCAGTGAAAACACAGGAGAACGGGAGGTTGAAATACGAATACTGGCGGGGAATAAATCATTCTTTGCCATTCAACATCTAATGAGGTCAAAGCTTCTCTCAAGGCGTGCCAAAATCCAAATGTATAAAACCATAATACGACCAGCAGTGTCATATGGAAGTGAAACATGGACATTGAGAAAGAAAGAAATCAATAAGCTATTAGTATGGGAACGCAAAATCCTACGAATTATATATGGTCCTTGCAGGGACAGCGTGACAAATGAATGGAGGGGCAGATACAACAATGAAATAGAGACTCTCTTCGGGAAAGGAAACATCGTAAGATACATAAAAGCCAATAGATTAAGATGGGCAGGCCACGTGGTACGGAGTGATGACGACAGATTGATTAGCAATGTGTTTTGGGAAAGACCAGATGGTAAAAGATCGACAGGAAGGCCTAGAAAAAGGTGGAAAGACACAGTCAGGGAAGACCTGGAGAAGATGGAAGTAAGGCCATGGGAAATATTAGTACAGGATCGGAATCAATGGAAGGCAATAGTAAACGCGGCAAAAACTCACGAAGAGTTGTAAAAGCCAATGATGATGCTGATGAAAGAACAAAAAAACAGCTACAGATAGACAAAGATCAGAAATTGACTATACTTATAGAAGGAGTTAAATAAGCTATCTTAGAAACAAAGAGCAACAAAGCACCTTGGGAATTCACAATAAAAACACCCAAAATGGAACACCCCGGTCACATTATGAGGAACAGGAAAGATATGGATTGTTGCAACTAATTTTATAAAGAAAAATAAAAGGAAAACGCGAACCAGGAAGGCGAAAAAGTTGCTGGCTGAAAAGCTACGTACGTGGTTCAACACAACAACCACAAATCTTTTTAGAAAAGCAATATGAAAAGTACAGATTGCCATGAAAGTCGCCAACATTCGCTTATGGCTTGTTTTTACCTCAGAAAATAATGTTCTAGTGTATATTATCGCTCCGTATCCATTGATCGAGACGAAATCATCTCTTCGGGGGTATGAATGATCATTTTTGGTCCAAAATTCTTGTACAAATATTTTGAATGGCATTATTACTGGAACAATCCATCCTAATGGGTTATATATAGTTGGTCCTCCCACTAACACTTGCCTTTTTGTTATCTTTTTATGTTTTGTTCTATTTCTACTATATAATCCTGTGTATTTGAATTCTCTCTGCCCTCTTAAATATTTGAATCTATGAACTTACCCTTGTATAAACTAACATGTATATCTTTCAGAAACAAAAACCACAAAAATCGCATTTACTTCAGCTTTCACTATTTGTTTTTTCATGACTTTTCTTTTTTTTCTTTGGGAATAAATTTCCGAACATACGAATATCGTTTCCCTTAGAATAGAGAAATCTTTTCTCCAAAATCAGTGAAAAATATCCAGACAGGTCGTTTGGAGTTTACATTTTTCCTCAATCGTAAAATATATCTTATCAAGCTCGTTCGCAATAAAAAGTTGAAAGCTGTTTACTGCTTTTTCTCCTTCGTTAATATCTTTGTGGATGTATAAGGGCGGTGTTATTAAAGGCCTAAATACACTATTTCAGAATAACACCAAACAGCTAAATATTAAAGTAATAAAATCTGATATTTGGAGTTATGATGTTGACTTCCATGATTTTATGGTTGTACATATATTTCACAAATATGTAAATTAGTACAATCTGCTCATATCTTTGAATAATGAATAAGTTGCTTATTTATTAGTAATTCTCTTTTTATGGAGATTAACGATAAATATATAAAATGATGTATGTGATGGCTGTTATTGAAAGTGCAAGTAATCTAATCCCCCTGGACCTTTCGTCGTGCAATATGTGATCTAATTCGTTCTAAATACAATAAGTTTGAGACCCTCCCATGCAACAATTATTTAATCATTTTACAACATACTTGCTTCTCTCCCAGATTATTGTCATATCTATACATATTCATCCAAAACTATTGATGGTGTGAGATCAGCGATTATAACGCTGTAACATTTTATTACAGTTTAAATTATCTTCCAGTTGCAGTATTTACTGTGAAGAACTCAATTCTGCAAGCCCTCATCTTTTCCTTGACCTCTAATCTCTCCCATTGAAGTATGTTCATAATTTCTTTAAATTATTCCCTTTGGAGAATTATTTTCACGCCGTCTATGCCTACATATTCTTCTTTAAAAAAGCCTTACAACTAACCCGATAGCACCGACCAATTGGTTACGCCCTTTTTTAACAAAGAAATAGCTTCGACAAATGTTTCCCGTTCTCTTTATCAAGCTTTGCTAAATAGAAATCTTTCCTAGTAACAAAGGAAAAAGGCCCTATTGTGAAATCTTTGCTCTAGCTTCTCAGAAAAACAGAAGAGTTGTTTTTCGGAGAAAGATAATTTCTATCGGTAGAGAAAGGGTAAGCTACGAAAATGAACCCCAGTAGCCCGGCTATTTAATATCAATTTCGCGTGGCACCCTTCAGCCAATATCCCCTCTCTGTTTCACCTATCGCTTGTCTAAGCCCGTCGAAGTTCAGAAGTCATTTTCCAGTTAGTTCCTGTGGCAAGCGGTTTATCTTCATCAAACGGCGGTAAGTGGATTTTCAATTCACCCTTATCTATATAAAATATCTTTACACAGTGTGTCCTATGTTAACTATTTTCTCTTTTGTCAAACAGACGTCTTCCAATTAGAAGGAACGACGTCACTTTTGTTTGCCGTTCATTCTTCCACAGCTTCATTCTTTCACCGCTACGTTCATTCACCTCTACGATTCATTCATCTCTACATTCAGTCATATCTACGTGTTTTTATACTTTCATTTATCTCGACTACTCATTACTACCTGTACTGTTCCCGTCTGGCTGTCTCTTTTCATCGGCCTAAATCAATTTGAGGGATTACGCTTAGAAGACCGTAAGTCATCGTTGCGCCTGTCGTCCCGACTACCTGTTGCAAGGACCGAAGTCAAGTGCCTTTATTGAGGGCGATTATCTGCATCCACCTGTATTATACTAGTTCTGTGAGTATAATTTTTATTGACCCGTGACGCACTGAGTAACTAGTGGAGCAACTTGGTGGCGCCACCAGTTGCCTAGTCTAATAACGGCCTAAAGCTCAACTGCGATACCTAAATCGTTAGAAGTTGATTTATGACTCCAGTTCAGTGTACCTTACCTTCATGTAAGAACCTCAATGTAAAAACTTAGTAACTTCATGTTTACGTATTCTCAAGGCGTAAAATTCACGTGTTTGACGAATATTGACGTAGATACAATTATAATGTTCCTTGCCTTTTTCTAGTTCTTGAGGATACTAAATTATTCATAATTATTTTTCAAAAAGATATTTTTTGTTTGTATTTAATAATAAATTTTGCAATAACTGATATCATGCCATTTAACTGTTCAGTAAACATTGTGATAGTACATTTACATTAACAACTATACCTCAATATAATTTTGTTGACGAACTATTTGCTTTTTATTTTTTATATAATATGAATTTATATTTTTGTGTTTCTCTTCCAGGCATTTTTTATTGATTTATACTATTATTTGTTTGATCGTATATTTATTGTATATGTGTCGAAATATTAATTGTGTACCGCATAATCACGATACCTTTTCTCTCACGGTTTACTTCATTCTCGCGTATTTTAACTGTATCTTACCTTTCTCGTTATCTTCTTCAATATACCTTAAGGTTTCACTGTTCCTCTAAAAATAGGGTGGTGTCCAAATAACTTCTCTTCTCATCTAATTTGTTGTCTCTGTGTTGTCTGTACTTCTTTAACTGATCCGTGATATTTGAGCTGTAATAAGAACCCCGACCAAGATACCTCTACCAGACTGAAGCCCAAGCCTAGTACCATTCTTTGTGTAACACCTCACCTTTGTGAGGGTACACCATGATGGATCTTCTCCAAGTTTGTACTGGGCGACCTGTTTTCTAACGTGATCAAAGAGTAAATTTTAAAGTTGTTGGTACTATCCAAGCTAGTTCATCTTTTAATAGTAATTTATGTACATTTTTAAACTTTAAATATTGTCATATTTTTATAACATTATTTTATTTTCAGAATGATGGAGGTCGTAGAAATAGCGAAGACGCACAACTCGATGAAGAATGCGAGAAAGTGTTTGCCATGGATAATGATTCCATCGGCTTTGATTTCCACGATCCTCCTTTTACTGGACAACCTAAATTTGGTGAAAAAGATTACAGTGGTAAGTGTTTTTCTATATAAAAATTCAAATTCAACTACAAGTTCTTGACTTATAAGTTAGATTCCTAATGTAGTGAGTTAAGTTGTTCCTTTTCTGAACCTGGATCTAAATATACACTTGGTGATAAATTCGGAGAGTGTGGAAAGGGACTGCATCTGGTGTTGTAGGAAGCGATGCTAAGATAATTGTCTTAATAAATCGTTTGGAGCTCATGCTATCCAAAGGTTCATCTTTATTTCCACCATATAAAGATATGAAAAAACGTCCGACAACGACAATGAGCAAAGACGGCTTGATTTTTCTTTGATGAGAAATAATGCTGTTCTGCTAAATAACTAATGTGGGAAGACGAAGAATATCCTGGCTTAAGAACTTAAGGGAATGGTTTGAATGCAGTAGTGCAGAACTTTTTAGAGCGTCAGTCAACAGAGTCTGCATAGCCATGATGATTTCCAACCTTCGATAGAAGATGGAACTTAAAGAAGAAGAAGCTAAATAACTTAGGTCTGTAAAATTTTGATGAATTTAAGTTTACCGATCTTGTAAGTTGCTGTTTTTGTATCGCATCCTGAAAAAGCATGAAGAAATATCAAGTTCTCTGCTATGGCGTCACCATATATAAAACTTATAGAACAGTACAATTGATCCTACTAACAACATTTTAAAGGTTTAAAAAATACATTGAACTCTTCCTTTCTAATTCCGTGAGCAAGTTAAGAGTGTCAATGTCCTCTGCTACGATAGGTACAGAATCATAGAATTGGGACGCAGCAAGTGCAGAACGGATAATGACTGTATCTGCATCTGATTCAGCCTGGTCGACATTAAAACCCATCTCTGAGAATTTGATGTATATTAAGTTTGTTTTATTCTATTCATTACCAAGAAATTTATCAAAATTCAATACGCCTGTACGTGGCGAAATATGTAGCACAATTGAAAGAATATCTAGAGGGGGAAGAAACAGCTGAACCTCCTGAACAAAAATTATAACAACTTGTTGGGAATTTATCTGTATTGATCAGACAGCAATTGACGGATTTGTAGTTATCTGTTTTATTTGCGTAAAAACAACTCAAATTCCTACAATATATAAAATTAACAATATAAAAAAAAACTAATTAATTCCCATTACTTACTGTTCTCTTGCTGTCTGCTAAATTCTTAAATTATTTAAATTTTTCCCTGGGTGACAGTTTTTTTTGACGTTTTTTTATATTATATTTGACATAATTTATGGAACAGTAGCAACGGAAATTTTATGTAACATGATAAAACTAAATTGAACTAAATACATTTTATACAAATAATAAATATTCGTAACACAACTTTTCTATATATATATATATATATATATATATATATATATATATATATATATATATATATATATATATATATATATATATATGCCGGTTTAGAACGTCCTTCTCCGTTGTCCGACACCTTATTTCCATCCTCTTCTATCGTGCCAATCTTCCGTTGATAGATTCCGTTCGCTCATTGACTTTTTTATGTTTTGCTACCACTCTAGTTTGGGTCTTCCTCGCTTTTTATTCCCTATTGCGGTCCAGTTCAGTATTTTTTTGAGACATCTAGTATTTTGCATTCGCTCTACGTGTCCGTACCAGGTAAGTTGTTTCTTTCCAATATCATAAATTATCGTACCTTCTATTCCCATTCGTTGTTTTATATGGTCATTCCTCATTCTTTCTTTTCGTCAGACTCGCATAGATCTTCTTATCGCGTCCATTTCGACTGCCTCTACCTTCTTTTTTTGTCTGTGTGGAATTCTCCATGTTTCCGCTCCATACAATAGGCTGCTCTTAACCATTGTCTGGTATATATTAAATTTTCTCCTTTTTGTTATCTCCTTGCTCCACAAGATGCCATACAGACATCCTATTATCTTTTTAGCTGTAACTATTCGTTTTTCTATCCCTTTCACATCTGTTCCGGTATTGTCGAATGTGATACCTAAATATTCGTATTCTTGACATTGCAGAATTTCTTGACCGTTGTCCAACTCCAAATTTTGGCTCTGAGAGCCTACACATAGATATTTCGTTTTATTTACGTTAACTGTCAAGCCCCATTCCTCATACTCTTCTATCAGCTTTCTAATCATATATTGCATGTCGTCTTTGTCATTGGCCACTATGACCTGATCATCTGCAAACTGAAGAGTAAACAGGTATCTGTCATCTATCTCTATACCCATTCCGTTTATTTTCCTTTTCCAGTTCTTAAGTGCCGCTGCTACATATATTTTGAATAGTGTAGGAGAGATAGGACATCCTTGACGTAGTCCCTTATTCACTATGAAGGCATCTGTGAGTTTTTACCTATCTTAATTCTTGATTGTGAATTTTCATACAGTTCTTTAAGTGCAGCTATATAGTTGTGATTGATGTTCGTTTGTTCTAATACCTTCCACAGTCTCGATACTGGGACTGTATCATATGCTTTTTGTAGGTCCACAAATGTAAGACGGGTTTCCAGATGTCTAGCATTACAACTTTTCTACTACTTAGAATTCTCGAAAATGTACACTGTTTAGAAATTATTGTAAAAACTAATGATTTTCTAACTTTTGTAGTGGGTGAAGGTAGAAAAATTAATAATAACATAGGAATGTTAAAAAAATGATAAATTTTATGAATAAACATTTTAATCGTATTCTTATGAGTATTCATAAACCCGATCAACTTCGGAAAGATAAAACCCACATAGATGAATGAACTTAAATGAATTTGTACTGAAAATTATTCGTTTAAATCCCTCTATAAAATTGCTTCTCTTTAATTTTATTGTAAAATGGCCAGAAAAAAAGTTATAACCCCCAAAACAAAATTTGTTCAAAAATTTTAAGATATTTTTCTTTACAATTTTTAAATTTTCCATTTTACGATAAAAAGTAATAAAAATAAAGGCGTAGACAATTTAATTTGCTACAAATAATGTTTTATAAAATTTTCTGTAGGTTTACTAGTTAAGGCTCTTTTATCGGTACACCAAAACATAGAGACAGTATTTTCTCTGTTATTTACCGACAAAATGTCTCGAAATTTAGACACGTTATTCAAAATTATGTTACCTTTAAACTGATGGTTTTACTTTTTTAATTGTTTTTGAAAGTTCTTTTGAAATATCGGATTATGCAGTTTAAAGTTCTATTATAACCAAACTTTTTACGCCCATCACTTGAAACAGTTTTTTTTTTCTGTAATCGTTGATTTTTTTTCACCTTTCTGTGTCCAGTAATAATCGAGAAAAGCGTGTTCAAACTTGCTAAAAAATACTGAAATCTAATAGTGAAACGTGTTACTCATCATTGGCACTTAGTTTCCCCGTTATCGTCTTCGTGACGTCAAATCTCATGAACGTACGGTCAATTAGTTCGATTTGAAATCGTTTTCAAGCTATAACTGCGAAATTGTTTATTCTTTTGTGACAACAAATTGTACTTTTTTTTGATAATAATATTTTTGTTATTTTAAATTTATTATAAATAAACATTATGATGCTTTTTGCAGTCACGTTTCACAAACTTTTATTCAATACTATATTAAGCTAAGCTAAGCTAAGCTAAAAAAAATATTCCCGACAAAACTAAGTTGAATGAAGAATAATGCATTTGTTGTCATTAAACTACCCGTCGGCCGGCGCCACTGAGTAAACAGCTGTACCCGTCGTCGGCTAGCGTAAGCAATGTAGAAAAGCGCCCATTTCAAATCGCAGTGTGCTTTGATTACTAAAACAGCCTTAACGAGATACAGCGCGAAAACTTTTTGCACCTAATTTTTCCTAGATGGCGACCGGATGACAAAAGTGATGATCCCACAAACTTGAACTTAAGCTTCTACTAATCCCCTACACACAAAAAAAAATAAAATTGCGTTCTTTAAAAAATGCAACAATAAACATTACTTGTCAATAGACTAATATGGCTAAAAAAATATACAGCAATTTTCCCATTAACTCGGCAACGGGCTGAATTCCGCATCTGTTTCCAACATACGCGTTGGTTTTATGTCCCATAGCCTGTTTTTCTCAATTACCTGGAATTATTCCCTTAAGACATTACAAAACTGAGATGATAACAGTATAATGGTATTTCGGGAATCTCATGGAGCATTATTTCGTAAAAACCGATATTTTGAGTGCTTTCCTTATCATCTAATAAAATTTAGATCGATATTTTGGATTGTTCCCGTATTTGAGATGAAAGAAACGCGTGCTGGATACGTGAAGCAAAGAATAACAATTTGTATTGTTTGATTTTCTTATAACGAATTTTCCAAACCGATAGCTGGAAATTTTGAGATATCGATCTTTTCGATATCGTTTACTTTAACTAGCCTAAAGCAAAAAGAGGTAGGATTGATAGCTGAAGGGCTGTAGACCATAATACTAAATAAGAAAGTAGTATCAAAACTTTTTTATATGACCTACATTTATTTAAAATTATCCAAAATGTATTATGGCTCTCGAAATATTATAATTATTTTTTCATAAACTCTAACTCCTTATTTAGAAAATTGTTTGGCTTGTACAAACAGTATGTTATTGACAGGCTAAGCAAAAACGTTGATATACCGCTCACTCGCGTCAAAATAACTGATAAACTAAATTATAATATCTGCGGTTGTCAGGTGTTGTTATTCAAAACTTTTAACTTATGAAAACAAAGTTGTTGGCAATTTTCGTTAAATAATATATTATTAAAGGCATGGAAAACTTATTTGTAAAGCATTAACATGTATTAAAACAATAAATAACAACTACTAGACAAGACGAAAAGCTCGGTTCGTTCGGAAAAATATTGTCATTGATTTTTTTTGGCCTGGACAATTTTTTGATCATTCTGAACAAAATATGTCTCCTGTAGCTTTTATGTAAATTTGATCGTTTTCGAGTTATAAATAATTTAAAACTGAGAAAAACGCAAAATTATGATTTACAAGGCTTAAAAACGCAAGTAAAAACATTATTTTTGAATTCATCAAGGACCCAAAGTTAAGCTCAAATCTTGTTCTATCATTTCCCGATAAGTATTTTTAGCCTATCTAATTTTAAAACAGATTTTTAATCGTTATGAAGCGCTTATGACAGGACGAACACTCGGGCTGAGGCGTGTATAAAAGAGAGAGGGCACCCATTTTTGCTAATTTAAATTATCATTGCACAAATCAGCGCCCGGCCTGCCATACAGGCTTTATTATCAATTAAAAAACAATAATTTAATAGTTATTTATGTACCAAGAGTGTTATTAAGATTATTACGCCCGAAGAGCAATATCATCCAGTTACTTGATGCTAAATATTATTACGACTTGCCGTGGTTTTAGTAACGAACTCAAAACCGTAAATGAAACTGTTTAATACTTCTATGTAAATGTACATCTAAAAATATAAAAAAACTTGATTGTTTGTAATAATGAAATAAAAAATGTTACATATATAATTATTACTTTATGTTGCTAGTTCGATGTGTTGAAACAGAATGTCTTTGCCGGAGGAGGGTTGGTTTTAGATGTCTTCAAAAATATGCCATAACGGCACTTCTTATCGTACCTTCGCGACAAGCTGTCGCCGAGATGCAGAAGCCGACACGGCCGTCGTCAGGTCATGTAGGTTTTAACAGTAACGAAAGGAGAAAACATAGTAAAATGTATTAAAGCACAAAGACTAAGAGAGTTTAGACGCATACAAAAATGAGAATCAGATGCTGTAATTAGGAAGATAACAAACTAGAAGCCAGTAATAAACAAGAGGAAGACCAAAAATAAGATGGAAAGACCAACTACTAGAGGATATATCAAAGATGAAAATTGCAAACTGGAGAGGAAAAATTGAGGGCTAAACAGAGTGGAAAAAGATAGTAGACAAAGCAAAAACACATACTAATCTTTGATAAATAGCGTAAAGAATATATGGGGACTAATCTACCACGTTAATGTTTTAATATAACAATGATAAGTTAAACACTGAGATTTCAAAAACTGTTCGCATGTTCTAAATAACATTTTTAACGATGTAATTCCTACTAATATATTATAAATACCAGTTCATATAACTTTTAACCATCAACAAAAATATAATATATGATAACAAGTATGAATTTGATGGTAATACGATCTTTATAGATATCGCCGCCGCATTTCTTTGTTCATAACTGTGTTTAGATAATATGAATCATTGTTCAATGATATGTGTGTATGGAGCTTTATTTTTGTAATAACAATATGTTCTTGCACAGGCATTACTGTGATTGGTAAACCTACATTATACGTCACAAAAAATTAAACAAAAATTATTAAAATATGTTTGTTACTAAATTCACTGTATGAATACGATATATTATATTCCGTAGGTCCTATTTTAATAAAATAAATCGAAAACTTGTTGAGCAGCGCTGATTGGCACAACAGAGCAGTAAAATGTTATACATAAAGAAGTTATAAAATATATGTTTGCTTACTTGGTCGACTTAGTAATGTTTGCTTAGTAATAAATTTAACAGCATTAAATGGCAAAATGGTCTTCGTACGTGGTTTTAACTATAAATTCTAGGAACATGGTGGAGATCCAGACCTTTCGGAGTATGCAAACGCGCACACACACACGCGCGCGCTCCCACACACATACACGCATACACACGTACACATACACACACATACATATACACGTACACATACACACATACACACACATACACACATACACAGGTACACATACAAACGTATACACACACAGATCCAACACTTCTTTATCAACTAAAAATTTAATTGGCACTTAATCAACCTATTGAATATTATCAAGTTTTGACACAACCTGAATTATTTTACTATGAATCTTTTCGCAAGAGAGGTGACAGAATGTAGCCTTGTCGTTCTTGCGGATAATTTTATGATTTACAGAGAAAGATATCGGATAAAACAGAATTATTAAAAAGATTATAAAAAAATTTTGCGCTATTTTTACAAGAAAAATAGAATTAAATCAAATAAAATCAAAAGGAAAATGAAATATGAAGTTTAGCGGAAAATTAATATATTTGTTTCACGAATAAAAAATTTGCAACACGAGTGGTCAAAAAAAAATTAACTTTATGTATATATTCCATAAGCATTTTTCCTAAAGAAAATAATGGAAATCCAAAAATATATGTATAATATTTTAATCAAAAAGCTTTAAAAATTAGAATTATAATGAAATTGGAGTTTACAATAACGATTACAATAACGATTTAATTGGAAATTGTAGAATATTATAAACGAAAAGTAAATTATGGATTTCTACTTTAATATATGCTACGATCATATACTAAAAACAAAACTGTTTGGTTATTTAATATGAATTATTTATCCAAAAATATTAGTTTCTGATTTCCGAGTTAAAGTTTCTTTTAAAATGTTAATATTTGGCATAATCAAATTCATTTTTTCTTGAATTTAATATGATGTCAAAGAATATCAAAACCGTAGGTAATAGTAATGTCAGGTCCTTGCAAAACGGATGAATCCAGCTTATCTTTGTTTCAAGAGAATTGTTCACGCACCCTTAGGCATCTGCGGTGGATTTCTACCCTTAGTATAATTTTAATTGAAGAAAGTCTTTACCCAAAGGGATATCAAAGTAGGTAGGAACTTTGTAGTCCGAGTATTCGACAGATTGTGGTAAATTCAAAGATTTCGCGATTAGCGATGGAATTTAAAAAAAATTATTCCTACTACTTGCTTTGTTTATTTTACATTTTCATATCCAATAAGTCCAGAAGAAAAAAACTAGTTTGGAAACTACATAAGAATGACATCATACAAAAAAGGAAGGACGTAAGTTTTTTTTAATAAAGCCATATTCGAAGTAATAAACCAAGCTCCTAAAATATTTTAAAAAAATTATATAATACACGGACGTCATTATGACATAATTATATAAACATATATCAGCGGATCAACTGAGGTTAAAATAGGATAAAACTGAGGATAAAACCGCGATGTCAGAGTTTAAAACAAATACAGATTTACCCCAGGTGAGTAGGATGCATCCAAAATCTCACCCTGATTTATCTCACCTATTGTCCCAAGGATTTTGGGGTGGACAAAAAACTGACTGTATGGAAAACCAAGAACCCCATAATTCTTTACGTTAGTACATGCAATGTCAGAAGTCTACTGTCCAAGGAGAGATTCACAGAATTGGAAACTGAAATAAATAAAATTAAATGGGATGTAGTAGGTATCAGCTAAGTTAGAAACAGAGGTAAAACTTTGAAAACATTGAAATTCTATCAGATTGGCCCTAAAACTACATCAGTTGAAGGCATCGGTTTCTTTGTCCATAAAAACTACACGAACAAGATTATCCAAGTATCCTCTTCAACAACAGACCATACAGACGAAGAAATCGAAATGCTTTATGTTGATATATCTACTCTCGTATTTAATTCACAATTTTATGTGGCGATTTTGCTAAAAATAGGTGTAAAAGAAGCAGAGCTAGAAGGAACATTCGTGAAAAAATTCGGTTCCCCACGAAGAAATGACCGACGAGAAATGGATTTAATACAGGTCGTCGAAGAGTTTTACAAGGAATTATATGGAGGTAGACGAAAAGATCAAACAGCAATACAAACAGCCATTTCAAAGAAGATCATGAATCAAGGTTCCGAACTAATGCCAGAGAGAAAGGTAGATGCGATTCGACAAGTATTAAGAAAAATGAAAAATAACAAAGCCCAAAGAGAGGATGAAATTGTAATAGAAGCTATCGCAAATGGAGGAGATATACTACTAAATAAATTAAGTAAACTGTTTAATCTATATTACCAGCAAAGAGAGATGTCCGAAGAATGGAACAATGCAATAATCATCCTTTGTTGCATAAAAAAAGAGCTAGAACGGACCTAGAAAATCATAGACCTATTAGCCTGTTGAACGACATATACAAGCCTTTACTAGGTTAGTGACATCAAGATTGAATGAAGAAAAAAATTAGATTTCTACCAAACGAAAGAGCAGGTAGGCTTTCGTTCAAATGATGGTACCAATGATCACCTTCATACAGTAAAGACACTCATTGAAAAATCTATAGAATACAACAAACCCCTTGTCCTGACTTTCATAGATTCTTTTAAAGCGTTCGACACGATCGAAATAGACATCCGTATAGAAGCAATGAATGACACCAGGATTGGCCATAGGTATAGTGAACTTAACTGATTTACAATATTTACAGAAATGCCACTATGACTGTTACGATCATCGAGCAAAAAGATAAAAGAGGGAATCTAATCGTTATGAAAAGGAGACCAAAAAAGTGGCCTCTGATGGCGGACATATCCGGAAATGCAAAGGCGCTAAATTTAAATTTTCCAACACTTGTTAACAATACCTGTAAAATATTTTTCAGACAAGAAAGTTTTAATTAAATATTAACGATAATAGTCTAAAAAGTGACATAATTGGTAAAAAAACTTCAATATAAATAAAATTTCATGTGACAGTTGGGACAAACAATAACATAACCAAACTAAATTTGACTTCTTAAACAAGGAAAGAGACTGTCTTTCCTTGTTTAAAGTGGCCTCTCAAGGTAGCACTTCCTGTCTAACAATATTTTTGTCCCCACTACCTTTACATTCCCTCTTTTATCTTTTTGCTCGATGGTTACGATACACGATAAAACCCAACCAATAAAAATAAAACGTGGGATAATGCATTTAAGATGGTCAATTGGTACTACCGAGGAGTAACAATAGATGACGAAATGCTTAACCATCTCCGTTTCACAGATGACATTGATCTTATCACAGATAATTTAGAAGCTACAGATAGGTTAAATGGATTGGACTTTGTATAGTCGAAGTTGAGAATCAGGATAAATTTAACCAAAACTAAGTTTATGACAAATATGGTCTTCAATAACCATTTAACTATTCAAGACAAAGTGGTAGAACTGGTGGAGAAATATATGTATTTGGGTCATGAGATAATAATCAGCAGGTATAACCAAACATGCGAAATCCAAAGACGAATTACTTTAGCGTGGGCAGCCTTTGGAAAACTGCGAGACACACTTAGGGCCAACATACCAATTAGCCTTAAAATAAAAGTATTTGACCAATGCATATTACCGATTATGACGTATGGGGCGGAAACTTTGAGTCTAACCAAGACTACGGCTTCGAAATTGAGAGTGGAACAGAGATGAGTGGAACGGTCTATGCTAAGAGTGACGTTGCGGGACCGAATAAGAAACGAAGATCTGCGAAGAAGTACGAGTATCGCTGATGTTGTTGAACGCGCGCATAGCGGAACTGAAATGGAACTGGGCAGGCCATGTAGCGAGAATGGACGACTCAGGATGGACGACCAAAATTACAAACTGAAGGCCAAGAGCAGACAACGTAGTAGATGAAGATCACATGCATGTTGGGTTGACGACATCAGGCGTATCACCAAAAATTAGCAACAAAGAGCACAAAATCGTAAAGAATGGAGAAGTTTAAGGGAGGCCTATGTCAAGCAGTGGACGTGATAAATGAAGGCTGGATGATGATGATAATGATGATTCTGTCTATAAAAAAGTAATTAATATTGTTCCTTGTTTTGCCATTTGAACTTTCCCACGGCCATCTACAATTTATTGTTTGTAATAAAAGAGAATCCTATTCTTCCCAGTGAATCATTTTATATGTACCTTTACCTTTTTCCTACAATTTATCCGTATGTTACTATATAATATATTTGTAATGTCGCATGTATATTTCATCCTCTGTTTGAATTCTCGCCTGAAAGAAAATTTCATTTTAATTAAAACGTGACTGGAAAAATGTACTCTTTAGATTTTGCTTTTATGCTCTGTAAAAAGAAATTGGGAAGCTTTACCGTTCACGGTAAAAAGGCTTAAGATTAAGAAGGAGAAATTGAAAATAATGTTCCTAACTTTGTTCTAAGAGAAAAGGTATTAACGTCTTTAAAAATAGAAATGTTTCTCCGACATCGTAATGTGAGTTTATTATTTAATATAATTCTTAAAGACACGATTTTGTACTTGCATAAAAATGAACAAAACTGTCGCAACAAGCTAAGATGTTACCAAAAGCAGACAGCATTATATGATAAACACAAGAAGAAAACAAAGAGAGTTGTTATACTCTGTTCATCCGGATGATAAGAATGAAAATGATACGATGAACAGAAGATTAACACCATCAAAGTTCTGAAAAACAGAATAAAAAGAATATGTCACCCTTCTAACTACAATAAGAACATCAAGTTACTATATGAGATTCTTAGAAAAAATCACTATACTAAAATGCTGCTTAACAAACTGCTCTTCCAAGATATGCCAATGGCAAGAACACACCAAATACAAACATTAGAAGAAAAACCAGTAGAACTTTTCTATGGGAGATTGCCTTACATCAGGGGTTTATCACCACAGATCACAAACCTTTTTAGACGGTTCAACATACTGATAGCAAATTCAGTGTACAAAAGATTAGGGATATTCTTTACTCACCTGACAGAAAGAGTTAAAAAACTGGATAACTTCAATGTAGTGTATTCTATTCCATTGTGGTTCCTGTTCGGAAGTGTATGTCGGTCAAACCAGCCAGAAACTCTCAAAAAGAATAGCTCTGCACAAGAGTGATGTTGAGGAAGCCTACTAGTATAGCTTTTAGCCAATATATAAAGAATACTGGACACATTGCGAACTATGAAAATATGGAAATGCTAAAATGGGTTGACAACCAATTTAAGAGAAACTTCATAGAAATGTGCTACATCCACACAACTGCAGCTCGTCAATGAACTGTAAAAAAGATGTTGAAAACTTAAGTTGTATTTATTCTTTTTTGCTTCAGCAGGACTTGACAAGATGTAACAGATTGGAGAATGGAGGTAGCTTATCATAACATACACAGATGACCTACCTGCACTTGAGAACAGACTTCATTTCCCTGCTGATTTTGGTTCTTTAAAAGATTTTTTCCAGTTTCCATGTTATTGTATAAGGTGCAGACGTAGTACAATGAATACATGTACTACCATGAGGTGCAGATATCTTGTTGATATTGACAGAAATCAGAAACATTGTCATCAAAAAAGAAGAAAAATTCTTTTTTTCTACCTTTAACATGAAGTTGCGGTTTTTAGATGTTTTGTGTTATATTTGAAAAAATATCCTTTTGTGTTGTAATGTTTTTATTTAAAATTTTAAATGTAATTTTTAATATTTTTAACATATTTATGACAGTGTTCTTCACCACTAGTACCAACTGAACATTTTCAATGTAGGTTTTCAATGTTATTTTACATTTAGAATAAAGTTCTACACCAAACAGGCTTATACCATCTCTTACCAATTCTTGGTTTGACGCTTTCCCGAAAGTTACCTAATATATATATATATATATATATATATATATATATATATATATATATATATATATATATAAATTTAATACTGGCATAGTTATTTTATGTCCAAAAGGTCCATATTTGAAATTAACTGTCATCTTACAGGTTTTACGAAGTCTCAAGGGAAATCTACAGAAAACATAATAAGAAATTACGTTGTTCTCAACGCATGTTAGCAACTTCTTTTGACCCAAAGATGGCTTAACAATAAGAATATATTTTACTGAGAAATACTGTTTAGTATTTTCTTGATTAATATGATGCAACATATTTGGTATTTTTATTTAAAAAAATTATATTTTTAAAACAATTCTCAAGTTGAAAGCTAATCAATAAAATATTTGCAAAGTTACATTCGTGGTAACTGTATAGTAGGTAAAATCAACAACAAATCAAAATCTTACAGTTACAATCAACATTTTAATGCTACAGTTCTTACTACTTTGGTTGGAAAACGGTATAATTTGTATATAATTCTAGTTAACTCCAATTAGCGGTGCAATGTGCAATACATGTAAACAAACCTTTTTATTTACATTTACATTCACAAGTTAATATTCCAACCGGATCTAAAAGTAATTAAAGCAATAGGATTCGTTTACGAAATATCGGAAATATAAAATTATCTTAATTACTACCGATCAATGTTTTTTTATTAAGTAAACCGCGTCAACCATGAAAGGTTAATGGGGGGAAAGAGTTATAGATAAAATCAGACGCTATAACAACTATTTACAATTGATAACTTAAGTCTATTTTTATATTAGATTGTACAATCTAATTTTAGAAACTTAGTCACTTAATCACATTTACTATAGCTCAGAGCACTTTTCAGATCACTTGGTAAATCACTTTAAAGTCGTTCCAGGTGATAGAGTGGGCAACTAACAATAATGTGTGCGATTGTCAGAGGAATATCACAAATATAGCACAGTTTTCGTTGTTCTTTCTTCATTAGGTACTGATGGGTTAACCTGGTATGCCCTATTCTTAAGCGGTGTTGTATGACTTGATCTCGTCGTTTTAGTGGCATTATCCCTTTAGGTGACAAATTTGAGTTAATGCATTGTAGTTTGTCCTGAATTTTATCTTCCTCTTCTATAGATGATTTTTTCCAGTACTTTTCCCAGTGTTTCCAGTAGTGATATTGGCCTGTAGCTTTCCGGTCTTCTTCCATCTTTTCTAGGTTTTAGTAGAGGGACGATCTTGTCGTGTTTCCAGTTACTTCGAAAATGTCCATTTTCCAAGCAGTACTTGAAGATATAGCACAGTTGTACTATAATCTTTCGTGGAAGTTTTTCGAGGGCGATGTTATGTATTCCTTTTGATCCTAGAGATCTGCTTCGTTTTAATCTTCTTATGATTTTGGCAACTTCTGTTGGGTTGATGTAGTCTTCTTCCTCTACTAAAAACTCATTGCTTCTTTTGGTCCTTTTGTATTCTGTGTTGACGTCTTCTATGGTTCTTGCATCCGACATTCACTTTTTCTTGTGTTTCGAAGTGTGTCCCCTTGTCATCTATGATTTGGGGCATTTCTTGTTTTCCTCTTCGTTTGGCTTTCAGCATTTTCCATATGTTTCCATGGTTTTCTTCAGCTTTCCTGATGTTGCTGTGCCAATTTGTTTTCTGTAAGACTTCTGAGTCTTACTCTTATTTCTTCGGAAAGTTCACCTCCGTAGTCCTTGAATTCCTGTCTTCCTGTCCTCTGAAAAGCTCTTCTGGCGCTATTTCTGTCCTTGATGATGTTCTACAGTTCGTTTGGTATGATCAGTCCTCTATTATTCGTCAATCCCTTGGGTATGTTGTTCTACATGCTTTGGCTTGGAAAATGTACCCTTTTTATGCATTTCTGTTTCGTATCGATATGCGCATTTCCAAGTCAATTGGCCAATGAACGTGCTCTTTGGTCCACAGACTAAGACACACGATGATACTTTCAGTAAGGAGACCATTGAAATACTCGTCTCATTTCTGCGAGCTGTTAGCTCTTATTGTTTTATTTTCATTGCTAGATCGTAAAGCTTTGATTAGTTTTTAACTCTTAGTATTCCTACGTCCTCCAAACTATAAATTTATATTTTTATATTTTTCCTTCCACGTTTCTTTTTTTCACGACATAAATTTCGTCTCACTGTCGTCTTTCATCGCCGTTAATTTGATTTGATGCTGAAATTAAAGCTAAGCCGAAGTCATCTATCATTTATTTTGTGTAATTTTTTATCATAAAATTTAATTATTTGAAAAGCTGAGAGTAAATGCTTCTTTATATTAATTTGACAGGCCCACATTTCGGATACGATAAATATTTGCCAACGTTAAACAAGTTAGCTCTGCATTCCAAATCACTTTTTAGTATCATTAATTTAGAGTAATATAATTTCCCACAGGATTTGTATCAAAAAAGCTGTGATTTTTTTGTAACAATATTTTTTCATTTAAATGTATTATTTGAGCTACCTTTTTTATTAGAACTGCTGTTTAAACTCCATTCTATATAAATTTTTTGTTAATTATTACAATAACCAATCATATGAATGTAAATGTTTGCTTAAAAGAATCGTATTGTATTTGTTTTTCTTGCTAATCCTTAATTAATTTTCAATGATTATAGCAATTCCACATTTACCATTTGGTACATTATTTACGATTCTCGTGGGTTCTCATGTATTAGTAAAAATTTATGTTAAAAAAAATTTTCAAACAATATTTTTTTTAATTATTATGATTAATAAAGAAGGTATGCTCCATTATTAATCTGGCTCGAAGAAAAATTGTCTTCCACTCAAATAAATCCCATAGAGCTCATCTCAAACATCAAATAACTTTCATAACTTAATATAAAAGAGCGATGTACCCAAAAGTTTTATTAGAAAAGGAATCAATTCCGAACAAATCAAGCAGATCACACAAGAAAAGTTTTATTAAAATTTTTGGAAGAGATAAAACGATTACAACCCTCGGTGGCATCGTATAAACGTTTAAATAATCAATAAAACGAGAGATTTAACAATAAAAAGAGGGCTGTTAACCTACCTTCAAGTACGGTAGTGATATGTTTCACCAGTTTGTTTTAGACGTGTTTCAGTCAACTAATAATTTATTTATTGTAAAAACACAAAACACATATAAGAAACCTTATTTTATATATCAAATATGTTAAATATATTATTTAAAAAATATATAAATGATATCCAAATACATTGCCCAAACTTACATACCAAACTAATTGCAAATTATTGTTTTTTTTCTTGAACATTTCCCACAAATTCTTTCAGGGTGACAAAGATCAATTATTTTGTTGTAACCGGTTGACATTTGACACTTTCTATTATTCTTTTTGTGGTTATCTTGTTGACATTAAGTTCATCAACAATCCCTTCTCCAATCTTGTACGGCCACCAATCTTTTGTAGAAAAACTGTATCACTGGTATTGTTTTTCAAGGATTTTGGTGGCTCCCTGCTGATCATGTTGACTGTCCCTACAATTGTGTGCTTTCAAGTTTTTTTTTTGCTAAAAAGTAAAAAAAAAATGTTGGTGGATAAAATGCGCCCTTTTTTCAAACATGTCATTTCGCCATAGAGTGTAAAAGTATTTGATTTAAGGGTCGCCCGTCATCTTTTTCGTTATCCTTAGAAGATGTCTACATTTTGCATCTACAGCTAATCCAAATTTTATTTCAAATATGTCAGATTTATTCACCATAAATTGAGTAAACCTATATTTAGTCTTACATAAATTAAATAGTACTACATCGATATTAATATTTTCATGTGAAATAAAAAGAGAATGACGATTTTTAATCTTTCTTGCCTCGTTGATCGAATTTCGAAACGTATGAATTCATGCTTTGCATATATCTATGATAAGGCATCGATTTTGAAAAAATTGGTGGATACCATTTGTTGACTATATGTAAACTCTTCAAATAATTCTTTTATCCTCAAATTCCATAAGCATACAAGTCCAATACAATTTCGAACTTCTTCTAGAAAAATCTTCATTTCTTAACTGTTGCCACGCTTAAGTTTAATAGTTACATAGTTTTATATGTATGAAAATATAATGATCAATGAATAGCCTTAAATCTCGTAGTAAATTCGACTAACATTTCAACAGCCAACAATGAGCCAACATTCAAGTAATTTTTTAAAAAAATGGAGGAGGCGCTGTGATATCAAGAATTTAGTTAACAGTTGTATTGATAATAGTTTACAGTAAATCAATCTAAGAAATCGAAGAAAGAACACCAAGTTGTAACTGCGTAGATTACTAAAAGATGTTACTTGCTGAGACGCTGTCGATTCATCATCATCACTGGCTCGACAACCCTTTTTGGGTCTTGGCCTGTTCAAGGATTCTTCTCCATTCTGACCTGTTTCGTGCTTTTTTTTCCAGTTTTTAATTTTTAATGTTGTTATATCATTTTCTATTTGTTCTACGTATCTCAGCTTCGGTCTTCCTCTTGTTCTTTTTCCTACTGGCACTTGTTTGAATATTTTGTTTGGTATTTCGCCTTCTTCCATTCTTTCCACATGTCCAATCCAACGTAGCCTTCCTATTTTAATGAATGTTATGATATCCGGATCCTGGTATATGTTGTATAGTTCAAAGTTATACCTTCTCCGCCAAATCCCGTTTTCTTTTGTGCCCTTATATATGTGTCGCAAGATTTTTCTTTCAAAGGTGGCTAATAACGTTTCCTCCCTTTTAGAGAGTGTCCAGGTTTCTGAACCGTATGTGAGTATCGGTATCTCATCTTAGTTGCCTAATTAAGCCATGGTAACATTTATTGACAATAAATATTCTCCTCTTCACTTCCTCTGCAACGTTGTTATCAGACGTAACTAGGGATCCTAAGTATGTAAAGTTTTTTACCGCCTCAATGTTGTATTCTCCTATTGTTAAATTTGGCAGCTGCCTTATTTGTGCGTTTTTATTTGCAGGCATATATTTTGTTTTTGTCTGATTGATTTTAAGACCACTATTTTTTGCAGCTCGTTCTATTTGAGTGAATGCCTCTATCATTTCTCTTCTTGATCTTGCGATTATGTCAACATCATCTGCAAATGCTAGTACTTGCACGCTTTTATTAATTATTGTTCCTCGGGTATTAACTGTTGTGTCTCTTATTATTTTTTCAAGTATGATGTTGAATAATATGCATGATAGAGCGTCTCCCTGGCGTAGTCCCTTCTTCACATCTATTGTTTCCGTTAATTCGTTTTGTATCCGGATTTTACTTTCTACTTTTAGTGTTTCTTTTATCAATTCTATTAGCTGTGTCGGTATATTAAATTCTTTTATTGCTTTTGTTAGGAATTCTCGGTTTATATTGTCATATGCGCTTTCGAAGTCTATGAAGAGATAATGTGTGTCGATGTTATATTCACTTGTTTTTTCAAGGATCTGTCGTAGAACAAATATCTGGTCTATTGTTGACTTCTGTCTACAGAAGCCACATTGGTATTTGCCAACTATTTTTTCAGCGTATGGTCTAAGTCTTTCATACATTACGTTGGACATTATTTTGTATGCCGCATTCAACAGCGTGATTCCAAGGTAGTTTTCACATTCTAACTGGTTTCCTTTTTTATGTAGTGGTACAATAATGCCGCTATTCCACTCCTTTGGTAGCTGTTTATTCAACCATATCTTTCTTATCAGCTCATGTATGGCTTTAAGTAATGCGTCTCCTCCTTCTTTCAGTAGTTCCGATGATATTTGATCCGATCCCGGTGATTTATTGTTCTTTAATTTGTCCACTGCTGTTCTAATCTCTGCTATTGTTGGTGGACTCTTTTCCCTGTTGTCTGCTTGGTCTAACGGTATATCAGAGTTCATCTCCGTCCTATTCACCCCAAGCTTTTCCTTAAAATGTTCTGTCCATCTTCTAAGTATCTCTTGCTGTTCTGTCAATATATTACCCTCCTTATCTTTACACATCGTTATTCTCGGTTTGAACTCTTTTCTGCTTTTGTTGAGTTTGTGGTAAAATTTTCTTGTCTCTGTTGGTTTACTTAGTTCTTGTAGTTCTTGAAGTTCTTTGTTGATATATTCTCTCTTCTTTCTTCGGTGAATTTTCCTTTCTTCTTTACGTAGTTGTTTATATTCTTCCTCTGCTTGTCGGGTTCTGTGCCCCTGTTGCATCTGTAGATATGCTCTGTTTTTTCTTTCTGTTATAGTTTGACATTCTTCGTCAAACCAGTGATTCGTTCTTGTTCTTCTTTCTTTACCTTCCATGCCCAACACCTCTTTAGCTGTTTCTTTTATGATTTCTCTGCACTCTTCCCACTCCTCATTTAGGTTTTCATGTTTTAGTCTGTTTTCTAGTTTGATGCTTATATTTTCTTTGTACTCTCTATTTTTGTTTGTTTCGTTGAGTCCTTCTATATTGTATCGTTCATGTTTAGAACCTCTTTCCTTTTTGATGTTTGAAATAGCCCTTTGAAGCCTTTTGAAAGGGGCGCTGTCGATTGACTACCTAAAAAAGCTTTATGCAGAGAAAGAACAATCAACGCTAGAACCGGAAACATCAGAAATTACCACAAATGAAGAACTCAATATAAATGTACAGGAAGTTCGGGAAATACTTGAAAACCTGAAGAACAGAAAAGCAGCAGGTAAAGACGGGATACGAAACGAATTACTGAAATATTGTGGAGCAGCAATGACAGAATAATTTAAAACATTAATTAATAAAATTATAAAATATAATATAATACCGGAAAAATGGAGAACGAGCGAACTAATTCTACTATTCAAAAAAGGAGATAAAAAAACAGCCAGAAAACTACAGATGTACTACTTGTTTAATACTGCGCTAAAACTTACAACTTAAGTTTTACAAGTGCTAATAAATCAGAGAATAAGTTTAGCAGATTAACAACAGAGTTTTCGTAGTGGAAGATCGTGTACAGATGAAATATTCGTTATAAAGCAAATTATTAAACCAATAGTCGTTAAATTTTTTATATTACGTTTATCCGATACATTTTATGCCCGAAAACTTTTGTCTGCATGGATATGTCATTTATTTTGATTTATATAAATTATTTCCAATGAAATATATTTTCTCTAAAGACCACCAAATTGACAATTTTCACAATTCAAAGTAAAACGCCCCAGTTTCAGATTTTGCCGGCCATAAACATTTTGTCCATTACGATGTTTTTATTCTTAAGTAATCCATGTAGTTACAACTTGCTGTTTTTTTTTTTCGAATTCATAGGTTGACGAGCTGTAGACTTTAGATATACGTGACTTATTCATCGTCATGTGTTAAAGATAATATCTTGTGGCGGGTAGCTTAGTAAACGTCAGGTTTAAATTAAATTAAAATATATTCGAAATAAATAAATAACAAAATAAAATTATATCCTAGGTAATATATACAATAAAAATTAAGAGCGTCAATCTTGGCGACGACGGCATCCACGACGGTATGACCCAATGTTTAATATCTGCGAAAAATAAAATACAATAAGTAATGATATAAAATCTAAACGGCAATTATGCTGTGTTAATATACTTACACATAGGACACAGGAGTAGAGATGAAGCGGGCCAATCAAAACACGGCCCGGTGAGGAACGGACCGTATCCAATCAGTACTTAGACACGGGAGAGAATAAGTACGTCTTAGATCAATACTGCAAGGCCGGGTACGGAACTGCCACTGGATCAATACTCTAGAAGAAACGGTTGGCCTTCAGTCAATACTCCAGGACCAGTAGATTTGTTCTCAGATCAATACTCCGATAGAACTCTGGTCGAAGACCTTTTATCTCTAGCGCATATCGATGGAGGAGGAACTTCTGGTAGGGATGCGTGACTAAGAATCGCTGACGATATCGAGGCGATGCAAATCATTACAATCGACAACGCTTACATTCGTTCAATTCTAATGTAAATCATCATTTCTAATCTAAATTTCCTCCGAAATGAAACAGCTAGCTAAACTGCAGAGCAATTACATAAAGATTTAAAATATTTTCAGTTAGAGATAAAACAGTTAGATAATCATAGATTTACAGTTAGATTAAAACAGTTAGGGACACTTGGCACATTCATTGGAACAGAACAGCGATGATGATTTTGAACCTCCGGTAGGAGAAGTTACCTAAAAAGGATAGTTCATGTAATCACAAGATTTTAAAAAAATGAGCTGTGAATATCTGTCGTATATATCATGTTTTCATAAAGTTTATACGACACCCTATGCTAATACTAGTAAATGATAATCTATATTTAATCTATCTTCTTTATCTACATATCTAAAAAGAATTGACTCATATTCAGTAATCCTTTTTTTTAAATAATCATTGCTTCTTTCCCTTTAGCATCTATTACCTTGAGCGTGACCCACCCTATATAAACCCTAGTGCCTTTACACTACGAGTGGACACCAACTATTTCTTAATGAACAAAGGTATTTAATTGTTCCGCCTGAATAAGTATGCCTTTCATGATATTTGTAACAGGAAAACGCACCTAAAACTAAAGGAATTAGAGGGTGAATTTGATAATGAACGATTCCTTAGGGTTATCCACTCGATCAATGGACTCTTTGGACTTTATAAATGATTGTTAAATGAAAAGAACATCGAGATTTTACGGACACAAATTTTAAAATATGTTAAATAATATCCATTGTAATTACTATATATAATGGGAATAAGCCACAACTGAACTTTAAAATAAGTTTATTGACGTTTGAATTTTTACTTCGGAAATCGTTCTAAAAATACGAATTTTGTTACGATGTTTGTTCAAGCTAATATTTAAAAACTACTAAACCTATTGTAATACAATTTTGTGAAAGTGTGTTTAACTTGTTAAACTGTTTGTTCGGGCTGTTATGCCATTGTCTTCTGATATTAGATCTCGACGTTACGACAACACTACAGGTTAGCATCTTCTGGAGATGTTACTGCTTCGCTTGTACGCTGAAACTAACGGCTAACGCCGCGTTGTACTGCGTAGCGGCAGAGAACTACGAACGCAGAGAAGCGACACTCCTTTGATCTTGCGTGGGCAAGCCGCCAACGAGTGAAAATGACAGGAAAGCACCTTATTTTTTAATAGTCAGTGGGCATATTACACAATATAAATTCTTAAATAAAATTGAGCATTTATGTTGACTTTCAATAAATATGAAATATTGCACTGAAAAAATAATTACATGCAGGGCCGGCTTTTGTTGACATTCTAAATGGTGTAATTATTTTTGATTTACAAAAGGTTGCAAATACATCGCACAACGCAAAGTAATGGTGAAAATCGTATTGATGGAACCATAGATGAAAATACTTTTTTGTTTATTCTGATGTTGACATTGATAATACAATAATACACCGATTCTTTTTGGCTTGTGTTGATACAAGATATAATTTGTTCGTCGAGGAATTTCCTTATAAATTATCTGTCGTAATATAATCGAAAAATAACAAAGCCATTGTAACTGCCACGGAAATTTCACAAACTCTAAAAATTCCAATTCTCTTTGGGTGAGACTGAGAAACAAGAAACTTTATATTGATATCGATTGTTAATGTCTTGGAAACCAATTAAAATTACATTTTTCCTTTAAAGTCGAATATTGGAGTAAACGATATTCGACTAAAACGAATAAAAAATCAAGAAGTAACTATTGTAGGAGTATATTTCTATAAATATAAAAATGTAATAACCTAAAAAATAATCAAAAAAGTATTACGAATCATTACAAGAGAGCGTTAGGAAGATAAAACGAATTTATATTATTGTCATTACACATGATTCGGATATACATAGTAAATCCAGACTTTCAGTTTAAACTAATATTTCGATACAATTTATTTTGTTTACAATAGATTCAGAGTTAATACATACGATTTTTAGTTGATTGGTATTGCCTTTAAAATTATTTGTAGTATCTAGTTTGCCTAAGCCGGATTTGTAACAATTATTTCTGGTTTTGTTGTTAACTGTGGTTAGTACAATTCTTATACTTGAAGTCAAAACGACGAACCATTGAACCTTCAGGCCAGATACTGGGATTGAGATCTTCATTTTTATAATCCAATGGATATGAAACTAAGGCTTGCTTGGTATTCCGTAACCTTTAACTTCTTGAAGTAGAAATGTATATTTGGAGCATTTACCTTTAAATTATTGGTCAAATCTTCCGTTGTCTGTTGTGGAATTATATTATGGTGTAAATAAATAATGATTGATTGGAATAAGATTTATGTCTGTTTACTCTTAATATTGGCTATGGGCATATGTGCTTGGTTGTAAATATAGTAATTGTCATCCAGTTCTAGTCTGTTAAAATGTAACTAACTTTCGCAATAAAATAATTACTAAAATACTAGATAGTTGTGTCTGAGATTAGCGAATCGACTATACATACACTACATAAAATCCAAGATGGACGCCGCTACACAATAGCGGATTACTTATTCTTTCACAACTACTTCAATATGGGTATCAAATGAAAGGTCTTGACTAGTAGAAAAGAGTTCATTACAGAAAATCCAAAATGGCCGCCAACAAAATGGTGGATTACATATTTTCGTTGGGCGTACTCTTGTACGACAATGATTTTTTTTATTTTTATTGACTTCCGAAAGGAATTTGATCGTATTAAGTACTCTATATTGATCGAAGTTCTAAGAAACATTGGTTTGGATGGCAGAGACGTTCGCATAATTGCAAAGTTGTATTGGAATGAAACATAAGTTTTAGTAGACGGTTTGGAATCACATCGCCGTTTACTTCAAAAGAACGTTCAGAAATGCACTTTCTGAAAAACAAGAAGGAATAATTATGAACAGTGACTTCATAAATAATTTGCGATACGCGGACGATACAGTACTCCTAGCTTCTACTCCAGACGATTGTGCAAACATTAATTAACAGTGTTGTTGAGAGCTGTAAGAAAGCAATTTTCCCAATTTTCGATCTAATTATGTTTCCAACAATTTTTAGTTTGAGCATTTTAGGAATTTCTTTGTTTCGTTTAAATCAAATATTCTCGTATATAAAACGCTCTATATATTTTTATTTCCTAAAAATACTATATTCGTATTGTTGTCTGCGAGCGCTTTCACACCAGTAGGCCAACATCTGTGTTGATTTTTTGACCTGAGCTTTCGGAGACAATAAATTTAATGTGTGTTCGTAGTTCTCTGGTTTTTATTCTGAACTATCCCTTGGCAAACCTTGTCCTTGGCGGACACGTCGGTGTCGGCTTACTTAAAGTCAAATTAATACTATTATGTAATAACTAATAATAATTACAAAGCAATAGTAATTACCTGTTATTATTCTTAGGAAATCTAAATAAACTTATTCCTTTTCCTGTCACAGATGAACATCCGCGAAACGCACAACAATAACCAGAAGACATTTTAAATACTTATAAATTAAACTTTTAACTATAAACTATAACTATAAACTTATATATTTTAACTATAACTATAAACTTTTAACTACTAAGTAAATTAGATAAATGGTCAAATGCACTTGTATAGTCGAGAGTTTACCACAGATGCCTATGGACTATCGTAAGCGACTAAAGTTGAAGAAAACGCACGTGTTTTTGACAGTAAAGCACCTTATTTGGGTCATGCGTATACAGAAAAGAGACACGAATTCCAGGCCTCGTGTCGCTTCTCTGTGTTCGTAAGTTCTCTGGTAGCGGAGGCCATATTTATATTTTCTATTTGCTTCCCCTCTACTGGTTTTGGCTTGAGAGGGCGTGTCGTCGTTCGTTGCTTTTCTTTTTTGATGTTTGGTGGAAAGGGTGTTTGTGGATTTTAATATTGGTATCCATGTTTTGTTAATTTTTAGTCCTTCTTCTATCCGATTAAAATTATTTGGATGCTTATATATTTCCACCGCTTCCCGATATAACGGTGGGTAGTACTGGGATGTTTTATCCAGCATCTGCGTTTCTTTAAAGAGTATCCGATGTTCTCCGCTTCTCAAAGCGTGTTCGGCAGATTTGTCGATTTTTCTAAACGACAATGGCTTTTATGTTCGTTTATCCTTGCGTTTGTGTGTCTGTTCGGAGTTCCCACATATACCATTCCACATGTGCATGGTATTCGGTAGACTCCGGCCGTTGCTAATGGGTCGCGTTTGTCCTTCACTGATATTAGACAGTCCTTTATTTTCTTTGTAGGCTTGAAAATGGTTTTTACATTGGGTTTTTTAAGTATTCACCCAATTCTGTCTGTTACCCCCGATATATAGGGCAAGAACGCTTTGCCTATACATTTCGATTTACCAATACATATACGAAAGCTAGTTGTTGATCTCTGTTTCCATCGTAAATTAAATATTTGGATGTAGTGTGTTTATATAAGACAGTAAATCGTTAAGTTTTTCTACTCCGTGACCCCAAATCACAAAAGTGTCATCGACCTACCTAAACCATACCCTTGGCTTGTATGCTGACTCCATTATCCTCTTTTCTAGATGCTCCATAAAAAAGTTGGCTACGACCGAGCTTAGTGGGCTTCCCATTGCTACTCCATCTACCTGTTCATAAATCTGGTCTTCCCATGAAAAGTAGGTGGTAGTGAGGCAAATACGGTATAATTTCACCATATCTTTGGAGACTAGTGCTTCAATTAAATTCAAAACGTCTTCTAGGGGAACTTTTGTAAATAGAGAAACAACATCAAAGCTAACAAGAATATCAAGTTTCTGTAAAGTTATTCCTTTGGTCTTTTTTCATGAAATAAGCGGAGTTTTTTACAAAGGCATCATTTTTTCCTATGTGTGGTTGTAGAAAATGTGTTTGTTGGTCTCCAATTTAGGAGATAAGATATTTTTTATCTCGATGAATGACCCTTCTTTTTTGGAATTGTAAATTCACAATGTTTTATACGAATTCACCTCTACAATTTTAGTTCATTTACATTTGATCCACGTAGTCATAAAATATCATAAAATAACGTTTGTTAAAGGAGTCACATAAAGAGTACACGTGTTGGGTAGTAGGATATAAGTATAGATAAGCTTGGTGGCGCTTAAAGTTATTGATAACCAATATTTTTGTGAAAGTCTTGCTAGCTAGACTCTTCAATATTCATTATCAAACTTAGCAGTTGCTTCTTCTTCTTATTGCGTCGTGTCCTTTCGAAGGTTGGCGATCCAAATGGTAATTGTAGCTTTGAAAACTATTATACGAAAGATTTCTGTGGATGAGAACGATTAATAAGATCCTCCTACTTGTTCTCAGATCTTTCAGCCACGAATTCTGGCTTCTAACTGATCTTCTGCCCTGCATTTTACCTTCCAATATGATTTTTAGTAATTCATATCTTTCACATTTTAACACATGACCCAAGTATTGTATTTTTCTTTCTTTGATTATGCTGAGTAATTCTTTTTGTTTACTCATGAGCCAAAGTACCTCAGTAAATCTCATCAGCTCCAGTAAATATTCCACCAGGTAAGCATATAAAAGGCTTTCCGTATTGGTTTCTGTAAACTCGCTGTTTGAAACTACTATATGTATGCGCGCCGCAGCTATTATATTGATAATCTCTTCGCAGAACTGCTTCTATGCTGTGCTTTAAAAGTGCCCACTTACTAATAAAGAAGCCCGAAGGTTTGAATGTGCACTGTACGGGGTACAGTTAAAAGTGTGCGTGTATGGCAAAAAATGTGAAATACGTAACCAAACCTTTCAAAATCAGGATCGACTTGATATTATCATCGCACGGGGAAGAACGACAGTGTATGGGAAGTGTCTGCATGTTTCATTTCCAATCAATGCTTTACGACTGCTTGTTCGATGTCCCATATTATTTAGCATTTTATATCAATATTCGGACATCAAGTTCGATGTGACAACAATCCAATTTTGTTGCTACATATTATAACAATTTTCCTAATAATGCTGATTTCTGCAATTTATAGTTTAGAAGTCAATGACATTTATTTGAAATAATATTTTTAGTGTGATTTATACCGATTTTAGTTTCACTGTTTTTATTTTGAGTTTTTTGTCTTTACCTAAAGTCTCAATCAAACTGAATTTTATATAGGTAAGATTATTTTTTTCTAATGAAAAAAAAAAGTGCATTGCAATTCAACTTACCTTCATTACTTCCTTCTGTAATACACAACATATTGCTTCACATGTTTCCGGAATAATTCGACCTAATGCCTGAGCTGAAATTATTGTTGAAAATTTTAAATCCTCATAGTTCCAGTTGCCAAAAATCTTAATGTTGCAGTTAGGCTTTTATGTGCCGTCATAGCCAGCCGCATTTGCGTGTCCAGTTTTTTTATCAAAGAAGTTACTAAAGATAATAGTTCAAAATACGTATCTTGATCCATTCTCAAGTAATTATGCGAATCTGACGGATTAAGTCGCAATTCTTCCAGCAAACTAACTGACATAAAAGTACGTAGCTCGTTTTTGTAACCAAACATTTGTCCATTGCGACCTTGGTTTTCTTTTAATACAACACCTTTCTTTAACACAAGCACACGCCACTGGCATTAATAAAAGATCGTTTTTTGACGTCATGTTCACTTTAACCAATCTTATATACTGAAAACAAAAGTACTGGTGTATTTCGGCCTGAACTGTAGTGTACGAGTTTACCTTACTTCAAATATGCAGACATTTAATTGTCCATTCTTCCTTCTTGGTGGGTGGGGAACTTTAGACTTTATTTTCTTGTTATATTTTGTAAACCTTTTTTATAGTCCTCCAGCTACCTAAACTTATATTACTAATATAATATAAGATTATTGTTCATTTGTTTAAACATTTAGTGTTTTTCGTTTTTTTTTTTATATTTTTTTTGTGTTCTATTATGGAGATTTGAAAGTTATATAAAAGTTCGTTTTGAAATTACCTCATTAGAAAATTTATTATTTTCATTATCTCTTGCTTTCATGTCTACATATTCTTCTGAAAACTCAATATATCAGTTAAATACACCATCGCAAAAGACTCTAAATACGATCCCTAAATACGATTACAAGCAACTCCATCTGCGTCTCGGAAATAATCTTCTTATTTTCTACTTTCCTGACTCGCTCAAACGGAAAGTTCAGCTATTTTTACCCTCAATTCGATGATGTCTTTATTTTAAAAAGAAAACAGCGTTCATTTATTATGTTTTGTAGTGTAGGAGGGTGATATTTTGTTTGATAAAGAAAACTTTCTTGAGCTTCGGGAAAAGAAAGTTTTCTTTTGTACAATTTGTTTTGATAGAATAACTACAAAATGTTTTAGAAAAAACAAAGTGCATTTGTATTTTATTTTAAAATTAGTAACAAACAACATTAGAATTGACAATAGGTAGTTTAGTTAGTTTTAATAATTTCTAGAGTTTCAAAGTTTGTGCTGATTTCGCAACTCGCAACTAGAGGTGTGCTTATTAGTTCTTTTAGACGAACTAGTTCAACAGAACTATTTCACAAAAATGAACTAGTTCAGTGAACTAGTTCGCGAAAGAACTATTTGTAGGACCGACATCGAAATCCAACCCTAATAGAACTGGTTGCCAGATGTCTCGTCTCAATCATCACACAAGCTCGGCGCTGGCCGCCCGTTTACTTCGGTTTTCAGTCAGTCTTTTACTAGTTCAATACCGTACAAGTAGTTCGGAACTATTTCTTTCTTTCAGTCAGTCTTTCACTAGTTCACTATCGTACAAGTAGTTCGGAACTATTTCTTTCGATCGTATGTTTAGGTTTAAATGGTTAAAATAATTTATTTGATTAGTTAGTTTTTATTTGCAAAAAATTATTAAGATTTGTTTTTTATTAACCGTTTTAAATATAAATATGGTTCAAGTAGGATTTATTTTTATATTTACGTATATTTAAACTCATAGGTATTTATAATTAGGTTATTTCTACAAGAACCTTTACAAACAGTGAATTTTTTAGGAACATTAAATAACACATTTTCATTCTTACTTTTACATAAAATTATATTTTATGTAAATGCCTCAATCATTTTAACCACAACTAAAATTTTTATTTCAAAATTACAATACAAAAAACAACACAGCATGGCAACATCCAAGCCAATACATGGGCATAAGTTCCGAACCATTATGACATTAAGATAATAAAATTCCACGAGGAAACTAAGTTCCTGTAGCTGGCTGTATACCATATATCACAAAAAAATTTGTTAAAATCCTTTATAAAAGGTATATAAAATATATAAAATTTTATATACCTTTTATAAAGGATTTTAACAAATTTTTTTTTATTAAGATAATACTTTATGTTATTGTCACATTCATAAGAATTATGAATCTGTTATCTGAGGCTAATCGGCATTTTTTTTAAACTAGTTAGTCCATCCATTCACAAAATAATAAATATATGTTCTAATTCATTCATTCATTATTTTCTTCTTTAGAAGTCGAGACATAATTTATAATGCAAATCGTACGCAGTGAACTAGTTCTATGAAAATTAATGAACTAGTTCAATTAGTTCAGTTGAAAGAATCGTTCATTAGAACTATTTCGATGGTGAACTACACATCCCTATTCGCAACTACTGAATGAACCGTGTTATAGTCGATTTACTGGTCTTAAGAATGTTTTGTCATTGTCGAGAACATACAACATAATAATTCCTACCTTTTCTCATATTTATTGAAAAAAATAGTAAGAATTATGTATAATGGAAATATCATCTCGCTCCTTCTATTTTTATTTTTTCTTTCTTCTAATTATAATAATTACGATGCGATGGATACTTGGGAATAAAACTGTCAAAATACGAAAAAGTAGAAGAAGAAGTACAAAAACAAGTGAACATGTCAAACAGAGCAGCAGGATGTCTCAACAACACAATCTGGAGAAACAAATACCTCACAACGGAAACGAAAACCAGGATATATAAATCAACAATAAGACTGATAATGACGTACAAAGCGGAAACAAGAGCAGATACGGCGAAAACACAAATACTGCTGGAAACAACAGAAATGAAAGTCTTACGAAAAATAACAAACCAAACTCTAAGAGACAGAGTAAGAAGTGAGGAAATACGTGCGAGATGTGGTATAGAGGAAATAAACGAGTGGACCAAAGAAGAAAAATGGAATGGAATCAACACATCGAAAGAATGACAGAAAATAGAATAGTACGAATAGCAAGAGACAAATCGCCAAATGGAAGATCATTGGGACGACCGAGGAAAAGATGGTCAGACAACGTCAATTGAGGCTAAAAACCGAAGTAAAACAGGTATATAAAACTGGCATATTCATAAAGTAGGAAGAAGATGATGCGATCTATATTTCATTGTCCTAATGCTATTTGTACACATTTTTATGTCGTTGTAGATTAAAAGGATAAAAATAAGCTTTATTTTTAGGGAAGGGCATTAACTTTCCTAATTTTAAGATGATTACTTAAACATTGTAATTTTGTTAATTTCGGTTATAATACAATTTTCATATAAAATCCATGATTCCAGGGATTTGATGCGAATGTAAGCGTAGGCTTTATATAATTCTAAAAATACTAATTCTTTCGGCAACCGCATTTCAGTAAAATGTTAAAAATGCCACTGTTCTTGTATATCTACCTACATATGAACAAGGGCCCTATTAATTTTTTTTGCTGTAATATATTCAACGTACTGAATAAATTTTGCAAAATCTGGCCTTTTCCCAGACATAGGCTTCTACCGAAAACAGAATATTAGCCCAGTCAAATAAAATTCTAATACACGTAAAGAATTGTGTAATAGGTTTCAAATTAGGACCTTTTACAAATCAAAGTTTAGATGAAGTGTTCAGTGTTTAAATATGGTTAAAAAGTCAACATTTCTCTTAAAAAGTCATTCACATAGAAGTTTTGACTTATTTTTTCTTGAAAATTTTTTTAAACAAAAGGGCACCGAATTATTGAAATGTTCGAATTATTCGATTGTCGTACTTGCATCATATTCGCTTCTGTCGGCACGTCCCAAGTGCCACGCGCCGTTTTTTTTTAATTTAGTGAGTGACTGTAGATGGCAATTGATTGGATCTTCTGTCGCATGCGATAGATGCGAAGAACAATTAAAAGAAATTAAATTGCAAAAGGATACATCAATAATCATAAAAGTACGCCGGCCAAGTCAGACACATTGGACCTGATGTCAAAGCAGTATTACTAACTGATGAAAAATAAATCCATTACAAGTATTTCACCGCCTTTTTATAAATATGCCCAATTTTAACGTGTTCAAGGGTTGAATGTTTCATTACCATTATTTAAATTGTTAATGTTAATATATAAACAAATAATTTTTTTTTTTAAACTGGCTACCTTGGTTATAAATGGTCGTAGAACAACTTTTTAATTTGTGAAAAATTACGAGCAAATCCAATTTCAAAACAAAATTCAAAACATTAATGCTTTGTATTTTGAGAACGATTTCCGAAGTGGAAATTAAAACGTCAATAACTTACTTTAAACTTAAATTGGGGCTTTTCCCCAATAAAAAGCAGAAATTTTTATTCCTCGCACAGTTATTAACAAAAAACCTTATAAATAAATTAACAGTTCGTTATTAAATTAAAGTGGTAGTCGCACCTGACTACCACTATACGGGTAGTTCCGGGATAGTTTTCCGCAATACACTGACTACCACTTTAGTGTCTCACAGCTCTACAAGTCAAGTGGAATCAAGTGGAATCATTTATACCTTGCTTAGGCGGAGTATCTCTTCAAGGTTAGGGCTCCCTGGCCAGGAAGAGAAGTGGGACGTCAGTCTACGATTCCAATTTGTGTATGTATAAGTGGAGGTTAACGAGTGGTGATAATGCTAAGAAGCAGTAGTCAATCAGTTAGGGGTTTGTAGGTGTTATTGGTGTTGATGGTGGTGCGTGTGGTGTTGATAGAGGAGGTGTTGGATGGTGAACAGTCTGGAGGAGGTATTGAAACCTCAATACCCCGGGAGTATTGGATTTTTGAAAGTGTAGAACTTACAAAGTTCAGAAGAACTGGAAGAGAAGTAATGAAAAATACTAAAAATATGGCTAAGCTCAGAGGAACAAATTTAAATGGCCAAAGAGACACTAAATCTCAAGTGAGTGTTCGGGCTAGCTTCAATGCACTGGATTGTGGCTTTAAAGATATAAACAGATAGCAAGGATACTGAGCTAATGAGACAAGAAACGAAATGAGACCTGGTAATATCGAACGTGATACAACTAAAGAAGGTCACTGGGAATAAATTTATAGAAAAAAGGACAATAAGAAGAGAAGAAGAAGGGCGCCAACTCAACGATAGTTGAGATTTTGAAGTAACAAATGACTGGAAACAAATGATACTGGAGATAATAACCTGAAATACAAAATACTAAATACTAATCTTGTCTTGCTATATTATATACTGGTTAGTAGAAACTGAAATAAAACTCAAAATAGTAACAATAAATATATTTATAAAATGTGTATATAGATATATATGTATTAACAATTTACATATAATGCAAAAACTAAATAACAGTGGTAGTGGGTGTGTAAAGATACAATAGGACCAAATAGCCCCTCAACAAACGAATAATCACTACCACTGGCCAAATAAAGTATAAAATATCAGTAAAAATTCAAGAATAATCCGTATGGTAGCCAAGGTCTTAACACTAAAGGTTAGTAATTTAAATTTAAATAGTTCTACTAAAATGAGATACTAATTACAATATTGTAAAGATATCAAACTTGATAAATCTGTTACAGTTATATTAATATTAAATATATTACATCCAAAAGTGAGTCTTCAATACTCTTTATATAATGTTTAAAAAAAACCACATGAAATTTATTTCCCTCCCCCAATATCAAAATTGTATTATCTCAAAATATATTGTATTACAAAATATTATATAAAAAAAAATGAGTTTGGTCAGACTCTCTATATCATAGTTAAAAAAATCTAATAACCCACGAAATGTATTTTTCTCCAATATATTAGAGTTAGATTATATCAAAAATGTATTCACCTGATCATATGCATATGAAGAGTGTACACTGATAAATAGAAAGTAACAAAAAGTTAAACAGTTAAACAACTTATCTTAAAATCACTATAAGTCCCTAGGAAACTCCTCTTGGCACGGCAAAATTAGTTCATGGTTATGATGACAAATCCCATGGGAGTACAAGGTAGTAAAAACCAGGCACTGGTCTATCTGATCAGAGAAATCGGTAACTCCATAGACAAGTTGCTAACTATTCAAGAAATTCTATTACTAATGAATATTTTCCAGTGACGGAATATGGAGTCGCAGCACGCCAAAAAAAAATCTTCCTTTTTATGTGGAACTCTTATAAATGAATCTTGATTTTATTTAAAAAAATTACTTATTATTATTATTGAATTATATTCTTCCCCCAGATTATCTTCCTGCTCCAATTCCGTCACTTTTCGTGAGAAAATTTCACTGATTGGCGTGTCTGCGCTGAGTTCTGACCAAAACTGATCGTTCTCGTACAGACTCGACCAATCTTCCTTTCAAAGCGACTACTGCGCGTGTGGGGAAAAATGTCCATTTAAAAATCGATCGCTGCCGGAACACAAGAAGTTTCTTGAGGGGTTTTATTAATACAGTATTTAAATTGGATAATATTGCACTAATCAGTAGCGTAAACGCTACAGTATACATTTGGTAACGGCTCTTTAAGGTAGAACATTTTTGGCGTATAGATAATTATCTACGATATATTAGGGGCGTCGCTTTTAGGATGTTGAAGTACTCACCAAGAAGTTCATTTCAAGCCAAGTTTAGACGTTTGCCCAGGAGAAAAGAAACTTTTCTGGCGGGATTCCTGATGAGTATATGTCCTAGGCGGTGTGTACTCAGGATCACTCTGTACTCAATAATTGGTCTGATGTAAGTTTTGTAGCTGTGGAGGAGAGTCCTGCTGTGTGCCCCCCAAGATTTTCCAGCTATAGCTCCCAGGAGTTTAGCCCTTTTCGTCATCTTCGAAATTGAACACCCAAATAGTTGACTAAACTCTGATAAGGGGGTCTAGATCCAAAGAGCTCCAGCTGGTAACCATCCCCGTCGACCCTGGTACTAGGGTATCTGAAGAGGATGGCTTGTGTCTTGTTAGTATCGAGCATCACTCTCCATTTATTTCACCACTTGACAACTTTGTCAATTTGGGCTTTGGAACCTACTGAATGCAGAACGGATAGAGAACTGCTAAAGACTGTTAAATATCGAAGAATGTCTTATATGGTAAGGGGAAGTCGATATAAAATATTACAACTGATCCTTAAAGACAAAATAGAGTAGAGGAGTAGAGTAGAGGTGTAGGAAAGAAATGGGTTTATTGGTTAAGGAACATTCCTGAATGGACACAGATATCAAATGTGGGACAATTATTCCATATTGCAGAAGATCGAGAAGCCTTCGCAATGGTGATCACCAACGTCGGATAATTCTAATATGACACGCGAAGAAGAAAGAAAAAATTCATTTTTCGATCATTTTGACTTTTTAGTCAATGTTTAAACAATGATCCCATTAAATTAAACCGATACTTTTATGAAAACATCATTTCTTTTCACTAAAATTTTATTTAGAAAAGATCCCAATTTGCACATGCAATACAACTCTTTTTATTTTGACTGGACTATATGTTAAAAGTTTTTCAACAAATCCCACTGCTCCCTTTATTTTGAAAACAAAAACAGAAATTGTTAGCTTTTCATTATCCTGTTATGTATTTACAACTCCTCTGCTACTTAATAAACAGTTTATTTAATCTCACATATTTTAATAAAATGGATTACCTAAATGAATTAATTAAACGAAAAATATACCAGAACAACGGAGTAGCGAAGTAGCCGACAGGATTGGGAACAGAAAAAACCGATACAACGAAGTATCGAAAGATCCCACGCCGAATATTTCCGAAAAGTAGTGAAAGAAGGTCTACGACGAAAGAAATGGAGGTTATTAGAGCATCCACTCTAAAGTCTCGATTTATCGCCTTGCGATTTTCAGATATTGTTTAGACATTTACTACTATTTAAGTCTATTCCTATTCCAGATACTTGTCTTCCCTACTCTTTTAACGCTGATTGAAGTGAATAGATAGGTTCTTTGCTTAGGAAGATATTTGAACTTATTACTGAAAACATAGTATGGAAATCCAGTTAAACGTTAAACTCTACCAACTGTTCAAAGAGCCACCGATCTCAGAATTCGTTAAACTTCAAAAACTTCGATGGGCTGGTAGTGTAGTGAGAATGATAATGATGAGAGAGAGAGAGAGAGAGAGAGAGAGAGAGAGAGAGAGAGAGAGCGAGAGAGAGAGCGAGAGAGAGAGGTTCCTTGCTTTCCTCTTTTCGATAATCTACTGCAATTCCGAGTTTTCTGGCCTTAATATTTTGCTTTTGGTGATATTTCCAGTTCTTCCGTATTTTTGGTATAGTCTTTTTTTACTATTTCTTGTTTGGCTGGTTATTGGAGTCTATAGTGGTATCTTTGATTTTGTTTTTCCTTGCCAAAACTAGCTTCTTTTTATAGACGATTTTTAATTCAGTAAATTTGTACTGTAAAGTGATACTAGCAGGAAAGTTTTGGGGAAGTTCTGATTTTTTCATTCCATATGTGTTTTGGGGTGCTAAATCTGAATCTGAGGTTTGCGGACAAAATTTCGTGACGCAACATTTAAAAAACCAGAAGAAATCGGTTTGTTTTTGCTTTTTTTCGGTTTTTTGCTTAAAACTCGAAAACTGTTAACTTTTAGTAAATGGTCTGTTTATAGAAATTAAAGTACTTAAAGTTTTGTACAAATGTCACTATTTTGGTCATTATACAGACGAACCGTTCGGTCTCAAGTACAAGTTGAAAATTGGCAATTTGTACCAGTGCGACTGCAAAACCCACTTTTTAGATTTGTATTGAAAGGTTTTCAGTTAATTTTCCCTAGTATTTAAGTTAATTAAAATAAAGACCGAGTCACACGGATAATTCACGTTTTGACTCAAATATTATAGCTAGATTGCAAAAAATCAAAATAACTTAGTTAAAAAGCAGTTAAAGCCGCTTTGCATTCCAAACGGCAACAATGTGCTAAATTGTTGTAGACGTTGTAATATATGTGTACGTGTAGCGCACACTAGCGCACTATAAAAAGCTGTGGAAGATGCTGATATCCTAATTATCACAACAGCTCTTGAGATGGCTCCGTCAAATGAACATGTGATAGTGGGGGGGGGGAAGATATCGACCTACTGGTCATTTTGATTGGCCTTTGAAGCTCATATAAAAAACGTATTTTTTTTTAAGCCAGGAAAAGGAAAGGTTTCGCAAAGCCTCTACAACCCTCATCTAGCTGTTGAGAAAATCCTATTGGATCATATTTTATTCCTGCATGCGATGAGTGGTTGTGATACTACTTCTGCATTATTTAATCAAGGGAAACTGAAATTTCTTAAAGTCCTGCAGGAGAACAAAGATTTGCAATCGGTAATTGAAGCTTTCAAAGACCCTAATTCAAGTCATGATGAGATTGGCACAGCAGAAAACATGTTTCTCACGGCTCTATATGGAAAAAAAGATATAAACAAAAAGATATAAACAAAACTAAACGATTTAAGATATAAACAATACGTATCTTCATCATTCAAAAATAAGACCAACATTTTCTCATTGTCCCCAACTGAAACTGCTGTACGAGAACATTCACTGAGAGTTTACTATCAGGTGCAGCAGTGGTTATCCGGTCAAGCCACACCTAACGAGCAAAAAAAAGACCCAAGTGAGTGGGGATGGCAAAAAACTATTAGTGGTCTTGTGCCAGTACCAACTACTTTGGAACCAGCACCAAACTCAATACTCCGGTACATTTCATGTAAATGTAAAAAGGGCTGTCAACGCAATTGTGGATGTAGGAAGGCGGGACTCCATTGTTCCCCAATATGCGCATCATGCGAAGGACTATGTAACAATGATGAGCCCCCAGAAGACAGCTCTGACATAGACGTAGAAGAAACTGAAAAAAGAGGAAGAGGTATGTTGGATCTGACAAGTTATTTTGTAGTCATTCATCTCTCCTTGATATGTGTCTCTCCTCTTTTTCTGTGTCGGAGAACGACTCCCGACGCGGACGATGGAGCAATCAGACCCTGAGCCAGGACCCGATGCCGTCGAAGAACATCACTACGATGCGGAAGGTATGTTTAATCTCACAATCTATTTTGCAATCTTCATCTCTTCTTGATAAATGACTTAACTTTAAACTTTTATTTTCCAGAACAAGCAGAACCAGGACTCATCGTTATCGAAGAACCTCATCCAGGGCCTTCCAAAAGACAACGGCATATATAAATTTTGCATATTATAATTTATAATCATATTAGTATATGATCATAAGTAACAAGATTTTAAGTTTTATTTTGTTACGAGTTCTACCTACCTACTGAATTTGCATAATTTTTCCCTTTTTTCTTTTTAATTACTTGTGTGGAAAACTAGGTGACATTTATCAAATGGCAGCATCCATAAAAATTAAATATTGAAATGTAAAAAGTGGGTTTTGCATAAAATGCTAAAAATTTACAATTTTCAACTCGCACTAGAAACCGAACGATTCGTCTGAAAAAAAAACTAAATACTGGTATTTGTAGAAAATTTCAAGTACTTTAATTTCTGTAAACAGACCATTTACCAAAAGTTGATAGTTTTTGAGTTTTAAGCAAAAAAACCGAAAAAAGAAGAAGAAAAACTGTTTATTCTGTTTTTTTTTTAATGTTGCGTCACGAAATTTTGTCCGCAAACCCCAGATTCGGATTAAGCACCCCAAAAAAACATATGGAATGAAAAAATTAGAACTACCCCAAAACTTTCCTAGCAAAAATACAATTTAACTGAACTATTTATGTGTAAGTACAACTATTATCAACTACCTGTAAGTACTAAAGTAATCAACTTTTTCTATGCAGATCTTTGTTATAAATCTTATATAAGTAAATACCAAGTAAAACGACGCATTAACATAACATTAAAATCATGTCACAGGCATTGCACAAGATAAATCTAAGCGCAAGACGATTGTGAATTTCACTGTACAATCCTTGTCTTCCAAAATTGCAAAACACCTCAAACGATCTTGAAAAACATGTTCTTATAGAAAACAGCCAATTATTCGGCATTCTTTCAAATTCAACATAACTCCACTTATGTGGAAATCGTTCTGAATTTTATCTCTAATTTTATTTTTCTAAAATGCCTTGAGCAGAATATAATAAGCTCATCACAATTCAGTCTTTTTTATTTACTTTAAGTCAAATAAAAATATATCGTTTTGAAACGAAACTTGAATTAAATGGGACTGAAACGTGGGCAGATTTTATATAACTGTCTAACAGTTAATAAAATCAGATGAAAGCCAATAAACAAATTCACGAAAATATTTTAATCATCCTCTAATTAAAAAAGCAAATAAAATGGAATAACGGTCATAAAAATTCTGAACATGTGTAGGTATTCGGTTTGGGGATATAAAAGGGTTTAGAATTTTTAATTATAAATTGTTTTTCAAGTTTAAAACACAATTTTCGATGTATTAGATGAATAAATTGAAAGATTTTTTAAAAATTTTCGCTCTATTTAATTATACCATGAAATAAAAATAAAAAGGATGTATTAAAACATATTTTTTGGAATTGGTATATTAAATATACCAATGTTAAATATAGAAATAAGGTGTATAAGGAATTCTGATAATGGTAAGTTGATATCATCTACTTACCATTCATCTACCTCAACTGGATTACATTCACCATCATTAGATACTAAAACAGATGAAGATTATGAGGACGCTGACGTGCACAATTTGTATTTGTTTGATAGTTCAGATATTTATGAACTATCTCATGAGTCGTGATCTGGTGATAAGTTAGTTGAGAATCCTTCCAATACTCGCATAAAAAAAGGCAAAGGAAGAAATGCATTGACAAACGTAGAGAAAACAAGGAAGAGAAAAAGAAATCCAAGTGGTTGGCATCGTAATAAGCGCCGGGATGCAAGAAACAAGGGAAACCTTTATTTTTCAACGTCAAATAAGTTTGTTCCTGGAAAATTTTTAAAACCTGCTTGCTCATATAAACAGAAATTTTATGCACTAGACGTAAATTCTCAAAATTAGTTTATTACTCAGAATTATAATGAAGTTGAAAAACTTCGACACAATAGACACCCAAGCAAAAGACAGTTTACAATTTTTTATTTTCTAAATAATAAGGGACAAAAAGTTAAAGTTTGCCGTACTATGTTGTTAAATACTCTCGATAAAACCAGAAAAAATAAAAGTATTACCAAGAAGAGAAGAGACTGTACAACTGGTATCTGGTTGTCTGAAAACCAAAGAGGAAGTCATGGGCGCCAACAGAAAGTCACTGACGAAGCAGTTACTACAATAGAAGACCATTCTACGAAGTTTTCCTTCGTATGTAAGCCATTATTCAAGATCGCATACTGAAAAAAAAATTTTTTTTTAAGATTTAAATATTTTGAAAATATATCGGCTATACAAAGATCATTGTAGTTTCCACAATGTAACATCTGAACTAGAGTCATTTTATAGAAAAATTTAACTTGTCATTTCACCCTTCTTCTAATGATACTTGTGGAAAGTGCGATCGGTATAATTCATTCATTGATACAACTTCTGATTTGCAAGAACAAGCAGTTCATAAAGATGATTATAGCCAGCATCTTGCCATGGCACATCGAGCATATAAGGAGAAAAAAAAAATGATAAATTCCGAAGCTGTATTCTGAAAGTGTTGCATTTTAGTCATTTAGCTAGACTTATGCTTCAAAACAATAATTCATTTTATAAAAGATCATAATGGACTTTAACCTCACTATCTACATCACCACCATCACCAATGGCGCTACAACTCTTTGTGAGTCTTTGCCGCGTTTACTATTGTCTTCCATGTTTGTCGGTCCTGTGCCAGTAATTCCCATTGTCGCACACCCATTTTCTCTAGTTCTTCTTTGACTGCATCTTTCCACCTTTTTCTAGGTCGCCCTACAGACCTTCTTCCATCTGGCCTTTCCCAGAACACATTGTTTATAAGGCGATTGTCGTTACTGCTTATCACATGTCCTGCCCATCTGAGTCTATTGATCTTTATATATCTGACTAGATTTTATTTTCCAAATAGAGACTCTAGCTCGTTATTGTATCTGACCCTCCATTCGTTTGTCACGCTATCTCTGTAAGGGTCATATATCATTGGAAGAATTTTACGTACCCACACCAGCAATTTATTTATTTCTCTTTTTGTTAGTGTCCATGTTTCGCTTCCATACGCGACTGCTGGTCGTATTATGGTCTTATATATCTGGATTTTTATACCTCGTGAAAGATGTTTTGACTTCATTAGATGTTGCATTGCAAAGAAATATCTGTTTCCTGTCATTATTCTCGTTTCAACTTCTGGCTCTAATTTGTTGTCTTTTGTGATTGTTGCTCCTAGATATTTAAATTCTTTAACCACTTTGAAGTCGTGATCATTTATAGTAATGTTATGTATCAAGTCATTTATAGTAAGCTGTGGCTTGTTTTATTTCGAAGAACTAAAGAACAAAACTAAATAACATTACAAAATGACAGCATATTGACGCAATACTACTTAGTTTATAATCTAATACCGAACTTGTTTAATCTCTGATATAGTATATCGATATCTGGCAGAATTATCCAACTCAGTTTGTCAAACTACATTATGTCACTTATATTAATAAGGAAATATCTATTTCAGAACATCGACAGGACTACCGACATATGTATTCGCCCCTTAAACTCAGCTCAAAGTCGATGAAACGCCGCATTTCCCAGCCAACGTCTCCGGCCGTATCCGACCTAGGAACCCCTAGGGGCTCCATTACCGAATCACCCACTTTGGAATTTAAACAACCCAATACAGCCAATAATACAGGTAAGAAAGTTGAATTTATATTCAAACGTATCACGATATATGTTTGTAGTTCATAAAGCTGTATGAATTTTATTTTATGTCCGTAAAACGTTCAATAAACGATATATACAAATCAATATACAGGGTATTTCTCTGTATATTGATGTGAAACACCCTGTATATGTACATATACAATTAAAACAAAAAGTTTTGCTCAAATCTAATAATTTTGAAAACTTTTAGGATCATAATTGATTAATTTTTAAAACAACTATGTTTCCAAATTTTATCTATTTGTTTTTGTGTTCCAGAGCCTAAACAAATTGGTTGGGTTGCACCATATCAGAAGGGTGATCTGGATACACCAAAAAGTTCCATCACAGATTCACCAACTGCCCCGATAGCAGAGCCTGAGAAGTTTGGTAAGTAATAAACATTGTCCTTATTATATATTATCAGTAGTAATATCCCTAGGACATTGATAACAGACGAAATAATTTCATGACAATCGAAAGCTCGTTCCTTGGTAACAGCACGAAGCCGAGGGCTGAGTGCTGTTACCAAGCAACGAGCTTGAGAAATTTGTCATGCAATTATGAGGCATTCATCAATGTCCGGCGGATAATTTTTCGAAAAAAAAATCATAACTCAACATAACGAAACATTTATTTATTAAAAGTACAGTTAGTGAAAGTACAATTATTAAAATTTAAGTTAACATTAGATTCGTTGCTGTTCTCTACTATAGAAGATCTATTACCACGCATAATATTTATAATCTTGTTGTGGTGTTCTTGATCGAGATTCAAGTATGGTTTTATAGAATTATGATTGCCATGACCAGTAATTTTTAGGATTAACATTCTCATTGCCGAAACATGACATTTTGAAATTTATTTGGATGAAGTTGTCAAACTCGATCGTGTTGTCATAGGGATTGAAAATTGCACTGAATGCAATTATCAGTCTAATGTTGATATGATTGGGTGAAATTGTTCCACATGACACAAAATGACGAAATTTGAATGGTTGTTAGAACAGTCGAAAAATTATCAGGATAAGCGTTAAAATCGGTAATTTTTGTTTTTAGTTAAGCTGAAAAAGTATAAAAGTCTCAAAAAAGTGTGATTTTTTGACGCAAGGGATTTAAATAACTAAAAAAGTCTAAAAACTCCAATAAAAGGCATGTCGGAAATGATTATCTAAAAACCTAACAAAAACACGAAATTATCTTTTGCAGAAATCATAACAAACCTAAGCAAAGATCCCAATAATAGCAATAATGCAGTCTTCAGGTTTTATGTTCTGTATTACTTCTTTATTCTTTTCTTTTCTCAATTTTTTTATCAGTTTCCAGCTTTCTGTGCTTCTAGTTCCTCCTAGATAAGTATTTATTCGTTGGCAGTTTCTTTCTCTCTCTGGTTCTTCTTAGAGCTTTTCCTTCGTACTTCTGCTTGTTTTTCTTTAGATTTTGTTTTGTCTTGTAATGATTTGGAGCTTCAATATTTTTGGTACAGTTGTCTTTTACATTTTATTTCTTCCTCTAGTTCGTTATCTCACTAGTATGGTTTGTTCAACTTGGGTTTTATGTAGTATTCCATTACTTCAAATGCTGCTTCGTGTAAACAGTTTTTTATACAGATTGAACGAATTTAAAACGGATCATACAATTTAATATATGTCTGTTTGAACTGCATTTGAAATAAATCCATACCCGGTGTTAGACATTGTATAAAATATCGTTCAACTATCCGTCTTCTTTTAGAACGCACCATAGTCTAGAGCGCAGCTCAAAGTCAATGTTGCCAATCGCCGTGTAATAATCCGATTTGCGGATCTTTTTGAGAGTTATATCTTCTTCGTATATTTAAATAAATCGGATATTTGCCTATATTTTTCATTGTATTTACCAATCTACTACAACAGACTAATAACAAAAATAAACTTAATGGTTTGTAGTTATTTCAGAAGTTTGTAGTTATTTTAGAAACATCTAGTGGAATGATATTGGCAACACCGCTCAAAATCTCCATCTCTGATAAACGAAAGAGGGGCTTGCCTAAAGGCGGCCACTCACGATACAGCAGCGTTGTTCAATTTGGTTCAACTACACACTTGCTTTGATCATATTATAGAAAATCGAAATGGCTTGATTTAGCAAGAATATTTTAAGAGAGTTTTTTAAATTATATAAAAAACAAGAATGCTTATAGCGAATAAAAGGTAAAACGTATCACGATAGAAACGCCCGAAAACAGGCAATGGACATTCTAGTTTTAAAGTTCCAAAAAGTAAACAAAGATGCGAATGAAGAGTATGTAAGAAAAAAAAATTAACAATTTTAGAACATCCTATAAAAGAGAATTAAAATTAGCAGTGCAGTCCAGTAAATCGGGTGCAGGGGCAGACGAGATTTATTTTGCACCAGAATCTACGTTTTATTTTAGGTTTCTTTTTACGCTTAGTTATACACAAAGTAAGAGACGCTAAAATGATTGTTTGATTTGACATGATCGAGAACCGAACAAATACTGCGGCGCAGTATAGTGTGTGGGCGCTCCAGATATACCAACAAATTGAACAACGCCTCTGTCCGATTATGCCGAACGACACCGCTGTACCGTGAGTAGCCGGCTTTAGGAAGCGATAGGTGGTTTGACCAGCTATGAATGAGTTCTTGAATTAGTTCAGAATCCAGCAGCCCGCGGAAGTATTGGATTTTTATAATATAATTATTTGACAACCTTTTGTTGGCCAACCACCTACAGCAGAATTGAGCCGAAATACATAATATTTCGTATGTTCCGAATTTATTTCGTTCAATCTGTATGTTCATATAACTGATCGATATTCTTAGGGTCGGGAATTTGTAGCTTCTCATGCAATCTATTTTTTAATAAGTCTTCGGTACTTTCTTCATCTAGGTTTCTCTTGTTGTATCTTCGTTCCTGTATCTTTTCTGTCTTGTTTATGTCTATATATGTTTCTCTCTGTTGTCTTCGGATTGGAAAGTGTATTTTTGAACGTAATAAATAGTAATCGCTACCGCATGTTGCGCTTCTCTGAACTCTTACATTTTGTATCTAAGTCTAGTTTTTTGTTTTGTTATAATATAATCGATTATTGATTTTATGTTTCGTATTTCCTGGATCCATATATAGCTGCGTATCAGTTTATGTGTCCATTTAAGATTCTGAGTTGATTCTGGTTGCATAAATAAAAGCGACAAACTAAATTAATTTTAAACCATATAAACAAAAGAGACACAAATGTATAAATAAAATACCTAATTTTTTGAAAAATTCAACGCGTTTGTTGCTCTAAGACCTTATAATGATTATTTCCAAAAAGGCAAAACCTCAGCGATTCACTTAAAACCCAACCTTCACCACTGAATACTAAAACGCCGAAATTTCACTCGAATCCATTAGATAAAGTTGGAATTAATTTTCACCAGACTGGTCTATTCATTTAAATTTCTAAAAGGGCTTCATATTCATCACAAGAAGCTGTCTGCTTGTAGAAAATAGGTAACGCTCTAGCGAATTGTGTTCCATGCTAAAAATATTATTTCCTCCAGGGAACAATACAATTTCGCGAATTTAATAGTCAGTTCTAATCGATTTTCAGTTGGTAATGGAAGTTTAATTTAAGTTTGAGTTTATTCTTGCCGGATTTTGATATTCAAAAATTCCGACCAATAAACTTATTGGTGGAAAATATTTTAAACTTCAAAATAAAGTCTTACGACTTTAAAAGAAATACTTTTCTTTCTACACCATCTAAAGCGGTGTTAAAAAGTCCTGCACCATTTACTATCTACATGAAACAAGCACTTAAACACAATATTATAAAACGCAGCAAAAATTTTGATTAATAAAAAAAATGTAGTTCGGACCTTGTTTTATTCAATATTTACATCAAGACGATATTGTACATCACATTGAAGTAATGTAAACTAATTTTAATATTTAATTGACCAGCCCTTGTTTTTAATTACTAGTTTACATCTATTGGGCATGGAATCTTCATGGAAATACAGAGATGCCAAGCGTGGATTAGAGATTCGATTAATTTAATTTTATTTGTGGGTTTGCTTTTGGAAATGATGTTTAATATCCTTTGCCACAAATTCTCGATGGGATTGAGGTCAGGGGATTGCGCTGGCTAGTCCATCCTATCAATTTCATTACTCTCCATCCAAGCTTTAACCAATTTTGCTCTTTGGCAGAGACAACGTGTAGGCGACCAGCTCCTCGAGCGAACATGCAACCCCATATCATAACTGAGGTTGGATGTTTAATTGTGGGAAGAGCCCATTTTGGAGAAAATTCTTTACCAGGAAATCTTCTGACGTAGTCATTTCCAGCATGATTATTAATATTGAAAGTGGATTCATCTGTACACTCTGCCACTGCTTTGCTGTCGAGATTCGATGTTCCTTGGGCCATTTCAAACGGTACAATCTTTGCTTTTATGAAAGCAGTGGTTTCTTCCGTGCCTTACATCCTCTAAGTCCAAAACTAAGCAGTATTTTTCTCACAGTGGAAGTGCACACGCTTACACCTGTAGATTCAGACTACAGCTTCGTCAATTGGGTGGAATTAAGGCTTCTGTCTGCCAAACTTCTTCTTCTTAACGCAGCGTCATCCCGAACAGACGTTTTCTTTGGTCGGCCACTACGCGGTCTGTCGTCGATTTTTGCTTGTTCAGCATACTTCTTTATGACTAATTACGGTAGATTGATTACAGTTTGCTGCGGATGCTATTTCGCGACTAGATTTGTCGTTTTTATGATGAAAAATAATTTTAAAATGCTTTTCGTCCGATAATTTAGTTTGTTTGGTCTGGGATGATATTTTAAACCCTTTTTTTTTAAATCAAAGAGCGAATAAATGTGTTAGGGTAACTAGTCAAAATATGTGGCAAATTTGTCATTAAGATTCAATTTAATAGTACTTTAACGACTTAATAATCATTTCCTAATTTTCTCGGAATATAAAAAATCCCTTCAATCAGATTATTTAATCTTTTCTATAGAATTTTGAGCTAGTAATTAAAAAAACATTACTTTAAGCACAAACTTAAAATGAAGTAACGAAAATATACAAAACACTTGTCTTAAGTCTCAAAAACTATAAGGCGCTTAGGTGATGCAGGACTTTTTAACACCACTGTATAAGTAATCGCATAATTTTCACGTTAGACGAGACAATGAAGCACTAAAAAGCGCTAAAAGCAAATGCATTTCCAAAGTGAAAATGAAGTTCACAATGAAAAATTTGCAACTCGGAACATATCGACATGAATTATAGTTTATTCGTCTTCCGGGTTTGGACCGTGTCATTTGTGAGTGACTTAAAAGTGGGTTCATCTCGACGTTTCGCTACAATTGTATGTAGCTTTTTCAGGAGAACAAAGAAAAAGAAATCAAAAGACAGGAAGATGGGTAGTTAGCAACGGTAACTCAGTTACTCAACGCAACCAGAGGCGAATACTAACTACCAAGATGAGCATTTGGTCACAGTAACTCAACTACTTAACGCAGCCAGAGGTGAAAACAAAATGCCAGGACAGGGATTCACGTCCAACAGCTCAGAACACTAACGCGTCGAGAGGCGGGGAGTGAATCCTCCCTTTATATATATATGGCCCTATATTCTATGGCTTTTATTTTTTTTCTTTTTTCGCTAATAGCCGTACAGGTTGATGCGAGTTTGTAAATAAAAAAATTAAAATTAAATGCCATTTTTTAAATCAGTTTTTATTATAAAACAGGTAATTTTATTATATACTTTTTTTATATTACAGGTAATGGTAGTTTACTACAAAAAGGGTCGGACTCAGAATCAGAATGCGTTTTATCCGATCCCTGTAGCTACCTTAGCCCAGAACACGATGAGGAAGAAGAATTACCCGAGAAGAAAGTATCGTTTTTGCACACCGAAAACGATGACTTTGACGTGGACGGGCTCAAAGAAAAAAAGAAACGGTAAGTTCCTTTAGGCCAGGGGTGGCCAACCTTTTTAAGTCGAGTGCTAATATGAGAACAAAAAAAATTTGGCGTGCCACTAAAATTTTTCGACATACTAATATGGATACTATATATAATAATATACGGTACAATACGTATTTCTTATGTAAATTCCACATTTTTCCGTTTAGTCAAGATATTGGAGGTTTAAAAAATAACGTAATAAGTAAAATATAACAACAAACTTACTTTATTGTTAATAAAAATAAAATAAAAACGTTAAACAAAAAAACTTAAATATTTTCTTATTATCTATAATTCAAATTATTAAACAGTTACTTATTTAATGTGGTATTTGAACTTGTATTTTTTTAATTAATTCAGCTATATTGGGATTAATTTCGGAACTAGCCAACAGAATTAGATTTTTTAAATGCATGTCAGTTAATCGTGACCGATATTTTGATTTTATTATGTTCATAATAGAGAACATTTGCTCACAAACGTACGTTGAACCAAATCTACAACAATATCTCAGAGCTAACTCGTGTAAATTAGGAAAATTGTTTGCTGGTACAAATTTCCAAAATTCAATATAATTGGGATCAGTAACAGTTGAAATAATTTCCCTATATTTGGTTTTTAGTATAGTGTGGTTCTGTAAATCAATAATTTCGATCTGTATTTCAGCTGAGTAACAATTGATATCTTGCAGAGAAATAGAAAAAGGATTTATGAAAAGGTCAACATTCATTTTGTTTTTTTGAAAATCTTCAAACCGGGTGTTGAATGAACCTAGCAAAATAGATATAAGGTTTTTAAATCTGTCATAATTTGGAGTTTTACTGACCTTGTTGGCTAATTCCTGCATTAATGTGAAATGTGTCAATCTCTGCTCTCCAAAATCGTTACAAAAAAGCATAAGTTTATTCACAAAAGAAGATATATGACCAACTAGAGTAGGAAAAACACAATTTTTTCCCTGTAATCTTAAATTTAATAGATTTAAATGTCTCATAATATCAGTGAGAAAAGCTAAATCCCAAAGCCAATCTTTAGCATTAAGTAGGGTAGTTCATTGTTTTCTTGCAAATATTTTAAGACGCACTCCTTCAAGTTCCAAAACCTTTCGAGTGCATTTCCTTTGGAGAGCCAGCGCACACTGCAATGGAGAAGTAACTCTCCATCTTGCTCCGTTTCTTCCGCGAACAGTTCTCGAAATTGTCGTCGATTCAATGCCCGAGCTCGTATTTTGTTAATGCAGCGTGCTACAGGGTCAACAACAGATGACATGTTTAGGTCCTTGGCACAAAGAGCTTCCTGGTGAATAATACAATGGTACTTAAAATCTTTTCTTCCCAAATAGTTTTCCAGTAATGTAACAAACCCCTTTAGTCTACCAACCAAGCAAGGAGCTCCATCTGTACAAACACTATCTAATTTTGACCATTCAACTTTGTTGACTTCGATTACGTTTTTAAGCTGTTGAAAAATGTCCTCTCCTGTTGTTGTGACTAGTTGGCGCAAATCCAGAAGCTCTTCGGAATTTTCAAAATTATCATTGGTATAACGGACAAAAATGCTTAACTGCGCATTTTCTGTGTTGTCACAACTTTCATCCAACGCTAAAGAAAAGAATTTGCAGGATTGTAATCCACTTATAATTTGGGAAACAACATCCTGGCCCATATCATCTATACGGCGCATGACTGTATTTCGGGATAATACAATATTATCGACCATATTTTTGATCTTTACATCTCCCACATTTTTAGCAAATATTGCCAGACTATTTTTAATTATCTCCTCTCCATCAGAGTAGGCTTTTTTCTTCCAGGCTAACAGCAGAGAAAGTTCATATGATGTTTTAACCATAGTTTCCATTTCATCACTTCTCTTCTGAAACAGTGACTGTTGGCTGGCTAGGGTTTTCTTTTTTTTTTCAATAAAGTCGGCTCGCAAATGTGAACCAATAGGATATTTGTTGCTGAAGTCCTTATGCAGTTGTTTATAATGTCGTTCCAGGTTAAATTTTTTCGGAACTGCTACAGACAATCCACATATCAAACAAACAGGCTTTGAAGTATTACGATTAGTAAATAAAAATTGTTCTTCCCAAGCAGGTTGAAAATCGCGAATTGCAATATCATCTTCGTATTTTCGTTTTGAAGTCGAAGGCTTACTGGTGGACATATCGAACAAATATTTTTAAAATTTTAAAGAAACAATGCGCGATGACAAAATGTGCACATACAACGGGGCAGTTTAAAATAAACTAAGCAAGGGTAACGCAGTCCTATTGCACATTACGACAGCTAGGATCACGTGCACTTATCGTTCCATCGTTTACGTGGTCTTCCTACTTGTCGTCTTCCTATTGCGGAACTGTTTCTTGCCGTCTTTACTACTCTATGTTTGTCGTTCGGCTTATATGATCCATTCTACTCTCTATGTCTTACCTAGTCCTTGATGTTCTCCACCTTGCACCTACATTCTATATCTATATTTCTAGCTATGTCCCATAGTTTTTGCCATCAATTTTTTCAAGTGTTTTCATCTCTGCTGTTTCTAACATCCTTTTTGTGTTTTCTTTATCAGGTTGTGTTTCTGCCGCGTATGCCATTATTGGTTTGATGACTGTTTTGTAAATTCTGTCCTTCATTTTTTTCTTGATATTTTTATTTCTCCATATTGTTTCATTCAGGCAACCTGCGGCTCTGTTTGTTCTATTCACTTGACCTTTCTCTGCTGTTTCGAGCTCTTCATAGCTAGATAATGTGTTGTCTAGATATTTAAACTTCATCACTTGTTTTATTATCTGACCTTTCTGTGTTATGTTAAATTTTCTGGCGGTTATATTAAATTGGTGCAACATACGTTGTAAATCATCTTCACTTTGAGAGAGCAGTATTGCGTCGTCTGCATAGCAGATTATTTTAAGTTGTTTTTCTTCCATTTGGTATCCTTTTTTAGTTCTTACTTTTTTTACTACTTCATCTATAATCAGGTTGAACAATAGAGGACTCAGGGAATCTCCCTGTCTTATCCCATTGTCAGCTTCAATAGGTTCGGTATTTAGATTATAAATTATGAGTGGGTTAATTACTTTAATGTGAATTACTATTAAACTGGGAATAAGCCACAATTAAAGATAAAAATACGTTTATTGACGTTTCAATTTCCACTTCGGAAATCGTTCTCAAAATACAAACAGTAAATTAAACAAATTTTGTTTTTTGTTACATAGTGAAAAATTCTTCTAATAATTTAATTTTATCTGACTCATTTATATTGACAATTCAGACATACATTATGCATTTTAAAGTAGACGACTTTAAAATGATATTGCCAATATTGTTGAGTTGCGCTCCTGGGACGACTTTACTTATAAGATAGTTCATTCGATTACATGAAAACAACTTTAACTTGAGAATATCCGTCAGAAAAAATTCATAGCATGTAATTCGTCTTTAAAAAGACAAACACATGACATGATGACAGTAAAATTCTCCTGTTAGTGATTCCATAGTAAATTATGAGGGAAAACCAGGAAAAAAACCTCATAATACTATCCCGACATTGTAAGTATTTGTTCGTGAATTTAGTTTACCTTCAACAAACATCAAAATTCTGATTTTATATGTTACGTTATTTAAAAAACATAAATGATGTATCCTCTATATGTTACTGACTTACTAATACTGAATGAACATAGGGTTCAATGGAATAATTCAAATGTAGTCCTAAAAGAAACGGATGGTAAAAAAAGAAAAATCAAAGAAGCGGCTCTAATTATGCTAAATGAGGCCAATTGTGTCGCAAATTCCTCGGCAGAATGTAGTAGGATCTGGTTACCAATATTGAAAGAGGAAGTTATTAATAAGAAAATACCAGTATTAGTAAGTCGGTAACATATAGAGGATACATCATTTATGTTTTTTAAATAACGTAACATATAAAATCAGAATTTTGATGTTTGTTGAAGGTAAACTAAATTCACGAACAAATACTTACAATGTCGGGATAGTATTATGAGGTTTTTTTCCTGGTTTTCCCTCATAATTTACTATGGAATCACTAACAGGAGAATTTTACTGTCATCATGTCATGTGTTTTTAAAGACGAATTACATGCTATGAATTTTTTCTGACGGATATTCTCAAGTTAAAGTTGTTTTCATGTAATCGAATGAACTATCTTATACGTAAAGTCGTCCCAGGAGCGCAACTCAACAATATTGGCAATATCATTTTAAAGTCGTCTACTTTAAAATGCATAATGTATGTCTGAATTGTCAATATAAATGAGTCAGATAAAATTAAATTATTAGAAGAATTTTTCACTATGTAACAAAAAACAAAATTTGTTTAATTTACTGTTTGTATTTTGAGAACGATTTCCGAAGTGGAAATTGAAACGTCAATAAACGTATTTTTATCTTTAATTGTGGCTTATTCCCAGTTTAATAGTAATTAATTTACAATGCCACAAGAAAATAGCTTCAGAACAATACTTTAATGTGATTATTACGCATCCAACATTTTTCTATCTTTTCACGTTTGAGCACACGTTTTTCCCAAACTGCAGGAGTACTTAGCAGTACTCAATGCTTCTTGCCATGTTTCCAAAACTGGCACTCAGGGAATCTCCCTGTCTTATCCCATTGCCAGCTTCAATACGATCAGTTAGTTGCTCTTCTGCTAGTGTTATAATTTCATTCAGTTTATTTGTTGACATTTTGGTTGTTAATTTTAGTATTTAAGCAGTAGTTTAGTGTTTTAGTAATTAATTCCTCTGTAATTTTCCGGGTCCGATTTGTCTCCCTTTTTGAAGAGGATGAGTTTGAACGTTCGTTCAAACAATACTGTTCAGTCGAGCAGTAAACCGAAGATTAGGATGCTTGATCTCCATTCTTGAGGAATTTTCAAAATATTTGGTTTGAACTGTTGTTGGCAGCATTTGATAGCGATATTAAATAGGTATTTTTTTAAAAAATTTCATAAAACGGAATCAGTAGCTGATAAAAAAAGGGAGTGTGAAAAACGGTTTAGCGCTGAAACGGCAGAAGTAGTAATTTTAGGTCATGTTAACTTGGAATCTACTTCAAATACTAAAAAAATAGCTGAAGAATATGTTTTTTGTGCACGAAAATTATACCAGGTACTTAAAAGATGTTTCAGGTACTTGAAAAGTTCCATCTTTTTGTGAATGCCAGTGTCAAAATACTTTACAACGCTATGAATAAGTTATGACTTCCAAAAAATCGGTTTAATCACAATTACACTAATCAGTATAAACGTTTGAAGTAAAACTTTGCTTTATCGTTCTTTTTATCACAATTTCAGCCGGCCTTACCATCATATCCACCACCATGGCCATCGATCCAAGTTCCGAAAATACTCCTTGCCAACAGACACGAAACATCTCCACAAAGGGCATTCCGAATCTTTGTTAAATAAGCCGTTAAGAGTATCTACTCAACCAGAGGATCAAGATTTACCACCGAATGATAAGGATCAGTTAGACAGTCACAGGTAAATAATTGAGTTAATTATTATTTATAGATTATTTTTTAATCATTTATTGTTTGTATCTATAGTTTATTTTTATGAACGAGAGAGTAATTAGCATAATTTTAACTGGTACCTTCGACCACTCCATGGGCGTGCTCAAGATTAATTGAAAAATTACTTTGAATAATTGTAAAAAATAAATGAATTATTTCAGTGTTATAAAGTGTTATGTGTATGTAAACAAAAGTGACCTCTTTTATCACACACTATATTAGAACTGACTGGCCCACATTAAAAAGGGTTTTAAAAAATTCACATTTTTTTTTATTTTTAAAAATTACAAAAGAGAAAAAGAGTTTTTAAAACCGTCTAAGGTATGTTAAATAGATGAATAAAAATATTAATATAAAACTTACAGCTACTTGTTACAAATCCAAATCAGATTCAGAAGATGAACTTTCAGAACCAAGATTTATAATAACTGGCTCGATCATTTTATCAGTAATATTGTCCAGCTTCCACATTTTTTCCTCTTCTTTAATAGTGTGATTTACTGCCTTTTCCCAGTTTTCAGGTTTTACATTATTTACGGCCTTCAAAACAACTGTTTAACATCATGAATTTTAAAAGTGGTATTTTTTCTTGAAACTTCACTCTTTATCTGTGCCCATACCAGTTCAATCGGGTTTAATTCACAATGATATGGTGGGGATCTAAGTACTGTCATTCCACGATTTTTGGCAATTTCATCAATTTCGTATTTTTAAAATTTTTCTTTATGAAGAGCACACAACGAATAAAGTTCCTTTCTTATAGATCCGGGATGGTACGTAATATTTTTTGAACTCAGCCAATTCTGCAAGTCTTTTTTAACCACTTGGTTGTGGGCAGTCCTTCTATAAGTCTGGAGTGATAACTTGCATTATCCATTACTATTACACAGTTTTTAGGAAGAAGATCTATCATTTGTTCGAACCATTCTTGAAAGACATCAGCGTTCATGTCTTCATGGTAGTCACCGGTACGAGTTGATTCAAAAGTTAATAAACCACCTTCAACAAAACCGTCTGAACTGCCAATGTGTACTATTATCAGCCTGTGTCCCTTTCCTGATGGTGGGTTTAAACCAGTAGATAAGTTATTTACAAATGCGTGCCTGTGGAATAAGTTTAGAAGGTAATTATCTAGTCAATTACTGTCGTAGATTCCTGGAATTAAAGAATTAAATGTTTGATTGTTGAAACCCATACTTCGTTGAATGCACTCATTTCAGATAAAATAAAACGTTTTATTTTATCTAAAGAATTAAACTTTATTTTGCAAATAGGTAGGTACTTATTAAACTTTTATTGGTTATATATAACCAATAAAATAAACATCTTACATTTCTTGCAAATTCATTAGTACCTGTTAACCTCCATCACTCCGACACTGGCAACCTTATTTAGGGATTAGTAACCCTCACAACTATTGTATTCTATTCTGCTCCAACCTTTATACCTGGTGGTCATACTCAATTTAAAATTGTTTTCCTATATACTTCTGTAAACTTGTTGACAACTATCTGTTTTTCATTGAGTCACCCGTATCAACAGTTTAGGGATTTGCATACATAATTTATTGTTTTATTACTCTCTCATACATAAAAATACACTATAATTTAGACCTAACTTAAGTTACTTGTTTAGGTATATATAGTTTTCGGAAAGACGATGAGAATTTAATAGTCGTAGACGTTTCGACACCCATTTTGGAGCCATTATCAAGAGGGATACGGTTCCGTTCGAGTTCGGGGTCTAAATCTGCGTACTCCCCTCACTGGTGACATACCAGTATCGTATTCTGTAAAAATACAAGAACCATCAAACGGTACTGAGGTCTGAATCTGCCTACTCCTTAGTGTCGAGTGATGTCCAGTCGTCAGAGAGTTGACCCGTAAAAATCATACGAACAAGCTGAATTTTTCCGAGAATATTAATTTGGGGACCCTAAAAAAGATGCAAAAATGTTTAATACTTTTACCCCCGGGTTTCTCCCTAAAACCTCCTAAAAAGCCCGGGAGTAAAAGTGGTCAACTTTTTTGCATCTTTTTTGGGGTCCCCAAATTAATATTCTCGTCAAAATTCAGCTTGTTTGTATGATTTTTAGAGATTCAGTGGCATTTTCGTCTGACGACTGAAGTAATAGTACTTCATACAAATGTTGTCTAGAATTTTATGCAAAATCTAAAAATGCAATAATAAACAGAGTGTTCTATTTTAAATATCAATGCTGCAATATTGATGCTCACTTCCGGTATAAATGGAAATGACATGTCTGTCAAATATTTTCTGTAAGTTCGTCAGAACTTGTAGTCCCTATAAAGCAATTTTCATAATAGTCCAGGCTGTGAGGCCGCTCCCGTTGGGAAAATGTTTCTGATTCGGTTTCTTCGCGGATTCCGGTTCAAAAATGTCCCCTTTAAACAAATCTGAAGGGTGCCGGGCGAAATTTTTGGGCATAAATTGTTTAAACAATTTTTTTTAACAAATTCCAAAAATATTTTTTTTTTAATCTGGAAAACGTTTTTTAGGTTTTTCGGGTCATTCTAAATAAAAAAGGTCTCTTGTCATTTTTCTCTAAAGTTGATAGTTTTCGAGTTATAAGCGATTTAAAGCCTGAAAAACGCGAAAATACGCATTTTTGAGGCTTGAAAACACATATGTAAATTATTATTTTTGAGGTTACCAAGTGTCTAAATTGAAGTTTAAACATTCAACTTCAAGATTGTGAAGAGTAATCGTGGCTTATTTTAATTTAGACCGTTATTTTTTAATTGTTAAATATGCGCGTACACTCGATTTTTCAGCCGCCGCGGCGCGGCGCGCTAGAGAGCGCTTCTATCGTACTTGCATATTTTACATATACACTTACGCAAAAAAACCCGAACAAATCCTTGAAGTTTATTAACATAGTTTTTTCCATAATTTATATGCAAAAATGCAAGTTTTTACCTGTTTAACAATCGCGCGCTCATACTTGATTTGTTATTACTTAAACGATCATTAGGAAGACTATTGTTTAATGCCCATTAAATGGGTATTATATTATTAATGTGTTATTAAAAAAATTGTGAATGGATTTAAAATGTCTTTTTCCGTACCTCTTCTTAAATGAAAACTTACCGAAGACAATTTAGTTTGTATTTTTTGTAATAACATCAACAATATTAAGTTAGTGCAAAAACCTAAAGTAGATTTTTACATAACAATACAAAATGCTGCTCTTCGACGAAAACACAGTGTGACTGAAAAATTTAATTTAATCTAGCCAATATACCTTGTACCTCTGACGCACTTTACCAACACTTGTTAAGAGCTTTCGCTAAAACATATATTTGGCGAAATGCCATATATTCCCGCTATCAAACTCTCGATTTTACACAATATGGATATTATATGTCTGATAGTGATGGGTTGGGAAACCGTGCAAATGCAAAAAGACTTGCAAAACTAATGCTTGCAACTGCAAGAAAAATCATGTCAACTGTGTACCATTATGTGGATGTGATTTAGATTTTTGTGAAAACAAAGATACTTTTACTGAGTGATATTAGTGTGTTATTTAACAATCTTTTGTACAATTATTTTATGTAACTATTATTAGACTTTAGACGAAATTTATATTATAACTCAATTGATATAAATAAATATATACTCAATAAATAATAATTATTTGTAAGTATATGTAAACTATGCATAAGTACGATAGAAGCGCACTCTAGCGCGAGGCGCCGCGGCGGCTGAAAAATCGAGTGTACGCGCATACTTAACAATTAAAAAACAACGGTCTAAATTAAAATAAGCCCCGATTACTCTTCACAATCTTGAAGTTGAATGTTTAAACTTTAATTTAGAAACTTGGTAACCTCAAAAATAATAATTTACATATGTGTTTTCAAGCCTCAAAAATGCGTATTTTCGCGACTTTTTTGTTTAAAATGGCCCAAAAAACCAAAAAAAACGTTTTCCAGATTAAAAAAAAAATTATTTTTTGACTTTGTTTAAAAAAATTGTTTAAACAATTTCTGCCCAAAAATTTCGCCCGGCACCCTTCAGATTTGTTTAAAGGGGACATTTTTGAACCGGAATCCGCGAAGAAACCGAATCAGAAACATTTTCCCAACGGGAGCGGCCTCACAGCCTGGACTATAAATATCGTGTGAGTAGTTTGCGATATATAGATAGTGTAAGTTCGTCATGAAACACCCTGTATATACATATATACATATATACTTTATAAAAAGATAAACAGTACACGAGTACAGATCGTACAATTCAATTACTCGTCACGGAAATTTAGAACGGAATTTTTCGATTCCGTAAAAAAAGAGTTATCATCTTTAACTAATTGACTTATGTCACATATTTTACTAGCTACGGAAGCTAGAATCTAAATGTCATTGTTTTGAAGCAACCATATCGGTAAAACGTTTGATATTTTGTCCATTCCGTTGCATTAACCAGGGGAATGACATTAGTTTGATTTGTTTACACATTTCTCAATCCTAAAATTTACATTGACATGGCAAGTGGATGTAGAACAAATGTTTGATAAGGTAATATTTTTGTACTTTATTAAAATCAAAAAGGAATTCTTTTTGATTTAGAATTTTACATCCGCTATTTCTCACGTAATATTCTCCATTTACCTGTTGATCCTTCAGATTATTCCTTATGTTTTACTAATTTTTTCTTCGTTATCACTCATTTTTTCTATCTATCTAGTCAGATCCTTACTCAGTCACTAAATGTTTCTGTTTTATTTCTTATTCTGCGGAATGTTTCTATTTCTGCTGCTTCTAGTGCTCCTCGGCTATTATGTTTCCTGTCTGGTCTGGTCTCACTAGTGTAGTACACTTCCAACCTATCACCACTTTATATATTATAGTTTTTTATTTCTGTTTCATTTCTGCTTCTTGTTTTATCTGTTCTCCTATTTTGTAGTTGCTGGATAATTTTATTTCTAGATGCCCATCTCCATAACTTGTTCTGGTTCCAATTAAAAATTTGCATCCAATGCAACCTTTTGAAATATCCATAGCTTTGTTTTTTCTATTCAAATTATGGCGTTTTACTGAAGATCGGTAGTTTGAACAAGTACAGAATTCCCAGGAGATTATTCTCACATTTTTCAAGGATATATAGCGACTTTTTTCAACTGACTATGGTTCCAGTCCCCTTCGGAGAGTCCTCTGCGTTTCACTTCGGTCTAGATGTTTGAAATACATCTTTTTCTTGGCCTCCATCGTTTATTTCTTGGAAATGGTGCCCACTATTATAAAGTGCTGCAAAATCTCAAAATTCTCTAAATTCTTCAGGGTTTAAAGAATAACTTTTTGTTAGAGTGGGAATCTTCTTCCATCTTGTTTCCGAATTCTTCTCAACTTTTCCATTTCGCTGCTAGTACCATATCTTTGACTTTGATTCTTTGCAGCTTACATATTTGGTAGTTGTCTGCATTTCCGTTCCTTAAATAATTTTTCCAAGCTATCTTCTTGGACTTCACTTCTGCTTTTATTTCATTGTTCCACCAGTTTTCACACTTTTTGCTTCTGTTATTTCTTGTTATTCCGCATGCTTGTTTACCACCATTTAGAAGTGCTTCTTTCAGTATTTGCCAGGTTTGGTCTAAGTCACAGTCATGTTCAGCGTGCTCTGTTAGGTAGTTTTTAACGTAGTTTTCAAACTTGTTTGCTGTCTCCTTGTCCGCTAGCTTCTGTGAACTGATTACTTCTATAGTGGGTGTATCATGAGCTTTACTTATTTTCTTGGTCTCTTTCGTTATTGATTCTTGTCGCACTTCCAAGCTGGTCCTGGCTACAACTAGGTAGTTGTCACTGTATATTTCAGTTCCTCGTTTTACTCTTTAATGCATTGCCTCGATGATACTAACACAGTCTGGATGATGGATCTTTCGCCTCTACTTTTGAATTCTCTTGTATATTTATGTTATATATCTTTGTGTTTAAAAAATGTGTTCATTATTATTCAATTATTTTCTCTGCATATATCAATAATACGTTCCCCATTGTCATTTTTTATATCTTCTCCATATGGTCCTAATACATCTTGGGTATGTTCATCTCTTACACCCACTCGACCATTTAGATCCCCTAGTACTATAGTATTGCCTTCTAGACTGTCTATTATTTCTGAGGCCTTATCCCAGAATACGTCTTTGCTAGCTGCTCTTTCGTCATCATTTATTCCATACATAACGATGATATTGACTACTTTGTGTTCCGCAGTCACCAGTCTTATCTTCAGAATTCTTTCTGAACTGCATTCCCAATCTTGAATATTCTTTATTAGGTTACTGTGTATCAGGCAGCCTACCTCTTCTTTTGCCCTTTCGCCAAGTGACACTCCACTGGTGATGAAGAAGTGTCCATTTTGTGAAAACTGTGTGTTTTTTCCCTTCTTTTTGGTCTCTGTTATACCCAGTCAAGTCTATTTGATTTTTCTCAAATTCTTCAGCAGGTTCGACTTCTTTGCCGTTGAGACCTCTGACATTCCATGTTGGTAATGTCCATCCTTTGGGCTTTAGTACTGCTTCGTTATTGTGGGTCGTGTTATTAAGCTCTTTCTTGTTTAATGTTGGTTTTACATAGTTACTGTTTATATTCTCGCTCGTTGCTGACTGCATTTTTATGGGTTTACTCTTTCTTGTCTCTCGTTGCTCACATCCTTGGTCATTATTTATGGATTTATCTTTGTCATTACTACATATTATATAACTAATCATATCCCTTGGCATTGCCTGGTTTGTCATAGTATTTCCGGCACATTTATTTTCTAGTTTTTTGTCCCCATTTTGACTAGTTTGTTCTCTTTGTTGTCCCATTTCCAGCTGACCTTGTTGATCCATATTTAATTTCCATCATGTCTTACATCCTTTTCTCTCTCCTTTTCTTCTTGTGCAAGTTTTCTAATTGTTTTCTGAATTTCTTTTTCTTTATTCGTAGTATCATCATTGATGTATACTTTTCCTTCTTCAGCATGTTTTAGTTTAGATTTATTTTTCATAACCTTTACCTTTTCTTCAAGTTTGATTTTCAACTTTATCAACAATTTTAATATCTCTATATATTGCTTTCACGCACTCGCATGATGGTTTATAGTGACTGTAGTGATGCTACAACTCATAATACAGGGTAAGATCAACGGAAGGAGAGGCCCAGGCCGACGAAGAACATCCTGGTTACGAAATCTCTGAGAATAGTATCAAGAAACCACCTTTAATTTATTTAGAGCCGCCGTGAATAAGGTTATTATTGCCAATATGATCGCCAACGTTCGATAATCGGACAGGGAACTGAAAGAAGAAGAAGTAGTGATACTGGGGAAAAAGTCTTCCACCAGTCGGCATCGAACAAACTTTATTCCATCACTTTCAAAGATCGAGACTCTGGTTTTATCACTCCAAATTATTTTACTCCACTATTCTTTTCGTCAGTCTCTTTGTGTTAAAGTCCAATTAATGCGTCTTTGTCTCTGATTTTTGTTCAGGAACGGCTTTGTTGTAGGGGTTCTTGCTCGCAATCCATTTTCGCATAACTTTCTTTCTGATAGTGCTGTCCAATGTTTGCAAGTAAGTTGATTTGCCAATAATATTAATGTCTTTTGAATCTACATAGGGGTTTTTTGCTCGCAATTCATTTTCACAGAACTTTCTTTTGATAGTGCTTTCCGATGTTTTAGTATTAATGTCTTTTGGGGATCTGCGACGATCTTCTGCAGGCGATATCTTCTGCGTCCATCATATTGACTAACTTACTGTGTTCCGCAGTTACCAGTCTTATCTTCAGAATTCTTTCTGAACTGCATTCCCAATCTTGAATATTCTTTATTAGGTTAGTGTGTATCAGGCAGCCTACCCCTTCTTTTGCCCTTTCGCCAAGTGACACTCTACTGGTGATGAAGAAATGTCCATTTTCTAAAAACTGTGTTTTTTTCCCTTCTTTTTGGTCTCTATTATACCCACTAAGTCTATTTGATTTTTCTCAAATTCTTCAGCAAGTTCGACTTTTTTGCCGTTGAGACCTCTGACATTCCATGTTGGTAATGTCCATCCATGGACGTATAAACTGTCCATCCTTTGGGCTTTAGTATTGCTCCGTTATTGTGGGTCGTGTTATTAAGCTCTTTCTTGTTTAATATTGGTTTTACATAGTTACTGTTTATATTCTCGCTCGTTGCTGACTGCATTTTTATGGGTTTATGGGTCTTGTCTCTCGTTGCTCACATCCTTGGTCATTATTTATGGATTTATCTTTGTCATTACTACATATTATATAACTACCCATGTCCCTTGGCATTGCCTGGTTTGTCATAGTATTTCCGGCACATTTATTTCCTAGTTTTTTGTCCCCATTTTGACTAGTTTGTTCTCTTTGTTGTTCCATTTCCAGCCGACCTTGTTGATCCATATTTAATTTTCACCAAGTCTTACATCCTTTTCTCTCTCCTTTTCTTCTTGTGCAAGTTTTCTAATTGTTTTCTGAATTTCTTTCTCTTTATTCATAGTATCATCATTGATGTATACTTTTCCTTCTTCAACATGTCTTAGTTTAGATTTATTTTTCATAACCTTTACCTTTTCTTCAAGTTTGATTTTCAACTTTATCAACCATTTTAATATCTCTATATATTGCTTTCACGCACTCGCATGGTGGTTTATAGTGACTGTAGTGATACTGGGGAAAAAGTCTTCCACCGGTCGGCATCGAACAAACTTTATTCCATCACTTCCAAAGATCGAGACTCTGGTTTTATCACTCCAAATTATTTTACTCCACTGTTCTTTTCGTCAGTCTCTTTGTATTAAAGTCCAATTAATGCGTCTTTGTCCCTGATTTTTGTTCAGGAACGGCTTTGTTGTAGGGGTTCTTGCTCGCAATCCATTTTCACATAACTTTCTTTCTGATAGTGCTGTCCAATGTTTGCAAGTAAATTGATTTGCCAATAATATTAATGTCTTTTGAATCTACATAGGGGTTTTTGCTCGCAATCCATTTTCACAGAACTTTCTTTTGATAGTGCTTTCCGATGTTTTAGTATTAATGTCTTTTGGGGATCTGCGACAATCTTCTGCAGGCGACATCTTCTCCGCCCATCATATTGGCTAACCTACAGTTTTATGCCTGTTCTTTTTGCTGATTTTGTCGTTCCAGTGTTATGATAACGTTTACAAACTTTCATTACACCTGATTTTGTGACGCCACCACACAATTTATTTGCTGATTGAGGTGTAATTTCTTGATATGTGTAACCTTTTTTCGAAAGATACTTGCTTTGGCTCTTTCCTGGCGACCAGTCAACAAGTTTTGGGGTTTTGGGAGCAATTTTTGCAACTTAGTAACAAATACCCAAAGTCACTATTAAACACTGGAAGTTCCATGAAACCGTACTCAATGCTTCCAATTAGACGACTAAATCACGCCACTCGTCGGTGGCTTAATTTACATAATATGACGGTCATTTAGCTATTTTTCTAATAATATTGATCTGATATTCCATGTTGCTACTCGTAGTATGTTTCTCGTTTTCTATTTCTTTGCCTTTTATCGACCATGGTTATTTCCATCTTGTTCCGACGAATTTTTACCTGTTCTTTGACCATTGTAAGTTTTTTAAAGGTAATTAGATTGCTAGCCTTTATCAATTCTTCTTTATCTGCGAGTAGTACTGGTAATGGTATCTGATCGATCATCAGAAACTATTCGACCTCCAGATATCGACTTCGAACACCACAGTGATAGGCAGAAAGAAATATTTGTTATCTTACACGTAAAAACTACTTTTTTTTTAGAAAAATTGATATTTTTTTTTAAATATAGTCTACTGAAAGATATATTTTACAAAATTATGTTTTTCTGTTTTTTTCAGATCTGATGATCCTCGAGCTCTCAGAAGACCCAAAGCCGACAGAGGGACCCTTATGCATGTTGGAAAGGGATCTGAACTACACTCATGTTTTAAGAAACTATACGATCACAGCCCACATGCGGTAAGCTAATTATTGAAATTGTAAAAAAGCAGTCATAAAGCGACACTATTACTTAGGATTTTCACTATATTTCTTCTCCAAACCATCCAGTCTAGTCTTTTATATCTTGAAAATCTCTATTTTGAAGGTTTTTTTTCCATTACCTTATTTTCTTCACTTTCCATTGATCTTCAAGGTCTTTACTTCTTTTTCCTATCATACTGCTTATATGCATTCTTTTTATAAAAAAAGGTCGCAAATTAGGGTAGCCAGCTGTTAAAAACGTGAGGTATCAAAGATAACGTAAAACAGAGCTAGTGCACAACGCAACTGGTTTGTTAAGACTAAGGTCAGTTGTGTTAGCTTCAGTGTTAATGTATATACATTATCACTTGTCTATTTTACTTTATCTTTGATACCTCGCGTTCTAAGAGCTGGCAACCCTAAATTGCGAACATTTTTCTCAGGCAACCTTAATTTATCATCATGTTAAAAAAAATTAGCTTTATTTGATATAAAAAAAAACTATCATATACGTCATGAGCAACGTATTTTATTTAAAAAATAAATGGACGAAAATGTGTCCAGCCCATCTAAGTCTCTGCGCTTTAACGAATTTCACAATATCTGGATCGGTGTATAAGTGATATATATAGTTCAAAGTTGTATCTTCGACGCTATAGCCCATTTTCATTTACGGTCCCAAAAATCTCTCTAAAAATTTTTCTCTCAAAAATACCAAGAACTCTTTCATCATTTTGAGATAAGGTCCAGTTCTGTTTGCTATTGCTATGCGTCTTTTTATTTCGACGCTTGTAGTGTTTGTTACGTTTACTAGGGATCCAAGATATGTGACTTCTTTGGCTTGCTCAAAGGTATGATTGTCAGTTTGATTTTTCTGTTGGAGATTTCGGGAGTTTTGAGAAACGAATATATATTTGGTTTTTTCCTCGTTCACCATAAGTCCTAATTAAATTTTTGCGTCCGCAAGCCTTGTAAAACACTGGGATCGATTTTAGGATGACATTTGACACTTCTTCTCTTGTTGGGCCACACTGTGTAGTTGACGTTGTAGACTTTGTTGATTATCTATGTTGTAACTTCCTTCAATATCGTTTATATTTAGATGTTCGCTGTGACTTAGATCATAGACTATAAACTTTATTTGGTGTTCAGTGTAATAAATCACAGTAAAGTAGCAATTCCCTGTACGCATAATTTATTATAATATTAATTTTTTATGACCAATTGCATTATGCAAGAAAATAGTATCGGAGTTAAATAAACTATAATATCTATTAATATCGTGTTCACGTTTCAAATTTTTATTGACTAAGATAATTCCTTCTAGATATTCGTCGAGTTAGCCGAATATTCCCAAGGAGAATGCGCCGAAGAAAGAGAATGGAAGCAAACAGCTCGTTGGATCAAGTATGAAGAGGATGTAGAGGAAGGTGTTGACAGATGGGGAAAGCCCCATGTAGCCTCGCTAAGTTTTCACTCGTTGCTCAATTTAAGAAGGTGTTTGGAAGATGGTTTAGTTCGGTTGGATATGGAAGAAAGAGATTTACCGGGGATTGCTTACAGGTAATGTATTCAACTAGTATTCAGTTAACTTCTTCTTTTTTTTTGGTGCCTATTCGTTTCGAATATTGGCGATAATTCTGACTATAATTATTTTATCAACGGATACTTTAAATAGATTTATTGTTTATGTGGAGAACAATTTCCTCAGGTTCTTTAACCATGATATTTTTCTTCTACCAATTGCTGGCTTTCCGAATACTTTGCCTTTAAGTTTTATTTTCAGTAATATGTATTTAGTGCCGTTTCTCATTATGTGTCCGAGATATTCGAACTTTCTCCTTTTAATTATATACTCCACTTCTCTTTCTTTCCACATTCTTCGTAGTAAAGTCTCGTTGGTTATCTTGTCCGTCCATGATATCCTTAGGATTCTTCTGTATAGCTACATCTCTAAGGCCTTAAGTTTCTAAGTTTTTTCTCCATAGCTTCAGTGAGTGTCCAGGAATCAACTCCGTAATAAATGTAATATGGAGAAGATATAACATCGTAGGAGCCTTACTTTTATCTCCAGATTAAGGTTGTGGCTTTTAAAGAGTTTGGCCATGTTGTTGAATGCACTCCTAGCCTTCTCTATTCTACATTTTACTTGTGAGTGATCTTACCCATTGTTACAGTGTCGAGGGAGAAATTTCCACACACATTCTTGTATCATTTTGTTAAAAATAAAATGGAATTAGTTGGATGAAATGTAGTTAGGGCATTTGCTCACAGCAAAATAGTCGTTGGTCTAGTTCCTTTTTTTCAAATTATAAAAAACTATCCTTTACACATCAGTTTCTTATAAATAATTACAATAGAGGTCTCTGCTTGTTATTTATGTAGGTATTGGTATTTATGTTATTTTATTTATATATGTTAATCTTACTTATAGAATATCAGAAGATTTATACAAGGAAGATTTGATAAAAGAAGAGGATAAAGCCAGAATCATGAGAACTATTCTACTTCGTCACAGGCACGTCAACGAACATCAAAGTTCAGGATTCAGGTTCGCCAGGAAACACAGTTACACCTCATTACAAGTAAGTAATTTTCTCTGTCTCCAAATATACTCTTTTCTTCAAACAACTACATTAATAAAATTATTTATAACAACAAAAGACACGATATTGACTAGTCTGGTTTTCTTATGGGAACTAATTTAATGCCGAAAAAACTTTTTCTTATCAATCAAAAACTATTGTTACGAGTATCATACAAACATTAAAGAAGCACTTTGGCGAAAGGCTCTCAGAGAAGAAAAATAGCAGATAATAACTTATTTCAATCAAAATAAGGTTGAATGTTCGAATAAATGAACTTTGATGGTACACAAGGCAAATATCGAACACAGTATTTAATCAAATCTTGCGCAAGTACTTTCGATCACAAGATCATCTTCAGGGGCATTTCGTCAGTTGTGGCCTATCCAGCAGTAACAGAATGTCATAAATGTAAATTGGGACATAACAAATACACTAAACAAAGACAAACAAACACTTTAAAATTTAAAATTGGAGAAGCTACATTTTATATAGAATATATTCTGTCTCCGGCTTCTATATAAAATGTAGCTTCTCCAATTTTAAATTTTAAAGTGTTTGTTTGTCTTTGTTTAGTGTATTTGTTATGTCCCAATTTACATTTATGACATTCTGTTACTGCTGGATAGGCCACAACTGACGAAATGCCCCTGAAGATGATCTTGTGATCGAAAGTACTTGGGCAAGATTTGATTAAATATTGTGTTCGATATTTGCCTTGTGTACCATCAAAGTTTAATAACTTATTTGTTTGCAACTGGCAGCATACAAGCCTTTCATCAGCCAGTAAGGGTGATCAAAATAATAAACATGATAATATTGATTGCTGTGGATGTGTATGTATTTTATTAATTTCCAAAGATTCTGTATGGCACACAACTACAAAACAATATAAAACCTAGGCTATACTGTATACTAGACATGAAAATAATGGACCAGCCTTATAACATTAGAAAAATACTGATTAATTGGTAAATAGTACACTTCCATTTCTTAATTCCTCGTCTGAATCATATTCGTTATTGTTTTTTATAAGAATAATTATGAATATAAAAACTGTTTTACTATTATAATCAACAGCTTCCAGTCTCTCTTCTTTTTTTAACCTGATTTACAGCATTGATCGAATTCTTTTCCTTCAAGTTTTTTAAAACGTAAAATGAGTTTTGTTTCTAGGGTGTGGTCATGGCTCATAAACACAGAGCTCATAGTCAAGAATGTACCTTTTGCCTTTCCGTTGAGATATTTAATCTCTTGGGTATTGTCGCACGACTCTTGGATATTGGGATATATATCAGAAGGTCTGATTATTATGAATTTGTTGCTTTTTTATGTAAAAACCTTTCATTCATTTGGTTAAGCTATAAGAGAAGTGCATTAAATTGGACTCAAAATTAACCTCAAATATATCAAAAAAAGATTTAAATATAATGACAACGAAATAATACAAGAAAAAAGTAAATATAAGTACCTGCGAATCTACAATGATAAAAAAAATATATGCATATATTACATATAATATAATAAAATAAAGTGGAAGGAAGAGTTTGACCTAGCAAATCCTGTAGAAACGATGTAGACGAAACAATGACAAGAAGAGGTATGACAGGAGAAATGAAACAGAATATAAGATGTTGGGCGAGAGAATGTGGTGAAAACTCTAATATTCATACATATACAGCGTGGTGAATTGTCAAATAGGCCATAGGAAACTCTTTTTTTTCTCTCAAATAGGAAATGGGAAACTCAATGGGAAAGTTACTGGCACTGGCTCATCTAATGGGTAACTCAAAACTGTTTTCTTGCGTTTTCCTTGCTTTGAAATTTGTTTTCTCTATAGTTGTAGCAACCTCCTCCTCCTCCAATAAAGCTTTTTTTTCCTTTTTCTTTAAGGTCTTCATAGTTGCAGGTTGGTGTGCTTCTTAAAGACAAGCAAACCTTTGCAACTTGCTCAATTTGAGGATGGCCTTTTGTGTTTCACCTTTGACCATTGTATTACTGATTCATTTCTGGATCTGGCTTCTATTAAAGTACTTACCATTCTCTGGGTTTTTCATTCTATCTGGTGATTCCAAGTAGATAAATCTCGAGTCTAGTATCACTCCAAGGTACTTTACTTCAAGTGCCAGATTTTGATCTGTACCATTAAGGTTTAGATAACCTAATCCCTCTAAATCATGATTTTGGATTTCAGAAATCTTATATTAAGCTCTTATATTAAGCTTTTTCAAAAAAAGTCCCCAAAGAAAGTGGACCTGGGCAAGTCCAGATGGAGTCACCAAAAATGAAATTGATTTTGTCTTAACCAACAACAAAGACATGATCCATGATGTAACAGTTCTTAATAGCTGTTCAGTGGGAAGTGATCATAGAATGGTAAGAGCGAAGATCGTGCTAAATCTCCAAAAACAAAGATACAAAATGATAACAAAAACACACCCAATACAATGGAATCCAATCGAAAACACCACGTCCTTCGAAGAGGAAATTCTGAGATGTCTAGAGACAACAAATATAGAAGTTATGGATATCGAAACCTTAAATGATAACTTAATAAAAGCTATTAAGAACGCAGAGAAAAAGTGCAATACAAATTCTAGGAGAGATAAGGAGGAAAAGCTCAGTCAAGAAACAAAAAGACTTATGGAGGCACGAAGAGAACTTAAGAACAAAAACGATACGAATGCACGCGTACTACAACAACTTAATAAAGATATTAATAAAGCAGTAAGAAAGGACGTACGACAATATAACACAAAAAAGATTACAACGGTTGTCGAGAAAAATAAAAGTTTAAAGGTGCTGAAGAGATGTCAAGCTCTAGGTAAGAAGAACATTGTTAAGCTCGCAGATCGAAATGGAAAAGTGGTAACAGATAAAGATAAGATAATTAAGGTAGTTGAAGAATTTTACACAGAATTATATAGAGAAAGGGGGAAGAAAGACGGCACCAAGTTGAGAAAAGTCCAGAATGTGGGTTCAGAGGATATCCCAGAAATAACAACCGAAGAAGTTTTAAAGTCATTAAATAGAATGAAAAACAATAAAGCAGCTGGTGATGATCAAATCGTTATTGAGGCAGTTAAAGCAGGAGGAAAGACAGTATTGAAAGCATTGACGCAATTATATAACTTATGCCTTTCAAACGAGGTTACACCATCTCAGTGGAATAAAGCTGTTATAGTAGTCATGCACAAAAAGGGAGATATAACAGAGCTAAAGAACTATAGACCTATTAGCTTGTTATCTCACGTTTATAAGTTGTTTATGAAGATAATAACTAATAGGTTGACATCAAAACTAGACTTCTATCAACCTTGCGAGCAAGCAGGATTTAGAGCTGGATACGGAACAAATGATCATTTGCAAACCATTAAGTCGTTGATTGAAAAAACCATTGAATTTAATAGACCCCTGATACTTATCTTTGTCGACTTTGAAAAAGCATTTGATACGGTCAATCAAAGTGAAATGCTCCAAGCTCTAACACAATGTAGAATAGATCACCGATACATATCTCTCATCAGATACATCTATCAACATGCTACAGCCTGTGTAAGACTTAATGAAGATACTGGGACTTTTCGTATTGAAAGAGGCGTTCGGCAAGGAGACAACATGTCTCCTAAATTATTTACAACTTTGCTAGAATACGCTTGTAAAACAATAGATTGGAACGAAAAGGGCATCAATGTAGATGGAAAATTTTTAAATAACCTTAAATTTGCAGATGATATCGTTCTTATTGCAGACAGCTTTGATCAGGCACAGATAATGCTCCAAGAACTCCATACTGCCACAAAAAGAGTTGGTCTTAAAATAAATTTTTCAAAAACACAATTTATGACAAATTTAGTCCACAACAAAAACATCTCAGTAGAAGACAAAGATATTGAGCCAGTTGACTCCTATAAATACTTAGGCCATGAGATCAGAATAAGTCGAGACAACCAAACAATCGAGCTGAAAAGAAGAATAAACCTCGCTTGGGCTGCATTTGGAAGGATGAAGGATATTTTTAGGTCTAAGATTCCAATGTGTCTGAAAAGAAAAGTATTTAATCAATGTATTTTGCCAGTGATGACCTACGGCGCAGAAACCCTAACGCTCACAAGAACAACAGTGAGTAAACTACAAGTTGCGGAAAGAGCAATGGAGAGAATTATGTTAGGGATTTCTCTACGTGATAGAATACCCAATGCTACTATACGCAAAAGATCAGGAGTAGCAGACGTTATTGAAAGGATAACAACACTAAAGTGGAACTGGGCAGGTCATGTAGCAAGATCAGTTGATGACCGGTGGACAAAAAGAATTTTGGAATGGAGACCCCGAATACAAGCATACAGAAATAGAGGTCGACCCCAACGAGATGGACAGATGACATAAAAAGAGTGACTACAAATTGGATTCAGATGGCGCAAAATCGGACTAAGTGGAAGAGCATGCGAGAGGCCTATGTTCAGCGGTGGACGTTAGAGGCTAGTTGATGATGATGATGATATTAAGCTCTACATTTGAAGTCAATTCTATGACTGCAATCAGAACCTATTGCATTCTATCTACAGGTCAGGGCATGATGTTTGTCATTGATGAATCTAATTATCAACCTATCGATGACAATATTTCGCAATAGAGGAGATAAGCCTTCTCATGCAAACAGCATGTACCTGTATTGCCATTGTATATCCCAGTAATTTTGCATATATTATACGGCTCATCTATTCCTTTCAGTGAAAATTTGTAATTGTCCATAGGAGGAGTTTCTTCTTAAGAAACCTCCCTCTAAAATGAAATTCAATGCTCACTCTATTCTGGGAATTATAGGTTGGATAATTAATAAGATGCCGAAGAACTCCTCTGTCACTCAACATTGTGGAGTAGGCAAATTGAAACCTCAGTGCCGTTTCACGGTTCTCGCATTTTTACAGAACAAGATGCTGGTACTTCACGAGTGAAGGGAGTAGGCAGATTGAAACCCCGAATTCGAACGGAACTATATCGCTCTTAATAATGGCTCCAAACTCAGTAATTTTCACATGGAAGGTTGTCACTCCATCTTTTGCGCCGTCGTCCGGTACTTCTGTCGATTGGTGGCTTATCTCTTGCCATTTTGACAACACGGGTCTCCTTCATTCTGTTTGTGTCGTTATTCCATTCTTTTTTCTATTTTGTAATCATTCATTTATACACTGTACGTTACTTTTTCTTCTAATGTCTTCAGTGTATTTCCTGTAATTCTTCTCAGTACTCTCATCTCTGCTGTCTCCAGTAGCCTTTGCGTTGTGGCTGTGACGGGTCTTGTTTCTGAGCCATATGTCATTATTGGTCTCACACAGGCTTTATAAATTCTTGACTTCATCTCAGTGTTTGTTAGTACTTGATCTCTCACTTCTTTGTCCAGGTCTCCATAGCTAGATATAGTGTAATTCGCAGGTATTTTATTTCCATTACTTGTTCAATACTAATGCCATCAATTTCTATTTTACATCTGCTTGGTTTTTTGCTCACTACTGTTGTTTTAGTTTTCTGAGATGAGATTATCATATTAAATTCTTATCCTCTTATGTTAAATCTGTGGACCAGTCTTTGTAGACCTTCTTCATCTTGGGCCATCAATATTGCGTCATCTGCGTAACAAAGTATCTTTATTTCTTTGTTACCTTTGTTCTTTGTTACAAAGGAAGAGGATACATTCTGTATCCTCTTCCTTTGTTAACGCTTTTGCTGATTTCATCCATGATCAAATTGAAGAACACGGGGTCAATGAATCTCCTTGTCTAATTCCGCTACCTATTTCTATAGGTTCTGTAAGTTGTCCATCTATTATGACTTCCATTTTATTGTTTTGGTAGATATTTTCGATAGTTTTTATAATATTTAGGGGAACTTCTCTATTATACAGAAGATGAATTACATCTTTTAGGTGCTTTGTCAAGCGCTTTCTTTAGTTCAATCAAACACAGAAATGCTGGTCTGTTATACTTAAGTGATTTCTCGTAATTTGCTTTATAACGAATATTGCATTTGTACAAGATCTTCCACTACGAAAACCCTGTTGTTTTCTTTAATCCCAGGATGATGATTGTAATGATATTACATATATTAATGGAATGTTGACGAAAAAATTTGAATTTACCAGTGTCTAAAGCTGAAAATACGAATGCTTAAATGTTATGTTTTCTCGGTCCTGTTATATGGGGTGGAGGCGTGGACACTAAATAAGCAATGTATGGGTAAGCTGGAGGCATTTTAGATGTGGACGTACCGAAGAATGTTAAAAATCTCCTGGAAGGATAAGATAACTAAGCAAGTTGTATTAGACAGGATGAACAAACAAAAGGAGGTCGTATTGAGTGTTAAAATGAGGAAACTACAATACCTGGGACATATTACACGTGGGAATAAATATCAACTGTTACAACTAATTATGCAAGGAAAGATTGAAGGTAGGCGCAGCATAGGTAGGAGAAGAATGTCATGGTTGAGAAACCTCAGGGAGTGGTTTGCTTGCACTTCCATACAATTGTTCCGAGCGGCAGCCTCCAGGGTCAAAATTGCCATGATGATAGCCAACCTTCGTAGCGGAGATGGCACGTGAAGAAGAAGAATAATTATTGAAATATTAAAAAAACAGATTATTACGCTAACATGGATAGTTACACTATAATGACAGTGGAAATTATCTTTAGGTATTTACTAAAGGCATTATTGATCATTGTAACAAACCACTCCATTTGTCTTTGTTTAAAGCGAAATTTCTCTAGTGAATTAACCAAAAATTTATTATAAGTATTTCGAGCATAGACTATAGAATATTGAGCTCTGCTAAACTAGTTACATAACACACCCTCTAAAAAGCTTTTGAAATATAAAGGATCAATACGTATTATGTTCAGATAACCCCGAAGGTCCTTTTTATCCCATACAAAAAAAAACTGTCAACTAAATATTTTTACAAAAAAAAAGGTCAAGGATTGACTGAACCAATCTATCCATAACTCAAATAAACCGATATAGGCGTAGAAATTGAACCGGAAACGTGGAAAGTGAAAACGTGGGGGGAAAGGTTCAGAACTCATTATATTATATACTCGGATAACACATCGGTGTGGGATATGACACGAAGTTCAAGCAGCAGCTCGACGACAAAAAAAGTCCTTTAATTAAAGTACCTCGTGTAGAAGAAATCCAATCATCGAAAATCTCTTTGAAATACTCCCCTTTCTTATTTCTCAAATAATAAGTAAGTACGAAATTTATGTCTGAGTGAAAAACTTAAGACAAATTACATATATACATATAATATATATATATATATATATATATATATATATATATATATATATAATATATATATATATATAATATAAAATTAATATTTCTTGGGTTAGGTTCAATAAAGATATATTACATGTGGAACTAGATTTTATTTTCCATTGCAATTAATCAACGTTTCGGCAGGAAACCCTTGCCTTTGTCAAGATTCTAAAATGTGTATATATATAAGGACAAACAGATATTGTAAAATATGTATATATATATGACTTACCAAAACGTAAAACGTGACACAGACATTAAACGAACTGACATATAAAAGTTGATATCTGATATCTCATTGTTTACTGTCATTAGTATATAATTATTTTTATATGGGCGTATCGTTGATGTTTTTGAAAAAGGTAAGGTAGAGATATATTATGACTTTAAGAGCTTTTTATGATGTTATATTGTTATTGTTTAAATCAGATTGAAATATATTTTATTTAGGTTTTGTGTATCTTTTTTGTCATTTATTGCGTTGGTGTTTCTTTTTATTTCTATTGATTCGTATATCTCCCTTTTCTTTTTGTTTTTTTTCTGTTTTTAAAATTTTAATGTTTTCAAAGTCAAATTTATGCTTCTTTCCGCTTTCATGTTTTGTGAGCGCAGTGACGTTGTTCTTGTCGTATTTGTGAGAACGAATTCTGGATTGAAGCAGTTGACTGGTTTGACCGATATAGACACCTTCACAGTTTGTACATGGTATCTCGTAAACAACATGTGATTTTTTAAGTTTTGGAGTTTGTGTTTTAAGTTTTGTGAAGTATTTATTTAAGAGGTTGTTGCCTTTGTGGGCTACTGTTATATTATGCTTGGCTAAAAGATTTGTTAGTTGTTCGGATAAACCTTTTATATATGGAAGAGTTGTATAAGTGGTTTTGATACTGTTGGGTTTGTTGTTAGTTGTATTGTTATAAAATTTATTGAGTCTTGATTTGAAAATAGTTTCGATTAGATGTTCGGGATATGCATTTTTTAGAAGAGCATTTTTTGCTTTTTTTATTGCAGTTGGTCTGTATTCTGGATCTGTTAGTTTTATAGATTTATCAGCAAGACTTATAATTACAGACTTCTTATGGGAAAATGGATGATGGGAATTGTAGTTAAGATATCGTGAAGACGATGTTTCTTTTGTAAACCACATGGTTTTAACTGTATTGTTAATGCGATGTAAGGTGATATCCAGAAAGTTTATTTTATTATTTTGTTCAATTTCTATAGTGAACTTTAATTTTGGATGGTAACTGTTGAAAATATCTAAGATTTCGGTTGTTTTATTTGTTGGAATAGCACAGACACAGTCATCAATATAGCGGTAGAAGAATGGTACATTAAAATCTAAATGACTCAAATCTAAACAACCGAAATCTTAGATATTTTCAACAGTTACCATCCAAAATTAAAGTTCACTATAGAAATTGAACAAAATAATAAAATAAACTTTCTGGATATCACCTTACATCGCATTAACAATACAGTTAAAAACCATGTGGTTTACAAAAGAAACATCGTCTTCACGATATCTTAACTACAATTCCCATCATCCATTTTCCCATAAGAAGTCTGTAATTATAAGTCTTGCTGATAAATCTATAAAACTAACAGATCCAGAATACAGACCAACTGCAATAAAAAAAGCAAAAAATGCTCTTCTAAAAAATGCATATCCCGAACATCTAATCGAAACTATTTTCAAATCAAGACTCAATAAATTTTATAACAATACAACTAACAACAAACCCAACAGTATCAAAACCACTTATACAACTCTTCCATATATAAAAGGTTTATCCGAACAACTAACAAATCTTTTAGCCAAGCATAATATAACAGTAGCCCACAAAGGCAACAACCTCTTAAATAAATACTTCACAAAACTTAAAACACAAACTCCAAAACTTAAAAAATCACATGTTGTTTACGAGATACCATGTACAAACTGTGAAGGTGTCTATATCGGTCAAACCAGTCAACTGCTTCAATCCAGAATTCGTTCTCACAAATACGACAAGAACAACGTCACTGCGCTCACAAAACATGAAAGCGGAAAGAAGCATAAATTTGACTTTGAAAACATTAAAATTTTAAAAACAGAAAAAAACAAAAAGAAAAGGGAGATATACGAATCAATAGAAATAAAAAGAAACACCAACGCAATAAATGACAAAAAAGATACACAAAACCTAAATAAAATATATTTCAATCTGATTTAAACAATAACAATATAACATCATAAAAAGCTCTTAAAGTCATAATATATCTCCACCTTACCTTTTTCAAAAACATCAACGATACGCCCATATAAAAATAATTATATACTAATGACAGTAAACAATGAGATATCAGATATCAACTTTTATATGTCAGTTCGTTTAATGTCTGTGTCACGTTTTACGTTTTGGTAAGTCATATATATATACATATTTTACAATATCTGTTTGTCCTTATATATATACACATTTTAGAATCTTGACAAAGGCAAGGGTTTCCTGCCGAAACGTTGATTAATTGCAATGGAAAATAAAATCTAGTTCCACATGTAATATATCTTTATTGAACCTAACCCAAGAAATATTAATTTTATATTAAATATAATACGGTTCAAAGAAACTCAAAACTACTATATATATATATATATATATATATATATATATATATATATATATATATATATATATATATATATATATATATATATATATGGATTTATAAAAGTAACATTCAGTGAATGTATTATGAAAGGGATAACACCGAATCAGTGGAATAATGCAATCATTGTACTCACGAATATAAAGAGAGTTATCAAATCATTTTAAACTGCCGACCCATAAGTTTGTTACCACATATAATACATAGTCCAGGCTGTGAGGCCGCTCCCGTTGAGAAAATGTTTCTGATTCGGTTTCTTCGCGGATTCCGGTTCAAAAATGTCCCCTTTAAACAAATCTGAAGGGTGCCGGGCGAAATTTTTGGCAGAAATTGTTTAAGCAATTTTTTTAAACAAAGTCCAAAAATAATTTTTTTTTTAATCTGGAAAACGTTTTTTAGGTTTTTTGGGCCATTTTAAACAAAAAAAGTCTCTTGTCATTTTTCTCCAAAGTTGATAGTTTTCGAGTTATAAGCGATTTAACGCTGAAAAACGCGAAAATACGCATTTTTGAGGCTTGAAAACACATATGTAAATTATTATTTTTGAGGTTATTAAGTGTCTAAATCAAAGTTTAAACATTCAACTTCAAGATTGTGAAGAGTAATCAGGGCTTATTTTAATTTAGACCGAATTTTTTTAATTGTTAAGTATGCGCGTACACTCGATTTTTCAGCCGCCGCGGCGCCGCGCGCTACCGTGCGCCTCTATCGTACTTATGCATAGTTTACATATACTTACAAATAATTATTATTTATTGAGTATATATTTATTTATATCAATTGAGTTATAATATAAATTTCGTCTAAAGTCTAATAACAGTTACATAAAATAATTGTACAAAAGATTGTTAAATAACACACTAATATCACTCAGTAAAAGTATCTTTGCTTTCACAAAAATCTAAATCACATCCACATAATGGTACACAGTTGACATGATTTTTCTTGCAGTTGCAAGCATTAGTTTTGCTAGTCTTTTTGCATTTGCACGGTTTCCCAACCCACCACTATCAGACATATAATATCCATATTGTGTAAAATCGAGAGTTTGATAGCGGGAATATATGGCATTTCGCCAAATATATGTTTTAGCGAAAGCTCTTAACAAGTGTTGGTAAAGTGCGTCAGAGGTACAAGGTATATTGGCTGGATTAAATTAAATTTTTCAGTCACACTGTCTTTTCGTCGAAGAGCAGCATTTTGTATTGTTATGCAAAAATCTACTTTAGGTTTTTGCACTAAATTAATATTGTTGATGTTATTACAAAAAATACAAACTAAATTTTCTTCGGTAAGTTTTCATTTAAGAAGAGGTACGGAAAAAGACATTTTAAATCCATTCACAATTTTTTTAATAACACATTAATAATATAATACCCTTTTAATGGGCATTAAACAATAGTCTTCCTAATGATCGTTTAAGTAATAATAAATCAAGTATGAGCGCGCGATTGTTAAACAGGTAAAAACTTGCATTTTTGCGATAGTATATTGGTTTTAAACACCGCGCAATTTAAAATTAAGTTTCATAATATTAGTATTTACTGCATTGTATTATTTAAATAATAATTTAAAAATATTATTTACAATTGATATAAATAAATATATACTCAATAAATAATAATTATATTGTTCAAATTTGGAAGAAAAAAAAACTATATACGGTTATTACATTGCGATGATTGATTTATTTAATTAGTCCAATGACAATAATTAATACCTACATAAATAAATTATGGAAAAAACTATGTTAATAAACTTCAAGGATTTGTTCGGGTTTTTTTGCGTAAGTGTATAAGTAAACTATGCATAAGTACGATAGAAGCGCACTCTAGCGCTCCGCGCCGCGGCGGCTGAAAAATCGAGTGTACGCGCATATTTAACAATTAAAAAACAACGATCAAAATTAAAAATAAGCCCCGATTACTCTTCACAATCTTGAAGTTTAAACTTCAATTTATACACTTGGTAACCTCAAAAATAATAATTTACATATGTGTTTTCAAGCCTCAAAAATGCGTATTTTCGCGTTTTTCAGACTTTAAATCGCTTATAACTCGAAAACTATCAACTTTAGAGAAAAATGACAACAGACCTTTTTGTTTAAAATGACCCAAAAAACCTAAAAAAAAACGTTTTTTAGATTAAAAAAAATATTTTTGGAATTTGTTTAAAAAAAATTGTTTAAACAATTTCTGCCCAAAAATTTCGCCCGGCACCCTTCAGATTTGTTTAAAGGGGACATTTTTGAACCGGAATCCGCGAAGAAACCGAATCAGAAACATTTTCCCAACGGAAGCGGCCTCACAGCCTGGACTATACAAACGTTTCAGGAGGCTCATTATTAAGCGATAAAATTGATACCAACTACGTGAGCAGGCAGTATTTAGTTCAGGATATATTACAGAATGATGATTACGTACAAATTCTAAAGAGCCTTTGTACAGTTGAAAAAGAAGTATGTCAAGGAGAACTGGTAGAACCAACTCACCATGTTGCTATAGGGCCTTGCTCTAATATTTGTAGAATTGAAAGAGAAGTACCTCAAGGAAAACTGATAGAACCAACAGACCATGTTCTGACAAAATCCATAGGAACTGTGTGAAACATTTCCACTGAACATCGCACTTAAGCTGGCGAAAATAGTCAACACTTAAACTCTGGTACTTGCCAAATCCTAGGAAGGTAGCCCATACTATCATGCTCCCAAAACAGGACAAAACTCTTGCCAACAGGAGTACACTGGTGCAATAGATGGAGAGCGATACTTAATTCAAAGAGAACTCACTTCATCCTTCAGACATCCGAAGCTTTGCGGCTACCACACAACAGATGTAAAAATCAACCTCAGGATATACGTAGACCAATTTCATTTCATTGTTCCGATCAGGTACCTTGAAATAGTGTTCAGAAGAACAGTATACTGAGGACCTGATTTGCAAGCAACCCTTGCAAATGCATGGGTATGCCATTCTTCTCTTGTTTCCGTTTTGTCACCTATCCATTTATGTCTTCTATATTTCACGCTCTTCTTATGTTTTCGCTTTCTTCCTATCCCACAGACTTTTCCCTGATATTCGTCGGAGTATTTTCATCTCTGTTGTTTCTAGCAGTCGTCTCGTTTTAGATGTGTCAGGTCTTGTCTCCGCCGTGTATGTTAATATAGGTCTAATTGCTGCTTTATAGATTCTTGTTTTTGTGTTTTGTCTTAGGTATTTGTTCTTCCAGATTATGTCATTAAGAGATCCCGCCGCTTTAGTTGCTTTTAAGCTTTGTTGTCGTACTTCTTCTTCAAATCTCCGTAACTAGTTATCTATTCCCAGATATCTAAACCTTACTTCCTACTTTATTATTTTCCCATCAATTTTAGTTTTACATGTTGTATTGAAGATATGTGTTAATCTTTGGAGCTCGTCTTCTGTCTCGGCGATTAATGCAGCGTCGTCTGCATAACATAATATTTGAATTTCTTTGTTCACCATTCTGTAACCATGACCTTAAGTACTGCTTGTATTATTTCGTCCATTATTATATTAAACAGAAGTGGGCTTAACGAGTCACCCTGTCTGGCTCCGCTTTGTACTGGTATATACTGTGTTAGTTTTTCATTTATCTTTGCCTGTATTCGGTTATGGAAGTAGATGTTTTTGATGGTTTGTATAATATTGATTGGTATGTTTCTTTAATACAGTAGCTGTATGACATCTTCGACTTGGATGCGATCGAAAGCCTTTGTCAGGTCTATAAAACATGGATATGCTGGTTTATTGTACTCGATGGCCTTTTCTATGATTTGTCTTCGTACAAATACGGCATTTACGCAGGATCTTCTGGATCTGAATCCTTGTTGTTAATCTGATAAAGTTGTTAGTTTATTGATTTTGTTGGTTAGGACTGTTATGGTAAGCTTGAATGGGGTGTTCAAAAGATTTATATCTCTATAATTGTTGGGGTCTTCTTTATCTCCTTTCTTGAACATTGGTATTATTATGCTCGTTCTCCATGCGTCTGGTATCGTGCAATGCAATATTAGTTTTTAAATAAGTTTTGTCATTCTAGGGTTATACTTTCTCCTTCGTATTTTAGAAGCTCGTTGGTTATTTCCTCTGGTCCTGCGGTCTATTTTTGAGTGAATTTATGACTATCTCTACTTCCTGAGAACTGAGTTCTATTTCGTGTCTTAATTCAGGTACGTTATTGTAATTAATATCTTCCTTTCCTTTAAACAGTTCCATCAGGTATCTTTCGTTTGCTGGTATGTTATTGTAATTATTAAATTCTGCCATTTCTTTCCGTTTGTTTCTTAGGAATATATGAAAACATAATTAATTATTGTAAAGCAAACTACAGAACTACAGACAGGAACCTTCAAATTATACATGGAGACTTTTCTCTATGAGCAGAAACTGCACCGTAAAAATTATTTACTGCCAAAACGTCAAAAATAAGTCAAAATAAAAATCAGTCTGAAAAAAACTGTTTACTAATAAAATGTCTCTTTTTCTTTGCTCTTTCTGTCTCTTCCCTTGTACACCAGAACTATACAACAACCGAACACAAATCAGTCATCAAGATTCTAACAAGTTGCAAACATAACTAAATTTAATCCATTTATGAACCCGAAAGTGCTGACTCAAACTAAATAAAACCAAATCTAGTACATAACGGCATTAGATTAGTTCTTCGGTACTAATGACCAGACCACGGTTGATCATAACCCACAGATTATGATCCGAATAAGTAATATAAGATAACAATCATAAAATAAACTGAGCGTCTTTTGAAGTAGATAATTGGAATAAAACAAGATATGAGCAAAAATATTTCACAATTGTACAAATAAAAGCTGATTCAAATATTTTATAAAATTTTAAAAATAACATTAAACACTATCATAAAGAAGAAAATTGAAAAAAAGGCAAAATTATCCAAGATTTTATTGGTGAATCTTCCATTCAATATCTTGCAGCTTGCCTTCTACTTTTTAAAACTTGCAGCTTTCCTTCTACTTTGTTAGAACTAATGAACCGTTGATACAAAGCTTGCTACTCTTCTCTTAGAGCCTCAGAGAACATTCCTGGTCGGGAATCATGAAGATTAAGCTGTCGTTGGGGATGATCTCATACTTTTTCGATCGGACTTCCAGTCGGTCAAACGAGAAAATGATTTCATACAAGTAACACAAAGCTCTTCTAAACCCATCCTAAATTCAGAATTCCTGGTGAGGTTAAGCTTCATCATTTACAGGAATAAAATTTCGATCAAATGGGTCAACAATCGATTAAATGACTAATATGACATATCTGTGATTATTCATTGTCAGTATGATGAATCCAAAGAAGTGGCAGCCCAGACATAGCAACACTTAGAGCCATATTTTTGGAAATTTATCTCTCTTCGCGTTCCCTCTAAGTCAGAATAAAGCCATTTAAATGATACGATGCCAATCTAGACTCATGCATGAACAAACAGTTACGCCATTGTATTGCAGTTCAATACTTTAAATATTTCAATCGCTACAGCTAACACGATTAGATTTGTTGACTAATAATATCATCAATAGCCATAATCAAGTCCACTTTCGTTAAATATTTTGTGAATAATAGACAAACGTACTTTTGAATGCCAGTATATGTTCCAAACTAGAAGCCGATAATGTTCGATTTCTTTTATTTGTTGTATCAATCAATATGTCCTGTCTTGTAATAGCAGCTTATTTTGGCCACTTTCGTGCCATAGCATACTAGCTATACCAAATTCCTGGAAATAATCCCGCGCACGATTAATCGCACTCCCAAAAACGTGGAATATTTTGAACACTTATTGTGGAGTGCGAGCGGGTTTCTACCACCAACGATTCTTGAAGTTAAATAGTTAAAAAACTAGCCAGAAACAAATCATCCGGAATACATAATCTCCCAGCTGAACTATATAAAGAAGGTGACCATGATACCATAATTGCATTAGAGCAGCTTATAAAAGAAATATGGACACAGAAATCCCTCCTTAATTATTGGAATATTGGAATACTTTGCACCATACACAAAAAAGGAGATATCTTTGAATGTTCTAACTACAGAGGAATTGCGTTGTACGTGGTGCCATACAGTATTATGTCACTGTGTGGCACCATATGCAGAACGGATACCAGGCTGGTCTCAGAGGTGGTAAATCGACAATTCATCAGATTGCAACCCTGAAACAAATTTTGGAAAAAACACGGGAATATGGCATTGATAATCATTACATATTTATAGACTACAAAGCAGTCAACGTCTCTGTGAATAAAAGAGAAATGTTCAAAGCAATGAAAGAGCTAGGAATACCAAATGAGTAGGTAAATTTAACAAAACTAACTTTTGAAAACTTCTGGGGGAACTGCCTGAACCTTTTAAAACAAATAACGGGGTGCGCCAGTGAGACTCTCTCCTGTATACTATTCAATCTGGCTCTGGAAAAAGTAATACGTATGTCACAAATCACAACCACCGATTCAATATATAATATATATAATCAATCAGAGCAAATCCTAACCTATGCTGATGATATCAATATTGTTGGGAGAACAGAGAACGTTGTACGAGAGGCGTATGTACCATTAAAAAATCAGCTACAAGAATAGGTTTAATAATAAACACCAACAAAACGAAGTATATGAATATAAGCACGCAATCACAAATCCTAAGACCACTTGCTATAGAAAACGACGTCATCGAAGCAGTGAACGAATTTTTATACGTGCGAGCACTCTTTAACACTGAAAATAATTCTACCGCTGAGATAAACCGCAGAATTTGCAAGGCCAACAGATGCTATTTTGGGCTCAATCTCCTCCTTAAATTCTTGTGTAAAATTCTTGTAGAATTTTAAGCAAGATAATGTTTTACAAAGTTTTCTAATTTTAAAGAATTTTGCGATTATTTTTGGTGCTACTCTGACGTAACTGAAGATATCAGAAAAAGCTTTAAAAGTTAGCAAAAATCGGTAAAAGTAGAAAATTTCGGAAAACCATATTTTGCTTAAAATTAGTACTAAGACCTTCTACAATAGACCATTTTAAAGATAATTGATTTTTCTTTCTACTAGATGTTCTAACAAAACGAAGTATATGATAATAAGCATGCATCCACAAATCCTACGACCACTAGTTATAGAAAACGACGTCATCGAAACTGAACGAATTTGTATACCTGGGAGCGCTCCTAATACTGAAAATAATACTACCGCAGAATTTGCATGGCTAACAGATGCACAATTATATCGAGAAATTCTTCTTTTCATGTCGCCGTCTCCTTTCGAAAGTTGGTAATCCAAATGGCAATTGTGGTTTTGGAAACTGCTGCGCGAAAGATTTCTGCAGATAAGCGGCCGAACCATCTCCTCAGGTCTTTCAGCCATGAGTTCTACATGAGTTCATATCGAGAAATACAAAAATAAAACTCTACAAAACAATAATACGCCCAGTCCTAACATATGGTTCAGAGACCTAGACTCTGAACCATAGGTTCACCATCTGAAGGTGAATCTATGGAGCAGTAAATGACAATAGAGTGTGGAGATGATACAACTTCGAACTTTCTAGAATATACCAGGAACCTGATATCGTAAAACATATTAAGGTAGGACGTCTGAAGACGTAAGAAGAGCAAGACCAAGAACAAGGTTCCTTAATAACATCGATGAAGACATGAGAAATATGGGAATACGTGCTTGGCGGAGAAAGGCGATGGGAGAGAAATTCTTGAGGAAGCTAGTAGGACTCATAGGTTTTCAAAGCTAGAATAATGATGATTGTGATGAGTGCGAGTACCATGTTGCAAAATGCAGCCAATATGACAGCAGAATTTTCGAAACATAGCCATCGTAATGAAGAAAATTTAAATTTTGTCAACACACTACAAAAAAAAACAAGAACAAATAATGTAAACAAAATATATACAGGGATCATTAAAATATTTCCTTCAAAAAACGCTAAGTATAAATGAACTGAAATGCATGTTACGCAATTGTGAATAAAAAAAATTATATGAGTACTTGAAAAAGGTAAGTTTTAACTATTGTCGAGCAGTGTAACCCGGTTAAAGAACCAACAGACTATATTATTAAAACTTTAAAATTGGTAAAAGCATGGTAGTTTTGACTAAGAAACCAGCTTAAATTCAAAATTAAAATCTATTTAAAAAAATATTTAAAATCGTACTGTGTGTAAATCAAATCTTTCTTAAATGAATTTTTATATGTTGACATGTTTATGAATAACTTAGCTGCAATATTGCGAACTGCTGATGTTACTGTGCATTCAAAGAGGTGTTGCTAGCTATCTATATACAAATACAGCGTGAGTCGTAAGTGCTACTGTCTCTATACTGTAACGATAATATATTAAGGAGAAACCATCAAACGCTTTGGTTTCTATTTTTATTAAGGTTCAATTTTTGTTATAAAAACATTTTTTCCTCCTCCTACTCCTGTAAAGACATTGTAGCTATTAAATTGAATATTTTTAATTACAACTGAGGTTGATTAATAGCCCATATCAATGGCAATGTCATTCCCTATTATAGTTCATTTCAGATGTCCGTGCAGTAAACGAATGTGCAATTTCTGTTTGAAAACCTGTCTCAAAACTGTATTTAATAGGCTATAGCTATAGCTTCCCAGAGAGGCTGTACAATTCTGTCTCCAACATAATTTTTCATAGTTTACGGATCAATTAGCGTAATTAGCGCAACTTACAAGTTTTGTGCCCGATTTTTTATCATACAAAAAGTCTTTTATTCGTTTTCTTGGCAGCTTCTACAGCAGCTTTCTGCTATAAACTCCATCTGTGCCGCAACGCGAATAGAATTTCCATGGGAACACAAAAATCTAATAGAGCGGTGGAATGCTATTTCCCTATCTCAGAAAGGGTAATGGTACTGAAGTTGGTGATATCTCATGCCAAACTGAATTTGATACAAGTTTATGCTCCTACGGCAAATGCCGACGAAGAAGAAGTTGACTCTGCGGCAAATATAAAGCTTATACTCCGGGAGCATATTCCTATATATTCGTTCCAGTTCTGGATTCCTGGCCAATAATATCCAGAAGAGCAATGGATTTTAGATTGTGGAAAAATAACTGAGAAAATGTAATAAAGAAAATGAGGACTTATCTATCTTATAGCATAGATCTAAAGCATCTATGCCTATCAAGATCTTTAACCAGTTATATACATACTGGTAAATTAAATCAAGTACCATGTTGAGGATCTTTGCATCGTCTTTGGACCGTCCACCGTATCAGTGTCTTCGCTTACCTCTATATACCTAAAATCTATCACTTCACTCCATTAATCGTTTGGTCCACCTAGCGTCATTATTCTAACCCCATGCCCGTTCCAGTTCCACTTCATATCTGCTATCGCTTCTACGGCTCTTACGTTATCGGATTCTGACCTTATTGCTTACACATATGTTTCTGTTAGGGGTTAATTTTGTCATATATGAATCAATGGAGAATATTTTGAACATTTGCGCTATCCCCTAGTACAAAGAATCGTTAAAAATCGTGAAAGATACTAACATTTATAATAAAAATGTACTTCAGCAGAAGCGAAACCTACATTTTCCAGTTTCCAAATATATTATCGTTACCTAAAAACTTAGTAGGAGAGGGGCAGGTTAACACTTAAGACTCACAAGGTATATACCTATGTTACTGAATGTACTAACTTTGAATTCTTTTAGTCTCTATGGCTGGAAGATGGCGTCAATTATGACGCTGCTTCGATGATGTCCCGTTGCTCCATTTGCTCGCAACAGGGGCACATTCGACATCCGCCACCGCTTCATAGAGGCTCTTCGTTTCCACACGTAATGTCACGTGACTTTACCTTACTTTTCTTGTTTTATTTTGCTTTATGTTCTAATTTAACACTAATCATTCATTCCTATATACTGGGTGTAATATCGAACGGGTTTTTAATTGAGCCAGCATATAATTTATGCCGCCAATCTCTTGGCCAATTTAGCAACCCGAAAACAATGTATTTCATTTTTGTTGTTTTGACTTAGTATATTTAAAGTGTTTGTAGTTGTTGTTTGTATAAATAATTACTAACTGCTGATTTTATTGCTGTGCATTTATTTAAAACAATATTAAATTTTGATTTTATATATTGTGTTATCATATCCAACACCCCGTATATGTCATAACTTTTGTAGTTTATAGATATTTAGATATCATCGTGATAGTAAAAGTCTTTTAAAAACGAAATCCTCTGGGGATATCTAACTGCGAAGAATATTTTTCTGTCGATATCTAAAAACATCTTAACAATGTTGTTATTTACGTCCATATCCATTTATATGGCACACTTAATATTAAGTATTCTATTCGACTATTTATGTTTCTACATAAAACACTTTTTGAAATCATGGACGCTTTATAGTTCCTCGAATATTGAGTGTCAGTCTCTCCTTGTTGTCGTCCCTTTTTTACATCCGTTGTTTAGTTAATTTTGTTTTGTATCCGGATTGTAATTTTCGCTTTTAGTGAAAACAACACAATAAAATAACAAAAAAAAACAACACAATAAAAGTAAAAGTAAAAGAAGAACTAATCCATCCTATTAAAGCTGGCAGTGTGGTAAGATAGGGAGATTCATTGAGTCCTCTATTGTTCAACCGGATTATATATAAAATATTAAAAAAGTAAGAACTAAATAAGGATCCAAATGGGAGAAAAACAACTTAATATAATCTGCTATGCAGACGACGGAATACTACTCTCTCAAAGTGAAGATAATTTACAACGCATGCTGCACCAATTTAATATAACCGCCAGAAAACGTAACATGTTAATTTAAACAGCAAATTAGATTAAAATTAGGTTAAAACAGCAAATTTACTAAGATGTAAATTGAAGCTGGAAGGTCAGATAATAGAACAAGTGATGGAGTTTAAATATCATTATCTAGCTACGGAAAGCTCAAAACCAAAGTGGAAGATCAAGTGAATAGAGCAAACAGAGCCACAGGCTGCCTAAATGAAACAATATGGTGAAATAAAAATATCGGGAAAGAAACGAAAGGCAGAATTTACAAAACAGTCATCAGACCAATAATGACATAAGCAGCAGAAACAAGACCTGATACAGAGAGGACAAAAAGGATGTTAGAAACAGCAGAGATGAAAATACTTAGAAAAAATGATGGTAAGACACTATGGAACAAAGTTAAAGGTACAGATATACGACGACGATGCAAGGTGGAGAACATCAAGAACTGAGTGAGAAATAGAAGAGGAGAATGGAACGATCATATAAGCCTAATGACAACAAATAGAGTAGTAAAGACGGCTAAAATAGGAAGACGATCAGTAGGAAGACGACGAAAACGATAGAACGACAACTTACTGGAGGCACATTGAAAAACAGACAGAATCATGTCTATATAAAAAAAAGAAAAAGAAGAAGGGACTTTCCTTGTCGTCGTCCCTGTTTCACATCCGTTCTTTAGTTTATTTTTTTGTTTTGTCTTTCATGGCTGAGATTAGAAATTCTCTCGATTTCTGTGGTCTTAAGCACTTTCAAACTCTATGAA